>CM076577.1:145007005-145644680 GCA_034641835.2 Pinus albicaulis | reverse complement strand
CATAGCAAGGTAATAGACAGAATGCATAAACTCATGAAATGTCGTTAGCAACACATCTATGAGGTATGCATGCAAGATAATCTGACCGCCAAAGAAACAATCCTTTGTGGTAAGAATATCCCTTAACTTTCCGAAGGATATAACGAGATGCTAATAAAATAGTTCATTAACATTCATCATGAAGTAAATAATAACTTTAGCATCATCAACACAATCACAGATAACTATGGTGCATGAATGACACTATTAATAACACAGATTCATTAATCAAAAGATATTCTGAAGCTACATGCAGAATACACACAATGTTGTCACGGCTAAACACATCATCCAATCAAAGGGGTTTTAACATGTATTGTATTTCATATATCAAGAGTATGTTTCTTCAGCTACAATGCAATAATTCCTTTCAGTCCACAAAAGAGCAGCCCTTTACAATGCTTCCCACTGGGGTATTTATAGATTCAACAGCCGCACTTATGGCCTTCCGACGGTTCAACTTCCCGACGGTTCAACTTCCTGTTTGTAAAAATTGCGACCTGCGACCTGGTCGCAAATGAGACCTGCGACCTGGTCGCAAATGTGACCTGCGACCCAGCGTTTGCAACTTATGAAGGTGGTCGCGCAATCGAGGTTCCTGGAGCGTCGACTTTCTTGCCTTTGATGAAGTCTTTCCAAGTTTGGTAATCCACCGTTATAGGAGCGACAAGAGGGCTTTCCTCTTTTATCCGATGCATACATTCTAGAGCATTCGGCACCAGAGTCTCCTTCTTCTGGGAGATCATCATTGAGAGAGAAGCAAGCTTGGTGTAGATTTGCACTGGGGTGACAAGCAACCGGTTCATATTCTCTTGTGATGCTTCGAATTCCGGTGCGGCGGCAGCTTGTCTTACTGGCTGCAGAAAAGACTGAATTTCCTGCTCTACCTGTTCCCAGCCTTTAGTTTCATTTAGTGCCCCTAATGATGGAATGTGATGAAGAGCGTTCATGGAGTCGATACCACTGATTAGGTGGTTATACGCAGACACTACTTTGTCCAGGTCTTTGGACAACTTGTCTTTGGATTGCATACTCATCCGAATTTGCACTTTGGCCTCTTGCGTATGACTCCAATCCTTCCGAGGCACGTGTTCGGGAGCTTGCTGATACTGGGCTGTCCAATTCATCATTTTGTCCAAGGCCGTCGAGGCTTCCTTGAGTTGTTCGTGTTTCTGCTTGGTTTCTTCCCGTGCCTCTGCCAATGGGGCCACTGTTTGTTTTAGGGTGAACATTTCCTGGTATACTTGCCTCATTGTCATCTCCAACACATCACATTCCTTCTTGACCGCCAGTGGAACCTCATTCACTTGAGCGGGCCTACCCTGGAGCTGGAGCATCTCATTTTCTAGCCTTGATTTCTCTTGCTCTGCCGCTTTTAGCCGGTTCTGTAAAGAAATAATCTCTCTGCTCATCCTTGTGACATTTTCTTCTATGGCTGCGGCAAAAGCGGTGCCTGCTGACGCTATCATAACCGGATTTGTCCTTGTGTCTGGGACAATGTCCTTTCCGGTGGAGACTGTGGAGATGGCAGGATAGCCTGACGTCAAGGATTTCCTCTTCTCTTGCCGTATCTTGAAAGAGAATTGGTCAAAGGTTAATCTGGTCAAGTCGAAGACTTCTTCTTCTTGCTCCCCCAGAAAGTCATCAACACTGAGGGCACCTCCCGCGCCACCTGCAGGGATATTCAGGGGAGATAGGTCAATGTCATCTATTAGCTCGTCCTCTACATCCTGCGTTTGACCCTTTTCTTTCTCCTTTTGTCGGCGCTCTGCTTCCGCCCTCGTCATGCTCTTCCTTCTCTCATCCTCATCTGGGCACTCGACGTGTTGATAACTCCATCTGAAATTGGCCCTTTTACAATGTTCGGGAACTATCCTGACTGGATCGTAATTTCGGCGGTCCAGATTTCTGAAGTGATAGCTTTTCACCTCTTCCCCTTCACGCGCTACTTCTCTGGAGTCTTCGACCGTATAGGAACCAATGGTGAGAGGTAGAGCAGGCCAAGGTTTCTTCTTCCCTTTGGCAAGGACGTTAGAGAAACCCAAGGTCATCTGAAAACACACCTCTTGTATGAGCACCTTGTCGGTAACAAACTTAGGTAGAGCGTGTGGTGCTTTAAACAGGCCAAATACTCGGATGATTGTGAAATCGGCGAATGGGAACCAGTGTGCCACCTGACCCAGTGTTTCCATTGCTCGCCCAGACATGCAGGGGGCATCTTGACCAAATAGTTTCCCGTAGAGGGCGGGCATGAATATGTGAGAGATTTGCTCGATGTCCGACTTGTATCTAGATTCCCAGAATACCCCGGTCTGCAAGTGTATTGCCTGGGTCTATTCGGGGTCCCAGTTATGTGGCCATCCCTAGACATGCATCTGGGCACAGACAACATCTAATAGATATGAAGCCATGTAGAATTCTGATGGAGATCCCTCATCTGGGGCTAAAGCTGAAGCCAAGTTTGTGTGCATGGAGCCCATTAATATTCCCGCCCAATTGAATCGAGTGCCGTGGACTGTTACGTGTTATATGATGGTTGCCCATGTTCCATTGAAGGTGGTGGCGTCCGAACGCCCGTATATCCTGCACAGCATGGCGGCCACTAGCTTATAGACTTTCCTCAGACTGGCCACTGGGTACTCCTGGTCCTTTTTTATCTTAAATTTGTCTGGTTCTGCCCACCATCTCCTGATCGTGTCAACCATCGGCACTTCATTTGTAGCAAACCATCTTGGGGTGAAGTTCACCTCTGCTTTGGGTAGGGAGTAGTAGACCTGTGCTCTTGAACTTTCCAATGTTACGAAAGCTTTCCCTGCACTATCTCGGATTGCGAAGCTTTTCGGATCCGTCTTCTGTATGATCCAGTCCAGCATTTCAGGGCATGGAAAGATGGCAGGATGAGGCCCAGCCAGGTGCAATCTGGACTTTTTGACTTTCAGATATATTTCACGGTCCGGGAGATCTTCTAGTAACTCCTTTGCTGTCATGGAAAATTCATGGTATACTTCATACCACCTGAGGCTATCCTCCTTAGCGAAGGTGCAAAGGGTGTCTCTGTATATTGGCGGCGGAGATATTTGTATGTCTGCGTCTGATTCTTCCTCCACCACCTGCCTGCTTCTCCTTCGGGATACCCGGGGTGCCATATTGCTAGAGTCGGAGGGGACCGGTACTGTGTCTGCTCTAAATTCACCTGCTGCATTTAGAACAGAATCACAGGATAAGAAAGACATGATGATAATGGCTAAATAGAGTCTGAACATGCAAAGATTTAATTGACTGCTCTCTGGGAGTCGCTGGGTCGCTGATCTACAAAAGGACTCACCCGCGACCTCGCGACCTTGCGACTAGGTCGCAGGGTCGCAGAGTCGCTGAGTGGGAGATTTGCGACCTTGCGACCTTGCGACCTGGTCGCTAGGTCGCAGGTCGCACTTGCGCCTCACGGGGGTTTCGCGCGCGCGCGACCTTGCGGCTAAACTTTCTTTAACGGGAAAATTCTGCAGTTTGAAAGGGCCTAAACTGACCATAAGGCACAGTCATGAGGAATTAGGCAAGAGACGGGTGACCTTGGGGTTTGTGGGAAACAAAGCGACGGTGAAATTCCAAAGAAAACCCCACATCCTTTCCAGCAAATAAATAAGACCGTGGGGAGGCTCAAAAACGACAAGAAATGCTTAAGAGGGAAACATAGGGAGGAAAAGGCAACTTACCCGGAAGAAAACGCGCCAGTCGACCTGTCAGAGCAATTCCGCGGTTTTCGCTGAGAGTCACAAATGCGACCTAGCGACCCGACCTTATATAAAAAGGTCGCACGTGCGGACGTTTAATGCGGTCGCAAGTTGCAAGTTTGCGACCTTGCGACCTACAGGTCGCTGGGTCGCAAGGTCGCTGGGTCGCAAATTTCTTTAAAACTTCACTTCACGACCTTGCGACCTTGCGACCCGTCGCTAGGTCGCAAGGTCGCAAATTGTTGAAATTCTGACTCTTGCGACCTGTGCGACCTGTGCGACCTTAGGGTCGCAGAGTCGCATAGGTCGCCTGGGTCACAAATAATGCATATGCGACTTAGCGACTTGCCTTTAGAACTTTACTTGGTCTCTTTTCCTTTTAGTTTTAAGGGGGCTCCAAAAATTTTGAAGTGTGTGTTATGATTTTATGTATTTTTTGGAGGGTGTTGTAGGAGCTACAACAAATGGCGATTCACTGGATGAATTCAGAATCTCTGCTGATGAAGGGTCAATGAGGGAGGAGGGAGGGGATCTAGTACTTGCTTGTTCTTTTTACCTCAGAGTTTACACTTTCCTTCCTTTGCCACCCTGCGTAGTCACCTGTTCCTTTTGGCTTGTTGGGTGCAGATCAACCGAATTTTAATTCCTCATGCTTCAGGATCGAGAGGGTTGGGGAAACCTTGGACAACTGCAGGGTCCGGTACAATTATTTCGTCCTCATGGTGTCGCTCCGCTGCCAGCGAACCTCTCGGCTCCGGCGGAGTCTCTGCCTAAGGAGTCGTGAACGTTGCTCCGCTGCCAGCGAGCCTGGTCAGTACCCCGGCGGAGTCGTTACAACACCTCTCTGCGCAGGAAGCCTTTCTCAAACCTTTACCCTTTATTTGTGTGCGATTGCACTTATTTGAGAATGTGCCTGTGGCACTTATTTAGATGGGCAATATTTTGCCTGGGCGGTTGAGGGATCCCGACTTATTTTGCTTGCAGAGAGGTTGCCCCTGGTCTCATATGAGGACTCGGGTTTTTCCCGGATGACCTGCAATTCTCTTGAGTTAGCCCTGTTCCCTCACGATCCGGTTGCGTCTACGCAAGACCTTTTTCTACCTGCACCCTTTAAGCTGCTAGGTGGTTCCTTATGCTTGAAGACTCTGGTAAGACCGTGTATTATCCTTAGGTGCCCATTACAAGCGAGTTTCGACTGCCCCGTGCTTTGCGGGAAGGGCCTTTCATCAGCATAGAACCTCTTCAAGGAGTGATCTGGTTGCGGGCAGCTTAGACAAGGTTTTCTTTGAAGAGTTAGGGAAAGAGTTTTTTTTTTTTTTTTTTTTTAGCAACAAAAGAAAAACGGCTTCTATGATACAGGGGGAGAACAGCCCTTTGAGGGCTATTCAAGTAAAATAGTGTTTGAGGTCATGCCCGTTTACCGGGAGGGCCTCGACTTTTCCTTCCAAAGTTTGCAATCGGAAAGTATGGGAACCTATCTTTTCTTTAACCTGAAAGGGACCTATCCATAGTGCTTGAAATTTTGCATGTTTTCCCTTCTCTTCGTGCGCCTTATCCCACTTTAGGACAAGATCTCCTACTTCAAATTTTTTATCTCCTGCAGACTTTTTATCGAACCATTTTTTGATCCGACTCTGGTGGATGGCGAATTTCTCCCGGGTTTTCTGCCTTTCCTCTTCTAGTTTCAGCAAGGTGTCAATGCGGATTTGCAAGGCGGGACAAGGGGTACCGTGGCACTCTTGAGACAACTGTAGAGCGGGGAGAGACAAATTGGGTGGGAGGACGGCTTCTTTCCCATACACGAGAAAATATGGTGAGGTGCCTATTGATGACTTAGGGGTGACGCGATCAGCCCAAAGTGCGTTTTGGAGAGCGTTATGCCAGTTTCGTTGGTGAGACAGAAGGGTCTTTTCGACGATGCGGATCAGATTTTTATTTGTTGATTCTGCTAGACCATTTCCTTGGGGATAGTACTTTGCGGAGTGTTTGAGAACAATGCCATTTTCTAATGCAAAATCATATAATTTAAAAGATGAAAAATACGTTGCATTATCAAACACTAAGGAAGTTGGAACGCCAAACCTGGTAATGATGGAGTGAGTGACAAATTGCATTACCTCCTTATCGTTGACTTGGCGTAATGGTACCGCTTCAACCCACCTGGTGAAGTAATCAGTGGCCGTCAGAATGTACCTGTGTTGCTTAGAAGAGTGGGGTAGAATCTCACCAATGACGTCCAAACCCCATTGTTGAAAAGGTTCTTCTACTGCTACTGACAACAAAGGAGCAGCCGGACGCGCTTCTCGGCTTGCAAATTTTTGGCATTGAATGCATTTCCGAACATACGCGTGAGCATCTCTGAACAGGGTTGGCCAATAATAACCTGCACGCATAATTTTATGAGCAGTGGTATCCCCGGCGAAATGACCTCCCGCTGGTCCATCGTGCAACTCGGTTAAGACCTTCTGAGCTTCATCCTGTTCTAGGCAGCGCAACATTACTCCGTTTGAATGTTTCTTGAAGAGCTTCCCTTGGATTAACCGGTAGGACGCGGCTTTGAGTCTGATTGCACGTTTCTGCCGAGCATCTAGATTTGATTCCAATACCCCGTGCGCCAAATATCCCGAGATATCCGAGTACCAAGACGGGTTCCTTTCCTGGGGCATGACGTCAGTTTGGTACATGTCAATCTCTTGCTCCCAATTATCTTCTTCACTTTTTTGGGAACCTGCGGCCTCCGCAGCCATTTGGCATAAACCTTGTCCTTTAACCGTGCGTGCCGGCTTAAACTCTAAGTCGTACTCTTGCATACACGCAACCCAGGTCCCTCTCCTCTCGCCCAACTCTTGCTGCATGAATAGTGATCGAACAGCTGGATGGGGAACGTAAACTGTGACATGGTTCTTCAAGATGTATGGTCTGAAATGTTTAACTGCTTTGTACACCGCATAAGCCTGTTTCTCGATTTCAGGATAATTTAATTCGGCTCCCTGTAGGCCAGTGCTCATAAACGAAATGGGACGCTCGTCACTATTTCTGTCTTTTTGTGTGAGCACGGCTGCCAGGGATGAATCCGAAGCGAACGTGTACAGGCTGAAATCTCTGCCGAAATCTGGGCTCTGGAGAGAAGGCGCTTCGGCTATAGCTTTCTTGATCTGGTCGAAAGCTTCCTTTTCGGGTTGATTCCATTTGAAAATGGAATTTTTCTTTATCATTCCTTGTAGTGGCTTCACTATCTGGGCGAAATCTGAGATAAACTTACGTACAAAATTGATTTTGCCCAAAAAGGATTGCATTTCTTTCTTACCACTGGGGAGAGGGATTTGAGAAATGGCTTTTGCACGTTCTGGATCAACGACAATGCCTTGCTTCGTTATGATATGACCTAGCAGATTCCCTTCTGCTACGGCGAAAACACTTTTCTTTGGGTTAAGCGAGATACCGTATTTTCTGCATCTTTCGAAAATCCGTCTGAGGTGACGCAAGTGATCCCCCCGATGTTTGGAAAACACAGTAACGTCATCCAAGTAAACCACCACACTTTGGCCTATCAGACCTCTGAATGCTATGTCCATCGCTCTCTAGAAAGTTGCTCCTGCGTTGATTAATCCAAAAGGCATACGTCGGTATGCGAAGGTTCCCCACTTAGTCCGGAAGGTAGTCTTTAACCGGTCTGGTTCAGCCACCAGTACTTGATTGTAGCCAGAGAAACCATCCAACAAAGAGAACATCTCTGAGCCGGACACTGCTTGTAATATCTGCTCCATAGGGGGCACTGGGTAATTATCTTTACTCGAGGCCCGGTTCAAGTTCCGGAAATCTACACATAAGCGAATCTCACCTGACTTTTTCCGTACCGGCACTAAATTGGACACCCATGTGGAATGGCGAACTTTGAAGATAATGCGGGCGTCTAAAAGTTTTTTGAGTTCTTTTAGAATTAGCGGCTCCATTGTAGGGTGTACTTTCCTAAGTTTCTGTTGGAATGGTTTTACATTTTCTTTAATTGGTATCACATGTTGTATAATTCGCGTATCGTATGTGCGTAAGTCCTCATATGTCCAAGCGAATACGTCGCGATACTTGCGAAATAATTGAGTGAAATCTTGGGCCTCTTGGGGGGTGCAGTATTTCCCCAGGTTGATGAATTTAGGATTATCTTCTGATCCCAAGTTCACTTGTCGATGAGCCAAGATCGAGCTCTGCACTTTTGCATTTGGGGGCCCACGGAATCGGTTTTGCAGATCAAACAGCTTTTCCAGTGATACCACCCCTTTAGGCATGGGGTTTCCCTTAACCTGCTCGTACTCCTTTTGCATAGCCTGGTCGTGCTCATTTTCATCTATAGCAGCGTCTTTGAATATTTCCGAGTTGCACATAAATTCCAGCACCTGTTGATCATCATCAAAAACACGCAGATTAGTGATGTTGTCTGGCACGGATGGTCTATACATAACTTCAATAGAAAACCCGTCCCTCAAAGGGGTAAACCTGGCGGAAGCATTAGCTAGAGTGTCTGCTGCTGCGTTATGCATTCTTAGAACAGACTTAATTCCAAAAGCATCAAAGGAAGAAATTAATCGCCATACCTCTTGCTGATACGCCTTCAAATGTGGAGACAAACAGTGAATAGTGTTGCGTACCTGCCGAGTGATAATCTCGGAGTCACCAATAACCCGTAAGCATTTCACCTTCAAATCCAACGCCTTCTTAAGCCCGAGGATCAGAGCTTCATACTCGGCAGTGTTGTTAGTGCATTGGAACTCGAGTCGACAAGAGACTAGGAATTTTTTCTTATGTGGATCAAGCAAAACGCAGCCGGCACCAGAACTATCGAGATTCTTGGAACCGTCGTAATACAATGTCCATATATCATTTTCCGGCTCCTTGGGGGCAGTGTCTTGCGGAGGAATTTTGGGTTGGTGTGATAAAGTTTGAGCTTGTTCCTCTGCGACGAGTGTCATTTCAGAAAGGACCTCGGAGCCTACTGCAGACTGGGGAGGTTGGTAACATCCAAAAACGGAATCAAGAAAACACATACCAAGTTCTTCTTGGGCGAAGCTGATGGGTTCATTTGTGGCATCCAAATTAGTTACAGTGTGCTTCATGTATGGTTCACTTTCAACTCTGATTTGGTTGTTTCTCCCTTTGTAGGGTAGCCATAAGTGAGACCAATCTGTGGCAAAGTATCCTTGCAATTTGCTAGACCAGTCTCTACTAAGCAGTACACCATAAGCTTCTGGGATGTCGACAACCACAATATCAATACATTGATGAACCCTCGAGTCGGATGAGAGGCGGATGATGACATTGTTTAATTCTCCGACTGCCGGTACTTGTGATCTGTCCAGTTGAATGATTTTTGCGTCAGTTTTCTCTGGGAGGATGTTGAGTTTCTTGCACACATATAAAGGCATGACATTTGTGGAAGCACCAGAGTCAACGAGGCAATTGTGAACGTTGAAATTGAACATCTCGAAAGATAAGAGAAATGGAGGGGTGGACCCTCTCGAGTTCGTGTTGACCGCATTTACTATAGATTGGAAATCTGGACTGGTTTGTGCAGATGTGTTGCTAACGGTCTTCGTATTTTGGTTGTTGGCGAAAGCTTTTAGGATAAGCTCCTTTTGGTTCGTGATGCGGGCCAACTCGTAGAGCGAGATATTAGCCCTGGCCTTTTTCATGTCCTCCACTATGTTGTAGCTAGTGTCAGTGTGGGGACTAGGTTCGGTAGTGGTTTTCGATGGTTCCACTGGGAGTTTGGTCTTTTGACTTGCTTTGTCGTTACTATTGGTAGGCTTGTCCGGCGTAGTTGGTCCTTCGTTGCTAGGGGGGAGAATTTTCCTCAGGAAAGCCCTTTTCTTGTCTTCATATGATTGTTCGGGAATAGCTCCTTTACTTCTAAGACTATAGTTTCGAGTGGGCTGAGCCTTGGGACTTCCTGCCATATTAATATCAATGGGAGCGACTCTCTCTCCCCCGCGGATTACATCGAAAGTTAAGACAGAGGCTCCCGATTCCCCATCTAGGAGCGAAACTTCGTCTTGATCAGAAACTTCATCCTCTGTCAGGCTTCCTGGAGTGTGATCATCCAGAAGCTGGTTGACCACTGCGGTCATGCTGCCGATCCATTGCGGGCACGTCTTTTCAGAATGGGCAGCTTGGTGAAAAGAACAAAAATTGTCCTTCCCTATTTCCTCCACGTCGAGAGCGGCACTGGTGTTTGACGGAGGCCTGCTGGTGTTGGGATTGTTTTTCTTGAAAAAAGGTTTGGGAGGTTTATTTGTATTTGAGGTTTCAACGCCTTTTCTCTTTAAGTCAGAGACCTCATTCGTTAGCAGTTTGAGGGTCTTGGCCATACTTTCGAAATCGAAAGTTTCTCTCTCCCTATTTGGGGTGGAAGACTGACCTTTTTTAGTGGTTGACTTGTGATCATCCTTTCTGTCATGATCCATGACACCTATTGACAACATGTCTTTTTCTACTGCGAGAGCAGCCGCGTAATTTGCTGTAAGAGTAGCGCGGGCCTCGCGTTTGACGAAGACTGCAATATCCCTAGGGAGGGCTTTGGTATAGTAGTCGATGGTGATAGAATCGTCCAACGCTAAGTTTGGAGGAAATTTTTGCAATATGGTTGCGAAGCGTTGGTTAAAGTCTTTAACTTTCTCTTTTCTATGACACTTGATGGTGCTTAGTTCTGTGAGGAGCATAGAGGGTGTTTTATCTTCCGCAAACTTTTGCAGGAACACACGACGGAACTGGTCCCATGAAGCAATAGACGCACTGGGTAGGGAGCGGTACCAGGAGGCAGCCTGGCTTACAAGAGTGTGTGGGAAAATTCGACACGCAACGTCATCGGACTGAACTCTCATAATTTGTAGAGACAGATAAAAACTACTAATATGGTCTTCTGCCGATGTGCCTTTCTCTGGATCGAACTTAGGAAGATGCTTCTCTGGGTGTCTGGGCATGTCATGGAGAGGACCTAAAAGGGCTAAAGGGGATTGAGCCATCCAGGCTAGAGGTTGCACCCTCCTGGGGCGTTGATGGTTTCGGTTTTCTGCTTCAGACTCACTTCCCGTCCCTGACACCGAGGTTCCTTCATGACGACGAGAGTGTTCATCTCGGTGTCTTTCACGGTTATTCACGTTTCTAAGCAGCTCCCAGTTGTGAGGGGGGGGTCTGTTTTGGTTTTGGTGGTGATTATGGTTGGCGTGGTGTCTCAGGTCGTGAATGATATTCCCTCTACCACCACGACCTTGACCCCTGTTGACTCCACCTTCATTTCTTCGAGGCCTATTGACTTCCTCTGCATTCCTTCGGGCAGTGTTACCTTCTCTTTCGTTTCTTCTCTCCCCTTCTCCTTCTCGTGGGGAATACACTTGGTTGTTGGTCCACTGATGTGAGTCAGGCTGTGGTTCGGGGAAAGGTTCAATATCCGGAAAACCTTCACTATCGTGGGTAACGGGGTCATTTTCCTGGACAGCCCGTGCGAGGTCCTCAATCATGGTATTTACCAGTTCAGGTATGGTACAGACCAGCACGCCATTGCGAGTGATGTTATCAGCAGGGGTCCTAGTGTGGGCTAGGAATTCCATGATAGGGGTATACCGTAAATCCCTGATGAGATTACGGGCAACTGGGCGTAAGGTTCTCAGCTGTTCATTAGTGATTTCGAAATATCGGGCTTCCACCGTTGGAATATCTTCTAAGGGGGGAAGGGCAACTTCGTTATTTATGACCTCCCGGCGGGGAGTTTGGGATGGAATGTCTGTTGTATGCTGGGAGGATGCCATGGGCCTCCTTCTAGCGCTAAATCTGTTGACGGGAAAATATGTCCGGCCAACAGTAGGGGATCTCCCCGGTAGAAAGTCCCAATTAGACTTTGAACCGTTTGGAGTAGGGATCCCGTCCGGGGTGTGGGTCCGGCTACCACTTAAATGACTATCTCTTCGGTTTCGAGCAATCTGATTGAAACTGCAAACATACACTTATTAACACGATATAGAATACATGACTGATGAATAAAACCGATATATGACACTGTGCATAGCAAGGTAATAGGCAGAATGCATAAACTCAGGGAATGTTGTTAGCAACACATCTATGAGGTATGCATGCAAGATAATCTGACCGCCAAAGAAACAATCCTTTGTGGTAAGAAAATCCCTTTACTTTCCGAAGGATATAACGAGATGCTAACAAAATAGTTCATTAACATTCGTTATGAAGCAAATAATAACTTGAGCGTCATCGACACAATCACAGATAACTATGGTGCATGAATGACACTATTAATAACACAGATTCATTAATCAAAAGATATTCTGAAACTATATGCAGAATACACACAATGTTGTCACGGCTCAACACATCATCCAATCAAAGGGGTTTTAACATGTATTTTATTTCATATATCAAGAGTATGCTTCTTAAGCTACAATGCAATGATGCCTTTCAGTCCACAAAAGAGCAGCCTCTAACAATGCTTCCCACTGGGGTATTTATAGATTCAACAGCCGCACTTATGGCCTTCCGACGGTTCAACTTCCCGACGGTTCAACTTCCTGTTTGTACAAATTGCGACCTGCGACCTGGTCGCAAAATGCGACCTGGTCGCAAATGCGACCTGCGACCCAGCGTTTGCAACTTATGAAGGTGGTCGCGCAATCGAGGTTCCTGGAGCGTCGACTTTCTTGCCTTTGATGAAGTCTTTCCAAGTTTGGTAATCCGCCGTTATAGGAGCGACAAGAGGGATTTCCTCTTTTATCCGATGCATACATTCTAGAGCATTCGGCACCAGAGTCTCCTTCTTCTGGGAGATCATCATTGAGAGAGAAGCAAGCTTGGTGTAGATTTGCACTGGGGTGACAAGCAACCAGTTCAGATTCTCTTGTGATGCTTCGAATTCCGGTGCGGCGGCAGCTTGTCTTACTGGCTGCAGAAAAGACTGAATTTTCTGCTCTACCTGTTCCCAGCCTTTAGTTTCATTTAGTGCCCCTAATGATGGAATGTGATGAAGAGCGTTCATGGAGTCGATACCACTGATTAGGTGGTTATACGTAGACACTACTTTGTCCAGATCTTTGGTCAGCTTGTCTTTGGATTGCATACTCTTCCGAATCTGTACTTTGGTTTCTTGCGTATGACTCCAATCCTTCCGAGGCACATGTTCGGGAGCTTGCTGATACTGCGCTGTCCAGTTCATCATTTTGTCCAAGGCTGCCGAGGCTTCCCTGAGCTGTTCGTGTTTCTGCCTGGTTTCTTCTCGTGCCCCTGCCAATGGGGCCACTGTTTGTTTCAGGGTGAGCATTTCCTGGTATACTTGCCTCATTGTCATCTCCAACACATCACATTCTTTCCTGACCGCCAGTGGGACCTCATTCACTTGGGCGGGCCTACCCTGGAGCTGGAGCATCTCATTCTCTAGCCTTGACTTCTCTTGCTCTGCCGCTTTTAGCCGGTTCTGCAAAGAAATAATCTCTCTGCTCATCCTTGTGACATTTTCTTCTGTGGCTGCAGCAAAAGCGGTGCCTGCTGATGCTATCATAACCGGATTTGTCCTTGTGTCTGGGACAATGTCTTTTCCGGTGGAGACTGTGGAGATGACGGGATAGCCTGACGTCAAGGATTTCCTCTTCTCTTGCCGTATCTTGAAAGAGAATTGGTCAAAGGTTAATCTGGTCAAGTCGAAAACTTCTTCTTCTTGCTCTCCCAGAAAGTCATCAACATTAAGGTTACTTCCCGCGCCGCCTGCAGGGATATTCAGGGGAGATAGATCAATGTCATCTATTTGCTCGTCTTCTACATCCTGCGTTTGACCCTTTTCTTTTTCCTTTTGCTGGCGCTCTGCTTCCGCTTTGTCATGCTCTTCCTTCTCTCATCCCCATCCGGGCACTCGATGTGTTGATAACTCCATCTGAAATTGGCCCTTTTACAATGTTCGGGAACTATCCTGACTGGATCGTAATTTCGGCGGTCTAGATTTCTGAAGTGATAGCTCTTCGCCTCTTCCCCTTCACGCGCTACTTCTCTGGAGTCTTTGACCGTATAGGAACCAATGGTGAGAGGTAGAGCGGGCCAAGGTTTCTTCTTCCCTTTGGCAAGGACGTTAGAGAAACCCAAGGTCATCTGAAAACACACCTCTTGTATGAGCACCTTGTCGGTAACAAACTTAGGTAGAGCGTGTGGTGCTTTAAACGAGCCAAATACTCGGATGATTGTGAATTCGGCGAATGGGAACCAGTGTGCCACCTGACCTAGTGTTTCCATTGCTCGCCAAGACATGCAGGGGGCATCTTGACCAAATAGTTTTCCGTAGAGGGCGGGCATGAATATGTGAGAGATTTGCTCGATGTCCGACTTGTACCTAGATTCCCAGAATACCCTGGTCTGCAAGTGTATTGCCTGGGTCTGTTCAGGGTCCCAGTTATGTGGCCATCCCTCGACATGCATCTGGGCACAGACAACATCTAATAGATACGAAGCCATGTAGAATTCTGATGGCGCTCCCTCATCTGGGGCTAAAGCTGAAGCCAAGTTTGTGTGCATGGAGCCCATTAATATTCCCGCCCAATTGAATCGAGTGTCGTGGACTGTTACGTGTTATATGATGGTTGCCCATGTTCCATTGAAGGTGGTGGCGTCCGAACGCCCGTATATCCTGCACAGCATGGCGGCCACTAGCTTATAGAATTTCCTCAGACTGGCCACCGGGTACTCCTGGTCCTTTTTGATCTTAAATTTGTCTGGTTCTGCCCACCATCTTCTGATCGTGTCAACCATCGGCACTTCATTTGCAGCAAACCATCTTGGGGTGAAGTTCACCTCTGCTTTGGGTAGGGAGTAGTAGACCTGTGCTCTTGAACTTTCCAATGTTACGAAAGCTTTCCCTGCACTATCTCGGATCGCGAAGCTTTTCGGATCCGTCTTCTGTATGATCCAGTCCAGCATTTCAGGGCATGGAAAGATGGCAGGATGAGGCCCAGCCAGGTGCAGTCTGGACCTTCTGACTTTCAGATATATTTCACGGTCCGGGAGATCTTCTGGTAACTCCTCTGCTGTCATGGCAAATTCATGGTATACTTCATACCACCTGAGGCTATCCTCCTTTGCGAAGGTGAAAAGGGTGTCTCTGTATATTGGCGGTGGAGATATTTGTATGTCTGCGTCTGATTCTTCCTCCACCACCTGCTTGCTTCTCCTTCGGGATACCCGGGGTGCCATATTGCTAGAGTCGGAGGGGACCGGTACTGTGTCTGCTCTGAATTCACCTGCTGCATTTAGAACAGAATCACAGGATAAGAAAGACATGATGATAATGGCTAAATAGAGTCTGAACATGCAAAGATAATTTACTGTTCTCTGGGAGTCGCTGGGTCGCTGCTCTACAAAAGGACTCACCCGTGACCTCGCGACCTTGCGACTAGGTCGCAGGGTCGCAGAGTCGCTGAGTGGGACTTTTGCGACCTTGCGACCTTGCGACCTGGTCGCTAGGTCGCAGGTCGCATTTGCGGTTTGCGCGCGCGCGACCTTGCGGCTAAGTGTTTACTAATGGGAAAAATCCGCGGTCTGAAAGGTCCAGAATTTACCATAAGGCACAGCCATGAGGATTTAGGCAAGGGGCGGGCGACCTTGGGGTTTGTGGGAAACACAATGACGGCAACAATCCAAAGAAAAACCCCCATCCTTCTTAGTAAATAAATAAGACCGTGGGGAGGCTCAAAAATGGCAAGAAATGTTTATGCAGGAAACATAGGGAGGAAAAGGCAACTTACCCGGAAGAAAACGCGCCAGTCAACTTGTCAGAGCAATTCCGCGGTTTTCGCTGAGAGTCACAAATGCGACCTAGCGACCCGACCTTATATAAAAAGGTCGCACGTGCGGACGTTTAATGCGGTCGCAAGTTGCAAGTTTGCGACCTTGCGACCTTGCGACCTACAGGTCGCTGGGCCGCAAATTTCTTTAAAACTTCACTTCGCGACCTTGCGACCTTGCGACCCCTAGGTCGCTAGGTCGCAAGGTCGCAAATTGTTTAAATTCTGACTCTTGCGACCTGTGCGACCCGTGCGACCTTAGGGTCGCAGAGTCGCATAGGTCGCCTGGGTCACAAATAATGCATATGCGACTTAGCGACTTGCCTTTAGAACTTTACTTGGTCTCTTTTCCTTTTAGTTTTAAGGGGGGCTCCAAAAATTTTTACTTGCGTGCAACTGCTGATTTTAAGATGATTGACCACCAGTTTGTCCGCCCTTGAACTGTCGCTCTTGCGACGAATATGTGTCGGAATAGCGACGAATTGGCCGTCGGAATTTCCGCCAAATTCTCTAGTGCTTTTTCCTGATATGCCTATCATTTTATGCTTGTTCGCGTGCTTTTTGAACCTACTAGTGATAATTTGCAATGAAGCAATATTCTTCCAGAGCAACCAACTACGACAACCGGTATGCTAGAGCATCTTCTTCAGCCATATTTGTGACTACCACAATGCGCAAACTAGGAACAATGAATTCCATTCGAAACACAAATTCTTGCCCATATACCATCCTAAAAGGTGTCATTCCAGTCAACTTCTTGCAAGTGGTCCTATATGCCCAAAGAACTTCTGGCACTTACTCATCCCAATCAATTCAGTTAGCATTCCACACCTTGGTCAGTGCAGTCTCCAGTACCTTATTGAATGCTTCAACTGCCCCATTCACCTGAGGATGATAGAGAGAGCTCTTCTGATGATGCATCTTCAATTCTTCAGTTAATGCTTAAATGGTATAATTTACAAAATGTGTACCCTGCTCTCTTATCAGAATCTTAGGACAACCAAATCAAGTCATGATATTCTCAAATATAAATTGCACAACTGTATCAATAGTACAATCCTTCACAGTTTTGGCTTCAGCCCATCTCGTTACATAATTCATCACAGTGATAATGTAGCGCGCACCACTCTTATTTTCTATAGGATCAATAGGTCGCACAAAATATATAGCCCATTTGCACAAAAGCTTGCAGTGCCATCTATGGATTCAAGGGCATATTGTCTTTGCATGATGGCTTTCCCGTCCTCTGGCATACATGACATGTGTGGAAATGCACATAGGCAACATTGTGCAGCGTGGGCCACCATAACCCAACTCGTAAAATATTCTACGTAGTGGCCTTACCTGCATAATGACCACCGGAAACCCCTCCATGAGCTTCATTTAAGATTTTACCTCACTCATACTCCAAGAAATATGTACGCATAACCTCATCCATGCCCATTTTATACAACTTTCCAGCAATAATGGTGAAGTCTATTGCACGCGCCATGATTTATTTCTTCAGATGAATCGTATATTCATCAAACACACGTCTAGTAGTCAAAAATTGAATTATATCAGGGAAAAGATCATCAACCACATTTATCGCAAACAATTACGCATCTGGAAATCCATATTCTAAGTTTGTAGGTTCCTCCCCAGTCTCAATGCGCAACATATGGCTTGGCCCAGCATTCAATCTTCTTGGTTTTACCATAATCTCAAAATCATATTCTTGGAATAACAAAAACCACCTTCACATATTACCCCCCAACATAGGCTTGTTGACTAGGTACTTCAAAGAAAAATGATCAGTGAACATCTTAAAATGGCCCCCTAATAGATAGTGGCAGAATTTCTACACCAAATACACCATTTCTAGTCCCTCTCTTTCTATGGTTGAGTAATTCAGCTCTGCGTTTGAGATTTTTCGGCTTGCATAGGCAATGGCATGATCAATCTTTCCTAATCCTAGCTATGCTAAGATAGCTCTGAGCGCAATATAGGAGGCATCCACATGTACATGAAACACCTTTGACCAATCTGGGAAGACCAGGATGGGTGCACTGACCATCTTTTCCTTTAGCAACTCAAAACTATTTTAACAATCCTCATCCCAGAAGAACTTTGCATCCTTTTATAGCAGATTTTCCATGGGCATAGTTATCAGCACATAACCCTGAATAAAATTCCTATAATACCTAGTATGCCCCAATATTGAATTCAACTACTTAACATTCTTAGGTACCTCCAAATTAACTATGACTGCAATCTTTGCAGGATCTACCATCAACCCTTGCTAGCAAACAATGTATCCCAACAGTATCCCAAATGGTACACAGAAGATACACTTCCTTGATTTCAAGGAAATATGATACTTCATACAAGTATCCAACATTAAGATTATATTTGACACATGCTTCTTCAATAGCCCAAATATATTCTAATAATAAAAATATACCTCCAAAAACTTGTGGATAATTTATTTGAAAGCAACAACTACTACACGCGAGAAAATGGCAGGAGAATTCTTCAATCCAAAGGGCATAACTGTATATTGGAAGGGTCCCCATTTAGTAGCAAAGGTGTTCTTACTCTGATATGCTGGTGCAATATGAATCTGATGATATCCTGAAACTCATCTGTGAAGGAATATGCTTCTTGGCCTCCAACATTATCCAAGATTTCATCAGAGAATGGAGTTGGGAATGGATCATGCACACAAGAGTCATTTATTTTGTGCAGATCTACACAGATCTTGATTTCTCCCTTGGTATTCTTATCTTTCACAACCATTGTACTTGCCCAGTCAGACTCTTCTATCAGTTCATCGATGCCTGCAACAACCATTTTGTCCAACTCTTCTTTCATCATCTGCTTATATCTTGGGTTCAACCTGTATGGGCGTTTTTTTATTGGGTGCACATCAGGCTTCAATGTGATTTTCATAACTCCAAGGTCCCCAATGATTCCTTTCAGCTCTGAAAAATTTTTAGGGAAAAAATATTGATATTCTGTTAGCAACTCAACAACCTTGCCTACTCTTTCATCATCCCAAGAGTCTCCAATTTCTTCCAACTTAGGTTTTTCTTCAGATCCAATATTCACGTGCATGATATTTAAGGGCTTTGTCACATCTAGCAAGGTGATTGAGGGCCCAGATACTATGTGCTATCCCTTAGATTTAGGGTTCATGATATTCCTAGGATTCTGTTCATTCTCTTCGGCTGTCAGGTTCCTACAATTCACAATAGCTTTCATCTATGCATCCCAGGCTGGTGGAGCGCACTTGATTCTAATATTTGTTGTATAAAATATGACTTACTAAATATTATGAAAATCTTGGCCAATCTTATCAAATCCACTCTCAAAGCTGACTGTAAGAATAAAAATTTCAGTTAGCGCAAACCATTCACTAGTGCCTTGACATAGCTTTGTCTCCAAATACCATTCAATATGCACCTTCCCTAATGTGTGAAAAAACATGTGGACCCATTTAGGTCTTGGTTCTATGCTCCATACCTAAGTCCATCTCACCAAATGTATGTGCGGATCCTCTTTTCTAGAGTAAACATCTTCCATTTTAATGACCTGACATTCAAACCACAACCTCATCATGCGCGCACATTCCTCCTAGTTTCCCATGTTCTCCTTGTGAGTTTCCCACCACCTTGTTGGAGTAGCATGCAAGACAAGATCCAACGCATGGGATCTCTGTATTTTAGGAATCATCCTTTCAAGCTCCCCTATAAACATGTTTATATTAGTTAATCCATCATAGTGTGGAAAATCACGTACCTCAGATATTATACATTGTAGAGATCAGATCACGTGATTACAATGCAACACAGACACCTCATGCAACTGGTTCTACTAGTTTTCTAATTCTTCATCAGAGTCAGAAAAACTTGAGCTATCCTTCTCCCACTTAAGATTTCCATATGCAGTTGGATTAATCCCATCTTCCTCGCGCAAGTTAATCTTATAGATTTAATCGATCTCATCATCAGCGTGTACTGGTTCAATATATCTTTGTCCTTCTATAAGATCTAGATGAATGATTACCCTCACTCCATTTCTTTCAAATTCCATTCACTTTTTCTTCAGATTGATAACACCATCCATGTCAATAGCCCAGTCCAAACCTAGCAACGCAGGCTAAGGATCAGTATCATCTACAATTTGTATGACTTCAAAGTCTACCATCACCTTAACACCCTTGATACTGACTACAACTTGCGACAACCTCCCTAAAGGAATTATTTTCTACTGATTGGCCATGCACAGTTGAATGGTAGACCACTCCAGCTTTGGCTCTCTGATGCACTGCGAGGTTTGCTTAGGTAGGTAGAACATTAACATCAGATCCCATATCTAGAATCACCTGGTCCATCTCATAAGCATAAATCTACGTGGTCATATCCATCTCCCTTTTCATTATCTTCTTATTCTTGTACATTTTGTTGACCACTCATTGTTTTACCGTTGGCTTCTCCTTCTTTGCGTAATTATCTATGAGAGCTTGAATATTTTCTACTGTCTTTTTGTTGTGCAGTAAATTTATACATGCTTGTAAAAATGGTTTGATCTCTTCATCTCCTCCTACTTCCTTCATCAATCTTATTGATGTTGACGCACTTCCTTCTACAAATTCCCTCCACGCTTCAACAAAGGTCTCCTTTACGCGCTGAAGATTAACTCCTTCTTTGGTTTCAGGTGCCTTATGGATCCATACATCAGTGACTGGTTTCTTTCCCTTATCTTCATTGGTGGCTACGCCGCTCCTAGTCACCACATTCACACTGGGATCTTCTTCACGGGTTTCTGCTCTAACCATATGAAGTTTTTGTGTTGGAGTTTGTGTCTTCTTTTCCTTAATTTTAGAAATCAATAGAGGAGAATATTCTATTACGTGATAAAATTGCCTACAATACCTTCAAGACTATCGTGCTAGATTAGGATAGTCACGCACATAATGAACAACATATCCATAGTTATATAAAATGACTTGTCCTCTTCCTCAACAAGTTGAGCTACCTCCTCGGCCTCCTCCTCTGCCCTTAAATCCTCCATGCCCATAAGGGGATGCTGGTGATGTAGGCTCAGCCTTCATTCTATATATTTTAGATTTATATAACATCATATCATAAGTGCGACAATGCTGCTTAGAATTCCCTAATGACGAACAAAATCTTCAAAACAATTGCTTCAAGTCAGGTTGATACTTTCTGATCCTTAGGTGGAATCTGTGTCATGTAATCCAACTATTTGAAAGGTCGTGCACCATACATGACTCTTCAGTGAACTAGGTCCTCCAGCATTCAGATAATTTTTGAAGACAGGACACTAATCCTTATGGTGCCCAGAAGCTTTACATTTTATGCACCAAACCTCTGTGCAAGGTCATGGTTAGGAAAAGGTACAAGGAAAAGGAAAGGGATAGGGAAAGGGATAGAATAAAGGAAGGGAATAAGGATAGGGATAAGGAAAGGGATAAGGGGAAATTAATATTCCAATTTTGGATTCAACCCACTGCATCATATATAATATATTGGTTGATTTCACTAGGGGATTGGCCTTCCCACCTCCTTTCCCTTGTCCTTGCATAGGCTTTGAATTTATAGATGCATGCCTTCCAACTGAAACTTTATATGTTGAGTCCCAAGTTCCATAGGTGTTGGGGTAGCCTCTAGTTTCATTGCAACCTCCACAGCCTCAACCTGTGTGGAAATATTTTTTTGACCTAAGGAATGGCGCATATGTGGGAGAAACATAGAAATGAATCATTCCTTATGTTTAGTATCATCAATGACAAATCCACCATATACGATAGTGCGCTTCAATCATTGATCAATCTTGCACACAGATTCAGTAGCATTTTGATGAATCCCTTTCATTTTTTTCACTAGCTACATGTATGACTTAGGTTTCTTAAAATTATCTTTTAGGGCATCTTTTATTTGGTCCAAGTTGGCATTAGGGTTTGATTAACCGTACCTTATGTACCAATATAATGCATGATCTTGAAAAGCAGTAGCCAGCTGCGCCTTCCTAATATCAATATTTTTAATCTGTTGAGCTTGCCTTATGAACTTAGTCACAAGCCAGAAGTGGTCAATATCCTCATTTCCAATGCCTCCAAAATTAAGTAACTTCATTGATGCAACCATGTCTACTTCTTGGGGAGGTGGAGTTGGTGGTAGAGATGGACTGTGTGGTGGAGTGGCGTTCTGTTATGTGAGTGCAGAAGTGGAGTGGATGGGTTTGGAAATAGACGCAGGGGTTTCTGATGTGATGAAATTTCTCCTTCAGAGTCACTAGAGCTACTATTTTCTAGTTCAGCTTCGTTATCAGATCTAGGCTTTAGAGGGCTATAAATAAAATTTTTAGAATATTCATGGTAAAATTTTCCACTGCATGTAGTCATGCAACTTTGAGGCATTCAAGAAATATGTTCACACAAACAACCCCATTCACATAATATCATTTTTAACAACAATTTCAGCGAGCACGGGAACTTACCTCTAGGGCCTTTGAAAAACCTTATTTCTTCTTCAGAATATGACACAAATTGATCAATGACAAATTCAATCACAAATCCTCCTAAGTGGCGATTGATCCAATGATCTACCACATAGGTGATCTTATTGTCTAAGTTCTCTACTTTCTGGATCAATTCAGGAGTCCACCCCGGTATTGATATTAGCTGAGCGCAACAACCACTCTTATAAATCATTTGCAAAGGAGCAAAAGAATATTTCATAAAATTTTGTATAAATATATTTCTATACCCACCTTTCGTCATATATCATAGTACTTCTATTCTCTTGGAGTGCAAATTCAAGGATATTTCTATCTATCCAATATTGAAGATCATTTCGCGAAGGATGCCACAACATCAAATCTCCCTCAAAATGATCTTGGTCTCGGCAACAGACCCATTTGGTGGCTTGAGGGGTCTTGACCCAGGTTTAGAGTTTATGGAGAAACCAAAAAACCCTCCAAATACTGGCCCTTTCGACAATGACCTACTTGTGAAAATAAAAGTCTCACCCGAAGCAGTATGGGGGCATGCTGGAACCAGGTTTGCACACCCTGAGGAAGAAAATAATGGAGCAGCCCTAAGAAAATAGAATACACACTTATATCAATCCTAAATAGATGCGCACAATACTTAACAGAATAAGACATAATAACTGATCGCTTCCATGCAGATAAAGCATAACAGAACCAGATCATATCTAAAAAATGTGCAATTACTTAAGCAGATTTATCAACCATCAATATGCATAAATAACCATAACAGGTATCCTCGTGCAATTATCAATAATAAACACAAAAATAATGTGATATTAAACAGAAATAGAAGATAAATAACTCATATCAATAACACAATAGGTTTGCCAAAATTTGTCCTTTAAACTAATTCAGATCCTTTCAATACACACCAGACTTTACCTTACACATAACCCTTCTTCAAACACAACCAATAGAGTACACACACAGACAGGACTAGGTCTTTGCACACACATCTGGCAGGAGCCTTTCAACCCAACCAGGAAAAAAATGCTTTACAACTGATTACAAACACATTCGGATCATAATCATCTAGTAACTTGATTTTTTTACTTTCCTTATACTCAATCTATCTATTTATATTCTTTTAGAGTGCAGATAATATGGTCTCAAACCATGGTTTAAGGCCCACAGTTTACCCTAAAAGCCATTTACATCAAAAATCGGGGCTTTGACCCACCCCAAAGCCCCTTGACTCATTCACGCAACACGCATATACAAGACTTATACAAAATTACATCAAAAAATTTTCCCCAGGGGACCCCACTCCAACACTTGTCAATAACAAGGATTGAATCATTGTGAATTATTGAGCTGAGTGAAGGTTTTTTGCTAACTAAATTGAAGTTTATACTAGGGTCGGGGGCTTGATATATGTTAGAGTTAGTACAATTATCTTATCTCAGATATTAGTGGGAGGTTGGTCATTATTTATTCATCTATCCCCATGAGGGTTGTTATTAATGAGCTGAAAACTTTGTAATTCCATTTGGTCATATTCCTGCAATGTTGGAATATATTGCTCAATGTGTGTTCAAAGTTTATGCCGAAGAGATTTATTGTGATTATGAATTCTTGAAATTAATTTTTTCAAGAAGTTGCTAGGTTTATTCATATGATAATGAAATTTGATGTTGTAGAGGAGAGTATGAAATTTGAGGTGATGCTTCGACCTATTGTTAGGACTTGAAAGTGACATCCAGTTATGGAGTTTGTATTTGGAAGAATCATTCATGTAGGCATATAATTTTGATTTGAGGTATGGTTTGATCATTTGAACAAAAGGATTTTTTTTTTCTACTAATGATCTTGTGCTAATACTGCAGATTGATAAAACAAAAAATTTGTTTTTTATATTAATTATTTTTATATTAAGCACAAGTGGATCCAGTCTAAAATTTGTGAAACATGATGCTATGGAAGGTTGAATTCTACGCAGAGTATTGGAGTGTACTTTTAGTCAAGGATGATAAATCCAAGGAACTAGAACATTCTTCTAGTTGGAGATAATAAATTATGGCATTGGAGCATCCTTCCAATTGGAGATGCTAAATCAAGGAGCTAGAGCTTCCTTCAGGTTGGAACCTCCTTCAGTTTATGTTGAAAATAATGGAAACTGGAGATTCCTATCGATGTAAATTTTGAATACATATATCAATAATTGTTCGATGGTTTTTCTTCGAGATAGATTTCCACCTAAAATTTCTAGTGTAATGTCTTTGATGTTGTGCGTTGTTGAATGGTGATGTTATTTTTTTATGTAATGTGATGCTAATTTATTTTTTTATCTAATTCTATTGATAATTAATGCTATGTGAAGTTAAAAATAACTAATTGAATATAAATATTGATTCAACCCCATCTTAGTATTTCCAACAATTAGAATAAGAGTAGGTTCCTTCAGTTGCAGCTTAATAGTTAGAAGGTATATCTCAGAAGTGTAGAGATTGGAAATTCAAAGAGCCACACATCAAAATTATTAATATAATTATCTGGTATTGCATTAGTCTCCAAATTCGTTAGAACTAATTAAGAGAGTCAAGTTGGTTATCTAACTCCTGAGTTCGATGAAGCCAAATATGAAATATGTGAATCCAAAATGGAAGCGTATTTGAAATCTTATGGAAGTGATGTTTGGTGCTCAATTATTTCTAGAGACACTTCTACTAATTAATATATAACATGCAACAAAAAAGATATGATTGTCATTATAAGAGCTTTGTCAGACCCTGTAAAATCCAATGTAGATCAACTCTCATTAGACAAAAGTCTTTGGAAGAAGCTTCGTGATCTCTACTCAAAGAATAATGTGGGTCAAGATGAAGACTATGATGATTATTGTGATTCATATGAAGTAGATGAAGCAACGGAAGAAGTAGTAGAATTGGACGAAGAATTGATCAATGCCTTATGTGATCTTAACAAAGAAAGGAAGCAAAATTAGATACTCAAAGAAAAATTTTCCCTTCTTTGACTTCAAGTGCAAGAGGAAGAAAAGAAAGAGATAAAATTTACAATCCAGTAAGAGGAATCCATAGTGAAATTTGGTCAAAATAAAAATGACCTTGATGCATCTATAGCAAAAATAAAGAGGATCAAGGAATGGAAGAAGGAAAATTTGTATGATGGTGAAAATAAGGATCATATCATTGATGAAAAGGATCAATAAATTTCTTATTTGAAGATGAAATCAAAAGAAGTATGTAAATCTCCATGCAAAGAAGGAACAATCTTCAAGTCCCCGTAGAGAAAGATTGAAAAAAAGAATAATACCAAAATCCATCAAAGGCCAAATCAAATTGAAGGATAGAAGAAGGTTCAAAGGGTTGCACCCACTCCCATAAAGAATATCTTCAGAAGATCTACAAGACAAGGAAACTATTCCAAGTACCCTAATATGTCTAATGGTTAATGTTTCTCATGTATTGAATTTGGGTATAAGGACAAGGATTGCAAATACTATGATAGGAATGACCATCAAAGACATTATAAAAACCCTAGAAGCAAATTTGCAAGATTACATGATAACTTTCAAAAGGACTTTGTCAGCTGCTTTGTATTACAAGTACCATATATAATGATTTAAATTCCATAACTATAGACACATAACTCAAGATTGCAGATATATGAACGAAATATTGATATTAGGTACAAAAATATTTGGAGAAGAAAAAAAACAAGAATATCAGGTGAGTGAAAAGGTATCAATGGTCATGCTCTCCGGATTTGTAAAGGAACAAGACTATGATGAATAAATAGGTACATTGGAATATTTAAAGGTTCAATGTGATCTAGCTACAGAGCCTATTCACACATTATTCTAAATAATTCAGATTGATGTCTACCTATCGTGTGAATATTAAATAGGGGGATCCTAAGTAGTGGTGGTTGAAGACATATCCCTCGACAGTTTGGTGTATGACAAATGTGTCGTCAAAGTAGTAGCCATCATTATGGGTATATTAGTTAGTCTAAGTAGTAGGTTGGTAGATGATAGATGGGAAGAAGTCATAAAAGTCATGGAAACAATTATAGAAGAACTAATGGTAAATATCTTTGGCAAGAGGTAGATGAAATCAACTATGACAAGTCATGAAAAGTATAACATGTCAGGGGGAGAAATTTTGTTTATTGTAGGAAGACAGAGGAAAATATTTCATTAGAGTGAGTAACCCTTTGCCATTGATGTCAAAGGGGGAGATAAATAAGGAAAATATCAGAACCATGGAGTCAAGAGGAGAAGTAATCAAAAGAGGAGTGTGTGTGTTTCCATCAATGACAAAGGGGAGATTGTTGAATGGTGTTTTCATATGTTCATGTGATGTGACGCTAATGTATTATTTTATCTATTTATAATGAAAATTAATGCTTTGTGACGTTAAAATTTACTAATTGAAGAGAAATATTGATTCATGCCCCTCTTAGTATTTCCAACACAATATTCTCTATTTATCCACAATTTCAAGAAGAATAATCCTTATTTATCTTATTACATAGGAGAAATCTCATTCAATGATATCTAAAGATAATTTCTAACAATTTCCATATATTAGCTATGTTTTAATTCTACATAGGAATTTGACAACATTTCATCTATCTACATAGATTCATTCTAGACTATAAAAAATATTACAAATTAAATGGCTTAATGAATCCAAATTTCCTTGGTAAAAACAATTAGGGAACCAACTACCTTGGTAAATGAGTTTTTATTTACCCAAGAGGTAAAAAATGGTCTAAGCTTGTAGATTCTCCTGCATAAAACTCCTGGGGAATAAAATAACTATTCAATAGATCCTCAATACTTGTTCTATTCTTGATAATAATTTCTTATATCTGTAACATCCCCCGGATTCTACCCCTTCTTGTTGTAATGTTGATTGTGATTGCAATGCCAATGTGTAATGACACAATTGGTTTAACCTCTAATTAAACATATTATTATTATTATTATTATTATTATTAATTAATTAATTAATGCACCTGAAGGTTGGATAACCTTTTGGATCCTTGGTTTGAGGGAAGCTTACTACCCATCTTTTTTGATTGAATCCATGAAACCTACTATCTGAATTAAAATATGCAGTTATTGGTGGTGCATCATTGGTATACACCTAATGCATTCATGTTGGGTTCCTATTATGTGTTCTGAATAGGACAATACTCACTTGACGAGGGAGAAAGTAACAATCCAACACATGAATCCTGGAAAATATGGGATTGGACAAAGAAAATCATGGAAATTTCATGTTTGCATGTGAATAAAACACAAGGGTTTCACTCATGGGAGGAAATGAAAGGACTCAAAGTAAAATAATCAAAAGGTTTCTTAGAATACATAATAAAAGGATTGGAAGGAGGAAGGGAGAGGTTCTTTGGGAGATAACTTTTGGACTTGTTTTGAGTCTTAACTCATTGGATCATATTTGTTCTCTTCTCTAACTAAGGGTGTTCAAGGTTGGTGTTAACGTCTGTCAGTCCTGTCATTCACCAGTGATAAAATTTTACTCTTTCAAGTTGTGATAGGGTCCTAATTTAAATTTCTATTGTTTCAAATGAGTTTTCAAATAAAAATTTGATCACTAGTTAGTATGTCTAGGTATGTTACTGCTCCCATTATCTCATGGTCAAAATTTCCATCTTGGTTATGCCATCATTCATTCTAATGAGCCATCAGTAAATTTTCTTGATCACCATTTCAGTCATCATATGATGGTCGTTCATACTGCAAGGTTCAAAGGTCCAAATCATTAGTTCATAAATCCATTAGGTGGCATTATTAGGTCAAGTCATAAAAAAGGTCATAAAAAGAGTCATGACATCACCTAGGTCATCATTCTGGGATTAGTAATTATGGAAAGTGCTAAAAAATGATTTCTAAAGTACATTTTATTCTCTATAAATATGTAACTATGCATACTAAAGTTTAAATTTGTAGGACACTAGCCTATCAAGTAATTTTGCAAAAAGACAAAGTGACGTCACATCACCACCCAAGGAAAAAATTGACCTCTAGTCTATAAAAACACTAATAAAGAGCATTGTTTGCTCATTTATCTCTCATGAAACATCTCTCCATCAGAAAATTACATTCCATCCCTCAAAGGATTGATTTTTTTCCTCCAAGCTTCATTCTCTCTCCTTCGATGTACTTCTGGTAGCCTTCAGTGCGCTTCTGGCAGAAGTGTTGCACTTTTGAAAAGGAGCCAAATGACCCATTGTAGAGGTTTTCTTCAGAAAATTACAGGTTCAACACATCATCAAAATTTAAGTGGAATTCATTCACTCTTCCTTAATCCTTCCTTTGCTTCAGTTTCTTCATATAGTTCAGTGAATCATCGTCTCCTAGGGTTTCGCTGCGCTTTTGGTCTCTTAGTCATTTTATTTTATTGTTGTTGTAAAAACCTTGAATTATATGCTCAAACAAACTCATTAATACTCCATGCATCTCCCTTAAACTTTCCCATGCTCATTCCCCTCATTTCCCTTTCTTGCCCACAAACCGTAGCATATTTCTACACATTTAACATTTTCCTAAGGTAGGACTATGTTTTGCACTTTTATACCCCTTCCCCTCACTAATTTCCAAACATTCCACCTCCCTAAACTCCTTAACACCTATCCCTACTCCAAAAAAATTCCCCATAAATTGAGACAACCCATATCCCCTTCATTCCCTTCCCTCTACAAAACAGTCTCAAATCCCCTATTTTCCCAAAATCGAACCCTAACCTTCCTCCAAGTGAGCTAGGATTTTTCCATGGAGCTAAAGACCATAGACACTAACAATAAAAAGTAAAAAGCAGGTAAAATTTCCAGGTATGAGCCCAATAAATTCCAAGAAACTATGGATTCATATTTCATCAAGAAATCCTTTCAAGATGTGGGTCGCCTAGGGTTTACATTCCACACAAGGACAATTCTACTTAAAAATTAGTTTATGAACTAAGTAAGATGAATCTGGAAAAAAGTGAAAAAGGTTTTTTTCCATAATAGACCAAGGAACAGAAAAAATCCTTCAGTTTATGCACATGTGTAATGATTTGAGAAACATTCCCAAAATAAAGTTGCTACGGGAGGTTTTTTTCACTTTTGGAAAACTTGACTTCAAGTGAGTTTTTCAGGGGTTTGTAGTAGGGTTTTTAGTGTTTGATGTCTCCATTATGTTTATACTAATACAAATTAAAATAAATCAGAAACATATTGCAGAAAACATAGATACGAAACTAGACAAAACACTGGCGAAAAAGGCAGAAGCCTCATGGATTCTTCATGTATTCTCTCTTATTAAAAGAATTTAATTTACAATTTAAATAGATGATAGAAGATAGTCTGTGCTATCTTAGACTCTTTTGGTTGAGATAATTTCTCACCAAAAACCCACAAATATAGGAGTTCCTAAACAAACTCCAACATTTGAGGAACAACCCAACAACCCAAGAATTATGCACATATTCCTAACTAGGAATATTTAATTAATTAATTTATTATTTTGGATTTATTATTGTTATTTTAGAGAGGATAACATTCCCCCATTCAATGAAAAATAAAAAATAAGAACGAGGAACCATCTTCCAAGTTCTCATGTTGATCCTAAAAAAGAACATTGCCTGAAAAACCGCCAAAGTTGGATGCTGAAAAACTACAATCTAAAGAGACCATGAGTCAGCTGTATGTTTGATTCATGTCTAAATTTCGCTTGACAACTCCATCAAGTGCCAAGTTGCAAAAGGATCTATATGTCCTTTGCATGAAAGAAGCATCCTTTGTCCACTGAAAAATTTTGTTCAAAGCCCACTGGCTGATGATGTCGAAAACAACTCACTGTTGCTTTTGCTATGCTGAAAATTGTCCACTGCTTCTTTGCTGTCGAATTCCCATTGGAAAATTTGTTGATGCCCACTGGAAAATTTGTTGAAGCCCACTGGCTGCTTTTGCTGGTTTTGTCAATACTTTCAGTCTAACAACCACTGTCAATCTCATTGACATTTCCCCCCCTTTGTCAACTGAAAGGAGAGACACTTCGCTTGGAAAGTATTCCTGAACTCCCCCCCTTCAGGTGTAGGATTTTTACACTGGTGTAATCCCCCATTCAACTACATGAGAGTACCATCATCTTTTCACTGTTGGTTGCATTATGTGTGATTTTATGCGGTTGTAGAACTGAAGCAATATTTTAACAGTTGATGACCATTCCCAATGTTGATCCATTCATAATGTATCTTCAATCTTGTTGATTTGTGTTGATTGTGAAATTTTTCTGAGGACTGATTGGACTTGCCACAATGGTGACAGGGATGGAGATCAAAACACTGATCTTTCATATGACCGGTTCTCTGACAATGAGAACATTTCAGTTTGTCTTCAACTTCAGGTTGTGTGGAATTCTCTTTTTCGGCAACTTTGGGTTGTGTGCATTGCTGGTTGTTTGCAACTGTCTCTGAATGTGATGAGGGGATCTATTCAAGAAATCCCGCACTGATGAACTGAATGGGCTTGGAATAATCGGGAATATGTAAGTTGGCATCATCTTGGACATATCCTAAGCCTCGTCAATTCTTGTTATTTTGAATTTCTTCCCAGGGCTTGATGATGGGCTTGGAAGAAATTGGATCTGGAACAACTTTGACACTTGAAGCTGTTGGAATGAATGACTTATCATCTGGATGTTTCAAAGACTTGAAAGTAGCACTCTTTTCTTGCAATTCAATCCTTTGAAGTTGTGACTTGAGTTGAATAAATTTAATGGTTTCATGTGTTTGTTGTAGATGCTGTGAAGGATCAGCAAGAGTGTCATTGTTGATGTGCACCATGTCTTCATCACTTGAGATGATCAAATTGTGAAGAATGTTTAACAACTGAATATGTTGTGCCATCTAAACTTGCACACTTGAAAACAGGCTCTCTTTTCGGAGATGTTGTACTTTGAACTGTTTCACTTGAATGTCAGGCTCGCTTAAATGTGGCTTGAATGGCACGCTCACTTGATTTGTTGTTGATTGCACTTGCTAGAGTTGGAGAACTTTCTTGCTTAAACTTTGGAATTCATGCTCGCTTGATGACGATTGAATTTTCTCAACTTACTTGATGATTTTACACTCACTTCAATCAATAGCCACGCTCGCTTGATGTCGATCTCAACTTGCGTGATTGTTTTAACTTGTTTGATGATTATTGCAATAAACTTCACTCTGGCTTGCTTGATGTGTTGATTTTTCACTGAATTGATGAAAATTGGTTGAATGAATAATCACGCTCGCTTGCAGGAGATGTAAAAATTTTTCTTGTTTGATTTAGAGTTAAAAAACTCGTGCATTCACTTGATTTTTCTTAAGGAAGGGTATCGAACACTGTCGACAATGCACCCAAGAAAGCTTACAATGATTTTAATGATTCACTTGTTCTCTTAAAAATTCATTAACAGTGAATTTTTAATGATTCACTTAAAACAATGAATTTGATTACAAGTTCTAAAATGAATTTGCAAGAATGCTGATGGAGATTTTGCTGTGAAAAGCATTAATTTGACTAAGTGAATTTGTTGTTTGATGTAGAATTATGATGTAGACAATCGTTGATTATATGTTGTAGTGTTGATCTTGCAACTATGTGTTGCGCTTGCTTTATGTATGCAATATTAAATGAAATTATTGATGTGTCACAACTAGACACAAATAAAAAAAAAACAACATGAAGCCAAAAAAAACATGCGCCATCAAACACACATTGTGTACCTAAGATCCCCTTATTCAATTTCGGGCAGATCTAGGACACATCAACACCAAAAAAAATGATACCTTTATTAATCACTAAGTACATCATCTGAAGCAATGATAATGTCAAGCTGACAACCCTTTGAAAAAACGCGCCTTCAAAATTTGAATGGATAGTGACACGATCTCTCTCAAAGTAAAACAATACTTTGAATTAAAACAACTTTCCCTTATCGCTCCAAATACAAAATAAGACACTTATCTCTCCAAAATGCATTAAATCACCTTATGTCTTACAAAATCATCACTCTTATTACAAAGTCAATGATAATCTTCACCCTTATGACTCTCCTCACAAAAATATTTTTGCCATTTCTTATCTCTCCCCAATCAATATTTAAAGAGCCACTATAATGATAATGAAGTCACTTTATAAAAAGTGATTAAAATTTATGTTTTTAATGTCACTTTCAAAAAGTGAATTTGCATCACACAAAAAAAACACACTTTAACATGCTTATACCTTTAAAATCGTTGGAGAAGAAGTTGACTATGGTGGCCTCAAAAATTTCAACGCATTTGACATCGACTTTCCTTTGTGAGACGTTGTACTACAACGTACTTCACAACCCAACACTTTACACAGATTGTAAGCTTCTCCAACTATTTGACATTCCACTCGGTCGATATCCACACATCGACTTCCGGCTGTGGCAATTCAAAAAGCCAGACTTTGATTTAAAATCAAATGCCAACACATTTGCCCATGCATTTAACTTACCTTCTCGGTCATCTTCATCGGACGCTTCTATCTTCCGTTCTGCCTTTGTGTTTAACGCTTCTCCATCGATTCTTCAATTCTTTCAAATCTGCCACTCCCTTAAGTAATTTCCTTATTTTTCCAAATAACATTACAAAAAAAAATGACCAATCTTCCAAAATGGAGAAGATTTAAATATCACAATCTTTAAAAATGAACAATCTTCACAATGGACTTGTGCCTTAGATTCTGCACTGAATCATGTAGAAACCCACAATTATTCACAGCGTACTTGATATATATTTAGGCAGAAAACTGTGCAACTCTTACTAGAACTCTCTAAGCTCATTTGACTTCCATCCTTCAGTCGAACCTGAGATCTCGTCTCCAGAAAAGACTCAGACAAACCAACGCTCTTACGCTGGATGCTTTGTTTAAAATCAGAGGAGGACACAATAATTCAAAAACGCAGCAGATTGAATCCGCAATTGCATGGCTGCAGTCAAGTTTTAAGTTTTTGAAATGAGAAAGGCCACAATTGAATTTCAGACTTGCGGCTTTTTCATATTCGCCTTACTCTGAAATATGACTGAAAGTCTGAATGTTGTTCATTGATGTGCAAGATCAAAGGCCGCAATGCATTTCTGCTTCTGCCAAATTATTACACAGCGCTCAAAGACTGGAAATGTAGAATTCTAACGCACATGATCGAACATATGCACACGCACAGCATATTGAACAACATATTGAATGCACAGCACATTAATTCATTGAGGAAATAAAAAAAATGTTGTCAATAACTGCCGCTGTAAAAAAAACGTTGTTTCGTTCCACTGTCAACGCTTGGCATCTCTACCGCTGACAAAGGGGATATGTTCACTGTGCAAGTGAACTCATATTTTGAATGCTGGCACAGGTGGTTCAATTGAACGCTGGTTCTAATTAAATGTGGCTACTTGAATCTTGATCAAGAAAACGGGGTATAATTTGAGTAAATGGATTTTTATGTATCAAGGCCACTCTTGTAGCAAAAACACAGAAAACATGGTATTAAAATGGATTCTGCTATAATATGGGGAAAAACCTTTTGTTTGGTTTAGTAGAAGGAACTCTCATTGAATTACAACCATTTTGGATTTTAGAATTTGGTAAAATAAAAGTACATCCATCGAAAGCGTGGAACTTTACTTGTAAGGGAACTCTGATTATACTTGGAATTATCACCAAATTCATCTGCGACCGAAACTAATGTGCTTTCACTATACGGTAAGCTTACTACAGTGTCACTTCCCTGCTAGCACCTCATTGTTGAAGGCCGGATCTGAATTCAGTTCGTGAGAGTGGATGAATGGAATGAAAGCATGTTATGACATTTCGTTTTTGTCGATCGATCCAATTACTCGTTGATAAATCTTAGCAGGGAATGAGAGCATAACAACCAAAATGACGGCATCCCTTGTTGCCAAGATGATGATGTATGCTAATTATCCATTGGATCGAAGTTCCCGATCCACGACCAACCTTAGTGCTGCCTATCCACTTTAATGCTGCGTCTAAATCCTCGGCCCTCTCGGAAAAACAACTCTTTCAACAGGTCCTCAACACAACACACCGTATGCTCTGATACCACATGATAAAAATTAAAATAACTCAGAAACATATTGCAAAAAACATAGATACGAAACTAGACAAAACACTGGCGGAAAAGGCAGAAGCCTCATGGCTTCTTCATGTATTCTCTCTTATTAAAAGAATTTAATTTACAATTTAAATAGATGAGAGAAGATAGTCCGTGCTATCTTAGACTCTTTTGGTTGAGATAATTTCTCACCAAAAACCCACCAAGATAGGAGTTCCTAAACAAACTCCAACATTTGAGGAACAACCCAACAACCCAATAATGATGCACATATTCCTAACTAGGAATATTTAATTTATTTATTGATTATTTTGGATTTATTATTGTTATTTTAGAGAGGCTAACATATACATCCTCAGCTTTTCCACCATACCACTGGCAGCCCAAAAATCCTCCAAGAAGGCCTCTAAACACCCTCTCAAATACCACATTTCACTTATGCTAAGATCACACTACGCTTCTGCAATTCTAAGCGACCAACTTCAAACTTGTATTCTGAACAAATGGGGAAGTATTTTTGAAAACTAGAGGAGGTTTTTGTTCATAACATACCAAACGAGAAAAGGCTCTCTCAGGTTTGAAAAAAAATTTACAGTTAAAGATATGTTTCTCCACCTTTGAGCCCTATGTTTGCATAAATTTTTCGGCAAATTTTGAAGTTTTTGGAAAATTTGGCAATTTTTGGCAATTTCACACCGCCAAAAGGGCAATGAACATTTGATGCGCTTTTTCCCTTAGGCACCGAATGACAAAAGTCTTACATATCGGGATATATTATGACCTACACATGTCATATATGACAGTGATGTGCCATGACAGCATTTTGTTTGAGAGAAAAGGCCAAAAACATGCTAAAAAATCTGTTCTTACCACTGTTTTGACCCCCTCGCTGTGCTTTTGGAGTAGTCTTGGGAAAACTCATTTTTCATTGCCCAAGAGAGGTCATTTTTCATGCTTGAAGGTTTTAAAGACAACTATAAATCCCAATATCTCCAAATATATCTCCATATAAACAAATGGATCAAGAAAAACCACTCAAAAGCTCTCTCAAACAATTTGTTGCATCGTTTTTCTGTCAGTATATCAGAATTTCGAATTTCTTTGGTCAAAGTCAAAATTTTGTGATGTAATTACTCCCCTAGCGCATTTTTATGATTTAATTAAATGTAAATGAGCTGGTTAATGTTAATTTTATGTAGATTCATTGTTAGTCATGCTTTTAAAGTCAAAGTGATCCAGGTGGATATCGGTGGCCGCCCACCTATTCCATTTGGACCCGCAACATCAATTCTTGCAGCTTTTCACTTCCAACAACTTACTATTTTTAGCAGGTTTTCAAGCCCTGCATGCCGGAAGCCATTTTGGAGCATTAATAATCTAGGTGGATATTGGTGGCCACCCACTAAGTCCATTTGAACCCCACCATCATTTATTTCAGTTTGTAAGTTTCAACACAACTTACTATTTCTAGCAGTTTTTCGCGTCCTGAACTTCCGAAGCCATTTTGAGGCCCTAAACGAGGAGAAACATGGGTCATAGACCAATGCTTCTCACTCAAAATTTTTATTCCTCGGATATATCTTTCTAATGAGCTATTGAGTGCGTCAAATGGAGATCAGATGCCAAAGTTATGTCCCTGGGAAGTTGAAACACCAACTTACCTAAACGGGGTCCACAGTTTTGGCGCTTCATCTCCTAGGGTTAGGTTTTTGGATGTTTCAGGTTTTAAATTGTTTCTAAACAATAAATAGGCCTTTAAGCCTCATTGTAACACAGTTTGGGGGTTGGTAGCCAACACATCTCTTCTTGGAGATAAGTGCTACCAGTACCCTAGCTCATATATTTCCATCATGTCAGTTCTATAACACAATGGGGAGGCCTGCAGTCGTCACATCTCTTCTCAGAGATATGTGACCAGTGCCCTCACTCACTCATTTCCATTCTGTATTATTGTAGCATATTTCAAAGGCCTATAACTGCGACATCTCTTCTCATAGATAAGCCTACCAGCACCCTAGCTGTTTATTTCAATCATTTGTTTTATTAATAAAATTAAGTAATATTCCGTTGCATCTCTGTATCTATGGCTATATGTGTATTATTTTTCTTTCCTGCATAAATCCGGATCAAGTTTCATTTTATTAATAAAATAATGACTGAAATAAGATTACAAATGTAATGGAAACAAGCTAGGGCGCTGGTAGGCGTATCTATGAGAAGAGATGTGGAAGCTACAGGTCTTTGAACTATGTTACAATGATACATAATGGAAATGAGCAAGCGAAGGCATTGGTAGCATATCTCTGAGAAGAGATGTGATGGCTACAGGCCTCCCCACTGTGTTACAGAATTGACATGATGGAAATAGATGAGCTAGGGTACCGGCAACGCTTATCGCTGAGAAGAGATGTGTCGGCTACCAGCCACTGACCTGTGTTACAATGAGGCTCGAAGGTCTATTTATTGTTGATAAATAATGTAAAACCCGAAACATCCAAAAACCTAACCCTAGGAGGATAAGTGCCAAAACTGTGGGCCCCGTTTGGGTAAGTTGGTGTTTCAACTTCTTGGGGACGTAACTTTGGCATCTGATCTTCATTTGATGCACTCAATAGCTCATTATAAATATCTATCCGAGGACTACAACTTTTGAGTGAGAAACATCGGTCTACGACCCATGTTTCTCCCCATTTTCCCCAAAAAAACGTCGTTTAGGGCCTCAAAATGGCTCCGGAAGTTCAGGACCCAAAAAACTGCTATAAATAGTAAGTTGTGTTGAAACTTACAAACTAAAATAACTAATGGTGGGGGTTCAAATGGACTCGGTGGGTGGCCACCAATATCCACCTGGATTATTAATGCCCCGAAATGGCTTTCGACGTGCAGGGCTCGAAAACCTGCTAAAAATAGTAAGCTACTAGAAGTGAAAAGCTGCAAGAATTAATGTTGTGGGTCCAAATGGAATAGGTGGGCGGCTATTGATATCCACCTGGATCACAAAGTGAATTAGTTGGTCTAAATGGAGATTTTTTTCTTAACCTCCCTAGTTTTAGGTTTGGTTGGAGAAAATAATGTAAATTGTTCCTATCATGAGGGATTTGACCCCTGAGAGAGGAGAAAGAGGTTTTTGGTCTATATGTAGCCATGATTGAGTTGAATAAAAGTTTTAACATCAGAGAGTAGAAATATTGAAGCTTGTATACAACATCTTTTTGCATGAAATTAATAGGCGAGTTGCAACTATTGTCTAAGGATTCTTGTGGTATGATTTTGTGACAATGTTTTTTTTCTTCTTTGTAAATCACTTTACTGATTTTTTAGTTATCCTTATTTCCATATCTTTTCTTTCAATGATCTTCCTATGAGTTGTTAAACATAATTCTTAAAGATTATGCTCTATTTTGATAAGAATTTCATGTTTATGTTTTAATTATCTTCTGATAAATGAGCTCACACTTATCATGCTCATTTTGAACCTTTTATTTTCCACCCTACACTACATTTACAACCTCAAAGTGTCATTGAAATATATCTACCTTTCCCCTTTGTATCCCTGCAACTGACATCTTTTTAAACCTGACCTAGTTTCCTTGACCTCTCCTCCTGATCCAGCTAGACCCTAAATGATTCGAGGTTACCTCCTTCAGTATCCTTTCTCATCCTTGGGACACTATGGAGGATAACACATGGTACAATTGACTGGGGTAGAGCTGGAGCCAATTATCGAGCTGTAACCTAGATTTGGTGCTTGGTGGCCTCGAGCTTGTCCTTTATGAATCTAGGAACCAATTCCCCTTATTGTATTTGACACCCTGTCAACCAATCATGTGTGGGTGGCGTGAATCTCAATAAATGAGTGATCCACTAGTGTGAACTTCCCTAGTGCAAGTGATTTCACATACCATGGATCTGGCTCGAGGGTGGTTAGTTGCAAGAAGGGTTGTAGTGTAACTGGCATGAGGTTGGGAGGATAGTGGAAATCCATTCTTTAGTTTCCAACTATCTCAAACCATTTAGAAAATTATTCTTGGATTATGCATGCTAGCCTATAGATTATAATATGCCTTATTATAATTTATGACCAATTATTAATCCTATCCCATTTATATAGGGATGCATGGCTCATTATTTAATTAATATTTCTTAGCCAACTTATGTATCTGTAGTGGCTAGGAGTTTCTTAAGTTATGTGGATATGATATCATATCTCTTGTGGTTAGGAGTTTCTTGAGTTATGCGGTATGTATATGATCCTAATTGGTCATATGATATCACTGAATACTGATCTATTACCTCATGATTTTCTATCATCTATATATTTTTATAAGTTTGGGAAACTCACTACCATAATCATAATGGTGGGCTACCTAATTAAGAGTGCAATTTATATGTTGAGTGCATAGAATTAATCTACCTTGGCAAGTTTTTGAGACCTATATATGATCTCGGTGTATGTATACTACAAGGAAAATACCTTCTAGCAGAGATTATAATGAAGGGTTTTACTGTTAAAAACTTGGAAAAAATTGTCAAAAAAATGTCTGCTACAACATTCATTTGTGATAGCAGATGTTTTAATGGAGATTATAATGAAACTTCATCAAAAATAAGAAATTGGGTGGCCGAAGGTTTTAGCAGATGTTTTTCTTGCAGTTTTCTTCATGGAACAACCAACACTGGTGCGCTACATATATAAATGCAATGGGCTTCATACATAACTAAAATAACTGAGGCATTGAATGCAAAGAACACCAATACTTAATATATACCACACCAATGATAATACATAAAAAAAGGCCGAGGGAATTATTGTAATGAACGACACCAAGTCATGCAAAAAATAATTGCAGTCTCGGTGCTTTTATTTAAACTTGCAAAAATAATGTGTATTGTTTGTATAAATGCACGGGTACATTCGTTATATAAAAGGACTAGTGTTCTTATATTTCATAATGCACTAGGGCTGGAAATAATATTTTGTATTATTGGGGTGTTAGTTATATGAAATCACTAGTGCATTAAAAATCACAATACATCGGGGTATTAATTGCAAATAATACCCTTGCTTGAATAAATAAACGTCTCGGTGTTGTCATTTTCTAAAAAGGCACCGATCATGCAAAAATATGTCATCGTGGTGTTTTTATATAATATAATGCACCGGTGCATTTTTATGTTACGGACACACTAAATTTTTGTATGAGATTTTCTTTTTTTTAGAAACATCAACCTATGACAATGCAATTATTATAATTTTTAAATTCGTTATTCATTGAAAAATTGACATATATCTTATATCATTATTCATATATATTAAAATTTGATTAGTGCATTTGTATATGATGTTTGGGTTAATTTGTTATATTATCAGATTTCACATCTCTTCATTATAATATTTCATCATCCATATATTTAATCAGTGGTGTAACATTTCACGGTGACATTAGATAACACAATAGAATAAATTGAAATGTATTTTATTATATCAATAAAAGGATATTTGTCATACAAAATGGGATTTTTATTGGAAACGCCTTGTCTTTCCATTAGGACACTATGTCTGATTTTCGTAGACAATTTTCAAAAAATAAAAGAGGCTTCATTGATATCCAAATAGATCATCACTCTTCACTCGAACTGTTTTTAGTGCTCGAGCTACTTCCATGACTTGGGCTATTTGGATGAATGTTTTGTCAATCACATCAATTTTTTTCGTCTTCTTGATCTTGTTCCATAAGCAAACATAAAAATGAAGTGTAATGAGTGTATCTACATTGATGACAATACTGAAAATTGAAATAAATAATATACATCAATGTAAATTGAATAGAAATGTACCATAGAAATAAGTGTCTCATAAAATATTCACATGGTTTCAAATCCAAGTCTTTGTCTTGTTGCAAAAATTCTTCTGTTGGCGTAGTTCCATACTTTGTTTCCTGCATGTTTTAAACCCCATTATAAATCATAGATTTGATATAAACGGTTTTTTGTTCTATTAAATATAAACTCAGAGAAGTAAAACAACATAGATACTAACAAATTCCACAATTAATTTTTGGTATGCTAAAATATACTCTCAACCCATATTTAACCCAATGTTAATCATTTCTTCTGATGCCTCTTCTTTGTATGTTAGCACCTATTTGAAGACATTCAAGGATGGTTGCTGTAAAACAACTTAAAATATACAAAAATGAAACCTTGAGTTGTTATAAGGAAATATTAGTAATTTCTCACAAACTTTGAAATCAACCATTTTCTTCCTTCTCGTCTTATATTATGTGTTGAATGAGTTCCATTTTGTTTTCTTTTCTGCAAGAAAATACTTCAAAATTAATATTTAGTGCTATTTTTTTTTATGTAAAAAGTCCATCATGATTACATACATTTGAAGCATTTTGTTGTTGATATGGTTCTTCTTGTGATGTAATTACATTTGAAGCATGATTGCACTTTTTTTTTTTATATATTCCTACTACCATGTTTCACATGTCAACTCGTTGATCATTTGAGATTTTCATAATCTTCCTGAAAAAGGAACTAAACTATTTTTATAATGATATATGAAAACCAAATATAACAAAATTTATATTAATAAATGAATGGTTAGTAGTAATATATAAATATAATTCCAGAAAATAATTTTAATTAGGAATATTACCTTTTTAATGATTCTTTTTTGTTGTTATATGTTTTTGTTATTGTAAGTCTGAGATGTCTCATTGACCATTGCTCTAGAAATACTTCCTATAGTTTAGATATAATTTGGTTCTTAGAATCATTGGATTGATTTTTGTATTGTAAATGAAAAGTACGTCTATATGTTCGTTCCACTAGATTCCTCATAGTGTTGTAAAAAAAATTCCCCCTTTTATTAACCTCCAACACCACTCCAAATGAGCTAAGGACCAATTTATCATCATTTACATGTTCTCTATTTTTTTTCTTAGAAAGACACTGATATTTTACTTCATTGTTGCTCCATGTAGAACATTAAACATTAATGAATTAATAAATTTTTTGAAACATGTTATCTAATATTCTTAAGTATATTATTAATGGAAAAAAACTCACATTGAATAGTACTTTTTCATTCACCTGATTCATCCTTCTGCAATTTTTCTATTAGGCTTTTACGGTTTTCTACACTTATTTTAGAAATAATTTAATTGACTTTCTTCATTTTGTGGCTTTGCATGACACACACTAACCAATACATATTAGTTAAACTTACATATAGTTCAAACACATTAATTTTGTAAGACAATTACCTACCTTCTCTACTTTTTTCGATGTGCTTTCATTGCATCGATCAATATTTTTTCTACTTGACACCTTCTAAACATTTTTTATCAATATAAAACATGTACCATTCAATATAGAAATAGAAGCCATTAAATATATTTTATAAATAGATCAAATAATTTTCAACCAAAAAGAGATCTTGTAACTGGTGTGTTTATCTGAATAAACACACAAGTGTGTTTATTCGATTAAATGCACAAGACATTTAATTGTTCGACGCTGTCAAGGAAAATTAATTTTTTAAATTATGGCAGTGGGAATTTTAATGCTAAATTCATCACAATGATTTAATGGTTCTATTTGGAAGAGGTGCATTGATGAACTATGGAAGAGGCCCGTTGATGCATTATATTACACTAGGAGCACCGATGAACAAACTAGACAAAATCGAGTGTGTTATAATATACTAGTTTGTTGTCTTATAGTGTGGTTTTTATTTAAAAGCTTAAGTGCTCTAGTTTTTATAAGAGCATCGATTTTGTTGAATTCATTTTTATTTTCTAAAACCCGAAAACATGTGTATACCGGTGTTATTTTTTTTAAATGCATCAATGTGTTTTTGTATAAGAGCACTGATATCATAACATATTTTTTAGAATGTCAGAAACTGGTGTAGATATTATTTGAACTCCCTAGTGATATTATTATTTAAATGCATCGGTGCACTTTGTGATAATAAGTGCACTAGTAAGGTTTAAAATATATCTGAAATTTTATTTTCACACAAAATGTCATATTAATCTCAAATTATCCTCTAAGACACATCCACATGAAATATAGTTCATAGTATACATTTTCCTCTTAAATTCGCCTCATTCTTAAAAAATTATTTGAAAACTATATTGAAATTCAGATTGTGGTAATATGGTTCTCAAGATTAATTTTAGATATGCACAATTTTTTTTTTCTTATTTTTCTCAAATGCAGGGAAAAAATCTCAATAATATCAGATGTCCAATTCTTCAAATTGCAACTCGTTCCATATTTTTTTATCAAAACCCCTTATAAATTTCTCCCTTTCCATCTCCAGTAAGTTCAGAATTTATTTATATTTCGATTATCTAATTGATTTTTTTTTTAATCCATGTCAATTTGAATAAAAATGTATCCAAATTTGTAGTATCTTTATTCAAAATCAAGTTCAGATGCAGAAAAGATTCCTCCATTTTAAAATAATTGGAAGCTCTTATAAGGAGAAGCATATCACAAATGGATAGTGTCTTCACCTTTCCAATTGGAACATGACATCTTCTAGCAACAATCCTAGATCAATGATGGTAATAATTGTTTGGTATAAAGTAATTTAAACAAACCGATTGCATCAATGTTCTTACTAATATCATTGATATTCTACTAATGACGTTCAATATTATTTGAAATTACGATTCTTGTGATAATAAGAGACCTACCTACCATCTTCCAGTGCACCCCACTACAACATCAACTTGAGAGAAGGTTGCATTAAGAGAAAGGCTCAGAGAGGAAGCATACAAAGAATGGTTGAATAAACCACCTATTCAATTCAAAATATGTCCAGCTTCACCAATAAGGAATGACTACAAAAATAACAGTTCTTAATCACAAGTTGAAATGGAGGAAATCAAATAGAGGTTAGAATGGATGATTACTTATGGGATATAATTTCCATGGAGGCGATGTTGTTAGATGCATTCGGGAACGATGAGCTAGGAGATGATTCTCGTATCACTAATACCTTATTCAAAAGCTTCAGATCTGATTCTACCACCCCTCTCTTTGGACCTGGTGGCAAGTCGAAGTCTACTCAGCTAGGGACAATGATGTTGCTATAAAACTTGAAAGCAATGTTTGTCATGTTGAATTCATGTTTCTCAGCAATATTGAGGTAATTCAGCTACATGATAGTTCAAGTTCCTTATATTTTGAGAAATACTTTCACATAATCAACATAAAAAATGGTTGAATTTATGAACGTTAAATATTGACATTGTATAATTATTTTTCCCACCAACTGCAGGTTATTCAAAGATAAGGTTCTTCCGAGTGAAAATGTCTTGTCGGGTAGCTGCGAAGAGGCAAAGTAGTTGTTCAAAATGTTGGATGTTGAGTACATATCATATCATGTATGTATGAATGATTGTATTCTATATAGAGGAGAATATGCAAACTGTTAGGGCTCCTTAGTTTCCCAAGGCTAAGACCCTACCAAATCAAAGAGGAATCTCTCAAAATCAGCTTCACAACTAATGGAAGTGACTGGAGAATATCAAGTTTTTAGGCTAGTTATCAGATCAATAGGGTTTTGATTAGTGTTTGTTGGATAAAGAAGCACCAGGTTTAGGAACTAGGCTAGGTATTCGAAAAAATCAGTTGCAGACATAAAATGAGGCATGGTAGGTGTAACCAGTGACACAAAATAGATTTTTCATTGTAGTATGGTGATGAGGAAATCAGATAAAGAAAATAAGTGAGCATACATGCATGGATTCACTTTTTAGAGGATAAAAATACTTATATGATAATCTAAAACAAAACAAAGAATTATAGGTAATGAAATATGTTTAAAATTAGGAGATTAACACAAGGAGAAATATAAGTGGATGCTAGGAACATTTAATATTAAAATGCATAAGAAACATTGGAGAAAACAATGCCATTGACCACAACACATGAATCCCATAAAAATAGCTACAACTGCCTATATATTATTTCTGCAAAGAGTCAAGTACACCAATTCCAAAAAAGTGTCAACTTCAAGTATCCAACCCTCATTGAATTGATTCCGAGTACATATAGAAAACAAACAAGATTCCACCTCTAGGGGTCAAATCCTTATCCATAGCAACTTATTAATGAACATAACAACTCATTGCCTAATCCTAGGGAAGTTAGAAACAACTTTCCCCCTTTTTAGCTAACTAATTGAGCTTATCTCTCAAGGAATTAATCACAAGATTACTTATAATGGTGGTCATTAATAAAACTATTAATCATCATATAACTCACGAGTCAGCGATTGCATCTACCAATTTTTACCTTTGACCTCCACGTGTAATGAAAATTGTCCAAACACAGAAACACATCAAGCTTTCCCAAAAATGCCATAACGTTTTTGAGCAAAAATGAAGCAACTTGGGTTTGACTTTTAGATGACTTAGAAGAGTTTTTGAAGGATGTTGAAGGTTGGTGAAGAACAATTAGTATTTATACTATGCCCTGGGGCCCTTAATTCATCCAAACTCGTCATTTTAGCTTTTTCGAAATTGATATTAAGAGCAAGTGTCCAGGAAACACAACAAATTTCTGAAAAGGTGACAGAAAGGTGTAAAAAAGGAATTGTTTGATCATTTTCTTAAAAATAATGACTCTAAAAGCATCCACAAGTGATTTCATGATATCCTTAAGTCATTATCTATCCAACCATGCTTGAAATTTTGGTTTTGGACCCTCTGAGAGAGATCACAACAACTAGTTGTTGTGTTTCTGAAGGGTCAAATTTCTGCATTTTTTGTAACACTAAGGATCAACGATGGAGTGATATATATTTTACCATAACAATTTTTACAAAAATGGGAGAGGTTTTTGTATATAAGTTTGTTTTGGAGGAAAAATATCTCCTTTTTTAAAAATAGTTCTTCATTTGGTTAGTAACCTCTTTTGAAAATGAAGATAAAAATAGACTAAAAAACGAAGTGAATTTTCGAGAAGTGCAACAACTTGAAGGAAGGTAATGGAGGGGATGGGGGGTAGGAAAAATTATGAAAAACATGTGGGATGTAGGGATAGGTGTTAGGAACACAATGAAAGTGGAATTTATCAAAATGAGTGAGAAAAAGGGGGGCTAAAGGGAAAAACACAGACCTAGGGTAAAAGCGCAGCAAATTTCTAGGTTTTTTGGAAAAAAGGAAATGAAAGGATTTTGATGAGGGGATTGATGGGAAATTATAAAATAAGGATGATGGAGGAGGTATAAGCTTAAAACCAAGGCCTATGACTCCTAAATGAAGCTATGAACCATGGAAAATGGAAAGCGCAACAAAAACCCTAGTAGCAGAATTTTGACTTAATCTCTGAGGAAAGAAGGTGAAAGTATGATTGATAGTGTTGACTGAACATGATTAATCGAAATAATAATTAAATACGGTGATGAACTAACACTATGAAATTATATTATTTTTTGAAGTGGGAGTAGCAATGACACCTATAGAGTGACTCATACTCTTTTCCTTATCAATTGGAAACTTTTGCTAGAATAGACCAATATTTGACTTTTGACTCTGATTAACTTGAAATTTTGACAACTCTTGATTACTATGGAACATAGGACTCTAACATTGGCTCCAATGGGGATGGAAGCTCCATAGGAGGTTTCAATAGCATCTTAGAACAACTAGCCTTATTCATTGGGTAATGGAGTCACATACAAAAGACTTACAACTCAAATGACTGATTAACTTAACTAAGAAAAACAAAAATTGTAAATAACATAAATAAAATATGAAATCCCATCATCAAATTCTTAGGGCCTTCTCCTTGGGCTTCAAAATTGAGCAATGAATTTCCACACCTGCTATATTGCTCACCCTTGACTAATTCACAAGATTCTTGATATGGAGAATTCAAACAACCAATGTAACCATGAAAACACCTTATCCAATGGTTGAATATTTTGCACATGCTTGCTCCCAAGAAAAATAGAAAACATTCCAAATGGTAAATCCCATAAAAAATTGTAAACATATTTAAATTTTATGAGATTGAAGAAGATGAGCTCACTAGATGGCTTCAAGAATGCCATAAAAGGATCCTCATAGGAATACACATTGAAATTGAGCCTGTTTGACATATTACGACTCTGCACTAAGAAATTTGATCTGCTTAATTACCTTTATGAAATTTCAGCGTATATCTATCTTGATATGGCTGAAAATTTTTCTGTGACCTTTGTCCTGAAAGTGATGAAATTGTTGTTGGAAAAGACAACAATGCTGGCTGTTGAATTAGATCTCCCTCACCCTTGTTTTCAGGATCACAACTAACTAAAGGAAGCACAATCTAAGTGCAAGACTCATCCAAATGATCATATATCTGATCATTAAAAATCAATGAAGACAACTGCAATTCATCATCTATTGGTGTTGATGAGACAGTAAGATCCTTAATCAATGGGTGTGACTCTAGATTGAATGGGTATTCGATATAACAGACAATAGTGGAATCACATAAAATATAAGGTTGCTGCCACTTTAAGTTAGTTTTAGATTGCATGTCTTCTTTCTGGATGAGTTTATAGTTTTCCTTTATCAATTCAAATGTAGCATAACATAAATGTTGAGAGCTATCAATAATTTCATCATTTTCCAATTGTTCCTTGTCAAAACTATAATATTTCTCACCTGTTTCAACACCTTCATCAAATTCCGCCATTAGGGGAATTTTGAGGTTTAAAATGGGTCTCCTAAGGAAATTATAAAATAATAGTGGAAATAATAAATTAATATTAGATTACATCATCAAATTTTAGAGGGAAAAAGGAAAAAAACTACTTTTCAACTCGTATTTTCAACATATATCCATATGGGTTTACTCAAAATTTGAGCGAAAAGACTCGTTGGATGTAGAGCTTGATTCTTCATCCAAGGATTACCCATTTTCCATACTTTCGATGGACCCTGGTACATGAAAAATGAGAAAAACATGCAAAACGTGACTGCAATCACATTTTTTCATGTATTTTTCATTTTTTGTATAGCAGGGTCCATCGAAAGTATGTTGGGAGTGCAGAGATGGTTGTTCCTGAAGGCGGTCCTCAAATGAAAAAATGAAACAATTAGTGTCCATATCATCATGAGACAAGCAACAAACCTCCCCTCATTTTATTAAATATTTTTGGAAAAGAAGTTTTCTTCCCTGCCTCCTTACAACACGCTCATCTTGTAAAGAAAATGTTTCCATCAATTTTTCCATGTTTTTTATCATTGCATCTAGCTTATGGTCTGATAATGGAAAATATTTCTGAACTGCTTCTCATCTTTCCTCAAAGGAAAAGTGTTGTGGTAATGACAACCCCAACTGAAAACTGAACCCAATATCTATGTTGGCGAAGAAAACAAAACTGATCTCCGTTGATGATTTCAATAGAGCTGCAAATGGATCTTCCAAAACATAGAGGATCTCTTCTTGTTGTTAAATATCTTCAGTCTCTTTACTAGAAACTTCATAAATATTTGTAAACAAAAAACAATCAATCTAGTTGTTCAAATATTCATTCCTCTCATCCAAAAGATAAGTTTTTGGATGCTCATGGAAAAATTTAAATGCAGCAACCACTTCAATTATATTTGATTCCTCATGTGCTTCCAGTGTTTTTGCTTCCTCATGTGCTTCAACAGGAAGAATATCTATTTTAATGTCACAAGAATCAAGGAAAACAACTTCTTGTTCATTATTTCCATGCAAACGTAGATGATCATCACCATAAGATGGTTCACTTCTTAAGTTTTCCGTACATGCAATTTCAGAATTCTGACTTGGACCAATTTCTTCCTAACTATTAGGATGTAGATCTGTTTCATCTTCAAGCAAAGAAGGATTTGATTTGCACTGTGAATGATCCTTTTTATCGAGGTAGATAATCTCTATTATTTTCTGTTGGGAAGAAAATTCATAAAGGGCCTCTATGATCTCATAATCCAAACACTCTTCATCACCAAAATCCTCTTGAAGGTATTGAATGAAATCTTCATAGGATTCAAAATAATATTCAAAGAACAAGAATGAATGAATAGATTTTCCATAAAACTCAAAGAATCTTTTGTGGAAATATTTAAGAGAGAATAAGCTACTTGGCCTCAACCCTTCATACCATTATCTTTATTTCCCTTCCACGGTGGCCATAAAAATTTTCATCAAACAATCCTCATGAAACCTAATCCTAATCTTATTTATATGCCAATGAAATTCTATTATATGTTGAAAAGACTCATCCTCATTTCCATCTATGAATTTGGGCAGATAAGTTTTCCAATCAATGCAAGGAATTGGATTTGTAAAACCAAGAATGTGAGCATGATTCATAGGAGCATATGTTTTATCAATTGAATCCATCTTGAGAAAAATATATGAACTAAGGAATCCTTTATGTTACTGATTCTTCTATCAGTGGAATCACCAATAAAACCTTGACTTATGGATCTTGCTTCCAGTGCAGTCTTTGAATCAGGTTGGAGTCACCAAGTGAATTATTTCAACCTTCATGTGTCTGATCACTGTCCACCATCAAAAATCAGATTTGATCCTTGTCGTTCAAACCCAGGGAAAATGTGACCTTTCGCTCCTCGACAACGACACCAAAATGTCAAGGCTCCTTAGTTTCCCAAGGCTGAGAAAGGAAACTACTAAGGTAACCACATACCAACTTTTCGCTTGGTATATATCCCTACTAAATAAGAGATGGCTCTTTCAAAATCAACCCACAACCAATGGAAGTGATAGGAGGATATTAGGGTTTTAGGCTAGTTATCATCTCAATAGGGTTTTGATTAGGGTTTGATGGATAAAGAAGAACCAGGTTTAGGAGCTAGGCCAGGTATTCAAAAATATCGGTTGCAGACATAATATGAGGCAAGATAGGTGTAATAAATCACACAAAATAGATTTTCCATTGTAGTATCGTGATGAGGTAATCATATAAATAAAATAAGTGATAATACATGCATGAATTCACTTGTTAGAGGATACAAACACTTACATGATAATCTAAAACAAAACAGAGCATTATAGGTAATGCAATATGTTTAGAAATTAGGATATTAACACAAGGAGAAATTTAAATGGCTACTAGAAACATTAAATAATAAAATTCATAGTAAATACTCGAGAAAAAAATGTCACTAACCACAACACATGAATCCCATAAAAATAGCTGCAACTGCCTGTATATTATTTCTGCAAAGACTCAAGTACACCAATTCCAAAAAAGTGACATCTTTAACTATCCAACCCTCTCATTGACTTGATTATGAGTACATATAGGAAAAAAACAAGATTCGAATTCTAGGGGTCGAATCCTGATCCATAGCAACTAATTAATGAACCCAAGGACTCATTTCTTAATCCTAGGGAAGTTAGAAACAACTGTCCCATTTTTAGCTAACTAATTTAACTTATCTCTCAAGGCATTAATCACAAGATTATTTACAATTATGATCATTAATAAGCCTATTAATCGTCATATAACTCATGAGTCAACTATTACATCGACCAAGTTTTAGCTTTGAACTCCACGTGTTATGAAAATTGTCCAAACACACAAACGCAACAAGCTTTCCCAGAAAAGCAACAAATGTTTTTAGCAAAAACACAACATCTTGGGCTTCATTTTTAGATGACTTAGAAGAGGTTATGAAGAATGATAAAGGTTGGTGAAGAAATATTTGGATGTCTATGATGCCCTTGGACCCTTAAGTCATCCAAACCCATCATCTTAGCCCCATCTCAATTAATTTTAAGAACGAGTGTCCAGAAACACAACGAATTTCTGAAAAGGTGGTATAAAGGTGTAAAAAATGAATTGTTTGATCATTTTCTTCAAAATCATGACTGTGAAAGCATCCAAAAGTGATTTTATGATATCCTTAAGTAATTGTCTATCCAACCATGCTTGAATTTTTGGATTTTGACCCTCTTAGAAAAATTGCAACAACTGGTTGTTGCGTTTCTGTAGGGTCAATTTTTTGCATTTTTGTAACAATAGGGGTCAAATATGGAGTGATATATCTTTAACCATAACACGTTTTGAAAAAATGGGAGAGGTTTTTGTAGCTAAGGCTGTTTTTTAGAAAAAAAGCTCTCAAAATTTGAAAATTCATCTTCATTTTTTCAGAAACCTCTTTTGAAAATTATGATAAAAACAGAGAAAAAACACAACCAATTTTTCAGAAGCGCAACAACTTGAGGGAAGGGAATGGAGAGGATGGGGGGTAGGAAAAATTATGAAAAACTTATGGGAGGTAGGGATAGGTGTTAGGAACAAAATGAAAGTGGACGTTAGCAAAATGACTGAGAAAAAGGTGGCTTAAAGGTCAAAACATAGACCTAGGGTAAAAGCACAACAAATTTCTAGGGTTTTTGCGAAAATATGGAGATGAAAGGATTTTGATGAGGGGATTTATGGTAAATGATTAGAGAAGGATGATGAAGGAGGTATAATCTTAAAACCAAGGCCTTTGAATCATGAATGAAGCTATTAACTATGGAAAAGGGAAAGCACAAAAAAAACCCTAGCAACAAAATTTTGACTTAATCTCTGAGGAAAGAAGCTGAAAGTATGATTGATAGGGTTGACTGACCATGATTAATCAAAAGAATAATGAAAAATGGTGATGAACTACCATGATGAAATGATATTCATTTTTGGAGTGGGAGTAGAAGTGACAGCTATACAGTGACTCACACTCTTTGCCTTATGACTTGGAAAATTTTGCTTGAATAGACCAAAATTTTACTTTTGACTCTGATTAACTAGGAATATTGACAACCCTTGATTACTGTCGAACATAGGACTCTAAAATTGGCTCCAATGTGGATGGAAGCTCCCTAGGAGGTCTCAGTAACACTATAGACTAGCTAGCCTTATTCATTGGGCAATGGAATCACATGCAAAAGACTTTCAAATCAAATGACTAACTAACTTAACTGAGAAAAACAAAAAATTTAAATAACATAAAGAAAATATGACATCCCATCATCAAAGTCTTACGACCTTCTCCTTGGGCTTCAAACTTCAACGATGACTATCCACACCTATTATATTTCTCACCCTTGACTAATTCACAAGATTATTGATTTGGAGAATTCAAACAGCCAATGTAACCATGAAATCACCTTATCCATTGGTTGAATCTTTTGCACGTGCTTGCTCCCAAGAAAAATAGAAAATCTTCCAAGCGATAAATCCCATAAAAAATTGTAAACAAATTTAACTTTGATGAGATTGAATAAGATGAGCCCACTAGCTAGCTTCAATAATGCCACAAAAGGATCCTCATAGGAATACACACTGAACTTGATCCCATTTGACACATTACAACTCTGCACTAAGAAATTTTGATCCGCTTAATTACCTTTATGCAATTTCAATTTATATATATCTTGACAGGGCTGCAAATGTTTCTGTGACCTTTGTGTTTAAAGTGATGAAACTAATGTTGGACAAGACAACAATGTTGGCTGCTAAATTAGATCTCCTTTGCCTTTGTTTTCAGGCTCACAACTAATTAAAGGAAGAACTGTCTGAGTGCGGGACTCATCCAAATGATCAGATATTAGATGATTAAAAATCAAGGAAGACAACTGAAATTAATCATCTATTGGTGTTCATGAGACCGTAAGATATTTAATCAATGGGTGTGACTCTAGACTGAATGGGTCTTCCATATAACTGACAATAGTGGAATCACATAAAATATAAGTTTGTTGCAAATTTAAATTAGTTTCAGATTACATGTCTGCTTTCTTGATGAGTTTATAATTTTCATTTATCAATTCAAATACAACATAACATAAAGGTAAAGAGATACTGTTAGTAATTTCATCATTTTCCGTTTCTTCCTTGTCCAAACTATAAGATTTCTCACATGTATCATCACCTTCATCAAATTCCTCCTTGTTGTCCTCTATGAAACATGCAAGTTGACTGCCTACTTCAAACTGATGTGTTTCAACATTCTCTTGTTGGGAGTGTTGTGATGGTTATTCTTGAAGTTGGTCCTCAAATGAAAAAATGAAACAATCAGTGTCCATATCATGATGAGACAACTAACCAACCTCTCCTCCTTTTATTAAATATGTTTGGAAAAGAATTTTTCTTCGTTGCCTCCTACAACAAGATCACCTTGTAAAGAAAATGTCTCCATCAACTTTCCATGTTTTTTATCATTGCATCCAACCTATGGTTTGATAATGGAAAATATTTCCGAGGAAAGAAGGTGCAAGTATGATTGATAGTGTTGACTGACCATGATTACTCAAAATACTCATGAAATATGTTGATGACCTACCATGATGAAATTATCTTCATTTTTGGAGTGGGAGTAGCAATGACACATATACAGTGACTCATACTCTTTGCCTTATGACTTGGAAAATTTTGCTAGAATAGACCAAAATTTGACTTTTGACTCTTATTAACTTGGAAGATTGAAAACTCTTGATTACTATGGAACATAGGACTCTAAAAAAAAAAAATAGATATTTATGAAATGTGGGCGTGACAGGTACCATGTAACAGCCCTAGGTTAAAACTTCATGTAATAAAGTTAATAAAGGAAAAATAATAATTATGGTCACATGACATGTAGTCTAAGATGAATGTTGGGAAAAAAATCTTTGTGTGGGTTTTCATATGGTTTATTATGGCTATGGAAATTATAAAAGGAAATGGCTACGAATTTGGAAAGGCAAAGTGGCATTTATTGGCATTATTTATGAAAATAATGGAAATTGGGAGAAAAGGAAGGTGAAAGGTCACATGTTTCATGCGAGGAGGAAAATGAAGGAAAATAATGGAAAATTGAAGAAAATAGAGGCCTCATTAATAAAAAGGCTATCGAGGACCAGTACACAGACTTTTTTTAGTTCATTTTTGGAGCTCTCATTCAATTCTCTCTCTCTCTTATACTCTTGAACACGTAGAGTTTTCTTGGAGAAATATTGGAGGAGTGTGGAATACTTTGGATTTGGAGAAAGAAGGAAAAGGAAGAGTAGGAAAGCACAATAGGACATCGATGCCAGCAGCTACATTTGGTTTTTCTTTCAGGTACTAAGTTGCATGTATGATTTCCTTACTAGTTTTGGCATGTGTGGTATATTCCATGGGGTTGTGGGAGTCTTTCCCTCTTTTTTTTTTTAGTCAGTTCTCATGTTCCTTTGGTTGTGGGTTAAGTTATTAGTTCCTGTAGAATTGGTTGGACAAACCCTTTAGAGCCCTATAACAACTTTGATTGAGTTATTAGTCCTGGAGCCTTAGTTGGAAAAACGCTCTAGAGCCTTTGGTGGGTTGAGTTAGTAGTCCTCGAGCCTTGGTTGGACAAAGGCTCTAGAGCCCAACAATAGCTATGTGTTGGACTAATAGTCATGGAGCCTTGGTTGGAACAAACTCTCTAGAGCCATGGATATCTTGGGTAGAGACCAATCTGGTGATGGTTAGTGATGCTTGATCGTGAGGTGGAATCACTGGTTGAGGGTTGAGATGCTTTGACCTCTCTAATCCATGGTTTGGTTTTGATGGATTTTATTCAATGAGATCCAAAATTCATTCTTGGAATACGGAACGAGGGTGATTGGATGAGGAGAGATTTGGTTTAGCCAATCTATGGTCGGGTGGAACATGGAAGTCCCAAACCTGGTTGGCCTTTGCACTCATGATTAAGAGTTTCTTCTACCTCGTATTGTATGGGTAAATATATTTTATGTGGTTTCTATGGTTTTTATGCCCTTGATATTTATGTTGGTTATATGTTGGTGATGACTAAGTTTTATGATTGTGATAATATGTGGTTCTCATCATGTTTTAGTTAACAATTGAATGTAAAATGAATGTATGGATTAATAGGTGGTATTTCAATTATTTTGATTAAGTATCAATGTTTCTTAGTGATTCTCAGATAAGTGGGAGACCCATATGCTCATATATGTTTTTTAAACCTGTAGATTGCATATTTTTGACATGTTTGACGAAATGTCTGTTATTTATAGTAGGGGTCCAATCAATTCCTCGTTAAAGTATTTACATTCATATCATTGTTTCAATGTTATTTCTCATTTATGGAAGTTTCTTGTAGTTCTAGGCAGTGGTCTAAGTCCTAGCCCTGAAAAATTGGCATAGAATCTAGAGTCATCAGCATAAAATTACCTAGAAAAATCCCCAGTTGCATGCTTCCTTGATGTGGGAGCGACTAGAGGGTCCCATTCGCATGCATGCCCAAGTAATGGGAGTGAATGAGGCTTTAATGCACCAAAATTTTAGTTTTTCTTAGAGGATGGTCACCTGGATGGGTTGAATGGCACCTCAGGGTTTTTTTGCATGTGTATAAGGTCACGTTGGTCGTGTTTCATCAGTTCCACTTCCTTAACTGTACCTAGGGAGTTGAATCATATCATAGTAACTCTTTGTCACATGTTTACCCCGGTTGATCAGTTACTTGGGTAAATATGGGAGGTGGGTGTTATAGAGTGGTATAAGAGCATGGTTCTGTTCTCCTTGGGAGATGTCTAGTTTTCATTCCATGTGGATGAATGTGTTTTCATATGTACATGTCAATTGCATATAGGTCCTTGAGATTGTGGTATATGTGTTTGTTGTGTGTGCATGGCGTTAGTTGTTATTATAGTGGTGTCACTAGGTGAAAGTTGATGGTGTCATTACTGAATGTATTTTTTGCGAGTGTATGTTGGTCATGCATCAGTTATGTGTGTTACTGTCAATATGTTGTTATGCATGAATTGATTGGATGATGGTTGTTGTGCATGAAGTCATGGTATGTGATCAACATAGTCATGCATTGATAGCTCGATAATGGCTGAAAATATGCTTATATGTTGATGTAATTATGTTTATATATGTATTGTTCTAATATGGTCTGTCTTGCAGGTGATACATCATCCCCAAACTATAATAAGCTACATTAGTTTGTTAATGATTTGGTGTACCTAAAATAATACACCTTGAAGGAAGAATAGATCAAAGATGACTAGCAAGATGGTAGACTAAAGGGATTCTCCCTATGAATCAGATGAGGAGCATGGTGTTGGGAACTCTTCTGACTTACAAACACATTAAGAAGTTTGAATTAATAAATAAGGAGTTTCAAAGAAGACAATGATATAATCATGTAGGCACAAGAGAAACAAGCAGAATTCAATGCAGTGTCTCTTCATAGTTTGTCATAATTGCAGAGAGAGGGTCCACTATGAATCAACTGCGGACAAGAGGATAGGAATAATGGGGCATATGGGAGTAGATCTCATTGTTGGAACATATCATATATATATATATATATATTACATGATTAGGAATGGCAGGTTGTTGGATACACTAGAAAAGAGAGGTAATAGACACAGGTACTATTCTAGTTCTAGTATTGACACATATCATGGTCATCATCATTACCATCCTTACAAGAGGAGTGAGAGGGGATATTTTCAATATGAGTTCAAGAAATAAAAGCCACCTACATTCGACGGGGAAATGAAGAAACCACATGATACAAAAGAATGGTTGCTTGAAATGAATAATTTCTTCAGATTGCATGAATTTTTAGAGAACATCAAGGCCAGAATAGATACATTAGGTCTTAAAGGTAAAGTAGATAAAGAATGCCAAAGATATTTATGAGGAATTGAATTGGATATAATTTGAGAGACTATTCAAAAAAAAGTATACATCACAGAGATACTTTGATAATAGGGAAAAATAGTTGTATGAGCTAAATATGGGATTTGTAGAAAATCTAAAAACGGGATTCAATCTGATCTTATTATTATCACTACACCATATTCCCAAGGTTGAGGAAGGAATCCCAACAGAGGTAACCACAAACCAAGCTTTTGACTTGGTGGCTAGCCCTATCAAGCTGGAGAGGGCTCTCTCCAAAAGGGTCACAACCAGGAGGGCTGGAGAAATTAAGCTTTTAGGCTAGGTATAGAGTGTAGGGGGTTTTTTTGAATTGATTTTGGTTGGGTAAATCAATGGATAATGAAATTAGGTCAAGGAAAAGCTAGGTCAGGGAAATAGATTTAGGGTTGCAGGGATGAATGGGGAAAGGTAGGTATAATTCCAATCACTTGAAGATAATGGTTATGGAATGGTTTATAAAATTTAAGGAGGTTGAGGGAAGCATAAGAGATGTATTTCTCTCAAACATAAGATATTAAATAAAATATTATCAGTTATCCAAAACAGAGCATGTGCAAAGCATGTATTATGAATTTCACACTTATAAATTATCATAACATAGACATGAAATTGAATATGAAACAATATATTTTAACAATGTCACTGAAGAAGAAAAAAATGAAAGACATTTAACACCATAGGTATCCCATAAATGTAGCTATAACTCCTCTTTATTAGCTTGGCCAAAACTGAGTACAAGTTCCCTTGATCAAGTAGCAAAATGAAACTGATTCCAACAATTCCAACCTTTGAAAATGAGTAAAAAATGACATGATATAGGCCTCAAACAACCTCTCCCAACCTCAGGGGTCGAATCCATGAGAGGAGGATCTTATCGACCAAAATTTGAATTGAAACATAGAGTGTAGGGTGGTCAAGTTGACTCATCCCCAACTTTTGTGAACTGATTCATTACACCTCATTTAGTTCATTTAACTAATTTTTTTACCATAGTTAATAGTAAAAACATGATAATGACATTTTCATCATCAATTACATGAGGTTAAAAATGATTCCCTAAGGTAAAATTCAAATTTGTAGAAAAACTCAGAAAAAATCAGTCAATTGTTAAACATGCAGCGCAATTTTACCCCAACTTGCAGGTTGTTTTTGACTGGGTTGCAGGTGTCCAAAGATGATCCACGATAGCTTGTTGGAAATACCTTCAATTATAGTTTCCAAAAAAACCTATAGTTCACAAAATTAATGTCATTTTCCCTATCAAAATACATTTTGCCCAAGACTGGTAAACGCACAGCGACTAGGCATAAATTGAGGCAAAAACATGATTTTTTGATGGTTTTTTGACTTTTTTCAGTGATCATTTCTCCTCCAAAAGCTTAGAAGCTTCATATTGATGCCCTCATCATTAAAAATCTGCTGGTGGTGTCCATTTTTCCGTTAGATGCCCCAAAAAATAGCGTAGTGTCCAAGGCGCTGCACATTTAGCAATTTTTCTGTGTGAAAAATATCCTTAAAAACACAGAGATATACAAAAATGCTAAGTTTGCCAAAATTTTGTCAAATTTTCTTTGATATTTGTTGATCATGTGTTTGATGCATGGATTGACACCTCAGAAAGTATATCTAGCTTCTATTTCTCTTCTTGCTTTGTCAAGTCTTCAATTTTAGCATTGGCTCTTTTGAGCTTGGCCAATGAAATTCTCTCTTTCTGGGCATGAAGTTTGACCTTTGTCCTCAACAAGTCATTATCCATGTTGACCTTATCTAGCAACTTCTACAAGTTTAAATTGGCTCTATCAAGCCATGGTTCCATGTTCTTGCTAATTTCTATGGCAAGTGGTTCATTTAGTATAAGTTTGTTTGCTAGCTCAGCTTCCCTTTGTCTCTCTAGGGCTAGAGCTATTTTCAACCCTCTAGTCCTAGGTCTTTGTCTTGGAGGCTGATCCTCATCATCATCAAGTTCACCATACTTCTCTAGTGTCTTATCAAGCAAGGCTTTAGCCTTCTCTGCCTCTCTTTGTGCTTTGAGGCATCTTACCTCATCAATGGTGTGCTTGGTCTTCAATTGTTGATTCTCTTGTTTGAGAAAGTTAATGAAAAACTTGGAAATTTCAAGATTAGCATGGAGGTTTTTAATATTGGCTTCCTTCTTTTGGATGATCAAGGAAGGATCATCATCAATTTTTTCCAAGTCTACAAGTTCAAAATCTTCCTCTTTCTCATGGAGGCCTTCCTCTTCATGTATGTCCACTTCTACCATCTTTTCCTTTCCTTTGTGTGTCTGCTTTGTTGGTGAAGAAGGAAGTGCCCCTCCCAGAATCTGTGGGGAAAACACTTTCCTATGACCTCTCTGATAAGTATGTTCCAATGTGTCCAAATCAACCTTCTTAGGCTTAGTAATTTCACCTTTGCTAGGTTTCCATGATGTATGTGGTGTCAAAAACCCTAGGGATGATGGAATGAAATGAAGGAGTATGAAGTGGAGGGAGGTGTGGGGAAATGAAGGAGATGGGAATATGTAAGGGAGCCTAGATAAGTGAAACCCTAGGAATTAGGGTTATAAGGGATGCAATCTTTTAGGGAATGGGGAAAATATTTTAGGATTGTGAGGGAGAGTTTGTGAAGGTTTAGGGACTAACTTTAGGATGTGAAATAGGTTTTAATGAACACTAGGGTTTCTTAAATTAGAACTAGGTTTGAAATCAATGAAGCACAATGATACATCAAATAAATGAAATTTTAGTTACTTACTGGTAATGGAAGGATGAAGACTCATTATGCAAATATTTAGCATCAAATGGTGGAGTGGCAAGCTGGCAGAAGCTCTTTTGGAATTTATGGGTGAATGCGCAGTGACCTAGTTGAATGCCTAGTGACCCTACAAAACGCGTAGCACCATTATAATTTACACTGAGATTTTCCCAAATGCGCAGCATCCTGGTTAAACGTGTAGCGTCCAACTCTGTTTTGAACAATTTGAGATAAACACTCCCTCTGTGTGGAGCACCTTTTTGCAGACCACATTGGGAGGCCTTCCTGGTTTCCATATTGTGCCCAAGATAGCTTGTTGGAAATATTATCCTATATACGTTTCAAATATACCTTTTTTTCTGATTGGAGTTGATTTCCTAGTCAAAAGATGATTTTCCCAAGACTAGTCAAAAAATATAGAATGAGGGTGTAGAAATGTAGAGTGTTGTTGTAGGTAACTTTTTAAGGTCTTCCTCAACTCTAGATTGAAATCATGATAGCTCATTGGAAATATATCATTTTCTAGTTATCATTTGACTCATAAAGAAAGTCATTTGGACACTCCAGCTAGGAGGCAACTTGATTTTCCCAAGGTCACTCCATAAGTGTGGCAACTCTCCTCAGGCACCTATATTTTTGAAATTTCTCTAAAACCATGAAGCCTATGTAAAAGAATCAAGTATTTATTTATTCCTTGGCCTATGGTGGAAAAAAACCTCTCTCACTTTTGTCAAATTCATCTTTTTTTTATCAGAAACACAATTTGAAGAAAAACCGACCTTATGAGTGGCAAATGACTTGACCCTTGGAATTATTTCTTAAAAAATGATGGAGACATGATATTATGAGTTGTAATGGCCTCATACTTATTGATATGATGTACCTTATGCCTCCTCTACTCAAATGTCTCGTTTCCATAGCAAACCATAGCTCAGTGGGAGAGGAAACTAGGGTTTAGTGCTTTTGAACAATGATGACTTGGGCACCCTTGGGAAAAATGGTTAAGAAAATAAAGCAAGGTCAAAGATAATGAAGAAGATGAGGTGAAATAAGAGTAAAATAAGGAAATATGGGTGGGATACAAATAGTAGTGCTAACATCGGCTCTAGCTGGGGAAGATAGCTCCGAAGGAGGTGTCTAGAACCGCTCTGGGAACTCATTGATCAGTACCTTATCCATTAGGAAATTAATTCCAATATGTAAATTGAAACTGAAACTGAAACTGAAACTGAAAACATAATGCAAACTTCAACCCACACTAACAAATCATCAAAGCCTTAGGGCCTTCACCTCGGGCTTCAAACCTTATGAATTTTGTCAACACTTGTTGAAAATAAAATAAAATAAAACTGAAATGGTTGAAAATAAAATAAAATAAAACTGAAATGATACCAACCTACTCTAATCTATTGCACAATTGGTGATTTAGGTGAAATTATCCTTCCAGTGTAACCAATCCAGGAGATGGCCACTTACTTAAGTTCTTCTCTTACTTTCCTCGAGTACGCAGAATAATGTACATGTAGGCAAATCATAATAGAAACTAAAACCAAGGATTATGCTGAAAAACAAGACAACATTCATTTTCTCCAACAATTTCAAAATTCTTCCAAGCAGATCTTGAAAATCCTGAAGCATTACATTATATTGAGATCGAGAAGCAAAAATACAAGTACTCCCTTCATTCTAATCTGAAAGAACACTTGGTTGTTGATCCATAGGAGAGCATAGGGAGGTATAACCTTCTTCTTAGGCTCGTACTCATCAAATTTATAGTTTAAATCATCATTAAATAAGAAACATTCATCAATATTAACAAACATGACAACCCTATCATCTTCATGAAAGAAAACAATATATGTTAGTTGATCTCCTTGCAGAAAATCATCATCATAAATTGGTTTATTCACAATAATTTCCTGTATAGTTTCATCAAGCTCCTCATTGAAATTATCTTCAGATTTATCATACTTAGGCAAATCAGGTTCAGGAGAAATTTCATCAAATATGAACATTGAAAAAAGAAGTTCTATTTCTTCATGATGATCTATAAATCTAGTTTTAGGATTGTCCTCATTTAAACTTAGAATTTCATTTTTTAAAATGGAAGAAGTTTAACCAACACTTTCTTGACTATGTGAACACTACAAACCTGCTTTAGCTTGGGTTGTAATATGACTGTTCAGGAGTTGATCTATCTATCTCATCTTCAGACAGAGGAGAAAGTAATTTTTGTTTTCATTTGATAACACAGTGATTATCTTCTTTCTCTCCTAAAGATTCACAAGGATGTTGAATATCTTCTTTAACCTTTGGCTGATCAAATTGCTGCAAGAATTTTCTCCAGTGGGAATTATTTGTGAATATCAAGACAATATACATCATCTTTTTCTTCCATGAGAGAAAAAACTTGCTCTTTTTGGTGATGAAAAGGATTTTCATGCAAAGCCTCCAAGATCTCTTCATCCATGAACTCATTATCGTCATAAGAATCCTCTAGGTTTTGAATGAAAACCCCAAATTGATCACAACTATTATTAACCAAAGACATATAAGGGTAGGACTCCTTGTATTCTTCATAAAATATTGAATCAAAAACTCTAAGAGAAAATATATTGGCAGGTTGAAAACCAAGATCATGCCTTTCCTTCAAGAGAAGCCATGAACATCTTTAAGAGACAATCTTGAGGAAATTCAACCTTCTACTTGCATGTATGCATTTGAAATTTAACCAGATGTAAAGCAACATCGTTCTTATCATCATATTTAAACATAGGAAAATTCATTTTCCAATCTACCTTGGGCCTTTTATTTAGGAAACCTAGAATGTGATCCCGGCTCATCGGAGCATACCTTCTTGCAACAATTTCCATATTGAAAATTATTTAAGCTACTGATATTGATGCAGTGGAGTTTCCATGAAGTTTTGATTTTCTAGATCTTTGTTTAAATCTATGTCATTCTTTCCCAAGGAATATTTTCCTTTTCATTCCCCAGCAACAATGCCAGTATGTTATCAATCCGCTAGATTCCCAAGGTTGAGGAAGGAATCCCAACAGGTAACCACAAACCAACATTTTCACTTGATAGCTAGCCCTATCAAGATGAAGAGGGCTCTGTCCAAAAGGGTCACATCTAGGAAGGCTGGAGAAATTAGATTTTTAGGCTAGGTATAGACTGTAGGGGGTTGTTTTGAATTGATTTTGGTTGGGTAAATTAGCGGATAATGAAATCAGGTTAAGGAAAATCTAGGTGATGGCAATAGATTTAGGGTTGCAGGGATGAATGGGGAAAGGTAGGTATAATTCCAATCACTTGAAGATGATGGTTATGGAATGGTTTTGAAAATGTAAGGAGGTTGAGGGATGCATAAGAGATGTATTTCTCTTAGACAAAAGATATGAAACAAAATATGATCAGTTATCCAAAACAGAGCATGTGCAAAGCATGTATTCTGAATTTCACACATATAAAAGATCATAAAATAGACAAGAAATTGAAGATGAAACAATACATTTAAACACATGTCACTGAAGAATAAACAATGAAAGACATTCAATACCACAGGTATCCCATATATGTAGCTACAACTCCTCTTTATTAACTTGGCCAAAATTGAGTAGAAGTTCCCTTGATCAAGTAGAAAAATGAAACTGATTCCAACTATTCAAACCTTTTAAAATGAGTAAAAAATGACATCATATAGGCCTCAGACAACCTCTCCCAACCTCAGGGGTCAAATCCATGAGAGGAGGATCTGATCCACCAAAGTTTGAACTAAAACCTAGAGTACAGGGTGGTCAAGTTGACTCATCCCCAACTTTTGTGAACTGATTCATTACACCTCATTTAGTTAATTTACCTAATTCATTTACCCTAGGTAACAGTAAAAAAATTATAATTAAATTTACATCAACAATTACATGAGGTAAAAACACTATTCCCTAAGGTAAAATTCAAATTTGTAGAAGAACTCAGAAAAAATCAGTCAATTGTTAAACGCGTAGTGCCATTTTTACCCCAACTTGCAGGTTGTTTTTGACTGGGTTGCAGGTGTCCAAAGTTGCTCCATGATATCTTTTTGGAAATCCCTTCAATTCTAGTTTCTATAAATACCTTCAATTTACAAAATGAATGTCATTTACCTTGTCAAAATTCATTTCGCCCAAGATTGGTAAACGCGCAGCGACTAGGAAAAAATTGAGGTAGAAACATGATTTTTATGGTTTTTTGACTTTCTTTCCGTGACAAATTCTCCTCCAAAAGCTTAGAAAATTCACAGGGTTGATGTACTCATCATTAAAAATTTGTTGGTGGTGGCCATTTATCCATTATATGCCCCAAAAAAGGGCATAGCGTCCAAGGTGCTGCGCGTTTTGCAATTTTTCTATGTGAAGAATATTTTTAAAAACACAAAGATATACAAAAAAGCTAAGTTTGCCAAAATTTTGTCAAAATTACTGGGATATTTTCTGATCATGTGTTTGAGGCATGGAGTGACACCTCGACAAGTATATCTAGCTTCTCTTTCTCTTCTTTATTTGTCAATTCTTCAATTTTGGCATTGGCTCTTTTGAGCTTGGCCAATGCAATTCTCTCTTTCCGGGCATGAAGTTTGACCTTTGTCATCAACAAGTAATTATCCTTGTTAGCCTTCTCTAGAAAATTCTTCAAGTGTAGATTAGCTCTATCAAGCTATGGTTCCCTATTCTTACTGATTTCTAGGGCAAGTTGTTCATTTAGTGTAAGATGGTCTGCTAGCTCAACTTCTCTTTGTCTCTCTAGGGCTAGAGCTCTTTTCAGCCCTCTAGTCCTAGGTCTCTGTCTTCGAGGTTGATCCTCATGATCATCAAGTTCACCATACATCTCTAGTGTCTCATCAATAAAGGCTTTAGCCTTCTCTGTCTCTCTTTGTGCTTTAATGTATCTTACCTCATCAATGGTGTGCTTTGTCTTCAGTTGTTGATTCTCTTGTTTGAGAAATTTAATGACAAACTTGGACCTTTCAAGATTAGATTGGAGGTCTCTAATATTAGATTCCTTCTCTTAGATGATCAAATAAGGATCATCATCAATTGTTTCCAGGTTTACAAGTTCAAAATCTACCTATTTCTCAAGGAGGCCTTCCTCTTCATGTATGTCCATTTCTGCCATCTTTTCCTTGCCTTTGTGTACTTTCTTTGTTGGTGAAGAAGGCAGGCCCCCTCCCACAATCTGTGGGGAAAACACCTGCCTATGAACTCTCTAATAATTATGCGCCAATGTGTCCAAATCAACCCTCTTAGGCTTACTAATTTTACCTTTGCTAGGTTTCCATGATGTATGTGGTGTCAAAAACCCTAGGGATGATGGAATGAAATGAAGGAGTATGAAGTGAAGGGAGGTGTGGGGAAATGAAGGAAATGGGAATATGTAAGGGAGCCTAGGTAATTGAAACCCTAGGACTTATGGTTATAAGGGACAAGATTGTTTATAGAATGGGGATAGGGAATTGGGAAAATATTTTAGGATTGTGAGGGAGAGTGTGTGAAGGTTTAGGGACTAGCTTTAGGATGTGAATTAGGTTTTAATGAACACTAGGGTTTATTAAATCAGAAGTAGGTTTGAACTCAATGAAGCACAATGATACATAAAATAGTTGAAATTTTAGTTACTTACTGGTAATGGAAGGATGAAGACTCATTGTGCAAAGATTTAGCATCAAATGGTGGAGTGGCAAGCTTGGCGAGACTCCTTTGGAATTTTTGGGTGAACGCGCACCGACCCAACTAAATGCGTAGCAACCCTATAGAATGCATAGCACTATTATAATTTACACTGAGATTTTCCCAAATTATCAGTGTCTTGGTTAAACGCACATCGACCAGGCTAAACGCGCAATGTCCAACTTTGTTTTGCACAATTCCAGATAAACGTGCCCTCTGTGTGGAGCACCATTTTGCAGACCACATTGGGAGCCCTTCCTGGTGTCCAAATTGGGCCCAAGATAGTTCTTTTTAAATATTATCCTGTATAATTTCCAAATATACCTTTGTTTTTATGATTGGAGTTTATTTTCCTAGTCAAAAGTGTTGGTCAGCGTTTTTCATTAATGTCAACCCAAGCAGCACTAGGAGCTACCCTAATATTGCATGGGAATTTTGACTTACCAAATTAATATATTTTGGGTCAAGAATGATTTTTATGGTTTCTCTTTTTGAGATGTTTCCGTTGATATATGGGACACCACATAATTCTTCACGGTTTGAGAGATATTCATGTTTGAAGTTTGTACCCCTAGTTAGTGGGCTAAAACCCCATGGGGTTGTGGCATGGGTCATTGAAAAGTCATAATTAATATTTTTTAAGCTCCTAAAATATCTCCCACATTAACTTGTTGAAGCCCCTCTCAACCTAAGCATTTATATAAATTGTGATCCTCATATCCTCCTTATGCAAGGGATTTCACCATCTGAAATAGGTCATTGTGGAATTTTCTCTCTAAATTTTTTTTCTACGAAGGTTCAGAAGCTGAAATTTTTCTGAGGTGAAGCTAAAATCCTGAGGAAGCTCCTATAAACATTTCAAATCAAGGTGCAAAATATTTTCAGAGATATGATGTGTGGAAGTCAGTGTTTTTGCAGGCTCCTGAAATTCATCCCAAAGAAGTGACCTTGGGAAAATCGTCATAAATATCTCTCTCTGAGTATCGGATTGGAATTCTATAAAACGTAAATGATATTGCACAAACTATAATTTTCTCTCTATCAATTTCAGAACTGAATGATGAAACAGTGAAACGTGGCATGTCGTACAATTTCACTCTACGGAAACAGTGCATAATTAGGGAATTGTGAGAGATTGGGCATAAATCTCCCTTGAAGAATCCAAATTAGGTCAGACCTGTGGCATTGGAAAGAAGACTTAGAGGATACTAATGGATCAAAAATCACATATTGGGGATCTTAAATAACAGAGATACACTGGATTCAATATCGAGCTCCTAGAAGGAAAGAAAAAGCTAGATCATGTGTTGTCAAGGGCTGCAAAGGAACAGACTTCCTAGGGCAGCAAAGCAAAGAAAGGTGCAACATAAGGTAGCATGAAAAGAGTAGAAACCAAGGTGCATAACAACAACAATATGTTCATCACATGAAGCCTTCAAGTGGGTAGCACTGCATACTGTCATTGTAAAGGTATCATTGTACTAAATCATTGTAAATACATTATTGTAAAAAGTGTTCTAGTGTCTATCTGCCAAGAGTTGAAGAGGCAGTGTCGGGAGGTCTAGGATCATCATTAGGTGGTTGTGTCATAGTTGGGGTTATGGTCTAGTGTGTCTTCTTCTTCTACATCATTCTATATCATTGTAAAGTGGACCATTTTCCTTGGTACGAGAGTTCATTCTTCTTTTATTCTTCTATAGGGTGGTAGGGTGGTGCTAGGGTGAGTTGTAGCTCATTGGGTGTTGGGGCATCCATTCAGTTGACTACTGAAGAATCTCGGGCGTTGGAGCGTCCATCCAGTGGGAGCTGGAGAAGAATGCTTTTCTAGATTCTAGGAAGTTAGAGCTTTATTTTCAATTGGAGTTGAATATTAAAGAATTATTAGAAAAGCATTAGGTGGTTTTTGTCCCGGAGTGGGTTTCCACCTTAAAAACTGTGTGCATTTTTGTTCCTCTTGCTTGCTGCTATCATTGTACAAACACTGATAATAATTGAAGATTAACTAATTCTCTAATTGAAAGGAATATTGATTCACCCCCACTCTCAGTATTTCCAACAATTTGTATTAGAGCTTGGTTCCTTCAATAGCAGTTTAACAGCTGGAAGGAGGTCATGGAGCATACCAAGAATGGTGTACCTCTATTCAATGAAAATAATTATGCACTCTGGAAAGGAAGAATGGAGGTCTATCTCTTGGCGCAAGGTTACGAAGTATGGGACATTGTTCAAAATGGATTTACATCAACCGTGGATGAACAAGGTAAGAAGAATTTGGTAAATGATGCAAAAGAAAATAATATTATTATCAGTGGACTTATTGAATCTGCTTATCATAAGGTGTTGGGTTGTAAAACCACCAAAAATGTATGGGACAAGCTTGAGAATATATATGCAAGTGACTCAAATGTCAAAGAAGCAAAGCTTCAAATCTATAGAGAAAAATTTGAGCAACTCAGAATGAAAGAAGATTGCAACATTGTTGCATACTTCCAATACGTTGATGAAATAACCAATACTCTGGAAGGATTGGGAGAGCCAGTTGATGAGAAGACTATTATATGAAAGATTCTTAGAACGTTACCAGGGAGATTCAACCCAAAGGTATCGGTCTTAGAATACAGTGCAAATCTGGACAAACTCAGCAAGGAAGAATTACATGGAGTTCTCATAGCATATGAAATGAGACTTGATGAAGAAAAGGGTACTTCAAATCTATAAGCTACGTTCGTTGCATCTAAGCAAACCAATAAGGACAAACAACCTTCAATTGAAATGACATGCACCTGCAAGTGTGAAGAAAAGGGAGATGATGGAGAAGGTCTTTTAGATGAAGAATATGCTTACTTTACAAGAAAACTAAAACCTGGTAAGGGAAAATTCAAAGGTAAACTTCCATTGATATGTTTCGGTTGTGGTGAGGTTGGGCATTTCATAGCAAAATGTCCAAACAAAAGTGATGGCAACTCAAAAGGAAAGAAAGGCTTTAAGAAATTCAACAAGCAAGGAAAAAATAAAGGATCCAAAAGGAACTTTCTCTCTAAAGAAGATAGCTCCTCATCTGATGAAGAAAGTGATAGCGAAGAAGAAGCCAATGACAAAGTATTGTTTATGGCCAAGCACAATAAACAAGAAGTATCAAACAATGAAGAAGAAGGGTTGACCATAGAAGAATTTTATGAGGAGGCAATCAAGCTTATAAAAGAGCTCAATGCTGAGAAGATCCATTCCAACACTCTTGAAGAACAAGTTCAAGGTCTCAAAATTAAGGTTGAAGAACACAAATGTATTGAAGAGTCACTTCAAAAGAAGTTGGAAGAAAGCAACCAAGAAAGGGAAGCATTAGAAGCCGAAGTAGTCTCGCTGCGTAAGGAAGTGAAGAAGGGAAAAAATGTCCAAAACTATGCCAACAGCTCAAGGGCATTGGAAGAACTCATCAACAATAAACGATCTTACAACGACAGAACTGGCCTCGGTTACAAAGAATAAGAAGCAGGACCTTCTACAAAAAAATACAATGAACCTATGAGATCTGACATACATGAAGACTTCATTGTATAAGATTCGCAAGCACATCCTTGGAAGATGATTCCTCGACGAAGATTTTCATCCAGGTACCAACATATTTTTCATGGCTATTGTTATTCATGTGGAAAATTTGGTCATAAAGCTGTAGAATGTCGCACGTACCCTATGAACCAATACAATTCCAAGAGATTCTTCAAATATGAACCTCCCAGGGCTCAACAAAACATCAATAGATTTGAAAATTTAAGAAATAATATGGAATGTTACAAATGTCAGAACTTTGGACACATAGCCAGAGACTGCAGACTTGAAAATCCTCCAGAAGAATCTTCGAAGCCACAGAATGAACAAACATGGAAGAAGAAGAAGACTGATAATTGTGCTCTTGCTCTCAAGGCTCAAAAAAATAAATATGTGTGGTATGTTGACAGTGGTTGCTCAACGCATATGACTGGAGATAGAAGGAAATTTGTATCTCTGAAAGAGAAGAAGGATGGAACCATATCCTTTGGAAATGATGGATCTTAAAATGTTATAGGATCAGGTACCATCACTCTCGGAAGCAAAGATGTTATAGCCAAGAATGTTCTATTGGTCGAAAACATGAATCACAATCTGCTCAGTGTTGGACAAATGTGTGATCAAGGACACACAATGCTATTCAACTCCACAAAATGTGAAATCAGGAAAGGCAGGTATGGTAAAATTGTGGCTACAACAAGTTGAGCTCCAAATGACATATATGTTCTGGATGAAGCAACTAAAGCATGTATACTAGCTAAAGAAGATAAAATTTGGTTATGGCACAAACGAATGGGTCACATAAACTTTGAAAATCTTGTTAGGATAAGAAAAAAGTAAGCAGTACGAGAAATGCCAAAAATCTCAAAACCTTTCAACACAATATGTGAGGCATGTCGGCATGGCAAGCAAAAAAAAGTCCAATTTAAAACAAAAGAACACTTTTCATTACATCCATTGGAATTGATACATACTGATCTATGTGGTCCTGTGAGAACAAAAGGCTTAGATAGAGAATTATATTTCATGTTAATGATATATGACTATACCAGGATGACAACCGTCAGTTTCCTAAAGAAAAAATCTGAAGCATTTGAGTGCTTTAAGATCTACAAGGAGTTGGTCGAAAATGAAACTGATTTGAAAATAAAGTGTCTAAGATCAGATAATGGCGGAGAATTCACTTCCAAATTATTTCAGCAATACTGTGATGAAAATGGAATAAAAATACAATTTTCAACATCACGAACACCTCGGCAAAATGGAGTTGTTGAAAGAAAGAACAAAACTATACAGGAAATGGGTAGAACAATGTTGAAGGACTCAAAATTGGATGAAAATTTCTGGGTTCAAGCAATTGATACGACAGTCTTCATTATCAACCGAAGTCTTCTCAGAAATAATTGCAACAAGACTCCATATGAATTATGGAAAGGAAAACCAACTAATGTAAAATATTTCAGAATCTTCGGAAGAAAATGTTATATCAAAAGAGAAGATCAAAATTTGGGTAAGTTTGAATCACGTGTTGATGAAGGTATATTTGTTGGTTACTCACGAAAAATAAAGGCCTATAAATTTTATAATCTAAGACAAAAATAGATAGTGGAGAGCATAAATGTTACATTTGATGAAGATGGTGTTCTAGCAAATAATGATGAGGATCTGAATCTTTGAAACTTGAGACAGGCTGAAAAAGACACAGATAAAATTGTAGAACAAGAAGAAACTATCAACGAGGAAGAAGTAAATAATGATCATCAAAATATACCAGAACAAAAACAAGAAGATCCTCCAAGGAGAAAAAAAGAATGGATTCAAAAGAACCATCCATCAAATCAAATCATTGGTGACATAAATGAAGGTCGACAGCTTCGTTCATCACAACAAGTTCACATTGCTTTTATAGCAACCTTTGAGCCTAGTTGTTTTGAGGAATCCAGCCAGAATGAACATGGGATAGCAGCTATGAATGAAGAATTAGATCAAATCGAGAAGAATAACACTTGGGAATTAGTTCCACGACCAAAAATTAAAAATTTCATTAGGATTAAATGGGTGTTCAGGAACAAATTGAATGAAGATGGGTAGGTTACCAGAAACAAAGCAAGATTGGTTTGCAAAGGCTATGCACAAGTGGAAGGAATTGATTTCGACAAAACATTTGCACCAGTTGCCAGAATGGAAGCCATCCGAATGTTTCTCACCTATGCATGTTCAAGAAAAATCAAAGTCTACCAAATGGATGTTAAGTCAGCATTTTTGAATGGAGAATTAGAAGAAGAAGTTTACATCGAACAACCTGAAGGTTTTCTACTATCAAAAAAATAAGACTATGTCTGCAGGTTAAAGAAGGCTCTATATGGTCTCAAGCAGGCTCCCAGAGCATGGTATGCTCTTCTTGATGGATATCTACGTCAACAAGGGTTCAAGAAAGGTATTGTTGATAGAAATATTTATGTACAAATAGATAAAGATAATTTAACAATCGTTGAGGTATATGTGGATGATATAATATTTGGTAGCAATGATGATCAACTAAGTAAGAAATTTTCTACAAATATGTAAAGTGAGTTCAAGATGTCTTTACTTGGTGAGCTGACATACTTCTTAGGGATTCAAATATCTTAGCAAGAGAAAGGAATATTTATATGTCAAGCTAAGTACATCAAGGAAATGCTCAAGAAATTCAAAATGGAAAATTGCAAACCCATCCTTACTCCTATGGTAACAGGTTGAAAATTAAGCATAGACGACTCATATAAGGATGTGGATCATAGGTTTTACAGATATATGATCGGTAGTCTTATATATGTAGTAGCTTCCCAGCCAGATGTTATGCAAGCAGTTGGACAAGTAGCAAGATTCCAAGCAGCACCAAAAAAATCACATATTATTGTTGTCAAAATAATTCTTCAATATCTAAACGGCACAAAAGAATATGTCTTGTGGTATCCAAAGGGTAACAATCGCATTATTCAAGCCTTTAAAGATGCATATTAGGTAGGAAGCATTGATGATCGTAAGAGTACTATTGGAGCATCATTCTATCTAGGTGGTTGTCTCGTATCATGGTTGAGCAAAAATCAAACCTCAATCTCGTTACCTACAGTAGAAGCAGAATACATTGCAGCAGAAACATGTTGTACTCAAGTCCTTTGGATGAAACAAAATTTGCAAGATCTTCAAGTACAATTCAGTGAGCCTATTCCCATATTCTGTGACAACACCAGTGGCATCAACATCTCTAAGAATCTTGTCATGCATTCAAAAAAACATTCTAATTAAATATCAATTTGTTAGAGAACAAGTTGCTGAAAAGAATATCAAACTTGAGTATGTTGGTACAAAAGAACAAATCACTGATATCTTCACTAAACCTTTACCTCGTGAAGCATTTGAATATCTTCTCCAAAAGCTTGGGATTATCCCAAGTTCTCATTAGATTTTCCTTATTCACAATATAAAGGGGGAGTGGAAGGGTGTACAAGTCCACAGGATGGTTTTGTGTTAGGGGGAGTTACCCTTTGCTGTTGATTTCAAGGGGGGACAGAATGTTGTAGGAAGAGGTGTCATGATCGCAAGGGGAATAATTGTGTTGCCATCAATGCCAAAGGGGGATATTGTTGATCAACGGTTGTCATTGATGTCAACCTAAGTAGCACCAGGAGCTACTCCAATATTCCATGGGAATTTTGACCTACCAAATTAATATAGTCTAGGTCAAGAATTCTTTTGATGGTTTCTCTTTTCAAGATGTTTCCATTGATATATGGCACGCCACGTAATTCTTCACGATTTGAGAGATATTCATGTTTGAAGTTTGTACCCCCAGTTAGTGGGCTAAAACCTCATGGGGTTGTGGCATGGGTTATTGAAAATTCATAATTAATATTTTTTAAGCTCCTAAAATCCCTCCCACGTTCACTTGTTGAAGCCCCTCTCAACCTAAGAATTTATATAAATTATGATCCTCATATCCTCCTTATGCAAGGGATTTCACTGGCATCTGAAACAAGTCATCATGGAATTTTCACTCTAAAGTTTTATCAATGAAGGTTAAGATACTGAAATTTTTATGAGGTGAAGCCAAAATCCTGAGGAATCTCCTGTAAATATTTTAGATCAAGGTGTTCCATATTTTCAGAGATATGATCTATGGAAGTCAGTGTTTTTGTAGGCTCCTGAAATTCATCTCAAAGATGTGACCTTGGGAAAATCGTCATAACTATATCTCTGAGTATCGGATTGGAATTATGTAAAATTTGGCAGATAGCGTAAGGGCTATAGTTTTCTCTCTATAAATTTTAGAATCAAATGATGAAACGACGACACGTGGCAGGCCATATAAGTTCGCTCTACTGAAACAGTCCATAATTAGGGCATTGTGAGAGATTGGGCATAAATATCTCTTGAATAATCCAAATTAGGTCAGACCTATGCCATTGGAAAGAAGACTCAGAGGAATACTAAAAGACCGAAAATCACATATTGGGGATCTGAAATAACATAGATACGCCAAATTCAATATCGAGGCTCTAGAAGGTAAGAAAAAGCTAGATCGTGTGTTATCAAGGGCTGCAAAGGACCATACTTTCTAGGGCAGCAAAGCAAAGAAAGGTGCAACAAAGGGTAGCATGAAAGGAGCAGAAACCAAGGTGCATAATAGCAGCAAGAAGTTCATCATATGAAGTCTTCAAGTGGGCAACACTGCATACTATCACTGTAAAGGTATCATTGTACTAAGTCATTGTAAATACATTATTGTAAAAAGTGTTCTAGTGCCTATCTGCTAAGAGTTGAAGAGGCAGTTTCGAGAGGTCTACGATCATCATTAGGTGGTTGTGCCATAGTTGGGGTTATGGTCTATTGTGTCTTCTTCTTCTACATCATTCTATATCATTGTAAAGTGGACCATTTTCCCTAGTACAAGAGTCCATTCCTCTTTTATTATTCTATAGGGTGGTAGGGTGGTGCTATAGTGAGTTGTAGCTCATTGGGTGTTGGGGCATTCGTTCAGTTGACTACTGAAGAATCTCGAGTGTTGGAGCATCCATCCAATGGGAGATGGAGAAGAATACTTTTCTATATTCTGGGAATTTGGAGCTTTATTTTCAATTGGACTTGAATATTAAAGAATTATTAGAAAAGCATTAGGTGGTTTTTGTCTCGGAGTGGGTTTCCGCCTTAAAAACTGTGTGCATTTGTGTTCCTTTTTTTTACTGCTATATTTGTACAAAAACTGATAATAATTGAAGATTAAATAATGCTCTAATTGAAAGGAATACTAATTCATCCCCCTCTCATTATTTCCAACAAAAAGTTGATTTTCTCAAGATTGATCAAAAAATGTAGAATGAGGGTTCAGAAATGTAGAGTGTTGTTGTAGGTAACATTTGGAGGTCTTCCTCAAATCCAAATGGAGCTCATGATATCGCATTGGAAATATCTCTTTGTCTAGTTATCATTGGACTAATCAATAAATTCATTTGGATACTCCAACTAGGAGACGTGATTTTCCCAAGGTCACTCCAGATGTGCAACAACTCTCTTGGGGCACCTGTATTTTTGAAATTTCTCTAAAACAATGACACCTGTGTAAAACTTGAAGGATTTTTTTCTTGCTTGGCCTATTTTGGACAAAAATCTCTCTCACTTTTGTCAAATTCATCTTTGTTTGGTCAGAAAAACAGTTTGAAGAAAAACTGACCCTATGAGTGGAAAATGACTTGACCCTTGGAATGATTTCTTAAAATATGATGGAGACATGATATTATGGGTTGGAATGGCCTCATACTTACTGATATGACCTAACATATTCCTCCTCTGCTCAAATTTCTCATTTCCATAGCAAACCCTAGCTCAAAGTGAGATAAAATTAGGGTTTAGTGCTCGTGAAAAATGATGACTTGGGCACCCTTGGCAAAAATGGTTAAGAAACGAAGCGAGGTCAAATATAATGATGGATATGAGGTGAAAGTAGAGTAAAATAAGGTGGGATGGGTGGGATGCAAATACCAGTGCTAACATCGGCTTGAGCTGGGGAAGATAGCTCCAAAGGGGGTGTCTAAAACCGTAGACCTCTCGGAACTCGTTGATCATTGCCTTATCCATTGGGCAATGGAGTCCAATCTATAAATTGAAACTAAAAATAAAACTGAAAACATAATGCAAACTTCAACCCACAATAAAAAACCATCAAAGCCTTAGGGCCTTCACCTCAAGCTTCAAACCTTCATGAATTATATCAAAACTTGTTGAAAATAAAATAAAATGAAACTGAAATGATACCAAACTACTCTAATTTGCTGCACAATTGGTCATTTAGGTGAAATGATCCTTCTAGTGTAACCAATCCAAGAGATGGATACTTACTAAAGTTCTGCTCTTACTTTCCTCGAGTAGGCAGAATAATGTACATGTAGGAAACTCACAATAGAAACTGAAACCAAGGATTATGCTGACAAACAAGACAACATTCATTTTCTCCAATGATTGCAAAAGACTACCGAAGGGATTTTGAAAATCCTGAAGCATTACCTTATCTTGAGATCCAAAAGAAAAAATACAAGTACTCCCTTCATCATGATCTAAAAGAACACTTGGTTGTTGATCCATAGGAGAGCATAGGGAGGTATAACCTTCTACTCTCTGAGTCTTGGCTGTAAATTCCTCAAGCATGGGTAACTCTGATTCTATCTCTTGCATATTGTCTCTCTTAGTCTCATACTCATCAAATTTATAGTATAAATCATCCCTAAATAAGAAACATTCTTTAATATTAACAAACATGACAACCCAATCATCTTCATGAAAGAAAACAATATTTGTTAGCTGATCTCCTTGCAGGGAATCATCATCATAAATTGGTTTACTCACAAAAATTTCTTGTATAGTTTCATCAATCTCATCATCAAAATTATCTTTAGATTTATCGTACTTAGGAAAATCAGGTTCAGGAGAAACTTTATCAAATATGAACATTGAAACAAGAGATTATCTTTCTTCACGATGATCTATAAATCTAGTTTCAGGATTGTTCTCATTTAAACTCATATTTTCATTTTAAAAAATGGAAGAAGTTTTACCAACACATTGTTGACTATGTCAGCACTGCAAACCTACTTTAGCTTGGGCTGTAATATGACTATTCAGGATTTGATCTATCTCATCTTCAGACAGAGTAGAAAGTACCTTTTGTTTTCTTTTGATAACATAGTGATTATCTTATTTCTCTCCTAAAGATTCACAAGGATGTTGAATATCTTCTTTAACCTTTGGTTGATCAACTTGTTGTACTGCTGCAAGAATTGTCTCCTGTGGGAAGTCTTTTTGAATATCAAGACTATATACATCATCTTTTTATTCCATGAGAGAAAACGTTGTGCTATTTTTGGTGATGAAAAGGATTTTCATGCAAAGCCTCTAATATCTCTTCATCCATGAACTCATTATCGTCATAAGAATCCTCTAGGTTTTGAATGAAAACCCGAAATTGATCACAACAATTATTAACCAAAGACAAAGAAGGGTAGGAATTCTTGTATTCTTCATAAAATATTGAATGGAAAACTCTAAGAGAACAAATACTGGAAGGTGGAAAACCTTCATACCAAGATCATGATTTTTCTTCAAGAGAAGCCATGAAAATCTTTAAGAGCCAATCTTCAGGAAATTAAAGATTCAACTTGCGTGTATGCATGTGAAATTTAACCAGATGAAAAGCAACATTATTCCTATCATCATCTTTAAACATAGGAAAATTCCTTTTCCAATCTACCTTAGGAATTTTATTTTGGAAACCTGGAATGCGATCCTGGCCCATGGGAGCATACCTTCTTGCAACAGTTTCCATCTTGAATCTTGAAGCTGTTGATCTTCATGTAGTGGAGTTTCCATGAACTGTTGATATTCTAGACCTTTCAGCCAATGGAGTCGCCAGGTGAATGGTTTAGCCTTCATATGTGTCCAACTATTGTTCATCGTCAATAATTAGATGTAAATATATGTTGTTATTTCCCAAATAATATTTTTCTTTTCGTTCCCTGGCAACGACGCCAATATGTTATCACTCTGTCATATTCCCAAGGCTAAGGAAGGAATCCCAACAGAGGTAACCACAAGCCAAGCTTTTGACTTGATAGCTAGCCCTATCAAGCCAGAGAGGGATCTCTCCAAAAGGGTCACATCCAAGAGGGCTAGATAAATTATGGTTTTAGGCTAGGTATAGAGTGTAGGGGGTTGTTTTGAATTGATTTTGGTTGGGTGAATCAACAAATAAAGAAATTAGGTCAAGGAAAAGCTAGGTCATGGAAATAGATTTAGGGCTGCAGGGATGAATTGGGCAAGGTAGGTATAATGCCAATCACTTGAATTTAATGGTTATTGAATGGTTTATAAAATTTAAGGAGGTTGAGTGAAGCATAAGAGATGTATTTCTCTCAAACAGAAGATATGAAAACAAACATGATCAGTTATGCAAAACAAAGCATGTGCAAAGCATGTATTCTGAATTTCACACTTGTAAAACATCATAACATAGATATGAAAGTGAAGATGAAACAATACATTTAAAAATATGTCACTGAAGAAGAAACAATGAAAGACATTCAATAACACAAGTATCCCATAAATGTAGCTGCAACTCCTCTTTATTAGCTTGGCCAAAACTGAGTACAAGTTCCCTCGATCAAGTAGAAAATTGAAACTGATTCCAAATATTCCAACCTTTGAAAATGAGTCGAAAATGACATGATATAGGCCTAAAATAACCTATCCCAACCTCAAGGGTCGAATCCATGAGAGGAGGACTTGATCCACCAAAGTCTGAACTGAAACCTAGAGTGTAGGGTGGTCAAGTTGACTCATCACCAACTTTTGTGGACTGATTCATTACACCTCATTTAGTTCATTTACCTAATTTATTTAACCTAGGTATCAATAAAAACATGATAATTACATTTACATCATCAATTATATGAGGTAAACACATGATTCCCCAAGGTAAAATTCAATATTGTAGAAAAACCTAGAAAAAATCAGTTAATTTTGAAACGCGTAGCGCCATTTTACCCCAACTTGCAGGCTCTTGTTGACTAGGTTGCAGGTGTCCAAATTGGCTCCAAGATAGCTTGTTGGAAATCCATTCAGGTCTAGTTTCCTAAACTACCTTCAATTTGCAAAATGAATGTCATTTTCCCTGTCAAAATGCATTTCTCCCAATACTGTTAAACGCACAATGACCAGGAAAAAATACAGGTAGAAACCTGATTTTTTGATGGTTTTTTGACCTTTTTCAGTGACCAGTACTCTTCCAAAAGCTTAAAAACTTCATAGGGTTGATTTCCTCATCATTAAAAATCTGCTGGTGGTGACCATTTTTACTTTAGATGCCTCACACAAGAGCTTAGCATCCAAGGCACTACGCGTTTGCATCCAAAGCACTATCTAAGGCGCTACGCGTTAGCATCCAAGGTGCTACACATTTTCATCCAAGGTGCTACACGTTAGCATCCAAGGCACTGTCTTTGTGTGAAAAATATCCTTAAAGACATAGAGATATACAAAAATTCTAAGTTTGTCAAAATTTTGTCAAAATTTCTGGGATATTTGCTAATCATGTGTTTGAGGCATGGAGTGACACCTTAGTAAGTATATACATCTTCTCTTTCTCTTCTTGCTTTCTCAAGTATTCAATTTTGGCCTTGGCTCTTTTGAGCTTGGCCAATGCAATTCTCTCTTTCTGGGCATGAAGTTTGAAATTTTTCCTCAACAATTCATTACCCTTGTTGGCCTTCTCTAGTAGTTTCTCCAAGTTTAGATTGGCTCTATTAAGCCATGGTTCCCTATTCTTGTTGATTTCTAGGGAAAATTGTTCATTTAGTGTAAGCTAGTCTGCTAGCTTAACTTCCCTTCGTCTCTCTAGGGCTAGAGATCAATTTCAACCCTCTTGTCCTAGGTCTCTGTCTTGGACATTGATCCTCATCATCATCAAGTTCACCATACTTCTGTAGTGTCTCATCAATTAAGGATTTAGCCTTCTCTGCTTCTCTTTGTGCTTTGATGCATCATACCTCATCAATGGTGTGCTTGGTCTTCAGTTGTTGATTCTCTTGTTTGAGAAATTTAATGACAAACTTGGACCTTTCAAGATTATATTGGAGGTTTCTAATCTTGGCTTCCTTCTCTTGGATGATCAAGGAAGGATCATTATTAATTATTTCCAAGTTTACAAGTTCAAAATCAGCCTATTTCTCATGGAGGCCTTCCTCTTCATGTATGTTAACTTCTGTCATATTTTCCTTGCCTTTTTGTACCTGATTTGTTGGTGAAGAAGGTAGGGCCACTCCCAAAATATGTGGGGCTAACAACTACCTATGACCTCTCTGATAATTATGTGCCAATGAGTTTGGATCAACCCTATTAGGCTTACTAATTTCACCTTTGCTAGGTTTCCACGATGTATGTGGTGTCAAAAACCCTAGGGATGATGGAATGAAATGAAGGAGTATGAAGTGAAGGGAGGTGTGGGGAAATGAATGAAATGGGAGTATATAAGGGAGCTTAGGTAAGTGAAACCCTAGGACTTAGGTTTATAAGGGATGAGATTGTTTAGTGAATGGGGATAGGGAATTGGGAAAATATTTTAGGATTGTGAGGGAGAGTGTGTGAAGGTTTAGGGACTAGCTTTACGATGTGAATTATGTTTTAATTAACACTAGGGTTTCTTAAATTAGAAGTAATTTTGAATTAAATGACGAAAAATGATACAACAAATAGATTAAATTTTAGTTACTTACTGGTAATGTAAGGATGAAGACTCATTGTGCAAAGATTTAGCATCAAATGGTGGAGTGGCAAGCTGGCAAAGGCTCTTTTGGAATTTATGGGTGAAAGCACAATGACCTAGATGAACTCGTAGCGACCCTAAAGAATTTGTAGCACCGTTATAATTTACACTAAGATTTCCAAAAATGCATTGCGTCTTGATTAAACGTGCAGCGACGAGGCTAAACACACAACGTCCAACTCTGTTTTGCACAATTTCAGATAAACACACCCTCTATGTGGAGCACCTTTTTGCAGACCATATTTTGAGGCCTTCTCGGTGTCCAAATTTGGTCCAGGACATCCCGTTCGAAATATTATCATGTCTAATTTCAAAAAATAGCTTTTTTTTCTACTTGGAGTTGATTTTTCTAGTAAAATGTTGATTTTCCTAAGATTGGTCAAAAAGTGTAGAATGAGGTGCAGAAATGTAGAGTGATGTTGCAGGAAAATTTTGGAGGTTTTCCTCAGCTCCAAATTGAGCTCATGATAGCTCATTGGAAATATCTCTTTATATAGTTATCATGTGACTCATCGAGAAAGTCATTTGGACACTCCAGCTAGGAGAAAACTTTATTTTCCCAAGGTCACTCCAAAAGTGCAACAACTCTCTTGGGGCACCCGTATTTTTTAAAACCTTGACACCTGTGGTAAAAATGAAGGATTTTTTTCTTCCTTCACCTATGGTGGACAAAATCATCTCTCATGTTTGTCAAATTCATCTTTGTTTGGTCAGAAACACAGTTTTAAGAAAAACCAACCCTATGAGTGGCAAATGAATTGACCCTTGGATTGATTTCTTAAAAAATGGTGGAGATGTGATATTATGAGTTGGAATGGCCTCATACTTACTGATATGACCTACTGTATGCCTCCTCTACTAAAATGTCTCATTTCCATAACAAACCCTAGCTCAGTGGGAGAGGAAATTAGGGTTTAGTGCTTGTGAACAATGATGACTTGGGCTCCCTTGGGAAAAATGGTTAAGAAAACGAAGCAATGTCAAATATAGTGATAGAGATGAGGTTAAAGTAGAGTAAAATAAGGTGCAATTGGTGTGATGCAAATACCAGTGCTAACACTTATAATGTACTAAAACAAAATACTAAATCATTCTACAATTTTCGGAAACAAAACACGATCACACAATCACATAACAAATAAGAGAAAGACACAATCAATCACACAACACAAGAAGTATCTGGGGAAATAAAAATACCTAAAACCCCACTATTTTTATATTGTATAAAGTCAAGGATCATGAAAGAATACAATTATTTCTCTCTCAAGACAAACTCCTTCGCTCTGCTAACTGTCTCACTCTCATCCAGGAAAAATAGGACAAATACTTAAACAATTCTCTGCCTCTACTAAATTTTCCTTTCTCACGCATTCCTTGAGAAATTAAATCCCTATTAAATAGGTAAATACCTTGCCTTGATTACGCAATCCTTCCTTGGCCTCCAAATGACTCTATAACTAACCTGTAAAATTTTATAATTATATAACTGATATTTATCATCCCTTTAACCTAAGTCTCAACTAGGGCTTCCTTAGAACTGACATGCAACAACTATTTATAGAAAATTATTAGTTAAATTATTGATATCTACTTGTGAATTAAATCATATTTAATTCACTTGACCTCTCACTAGCTCATCACTCAGTTATAACTAGTTAAACTAATCTTAACTCAATTTCTTGAGTTAACGAATTACAACTCACAAATAACTATAACTGGACCCCCTTAAATAATGGTAGAACTCTACATGCATCCTCTTAGACCTTCAACTCGAATTTCCTAATCTAACTCAGTCATTCTAACTTATTTAACTAATACAAGTTGTCATGAGATTAAATTAAAAATTCTCTTCCAATTTAATTAAGGGAAAATTAATTCAGAAGCCCCCTTTATGTGCCATGTCAACACTCCCTCTCAGCAAGAAAGGGGTTATCTGCAACCCTGATCCTATCTCTGTGGAATTCTAATTTTCTTCTTTCCAATGCCTTCATCAATATGTCTACATCCTACTCCTTCGTGGGAATGTACTCTAATGACACAATTTGTCTCTTAAAACAATATCTAAGATGGTGATACTAGATATCAATATGCTTGGACCTATCACGAAATATTATATTAACCAAGAGTTTGATGCAACTATGGTTATCACAATGTATCACCATTGGATCCAACTGTTGACCAAACAAACCAAAAAGTATCTTCCTCATCCAAATGGCCTCACATGCTACCTGACTGGATGCCAGGTACTCTGCCTCTGCTAAACTGAGTAGAACCTATCTTTTTTTCTTGTCGTACCAAGAAGTTGTTGTTTATCCTATCCTAAATATGCCTCCTAATGTTCTCTTCTGCTCGAAGGGACTCCCTTCCCAATCTTCATTGGTGAAGCCTTGAGGCTTCACTCCCTATGTTTGTTTGTACCATAATCCATACTCTTTAGTTCCCCTAAGATATTGCAACACATGCTTCCCTTCTTTCAAAAATAGATTGGTCGGTTTAACCATAGCTTGGCTCAGTTGGTTAACTATGTAGCATATGTCAGGTTATGTGTTCACCAAATACATAAGTGAACACACAAGCTGCCTATAAAAAATAGCATCCACTATTTTGCCAGAAGTAGCATCCTCCTTCCTCCAATTTCCTACAAGAGGAGTCTCCATGGGTTTACTTCCCTCCATGTGGAAAATTCCTTAGAATCTCCTGGGCATACTTTCCCTCAGATACAAATAACTCCCCATCTCTTTTCCATATTTCCAATCCAAGGAAAGAGTGCAAGAGCCCCATGTCCTTCATCTAAAATTTTCTTGTAAGATCATCTTTGCAAGAATTTATGAGCTACTAATCACTTGTCAGTATCAGATAATCAACATAAAGTACAATAATCAAAATCTTACCATCAACCACAGTATGATATAGGTTCGCATCTGCTTCACTCTTGGTGAATCCAAACCCGATCAGAAATATATATCAATCCTAGTGTACCAAGCACGAGGTGCTTGCTTCAACCCATACACTTCTCTCTTGAGTCTTCACACATGTGAATCTCGATCTAAGGCCTCAAAAACTTTCGGCTACTCAATGTACACTTCTTCCTCAATAAATGCATTGAGAAAGGTTTTCTATATGTCCATCTGATGTATCTGCTATCCCATCTGTGCTGAGAGTGAAAGGATGGATCTAATAGATGAGTACCTTGCCACTGGTGCAAAAGTCTCATAATAGTCAATTCCCTCCATGTGAGAGGACCCTCTTGCCATAAATCTAGCCTTGTGCTTCTCCACACTCCAATTTTTTGCCTACTTAACCTTGTAGACCCACCTGGATCCAACAACTGACTTCCCTGCTGGTCTTGGGAAAAATTCCCATGCATTTTTTCTGATAATGGATTCATACTCCTCAACCATGGCATCAACCCACACTAGATGTTGCACTACTTCCTCAAAAGAGGATGTTTCTATCTCAATACCTCCGTTCTAGGGAAATTCTCTGTTTGCATTGTGATGTGGGTTCCCCTGCATTATCTCTCACATCCAACAATAATATGTTAGCATCTCTAGTATGCTTCTTTCCATCTCTAGTGGATGGCTCTGCATTAGTGGTTTATACCACTCTCTGTTCCTCTTCTTTTGTATGCTCCACATCTTGAGGTTCATCCTTTGGAGCTAAGATATCCTCAACTGCATGCAATTCAATCTCCCTCTAAAGGGACAATCACATGGATTTGTCTTCATCAAATTTCAGATCTCTTCTGACCATTGTCATCCTGTGTGATGGAAATTAAACATGACAGTTGTGAGGTGTATTAGTGTACCCCAAAAATATCCCCAACTCAGTTGTTAGCTCTATATTTTCCTGGCATCTTTGCTCACATGGAAATAAACATATGAACCAAAAATTTTAAAATATGACACATCCGATCTCTTACCTGAAAATTCATCCTCTGGTATACTCATCCCAAGTATTTTATGAGGAATTTTGTTCTGCAAAAATACTGATGTATTGTATGCTTCCACCCTTAGATGCAACAATAGGCCTTGATCATGCAACATAGCTCGTGCTGCTCCCATAATAGTTATGTTCTTTCTTTTTGCAACCCCATTCTGTTGTGGGTTATGAGGTGAAATCAATTCTCTTCGAATTCCTTCTAAGGCACTTTTTTTTTTGAATTTGTTAGAGATGTATTCTCCACCATTGTTTCTCCTCAGAGCCTTCACCTTATTACTTGTATCTTTCTTGAAAAGTTCCTTGAACTCACAAAACTTGGAGAACTTTTTATCTTTCTTCTGCATGAAGAAAATCCAACACTTTCTTGAAAAATTATAAAAAAAATCACATAATACATGTGATTTGTTTTGGAATTTGTCGAGAATGGTCCACACACGTCTGAGTGAACTCTCTCAAGCATTTTCACTGCTTGGATTTCCTTATCGTGAAAGGTGGATTCGGTATACTTCCCCAATGTGCACCTTTTGCATGTGTCTCTCTATGGAAGTGCACCCTTTGGAAGTCATGTAGAAATATGTTGCATGATCCTCAAAGCGTTGTGGTGTAGATTTCCCAAACTCCTGTGCCATAACTCACCAATATCTTGGCTCTCCACCTTCTCTTATTTACTTCTCAATGTTGCTCAGTCACCTACATCAAGTTTGTAGAGGTTCTTCACTCGAACCCCAATCTTTTTCACCTATCCCATGGATTTGTGATGAAATAACTTATTTCCTTCACTAAAAATCACATCATATCCATGATCTTCCAACATAGAAATAGAAACCAAATTCTTCTTTAAACTAGGTAAATTCATGACATATTTTAGTATGAGGGGTTTACCTGACTCTCTCTGAAAGGTAACTATATCAATACAGGTAACATTATACCTCTCATCATCACCCATCTTGATGTGCATTTGGAGATCCTTCTCCTCCAACTTGCTAAATAATTATTTGTTGTTGTTCATGTGGAATGAAGCTCCATTATACAAGTACCACACAAATACCATCACTAATGACACCATACATGCGATGAGGGTGAATTCCAACTCAAACTGTGAAGCCAATGCTTCACTTGCTCCACCTTATGAGGCCTTCTTGTTGTTATTATTTTGTGGACAATTTGTGGAATAGTGTCCATGCTCATGAAAGTTGAAACATTTTACCTTTTGACAAGTCTCGCTTCTTGCCTACCTTTTCGATCTCGGATTTTGAATGGGACGCCTTACCTTTTCCTTTCTTCTCCTTGCCATCCAAGGCACAATTTTCCTCATCATTATTATTTGATGATGATCCATCTCTAGTGCTTTGTCGAATGTCTTCTGTGCTGAATCAGACCATAGTCGATCCCAATCCAGTAGCCTCTCCCTCCCATTAATAGAGTCCTGGTAGCTATGCCATCTCTTGGGAAGGCCTAAAAGAGCTAGATCACAAAATCATCTGAGGTAACAATGATCCCAATGCTTCCAAGCTCATCTTGACACTAAGTGAACTTTGTCAAGTATTTTTGGATCGTGTCTCCCTTATCCATTTTGATCTTCTTGAGATTTTCTTTCAGTGCCATTTTCCTACAGTCATTTCTATTCTAATAAAAAAATGTCAAGGCTTTTCACATCACATATGGAGTCTCCTTCCCATGGAGGCTTGAGACAATATGGTCTTGAACTCCCTCTAACAAGATCATCCTCTCCTTTATTACATTCTTCTTCCATGCATCAAGAAGTTAAGCATCTGCTGTTGTGAGTTCCAGGACATCAGTATCTATGAAAGCTTTCAGTCTGTTTCCCTCAATCACTACCTCCATCCTTTCCTTCCATGAAATAGTTGGAATTTCCCTCGAGTGCATATTCAAGTTTCAAGCCATTGAAAGACATCTTGATATGTTGTTGGATACTGAAGAATAAATCTACAAATTTGAACCTGATGAAAACAAAGTATGTTCTTCTCTTCTTATTGTGATTCCTGGTGCTTTGATACCATGTAGAAAATCTAACAATGAGATTCAATTTGATCTTATAATATACTAAAACAAGATATCAAATCCTTCTACAATTTGTGGAAACAAAATACGATCGTACAATCATATAACAAGTAAGAGAAAGAGATAATAAATCGCACACTAGAAGATGTATTTGGGGAAAGCCCGCTACCTAAAACCCCACTATATGTATATTGTATAAATTCAAGGATCATGAAACAATACAATGATTTCTCTCTCAAGAGTAACTCTCGCACTCTACCAACTGTCTCACTTCGATCTAGGAAAAATCAAACAAATACTTAGCCAGTTCTCTGCCTCTACCCAACCTACCTTGCTCATGCATTCCTTAAGAAATTAAATCCCTATTAAATAGAAAAATCCCTTTCGTTGGTTTTTCAATCCTTCCTTGACCTCCAACTAATTATCTAACCAACCTATACAATTTTCTAATTAAACAACTGATAGTTATCATCCCTTTAACCTTAGTATCAACTAGGAATTACTTAGAAATGACATGAAAACAATATTTATAGTGAATTATCAGTTAAATTATTGATATCTACTTGTGAATTAAATAATATTTAATTCACTTGACCTCTCACTAGCTCATCACTCAGTTATAACTAGATAAATTGATTTTAACTCAATTTATTCAATTAACTAATTACAAATCACAAATAACTGTAACTAGACCCCATTAAATCATCAGAGAACACTACATGCATCCTCTTAGACCCTCAACTCGAATTTCCTAAAATAACTCAGTAATTCTGACTTAGTTCACTAATACAAGCTTCCATGAGATGAGATTACAATTTCTCTTCCAATTTAATTAAGGGAAATTAAATTAGAATCCCTTTGGGTTCCATTTCAACAGGATCTATGATTGATGAGGAGTACACTAGTATATTTATGGATTTGTTGATATATGTGCCTTACCTCAAGGAGGATAAAGTTAAGATTAAGATATTCATCAGTGGGTTTTCGATAACATTTAAGACAAGATTGAGTTTGATGAGCCTAGATCATTGGAGGAGACCATCTAGAAGTTTAATAATTGTTATGAAAAATTAAAGCATTGATCTAAGACTAAACCAGACTGGAAAGGTAGTAATAAAAATAAAGGGAAATGGGACAAGAAACAAGCAAGGCCTTAGGACACAATTAACAAAGAGAATGCAGTGCTGCACAAGAAGTACAATGCATCTGACAAAGGAAAGTAATTTCGGTCTGAGAAGAATAAGGGTGATGATAGGAAGCTCATACGGTGTTGGACTTGTGGCAAAGATAATCCCTAGAGAGATTTTCCATAACATTAGGGTGGTAGAGCGCATATTTACAGTGCTTAGGAGACGAAGACTGTTGGGAATGTTGGAAAAAGTGTTCCTCAGATATATGCAGCATTGGATAACATGCAGGAATATCACCAATCATATATTATCAAGATGGATGGTAAGCTTTATGATCAAGTTGTTTCTAGTTTTATTGAAACTAGATCTAATTATAGTTATGTTAATCCTGACCTGGTGGATAAGTGTGGTTTCAATTTACAAGTGCATGCAAATTCTTGGTTAGTGCGGTTAGGAAAAGGTACAAAGAAGTGAGTTCATCATTGGGTAAGAGATTATGCATTTGAGTTGAATGGTATGTATACATCATCACATTTGAATGTATTTCCATTGAGTTCATATAGCATTCTTTTGGGTATGGAATAGTTGTATCTCCATAAGACCAAAGTGGACTATTATGAAAAATCTATTGAGTGCTTAGATGACAATGGAGAACAGAGATTCTTGTAGGGTAAGAAAAAAGAAACAATATTCATAATGATGACAACTATGCAGGAAAAACACAATCGCAGAAAAGGGTGTGTGTTATTTGCAATGCACATTTCTAGTAATAAAGGTAAGGAGGATGACGATGCAGAGATATTGAGTAGGTACCCTGTCCTACAACAATTTTAAGATGTGTTTCCAACATATATTTCAAAGTTTCAACCTCACAAAGAAGTGGATTTTTCTATTGAGTTGGTACCAGGGGCAACACCAACATCAAAAACACCATACATGATGAGAACTTTAGAGTTGGTAGAGTTGAAGTTGAAGTTAAAGGAAATTATTGAAAAGGGATACATTAGGCCAAGTGTATAACATTTGGGTGTACCGGTATTGTTTTTGAAGAATAAGGATGGTAGTATCAGGTTGTGCATCAATTAAAGGTAGTTGAACAAGGTGACCATCAAGAACATGTATTTGTTGTTGAGGATTGATGACTTTTTCAATAAGCTAAAGGGAGCTACAATTTTCTCAATCATTGATCTAAGATAAGGATATCATGAGGTACACATCAAGGAATAGGATATATACAAGAAAACTTTCCGAACCGTTGTTGGCTTAAGGGGTCCTGACCCAAGTTGAGATTGAAGGTTTGCCAACAAACCCCTATAATACCGGCCCTTTTGGCAATGACCTAATTTCATAGGCCAAAGTCTCACCTGAAGTAGTATGGGTGGGTGCTGGAACCAGGTTTCCACACCCTGGGAGAGAGTGGGTAATCAAGGCAGATCTTGCCAATTTCTATTAGGTTCAAACAGAAACAAGCCTATTATCGAGCCCTTGATAGTATAACCAGCATGTAAACATAAAAAAAGCTACTATTATTAAGTAGATCTTATCAAAGCCTTCACATCCATGTGCGCATCATCAATTATCATCACAGAATAACATAATCGCAGCTAATTCATATATCATAGACACAATTGCGGCTAATTCAAATAACGCAGAGGTACTTCAGTAGTGAATACAACCAGTTCAGATAACATAATATATTTCATGTTCATTAGCATCCAAAACCAAGTTATAAACCCAAGTCACAACCCGTGCACACAGCCAGTGAATTCCACACATAGCAGGACAAAGGATCTTCACGCACATAGCCAGTGGGATTCCTTACCCAAAAATACCCAAAATAGATCTCAATAGTTCGTACGTAGCATCAATCTTATTACCTACCCTCGGACTCAAACTATCCATATATTTATATCATCATAGGAGCTATCCTGTAGTCCAAAAACCATGGTCTACGGCCTCTAGGTATACCCTTTGACCCGCCCCAAATCCCCTGTGAAAGACCAATTACTAAAAAAATATAAAAAAAAACACAACGTTGGAACATATCAAAATGTAGCTAGGGTACCCTGTTCCAATAGGCCCCCAACACAATCTTGTGACTAATCTCGAGTCACAGTAGCCGTGGGGTTTGCATATTTTCCTGGAGCTGCTTAATAGCATCGACTAGAGGCGACAAAACTTCTTCGATCTACACAGCAACATTCAGTGCAATGTCCACCAACTTCTGCAATGTTGGGCCTTCAGTGGCAGCAGTGACACTTTCTAGGGTCTGATTCGGTTGTTTGACTGCAACGTCCAAGTCCTGATATTTCGTGAGGGCTTCACAGCCCATGGCTTGAGGTGGTCACTCAGAACCTTCTTCTTGTGGTAAAGCTCTTCCAGGTCATCTCTGAGTGCATGGTTAGCTCGTAGACATGCCAAGCATTGAGCAGGGATCAGAGTGGGCATTGTAGCCTCCAATTGCTCAAATTATTCTTCCTTCTTGCGCAGTTCTTGGGTAAATTCGCATAGGAGAGGGTCACGCTGCACCTTAGACCATAACTGCATAGTTGTCTCCAGAAATTGAGCACCCTGAGTGATCTGAGCTATAATAGTTTTCGTGGCTTCTGTGACTAGCACAACTCTTTGGGCACGTACTTGAGGAGGAGTTTCAGACTACAACTTAGCCTACAATGCAGTAATCTGCTACTCCATCTCGGTCTTGATGTTCTTGATCTTGATCAGAGAAGCTTTCAGGACTACGATGAGTCCCTCAATCTTATCTTGGGGTGTGGCTGAGGCCGAAATATCATTGGTCACATCTACGCATAGTCTGCTAATCAAACACTCCAACTCGGTCTTCTGCGTGATGGCAAGGATGCACGTGACCTGTGCTTGGGATGCTTCGGTAGTATTTTCTATGATTGTCTCCTTGGATGTACTTAGCTGCTACTGCACTCGATGGTCTCTATGTTGGATTTCCTCGAATAGGGATGTGTGGAGAATCTATAGCGGCTCGTGTGGAAACCGAGCCAAGTCCAGATGTACTCTTGCACAGATCTAGACTTGCACACATAAGGCATGCAAACTGAGAGTGATTACTGTGCCTAGCAGGGGGCAGAGGTGGCTCTCGGTTCTAGAGATCAAATCAGTGGTGGTTTCTTGAGGCAGCCTTGCTTGCTGAAGAGCTTGGAGCTCGGACTTTAATGCGGAAACTGCAACCTTCTGCTTCTCTTCCAAGGCAAGTCATCTATCTTCCAAAGTGAGGGTGGCCGCATCTGCGATTTTCTCCAAATATTCCTTGGTTAAGGTAACCTCAGTCTCCCTACCGGGCCTCATAGCCCGCCGCTTCGTTTGCTGGACCTTGAGAGGTTTGGCTATCCATTTCATGCCATGTGGTAAATCAGCACCCTGCGAATCTAGACCCTCAGTTTCCATTTCTTGCTGCGATTCCTGCTCCACACCCTACTCTATGTCTAGGGGAACCTTCAGCCTGGTGGAGCCATCCAGGCCATGACCTTCAAAATTCTTGGTGGTATCAGGTGGGGTGGGGGTCTTCAAGACTTTTCTTGTACTAGCAGTATCAGCCGCGGTTGATTTGAACCCCAATCTCCAGTGTGGTGGCCAAGTGGCAAAGAGCTGGTTGATTTCCTCATCGGTGACCATGTAAGGTAGTGAAATCCAAGCTGGATCCTTACAGCCCCAAATCTGTACATTGTGCATCATGACCTGGAATGCTGCGATGCTCTTGTATTTGTCGTAGACTATCAGTGACAAGCATGGTTGGGAGTGAATTGCTGCTATGAGCGTGCTCTGAAATAGTACCCAAAATACTTTGTCTTCCTTAATTCGTTGTCTTCCTTAATCAGTTTCTCATCCTTAATGGTGTTGATTATGAACCCCCTAGTGTTGCGCTCAACATGGTAGTCTTCTTGCACCTTGTAGGTGTTCTATTACTTGTACTTCTTGCCGATGCACTCCTTGAGATTTGAACCCTCCATGAGGAGACCAGTGATGCAGTGAATTAGGGCAGCATCGATGGGAATGCAGTGCTAGATCCACAAGATGTTGTCATGGATCAGGGCTAGCAGCTGTCCCATGACTTGGTTAGTTACATTGTATCGGCCAAAGTGAGGTATCCGCAGCAAGCTTAGTAATCTAGATTTTTATAACCCGCGTGCCCATGGCATTGGTACGACCCTTAGCATGTCGTCCTCTAGTACTCTTTCAAGGTACATCTCAGGTGCCAATTCTAGGAAGGCCTCCATGTTGGCAAGGTTGTGATCGTCAAACTTAATTGAGGAGAGCTTTGCGTATGCTTCTCCTATTATGGGGAATTCACCTAGAATTAGTGTCATTCGCATATATGTGTGAAAACCCTTGACATTCTTAGGCATGCTCACAGAGGGCCTTTGGGGCCAAACATAGGGTGGTAGCCAAGTGATTGGGGTAGCGAGCCGAGCTTCATCATGAGAAGATAGAGGTCACTTCGCCGAATTAGGCGAGCATGCCCTAGGCACTACTCGAGGAAATTGCACGTTCCAAAGTGAGGTGTGCGGCTTCCCCCTAGCCCATTTCATAGCCCTCCCTTGCCCTTTCTCTTAGCCTTTCCCTTTACTTTTATTTTTCTCCACATGCTTCCACTTGGTTGGTGTGGACATGACTTCTTTGAATTTAGGGGTGACTTCCAATACTTCATTGGATGCTCTCTCAGTAGAGGCCATTGTCTGTGATGATTCAACGAGATTGGTCGCAACCATTCTCACTCGAAAGACAAACTCAAGGTTGCTACTATCAAAGGGGATTTCACGCCCAGACATGAACAAAGCACAACAATTATGGAAATTTGCAAGGCACAATATTTTCAGGACATGCGAAACCCAATTCAGAGCTTCCTTCCTTCATTTATAGCTTTGAGTAGTGATCAATGGCTGGATGATGCTTAGATAAAACTTAACATCAAGGAAATGGTAAAAAATCTTTGGAAATCGCCGCATTAATTGCCTACTGCCTGCTCCTTCCAATGGTAAAGTTGGCTTTTTACCCAATGGTATTGTTCTAATGGCTAGTTTTCGTAGCTTTGTATTACCCCTATGCTCCCAACACACCTCCCTGGGCTTCCTAACCTGTGGTCGACCCCTGCACTCCTAGCACACCTCCTTGAGCTTCTTGACCTGCAGTCGACTCCTACGCATATAACGGGCCTTCCTGCATTTTTCCTCTTTCCTATGCATATTCCACCCAATACAGCTACTCTGGCCATATAGTCATTTGATCAGTATAGAGGAGTCCCGATAGGGCTTCAGCTGGCTTCCATTAACATATCCTCACACAAGATCACCGCGCAATGTAGCTAACTAGATAGCTCCTCCATCAATGATTTCCTTTACCATATAAGGGCCTAGCCAATGCTAACGGAACTTCGCCGAGTGTTTCAAAAACTAGCTATTGTATAGCAAGACCATGTCTCCTTCTGAAAATACCTTCTGTCGAATATGTCTATCATGCCATGCTTTTTCTCAGGCCTTCTAAACTTGCTGATGAAAGTTAGCAATGAATCGACCTTCCTCTAAGGCGACTAGCTGCACCAAGCATTCCTCCATGATATCGTGCTTGGCCATGTTCGTAAAGGCCACGATGCGCAAGCTAGGAACAATATACTCCATAGGCATAATGGCCTCCTTTCCATAAACCATCCGAAACAGTGTTTTTCGAGTAAATTTCTTGCACATGGTCTGATAGGCCCAAAGGACCGACGGGATGTGCACATCCCAATTTCTTTGATCAATATTACATATCTTGGTCAGTGCCTATTCTAGAATTTTATTAAAAGTTTCTACTATTCCATTTTCCTGCAGGTGATATGGGTTACTTTTTGCATGGTGAATTCGAAATTATTCAGTCAAACATTGTATTGTTTCATTAAAGAAATGCGTACCTCTATCACTCATCAAGATCTCTGGATAGCCAAACCTGGTTAGAATTTTCTCAAAAATAAAGTGTGCAGCAGTATCTGCAGTACAATCCTTCACAGCGTGCGCTTCGACCCATATGGTTACATAACCAGTTACAACGATGATGTAGCGGGAACTTGTCTTCTTCCCTAGTGGGTTGATGGGCCCAACAAAGTCTATGGCCCATTTTTCAAATGCCTGTAGGGCCATCTGTGGTTGCAAGGGCATTTCGTCCCTATGCGACAGTCTTCCTGTCATTTGGCATGTGTCTCTGGCTTTGCAATAGTCGTAAGAGTCACTATGCAGTGTGGGCCACCACAACATAGCTCGTATTATTTTTTGCATCGTCTCTTTTCCTACGTAGTGACCTCTTGCTACGCTAAAATAACTTATCTTTCATACTCCAGAACATATCTTCGTAGTACCTTATCAACTTCCAGTTTGTGCAAGTGGCCCACTATGATGGTAAAATCCGTTGCATGGGTTACTAGCTCTTTTTTATGTTGTGCCGAATATTCTGTAGGTGCCATCCCTGTAGTTAAGAATTGAATAATATCGGCAAAGTGCGCATCAACCACCTTAATAGAAAATAGCTACACATCAGGAAATCCTTCCTTTAACTAGTTGTTCAGTTCTTCACCAATCTCAATTCGGGACAAGTGGTCTCCTCCAACATTTAGCTTCCGCAGCTTCACAATTATCTCAGTCATATTCTTGAAATAGCAATAACCATCGGAAAATATTCCCACCCAACACAGGCTTATTGACTAGGTACTTCAAAGCTGAGTGATATGTGAACATCTTGAAGTACCCTCCCAGCAGATAATGTCGTTACTTCTACAGGGAATACGCCATTTCCAGCCCCTTGCATTCAGTAGTGGAGTATTTATGCTCTGCACTAGAGATTTTTCTACTAGCAAACGCAATCGGGTGGTCAATGTCCCCCTCCTTGAGCTACATAAGGACAGCTCCTAGGGCGATCCCTGAAGCATATACATGGACATGGAAAACCTTCGCCTAGTCAGGAAATATGAGGATAGGTGTAGATACCATATTTTCCTTGAGTAGCTCAAAACTCTTTTGACACTCTTCATCCCAAAAAAATGAAACATCCTTCTTTAGCAACTTCTCCATGGGTGTCGTGTTCAGTGCGTACCCTTGAATAAAATTCCTATAGTAGCCCGTGTGCCCGAGGATGGAGCACAATTGTTTCTCAGTTGTAGGGACTGCTAAGTTAATGATAACTGCTACCTTGGTGGGATCAACCATCAGTCCCTTCCGATAGACTATGTGGCCTAACAAGATCCTGAAAGGTATGTAGAATATGCATTTCTTAATATCTATGGAAATCTGGTGCTTTCGAAAGGCATCCAACATCATGCGCAGGTTCGAGACATGCTTCTTTACCAATCTAAATACTATCCAATCGTCAAAGTATACCTCCAAGAACTTATGAATGAACTCCTTGAATATTGTGACCACTACCCACGAAAATATGGCAGGGACATTTTTGAGCCCAAACGACATGATGGTGTACTGGAAGGATCCCCGTTTGGTGGCGAACATAGTTTTGTTGTGATCTTCCAGTGCGATCCTGATCTGATGGTAGCCCAAAAACCTGTCAGTGAACGAGTATGACACTATCAAGGATTTCATCAAAGAATGGTGTAGGGAATGGATCATGTACGCATGCATCATTCAGTTGGCATAGTTCAACATAGATTCTGATTTCTCCTTTAGTATTTTTCTCTTGGACCACCATAGGACTTACCCAATCTGACTATTCTACTGGTTCGACGATATCTGTAGCTAGCATTTTGTCAATTTCTTCCTTGAACTTCTACTTATACTTGGGGCTCAAGCAGTAAGTTCACTACTTGACAGGGCATGCATCGGGTTTTAAAGTGATGCGCATGACCCCCAGGTCCCCTGTAGTACCATTGAGTTCTCAGAATTTCATAGGAAATAGGTCATGGTACTGTGTGAGAAGCTCCGTGACTTTCCCAACTATATCATCATCCCAGTAGTCCCCAATATTAGCTAGCTTAGGTTGTTCTTCTGTTCCAATGTTGACTTCCCTTAGCTTAAGAAGCTTGGTCACATCAATGGTCTGTAGTGGGGGTCCAAAAACTGCACGTTCACCCTCCGATTCTGGGATAGTGACATTTTGTGGGTCTTCGTCACATTCTTCCATTGATATATTGTGGCAGTTAGCAATATCCTGCATCTGCGTATCCCGAGTTGGTGCCCCATGCTCCACATGAGGGTGTGATTCATAAAATACTAGGGCATCTATGTCCTACAGGGCTTCTTCTAATGCCTCAGTTTCGCCTATCAACCCGAATGTCCCCAAAAAATTGTCTCTCAGGGTCTCCCAGTGGCAGGTGCACTGATGTAGCTCTACATCCATATACCATGCAGTGGGGATTTTCCCTAAGGCATGAATGAATAGGTGGAACCATTCATCCCTAGTCCTTTCACACCACACCTCCATCCATGCGGCTATGTGCTTGCATCAGTCCCCTTGGCCAAGGAAATTCTCTATGCATAAGCGAACCGGAGGTTCAAATCGTAGGATCTTCATCTTGTGACATTCCTCCCAATCCTGGAATGCCCCCTTATGATTTTCCCACCACCGCACGGGTGTCGCATGCATGGTTAAGTTAAGCACCCACATTCTTCGCTCCCTTGGGACTTATGCTTCGAATGCTCTAAGAAAATCCCTAATATTACCAGAACCATCAAATTAAGGAAACTCTCTTACCTCTGAGGAGATACACCAGAAGCTCTTCATGATCCTAAGACACCATAGCGCAAATACATCATGTAACTAATTCTGCCAATTTTCGATCTCCCCATTGGAGTCAGATAGGCATTCACTGTCTTTCTCCTAGCAAAGCACACCATCATTTGTAGGATTAATCCAATCCTCATCCCAGGTGGTTAGTTTATAGATATGATCCACGTCATATTCTTTGGGCACAGGTTCTGTGTACCATTCTCCTTCCGCTGGGTCTAAAGAGACTATTACTCTCGTACCCTCATTCTAAAAAACCATGTTCCTTTTTTTCATGTTGATAATGCCTCCCCTGCCTATATCCCAATCTAGTTCCAGGAGCGCAGAATAAGGGTCCGCATCTTCCAAAATTTTAATTACCTCAAAATCCGCGTATACCTTAACCCCTGCGATATCTACCATAATCTTTGATAGTCTCCCCAATGGTATGATCTTCTATTGGTTAGCCATGCGCAAATATATAGTAGACCATTCTAGCTTTGGCTATCCCATTCTTTGCCACGTTTTTTTGGGTAGGACATTTGCATCTGATCACAGATCCAGGATGACCTAATCCATTTCATAATCACAAATCTGCGTCGTTAGCCGCATTTCCCAACCAATTTGTTTCTTATGCTTGTAAAGTTTGTGAACATCTTTAACTTCTGTTGTAGTGTCATTTTTTTCTAAGCAACTATCTATCAATGCTTGAATATTTTATTTTGCCTTATGGGTGCGTAGAAACTTCATACATGCTTGTAGGAATGGCTTAACTTTGTCGTCCGCTCTTAGGTTTGTTGGAGCCTTGGAAGTAGACGCCTCATCCTTGGTAAAGTCTTTGCGAGCATCGATGAAGGTTTATTTCTCTTTCTGTAGGTCCAAGCTTTCCTTTTTGATAGTAGATTTTCAGATAAGGGGTCCAACCGCAGCTCTTTCCTCAGCTCCTTCAGTAGCCATACCACTGCACATTATGACATTAATATTGGGTCTCTCATCACGCAGTTCTGCCTTAACCCTTTGCACATTTGTGTTGGCGTCTGCTTTTTTTCCTGCTTTTTTCTACTAGTCATTAGGGGAATTTTGAAGTCTAAAATGGGCCTCAGGAAAATGTATAATCAAAATTCACTTTATGAGAACCAATCACATTTTAGGGGATGACATCATCCTTAATGGTTGAGGTGGCATTTCTTGAGTTAAAGGTAACTAATTATCACATTCTCAATGGTGGATAAACACTCATGGTTAACCATGGTAGTGCTCTATGTACTTTTAAAGTCAAAGTACAGTACTCATAATAAATGCCATTTCACACTTTTTGAATAAAAATATATTATTGTCATTTCATATTTCTTGAAAGAAACAATGCATATCCCTATACATTTATTACATTACATTATATTATATTATATTATTTTTATATAGTATATTAATTACATGTTATTATACAATTTAAATAATACAAATTTTAATTAATAGCATATAATATAATTAAGAATTTATAAATTTATATTTTTATTTTATTTTAATTTATTTAATTACAAAGGACAAATGCATTAGTTGTTCAATGATAATCATTTTTTCTTAAAAATATGATTCTTATTTATAGTCACATCAATACAATTTTTTTATTAATTTTATTTTGGTACAACTTCAACTTTTGAATTGAATTTAACTATGGTTATTTGGATTGTGGTGCAAAAAGTGAATTGCAAATTCATAAATATTATTTTATTGGTTTAGCTATTATTTTATTATTTCCTTAGGAGGCCCATTTTATACCTCAAGATTCCCCTAATGACTGGACATTCTTCGATCACATGATCCAGTTGTCTACAATATTTGCAATATTGTCGTGCAGTGTTCGGATAGTAGCTTGCGTAGTGTCCTACTTCTCCACAGTTATAACAAATCAATTTCCCTCTTCCTTGACCTGTGCTTCCACCTCTTCCCCCCTCGACCTCTGGCGGGGGAGCCTCCTCATCCTGAGGGAGATAGTGGTGAAGAAGGGTCAGCCTGTACCCTGTACAGGTTTCCTCGATCTATCATTAAGTCATATGCCCTGCAATTGTGTTCGTCATGTCCCACAGATGAGCAGAATAGACACCATTATTGCTTCAAATATGGAACATAAACACCAAGATAGGGGAATTTGTTGGTATCATGTAGTCCAACTACATGATAGTCAGCACACCATAATGTGGGATCACTTGGTCCCACAACCTCTTTAGGGTGCAATGGGCTGGCCCCCCCAGCATGCATGTAGTCCACCAACAAAGGGCACTAATCCTTGGTGTGGCCTGACACCCTGCATCTTATGCACCATCTGTCTAGGCTAGCTTCTTTTCCTTAGTCTTTCCGCAAATTCTAGATTTCCAAGTGCATTTCCAACACATGTCCCTGGATCTGTTGTACCGCAAACTAGGCATCGTCTCTTAGCGCAATTTCTAGCTTCATAGAAATCTCCAAGGCTTTCTCTTGTGTCTTAATCACTTGCTGACCCATAGGTCTACGCAGGTGAGGTAATAGCATGGCGATGAACCATTCCTTGTGCTATCTATCCTCATACTTAAATTTCCCATCTCCGATAACCTTCTTTAGCCGTTGATCAACCTCCCATATTGACTAAGTGGGTCCTTGTCTAAAGTCTTTCAAGTCAACCACCAGTTGAGTATAGGACTTGGGCTTCCAAAACCATTGTTTTAAAGCATTATTAATCTCATGTATTAATGGATCTCCATGTCGGCCTATGCACCCCATGAACTAATCCAGGGCCCTTCCTTCAAATTCAAGGGATAGTTGCGCCCTTTTTACAACATTGCCAGCAACATTCTGCGTAGTCCATACTAATTCCACTACTAACCAAAATTGTTCCATGTATTCATCTCCTACACCCTTAAAGGTGGGAAACTTCATGTGTGTGGCCATATCTTCTTCCGGTAGTGGCGGAGGTGTAGGGGAGTTCTTTCCCTTATGCTGACTCGATGATGGTGTAGAAGGAGGACTAGTTCTTGTGTGCGCAACGGGCTCTCTTAATGAGCTGTAGATAGATCTATCCCCTTCTCGTTTGACTCGGTAGTACTTACCACTTTTTTTTGTACTCTCACTCTAATCATAGGTCATTCATTTGGTATGGCTGCACAAAATTCCCTTTTTGCACAGTAATATTTTAATTAGTAGTGGAAATGTTCGCAAGAACTTACCTCGGAATCCTTTGAAGAACCTTTGCTCTGCCTAAGAGTATGATACAAACTGATCACAAATTATATTACAAATCCTCCTAACACACTATCTACCCAATGATCTACAGTTCGGGTGATTGCGTTGTCAGCCTTCTCCAACTGTTAAATCAATTCTAGAGTCCACTGCGTAACTTGGTCATCTTTCCAACACATCTGGAATTCTACTAGCCTTGCTAGCCACTCCTGAATCTCCAGTGCAAAAGTCACAAAGAAAATTTCATATACTTCTGTGAATATATATTTGTTCTTCCACTTCTTAGCTATTAGCTTTATGCTGCGATTCTCTTTTACATAAAATTCCTGAATCTGTTTTTTGAACCAGTCTTCGAGCTCCAATTTCTCAGGTCTCTAATGGCCTCGTGGTATTACCTAATCTCTCTATCAAAATGCTCTGGGTCCCAGCAACAGAACCATTTGTTGGCATGAGCTGTCCTGACCCAGGTTTGGATTTAAATTTTTCCAACAAACCCCTATACTACTGGGCCTTTCGGAAATGACCTAAGTTCACAGGCCAAAATATCACCCGAAGTAGTATGGGTGGGTGCTGGAACTAGGTTTCCACACCCTGGGAGAGAGTGGTTAATTAAGGAAGATCTGATCGATTTCTATTAGGTTTGCACATAAACAAGCCTATTATCGAGCCCTTGACAGTATAACCAGCATGTAAACATAAAAAAAGATACTATTATTAAGCAGTTCTTATCAATGCCCTCGCATCCATGTGCACATCAACAATTTTCATCACAGAATAATAGAATCGCAGCTAATTCATATATCGTAGACACAATTGTATCTAATTCAAATAAAAAAGAGGTACTTCAGTACTGAATACAACCAGTTCAAATAACATAATAGATTCTATGTTCATTAGTGTTGGAAATACTGAGAGGGGGGGGGAGGGGGGGTGAATCAGTATTCCTTTCAATTAGAGCATTATTTAATCTTCAATTATTATCCGTGTTTGTACAACGATAGCAGCAAATAAGAGGAACAAAAATGCACATAGTTTTTAAGGTGTAAACCCACTCCAAGACAAAAGCCACCTAATGCTTTTCTAATAATTCTTTAATATTCAACTCCAATTGAAAACAAAGCTCCAACTTCCTAGAATCTAGAAAAGCATTCTTCTCCAGCTCCCACTGGATGGACACTCCAATGCCCGAGATTCTTCAGTAGTTAACTAAATGGATGCCCCAACACCCAATGAGCTACAACTCACCCTAGCACCACCCTACCACCCTATAGAAGAATAAAAGAAGAATGGACTCCTGTACCAGGGAAAATGGTCCACTATACAATGATATAGAATGATGTATAAGAAGAAGATATACTATACCATAACCCCAACTTTGACACAGCCACCTAATGATGATCCTAGACCTCCCAACACTGCCTCTCCAACCCTTGACAGATAGACACTAGTACAATTTTTACAATAATGTATTTACAATGACTTAGTACAAAGATACCTTTACAATGATTGGATGCAGTGCTTCCCACTTGAAGACTTCATATGATGAACTTCTTGCTGTTGTTATGCACTTTGGCTGCTCCTTTTGTCATGCTACCCTCTGATGCACCTTGCTTTGCTTTTTTGCTATAGAAAGTCTGGTCCTTTGCAACCCTTGACAACACATGATCTAGCTTTTTCTTGCCTTCTAGGAGCTCAATATTGAATCTGGTGTATCTCCTTTATTTCAGATCCTCAATATATGATTTTAAGTCTTGTAGTATTCCTCTAAGTCATATTTCCAATGCCATAGGTCTGACCTAATTTGGATTCTTCAAGAGAGAGTTATACCCAATCTCTCACAATGCCTTAATTATGGACTGTTTCAGTAGAGCACACTTGTACGACGTGCCACATGTCACTGTTTCTTCATTTGGCTCTAAAATTGATAGAGAGAAAACTATAGACTGTGAAATATTTGCCACATTTTACAAAATTCTAATCTGATACTCAGAGACAGAGTTATGACGATATTACCAAAGTCACTTCTTTGAGATGAACTTCAGGAGCCTGCAAAAACCCTAACTTCCACAGATCATATCTCCAAAAATATTGTGCACCTTGATCTGAAATTTTTATAGTGGCTTCCTCAGGATTTTGGCTTCACCTCATAAAAATTTCAGCTTTTGAACCTTTTTTATAAAAAAATTAGAGCGAAAATTCTAGTATGACCTGTTTCAGATGGCGAAATCCCTTGCGTAAGGAGGAAATGAAGATCACAATTTATATAAATTCTTAAGTTGAGAGGGACTTCAACAAGTGAACGTGGGAGGGATTTTAGGAGCTTAAAAAATATTAATTATGACTTTTCAATGACCCATGCCCCAACCCCATGGAGTTTTAGCCCACTAATTGGGGGTACAAACTTCAAACGTGAATATCTCTCAAACCATGAAGAATTACATTGCGTGCCATATATCAACGGAAACATCTCGACAAGTAGAAAATATAAAAAGAATTGTTGACCCATAATATATTAATTTGGAAGGTAAAAATTCCAATGCAATATTGGGTTAGCCCCTGGTGCTGCTTTGGTTGACATTAATGACAATCGCTGATCAACAATATCCCCCTTTGGCATTGATGGCAACATAAGTACTTCCCCTGGGATCATGACACCTCTTCCGACAATATTCTCTCCCCCTTTGACATTAATGGAAAAGGGTAACTCCCCCTGAAACACAACCATCCTGCGGACCTGTACACACTTCCACTCCCCTTAACACACAACCGTCTTGTAGACCTGTAATCTACTTCCACTCCCCCTTTATATTCTGAAAAAGGAAAATCTAATGAGAACTTATGAGAATCCCAAGCTTCTGGCGAAGATATTCCAATGCTGGTAAATATTTAATATGTGATTCTTTTGGTGCTGCCTGGAATCTTGCTACTTGTCCGACTACTTGCATAACATCTGGTCAGGAGGCTGTTACATATAGAAGACTACTAATCATAGATCTGTACAACCTTTGATCCACATCCTTAGATGAGTCGTCTATGCTCAGTTTGCAACCTGTTACCATTGGAATAAGGAAGGGTTTGCAATCTTCCATTTTACATTTCTTGAGCATTTCCTTGATGTACTTGGCTTGACATATAAATATTCCTTTCTCTTGCTAAGATATTTGAAGCCCTAATAAGTATGTCAGCTTACCAAGTAAAGACATCTCGAAATCACTTTGCACCTTTGTAGAAAACTTATTACTTAGTCGATCATCATTGCTACCAATTATTTTATCATCCTCTTTAGCTATTAGACATGCTTTAGTTGCTTCATCCATAACATATATGTTTTTTGGAGCTCAACTTGCTTTAGCCACAATTTCACCATACACGCCTTTCCTGATTTCACATTTTGTGGAGTTGAATAGTATTGTGTGTCATTGATCACACATTTTTCCAACACTGAGAAGATTGTGATTCATGTTTTCAACCAATATAAAATTCTTAGCTAAAGCATATTTGCTTTTGAGAGTGACAGTACCTGATCCTATAACATTTGAAGATCCATCATTTCCAAAGGACACGGTTCCATCCTTCTTCTTTTTCAAAGATACAAATTTATTTCTATCTCCAGCCATATGCATTGAGCAACCGCTATCAACATACCACACATCTTTGTTCTTTTGAGCCTTGAAAGCAAGAGCACAATTATCATTCTTATTCTTCTTCCATGTTTGTTCGTTTTGTGGCTTTGAAGATTCTTCTGGAGGATTTTCAATTCTGCAGTCTTTGGCTATGTGTCCAAAGTTTCAACATTTGTAACATTCAATATTATTTCTTAAATGTTCAAATCTATTGATGTTTTCGTAAGCCCTAGGAGGTTCATATTTGACAGATCTCCTGGAATTGTGTTCGTTCCTAGGGTACGTGCAAAATTCTACAGCTTTATGACCAAATTTTCCACATGAATAACAGTAGCCATAAAAAATATATTGGTACCTAGATGGAAATTTTCATCAAGGAATTGTCTTCTAAGGTTTTTCTTGTGAATCTTGTCCAGTGAAGTCTACATGCATGCTAGATCTCATAGGTTCATTGTATTTTGTTTTAGAAGGTCTTGCTTCTTCTTCTTTGTAACCGATTCCAATTCTATCATTGTAAGATCGTTGATTGTTGATGAGTTCTTCCAATGCCCTTGAGCTATTGGCATAGTTTTGGATAGTTTTTCCTTTCTTCACTTCCTCATGTAGTGAGACTACTTCGGCTTCTAATTCTTCCCTTTCTTTGTTGCTTTCTTCCAACTTCTTTTGAAGTGACTCTTCAATGAATTTTTGTTCTTCAACTTCAATTTTGAGACTTCTTCAAGAGTATTGGAACTGATCTTCTCCACCTTGAAATATTTTATAAGCTTGATTGCTTCCTCATAAAATTCTTCTATGGTCCATCCTTCTTCTTCATTGTTTGATACCTCTTGTTTATTGTGCTTAGGTTTTTTGTGCTTGGCCATAGAAAATACTCTCTCATTAGCTTCTTCTTCACTGTCATTGTCTTCATCGGATGATGAGCTATCTTATTTAGAGAGAAATTTCCTTTTGGATCCTTGCTTGTTGAATTTCTTAAAGCCTTTCTTTCCTTTTGAGTTGCCATTACTTCTGTTTGGACATTTTGCTACAAAATTCCCAACCTCATTACAGTTGAAACATATTAATGGAATTTTACCTTTGAATTGTCCCTTACCAATTTTTAGTTTTCTCGTGAAGTAAGCATATTCTTCATCTGAAAGACCACCTTCATCATCTCCCTTTTTTTCACACTTACAAGTGCATGTCTTTTCAATTGAAGGTTGTTTATCCTTATTGGTTTTCTTAGATGCAACGAACGTAGTTTCTAGATGCAAAGTACCCTCTTCTTCATCAAGTGTCATTTCATATGCTATGAGAACTCCATGTAATTCCTCTTTGCTGAGTTTTTCTAGATTTTCACTGTATTCTAAGACCGGTACCTTTGGGTTGAATCTCCCTAGTAACATTCTAAGAATATTTCATACAATAGTATTCTCGTCAACTGGCTCTCCTAATCCTTCCAATTTATTGGCTATTTCATCAACGTATTGGAAGTATGCAACAATGTTGCAGTCTTATTTCATTCTGAGTTGCTCAAATTTTGCTCTATAGATTTGAAGCTTTGCTTCTTTGACATTTGAGTCACCTGCATATATATTCTCAAGCTTGTCCCATACATTTTTGGTGATTTTACAACCCAACACCTTATGATAAGCAGATTCAATAAGTCCACTAATAATAATATTCTTTTCTTTTGCATCATTTACCAAATTCTTCTTACCTTGTTCATCCGCGATTGATGTAAATCCATTTTGAACAGTGTCCCATACTTCGTAACCTTGCGCCAAGAGATAGACCTCCATTCTTCCTTTCCAGAGTGCATAATTATTTTCATTGAATAGAGGTACACCATTCTCGGTATGCTCCATGACCTCCTTCCAGCTGTTAAACTGTTATTGAAGGAACCAAGCTCCGATACCAATTGTTGGAAATACTGAGAGGAGGGGGTGAGTCAGTATTCCTTTCAATTAGAGCATTAGTTAATCTTTAATTATTATCAGTGTTTGTACAATGATAGCAGAAAAAAAGAGGAACACAAATGCACACAGTTTTTAAGGTGGAAACCCACTCCAGGACAAAAATCACCTAATGCTTTTCTAATAATTGTTTAATATTCAACTCCAATTGAAAACAAAGCTCCAACTTCCTAGAATCTAGAAAAGCATTCTTCTCCAGCTCCCACTAGATGGACGCTCCAATGCTCGAGATTCTTCAGTAGTTAAATAAATGAATTCCCCAACACCCAATGAGCTACAACTCACCCTAGCACCACCCTACCACCCTATAGAAGAATAAAAGAAGAATGGACTCCCGTACCCGGGAAAATGGTCCACTTTACAATGATATAGAATGATGTAGAAGAAGAAGATATACTAGACCATAACCCCAACTTTGACACAACCACCTAATGATGATCCTAGACCTCCCAACATTGCCTCTTCAACCCTTGGTAGATATACACTAGTACAATTTTTACAATAATGTATTTACAATGACTTAGTACAAAGATACCTCTACAATGATTGTATGCAATTCTGCCCACTTGAAGACTTCATATGATGAACTTCTTGCTGCTGTTATGCACCTTGGTTTTTTATCTTTTCATGCTACCCTCTGCTGCACCTTGCTTTGCTTTTCTGTCGTAGAAAGTCTGGTCCTTTGCAACCCTTGACAACACATGATCTAGCTTTTTCTTGCCTTCTAGGAGCTCGATATTGAATCTGGTGTATATATGTTATTTTAGATCATCAATATCTGATTTTAAGTCTTGTAGTATTCCTATGAGTCATATTTCCAATGCCACAGGTCTGACCCAATTTGGACTCTTCAAGAGAGAGTTATACCCAATCTCTCACAATGTCCTAATTATGGACTGTTTCAGTAGAGCGCACTTGTATGGCATGCCATGTGTCATCGTTTCTTCATTTTCCTCTGAAATTGATAGAACGAAAACCAAAGACTATGCACTATCTGTCCCTTTTTATGGAATTCCAATCTGATATTCGTGGAGAGAGTTATGACGATTTTACCAAGGTCACTTCTTTGAGATGAATTTCATGAGCCTACAAAAACCCTTACTTCCACAGATCATATCTCCAAAAATGTTGTGCACCTTGATCTGAAAGTCTTACAGCATCTTCCTCAGGATTTTGGCTTCACCTCATAAAAATTTCAGCTTCTGAACCTTCATAGGAAAAAAGTTAGAGCGAAAATTCCACGATGACCTGTTTCAGAAGGCAAAATCCCTTGCATAAGGAGGAAATGAAGATCACAATTTATATAAATGCTTAAGTTGAGAGGGGCTTCAACAAGTGAACATGGGAGGGATTTTAGGAGCTTAAAAAATATTAATTATGACTTTCAATGACCCATTCCCCAACCCCATGGGGTTTTATCCCACTAACTAGGGGTACAAACTTCAAACATGAATATCTCTCAAACCGAGAAGAATTACATGGCGTGCCATATATCAACGGAAAAATCTCGACAAGTAGAAACTATAAAAAAAATTATTGACCTAGAATATATTAATTTGGAAGAAAATTCCCATGCAATATTAGGATAGCCCCTGGTGCTACTTGGGTTGACATCAATGACAACCGCTGATCAACAATTAGCATCCAAAAACAAGTTACAAACCCAATTCATGACCTGTGCACACAACCAATAGGTTCCACACATAGCAATATAGAGGATCTCCATGCACACAGCCAATAGGAGTCCTTACCCAAAACTACCCAAAACAAATCTCAAAAGTTTGTACGTAGCATCAATATTACTTGTTTCCTAGCCTTAGACTCAAACTATCCATCTATTTATATCATCATGGCCTGCGCTATCCTGTGGTCCGAAAACCGTGGTTTGCAGACTCTAGCTCCACCCTTTGACCCATTACAGTACATTGGGGGCTTTGAACTGCCCCAAAGCCCCTGTGCAAGATCAATTACTAAAAAAATATATAAAAAACGTTGTGTTGGAACATATCAAAACGCAGCTAGGGGACCCTGTTCCAACAACCATGTATGAACATTATGAGTTTGTTGTAGTTTCATTTGGTTTGACTAATGATCGAGCTAGTTTTATGTGCTTAATGAATAGTTTGTTTCGTCCTTATCTTGACAAGTTTGTTATTGCATTCATTGATGAAATCTTGATATATTATAAGAATGAGGAATACGATGTTGATAATTTAACAACATTATTGAGATTGTTAACACAACATCAGTTATATGCTAAGCTCAGTAAATGCAATTTATTTCAGATAGAGGTACATTACTTGGGACATGCTATTTTCAAGGAAGGCATAACAGTAGTTCCAAAGAAGATAAGGGCTATCATGGAGTGGGAATCTCATGGGAATGTGGATGACGTAAGATCATTTATGGGGTTAGCAAGTTATTACAGCAGGTTCATTAGGAACTTCTCAGAGATTTCTTATACTATTATGCCATTGCAAATAAAAGGTAAGAAGTTTGAATGGAAAGAGGAATGTGCAACAATATTTGATCAGTTGAAACAATTGTTGACAAATTCTCCATTTCTGAAGATTGCATATGCAAATGAAGAGTTTGTGGTGTGTACAGATTCTTCCAAGAGAGGACTTGGTGGAGTTCTTATGCAGCAAGGACATGTAGTATTCTATGAATCACAGAAACTAAATGAGCATGAGAAGAACTATCTGACACATGATCTTGAGCTAGTAGCGATCATTAATGTATAGAAGATGTGGAGGCATTATCTTATTGGCATGAGGTTTGTATTGATAAGTGATCAAAGTGGGTTGAGATACCTTTTTTACTAGTGAAATATGAATGTCAGGCAAGCTATATGGTTGGCCACGATCAGTGAGTTTAAATTCAAGATCAAGTACATTGAGGGTAAATAGAATAGGGTTGAAAATACTCTTAGCAGGATGATACATGTGAATCATATAGAAGCTATTATTTCTTATGGGGCAGATCTATAGGATCAGATCTTACAGGTAGGTCAACGAGATAATAGGTACATGGAGCTCAGTCACAGGCTATAGCAGAGTATAGGTATAGGTAGTGGTACATGTAGCGGTATATGTATAGGTACAAGTATAGGTACATGTACAAGTACAGGTAGTGCTACATGTACATGTAGTGGTGTAGGTGCGGTTGCATAGGATGTGGACTATTGTCTCATGACAGATGGCTTGATCATATTTAGGGACATGATCTATATACCATATAACAATTGATGGGCCTCTAGATTAGACATAAATTAAGGCCCATTTAACCTTTCTTAGGCACATAAAAGATATATTAAATCTCTCCTTCTACACTTAATAATGTTTTTTTATGCTTTAATATGTTCTTAGGAAGGTTTAGAGATAATTGCATATTTTTTCCTAATATTATTTATTTTTGAAGGATATTGTGAGAATATTGGGTAGATTATGAGGATTTGGAGAAGGAGATAATTTAGGGAATTTCTCCCTACTACTAGAGGATCAATATTGGAGAATAACTGAACAAAATATCATGAAATAATTGAAAAATTCTCGAGAGATCTGGAACTTCGATGATTGAGAAAATATAGGAATGTGTTCCCTATCGTTTACTGCAAACTCCTAGTTTTTGGAACCAAATCCGCTATTTGAGGTATTTTTTTGGGGAAAGCTTCCTCCTTTCAAGGGGAATGCTTCCTCATTATTTTTTCTCTAGGGGCATGTACTTTTTAGTCTTATTGTGGAGAAAACTTGTTTTCTAGCAGTTCCACTTTCTTTTCTTACATGGATGTACTTGGATTGATTCAATAAGGAAGATTGGTACCAATTTTAGCAATTTTAGCTTCTAAGGATTTTTTTCTTCCATAGGATTTTCAGCCTCCTTGGGCTTTTCCATCCCAGGAGTCTCAAATCCCTCTTGCACAATTTATTTATGTTCTTTTCACTTCTTATTCACATGAATCTCTTATTTCTATTTTGCATATTTCTATATTTAGTGTTGTTCCTTTTATTTTTGTAGGATTGAGTTATTTAAGTGAGTTCTCTGGAATTTTTTTTACAGGTTCAAAACCATTATTCATCCTTAGAATAACTTTGGAAGGTCATCTTAATCATTAAGCTACTTGGATTTGGTTACTAGTTCACAAATATAACATTTCTGGAAATGCCTTGTAACATAATAGTAGTAAATTTATGTTATGTTTTAGAAGGGGTTAATGAAATCCATTTTAATTTATTACACTTGGATTAGGTCTTAATAATCTTAAATTTGATAAAAAAATTCACCCCAAACAGTTTATAGATTAACTAGCTCACTAGTTCTTGAATTTCTAGATTTTAGAGTAGTAATTTTCTGTTATTTTTTTAGCACGTGTGAATAGGGGTATTTTGGAGTGATTCCACTTGGATTGGAGACATAAGAAATCATAATTAATAACAAAATTTGTCCCATCCAATTTTAATTTGATTTACTTAGTTATTTGGTGAGTTATTTCGAAAACGTACTTGCCTATAGCAAAAACATAGTTGCATGTAGCACTCTTGTAGCATGAGTAAACTCGACCAAATTTGCTCCCAAAGGTTGTTTTTTGTCTCTTAGGCTTGAATCATGACCCCTAGGATCTAAATACATGATTGGGGAAGAATAAACACCACTTAGGACATTCATTTTCTCAAATTAGATTAGATATTTTTATTTGAATTCATGCTCTTAGGATTTCAATTGCAAATTGATGTTCTTTCCTAGGATTAATTTCATTTCAAAGCAACACTTCCAGTTTTTCAGTTAGTATAGGCTTTGATTTGATGATATTCCCTCCATTACATGAGATCAACAAAATAAGGACACAACGTATGTTGCACATAGTGCCGATACCTCTTAAGTTTGTACGAACCCTGTATTGATAATTGAAGTTGGTAGCCTTGGGAGTTGTAGCATTCTTGTTGCAATACTAAGGTTCATCAATTTTTGGCATCGTTGTCAGGGAAGTGCCAAAGTATGCATTTTTTTCTTCCCTAGTTGATCCATTTATTTTCTTTATGCAAAAACAAATAATTTCATTAGTCATATTTCATTTCAAAACAGAAAATTGTATTACATTAGCATTCTTATTCAAAAACATATTTAAAAACAATTCTCCGACACCAATCCCCCCATTTGATCATGTGGTGTAGTGAGAACTACATCACCATCCAATTTTGTAGGTAGAAGAAGAAGAGGTGGAAAATATTTAGAATAAATGGATGGATATGATGACAATGAAGAAGATCTTCATGGATTTCACATTCAAGATATTGATGTCAGTGTGCATATGAAGAGCATCCCTCCATATTTCCTTCCCAACTTCCATGGTATGAGGTCAGAGTATCCAAAAACCTTTTATTTTTAATTTGAAATACTTTTTAGATCTTATTGATACTTATCAGACACTCAAAAATTGAGTTTGTTTCCTACAACATTGAAAGATAGAGCTCTTAAATGGTTTATGAGTCTAGGTACTAATTTAATAAGATCATGGAATGATATGAAAAATATATTTCTAGAAAAATATAAATATCATGATCTTAAAGAATAAATATTTAGAATGAATCAAAAAAAATATGAGAGCCTTAAAGATCTAATAGAGATGCTCATGTATAATTTTAAGAGGGAAAAATTACATCATTTAGGATTTGGACCACTAAAAACCCTCTTACTTAGAACAATTAGGGACGAGTGGATTGATCTCCTTGATCTCATGAGTAAAGGAGATATATACCAATTATTATTTGAAGAAAATTGTGAAACATGCAATTACGTATCAAGAGGAGGGGCAAGAGTAAGTAAATCAGCATCAACATTGGTAAGTTAAGATGAACTTGGAAATTTTCTTGATAACTTTAAAACATAAATTTTTCACAATCTAAGTGAACAAGTAGAAATGTTAAGAATGAAAAATGAGAAAAAATAAGATGTTGATATTTTTTTTATCCATGCAGAATCAAATGATACTAAATATTGTCCAGCATTACCAAATTTTAAGGAAGTTTACCAAGAAGACAATGGAGCAAGTCAATCACCATAGAAGATATGTTATGTAGCTCAAAAAGGCCATGGCAGCCTAGTGAACTTGATATGATGCAAGGACCTACTTCACACTTTCAAGCTTATTCACATCCATTTCAAACTAATTGGAACACACTCCCTCCTTCGCAACCTTGGCCATATCAACCCCAAAACCAATCTTGGCAACAAGGTTGGCAATTACCTTATGGGAAAAATCCACAATATCCTCAATATTTTCCTCAATATCCTCCATACCCAACTCCATTTTATTCCTACCATGCACCTCCACCACAACCACAACGTCAACCAAATCCATCACATAGATCCACTCCCACTACTACTTGTGCCACCATTTCCAAACCCACAAAATGAAGTATCTTAGCCCACTTACAATGCTGACGTACAATACTACCTAACCTATCTTCTTGATATAAATGATATTCATCTTAGTTGAAGAAAGGTATTGAAAAGAAAGAGATTTTATTGATGTCATTGAAGGAAAACATCCATAAAAAGAAGATTCAAGTGAGAAGATCAAATATTCAAGGGTTTCACTTGATGAAGAGCATACATTAGAATCAAATATTGACAAATTTCCCTCATGTTTACCATCATTTCCTCCATGTGTTCAAGAGAATAATCAACAAAAAGAGGAAGATTTGAATTTAATGGTAGAATAATACATGAAGAATGTTCCCAATGAGAAATAAAACGAAGGGCATCAAATCTATATAGAAATATGGTTCCAAACAATCACTAAGTTGCATCAACACACTCTTCTTCAATAATTCTTGATATAATCTCAGTCAAATAAATTCATCTCTCATATTCAAGTACATGTCAAAGAAATTATTTCAATTTTACAAATGATTTTATCTATCATATTGATGTGCACATGGCTCCATTTGAAGTATTCTTATACTTGAAAGAGATTTTTTTTTTCAAGCAGAGTAGGATAGAAAAAAAATAAAAAATTCGAGAAGGAGAAAAAGGGAAAAATAATAAAATCTCAGGTGAAAACATCTTTTAAGGTGCCTGAAATTTTCTCATTGATTGAAAACCTCCATGAGGTGGTTAATGGGTTGGAAAAAAGAAGAAGAGAAAAATAAATATCCTAGGTGAAAACCTCCTTTAAGGCGCTTAGGTAGACCTACTAGTTGAAAACCTCATTGAGGTAGCTAGTAGACCTAAAGAAAAAAAAAATGAAAAAAAAACTGTATTTTATCCATGTCTCTCTCTCTAATGAATGTAGGTGCTCTCCAACCTTTGCAAGCAGAAAAAAAAAAAGAAAAAAGAAAAAAACAAACAAACAAACAAACAAATTGGCACCAAAAGAAAAAGTTGGTCAAAACCCTAGTCAAAGGAAGTCAAACTTGGACTTCCTCCTCCTTTGCTCAGATGCTCCAAATGGACCTAGTTCATGCCAATCCATCACCCTCATCCATTTCTAACATCCACACATAACTTCCAAGATTTTCTCATTCGTTTTCCTCGCTGTCCTAAAATGCTACAGGAAACCCTATTTTTGCTACAAGAAACTCCTAGTTTTTAGCAGCAAATTGTTTTTATAATATCTCAAAAACTGTGCATCCATTTGCCAAAATGTTGCATGGTATATGCATATATATGATGGTAACATGCTAAAGAAATGTCAACACATTACGGTGCACGGTTTGGGTGAAATCAACCTCCATTACCTACAACCATTTTTAATTTTTCTCAAGATTCATGCATTCAATGGCCGAGATGTTTTATGGGGATGTGTATAAGGATCATGGTAACATGATAAAAAAAATTCAGGTCAATCCAATCTACCGTTTGAGGTATATAACTAAAAATAAGTCTGCTACAAGGTGTTGTCCTGAACTGCTACAGGAAACTCTATAATTGCTACAGGAAGTTAAAGAAAGCTACATGCAGGTGGATCAAGGACAAAAAACATCACAAAGGGTATTGATGTGTAAACAATCAATTAGGAGAGAATTCCCATCATTTCCTGCCACCTTCTCATTTCACTCAAAATCTACACTTCGTCACTTCTGTAACAATTTTTGTTTATACAAAAATACATATTTCCTTCACATCATTTTTCCAAGACCACACTACCCCTTCTTAGCCTTACCACACTCTCCCTCATCGCCCCATGCATATTTGTAGTCGAACAAATAAAAAGAATTCCTTTATAAGAAGGAAACATGTTCCTCTAGCAAACCTTTATAATCACCAGAAATAATTATAAGTGGTTTTATCAATCATCCAAGAAGACCTGAAAATGTGTGAGATGAATATGAAGAGCCTATGGCACTCCAAGGAGGCATTTCACCAGTAGAAGCAACCTAGACATTAGAGAGGAACCTACAAACATACAACAAAGGTATTAATAAAGCATGCAAGCATCAAGTCAATCATCAAATTCAAGCACATCATGAGCATCTCAATAGCAACATTTAAGTCAGGTATATGAAGAAGCATCAACAACAAAAGAAACCCTATAAGACCTCCAAATTCAAAGCTATCAGCAATAGGACCTCCAAAAAATTATCATATGCAGCTTCAGTAGCAGCTTCATAACCACCACATACAACTTCAATAGTCATATTAATAGCTTCAATATCACCTGCAAAAACAAATCAAGGGTAAGTCTCAGGCATGCAATCATATAAATCTTTATTAGAATGTATTCTAGCTTAATAAAACATTAAAAGTGTGAAAAGGAAAGTTTTTTATAGCCAAAATCAGTAGCACAACACCCTCAACCTTATCTAGCAATTAGCTTCACTTTTTCCACCAAGACACACACAAATGTGGAAGAGGAAGAAGACAAAAGTAAGGAGGACTTGAGAAAGTGGGTATTAAGCAGTTAGATGTGATGGAAGCATAGGAGTGCCAAGGGGAAACTAAGGGTGAACTCAGTTAATAGAAAAAGAGCTCTAAGTTTATTTTGCATGGAAAAAAAAAAAACTGAAAAATAGAGAAAAAATTTGGAAAAATAAATAAAATTAAAATAAAAGGTAGACCCACCATCTCTTAGCATGCAAAATAGAGTTTGTATAGGCGAAATAGGGCTGCTATGGGCACATATTTACTATAGGAAGTTAACCAAGACACATTTTGCTGATCAAAGGTGGTTTTAGACCTAGAGGAGCAATTTTCTTCATCTCTTCTCTCTCTCTCCTTTGCTTACACACTCCATGGAAAACTCTAGCATGCACCCATTCCCTCATTTCACCTTTCAAGTAGGCACAAAATTCCATTTTTACTCCTGACTGTAATTGCTACAGGAAAGTCCTAGATGCTATGTGATTCCTGTAGCACTACAGGAAAGCCTATAAATTCTACATGAAACTTATTTACAAGGAAAGTAGCTCTCTCAATGGTTTCTAAACTTCAAAAAGAGCATGATAATTTATTTATTTTCCTATACTTACCACTCCTAACCCTCACTTCACTCCATGCATAAGGATTCACTCCTAAACCCTATGTTCACTAAATCCTATGTTGCGCCACTAAAAACTAGACCACCTATACCTTAGAATGGGACCTCTCGCCTTACCTCTCCATCACTCCATCACTCCATCCCTAACCTCCATAAACTATTTCCATTCATCTCTAAGAAATATTGAGCCCCAAGAAGCAGAGAGAAGACCTCTACAGGAAGTTAAAAAGTTTCATGTAGAAATTTTGTATATGCCACAGCAAAGTCAAAAACTAAGGATAAGTTGATGAAGATGACTTCAAAGGACCATCAACAGACTCAAGGAGGATTAATAGGTTTCTAAGAGGATGAGCAACAATTTCACTAGGGGGGTATGATGGGCCTCTAAATTAGACATAAATTAAGGCCCATATAACCTTTCTTAGGCACATAAAAGATATATTACATCTCTCCTTGTACACTTAATAATGTTTCTTTATGCTTTAATAGGTTCTTAGGAAGGTTTAGAGACAATTGCATACTTTTTCCTAATATTATTTATTTTTGAAGGATATTGTGAGAATATTGGGACGATTATGAAGATTTGGAGAAGAAGATAATTTAGGGAATTTCTCTCTAGCATTGGAGGATCAATATTGGAGAATAAATTAACAAAATATCACGAAATAATTGAGAAATTCTGGATATTTTTTGGAACTTCAATGATTGAGAACATCTAGGAATGTGTTCACTCTCATTTACTGCAAACTCTTAATGTTTGGAACCAGATCCACTCTTTGAGGGATTTTGCAAGCAAAAGCTTACTCCTTTCAAGGGGAATGCTTCCTCATCATTCTTTATAAGTACCAATTCAAATTTTCCTCTAGGGGCATGTATTGTTTAGTCTTATTGTGGATAAACTTTTTTTCTCGCAGCTCCGCTTTCTTTTCTTGCAGTGATGTACTTGGACTGATTTAATAATGAAGATTGGTGCCATTTTTAGATTCTAAGGATTGGCTTCTTCCATAGGAATCTGAACCTCCTTGGTATTTTCCATCCCTGGAGCCTCAAATACCTCTTGTACAATTTCTTTATGGTATTTTCACTTCTTATTCACATGCATCTCTCATTTTTGTTTTTCATATTTCTGTATTTAGTATTGTTTCTTTTATTTCTGTAGGATTGAGTTAGATGTTTTAAGTGACTTATTTTGTAGTTTTTTTACGGGTTCAAAAAAATTATTCATGCTTTTAATAGCTTTTGAAGGTCATCTTAATCATTAAGCTACTTGGATTTGGATTCTAGTTCACGAATATAAGATTTGTGGAAATTCCTTGTAGCGAAATAGTAGTAAATTTCTGCTATTTTTTAGAAGGGGTTAATGAGATCCATTTGAATTTATTGCAATTGGATTATATCTCAATAATTTTAAATTTGATAAAAAAAATTATTCCATTGCATTTGAACTTGATTAGGTTAGGAATTTGATAGATTGACTAGCTCACTAGTTCTTGAATTTCCATATTTTAGAATAGTAATTTTCTGTTATGTTTTTAGCACATGTGAACAGGGGTATTTTGGAGTGATTCCACTTGGAATGGAGATGTAAGACATCATACTTAATAAAAAAAATTATCCCATCCCATTTTAATTTGATTTACTTAGTAATTAAGTGAGTTATTTCCAAAGCATGCTTTCCTATAGAAAAAACATAGTTGCCTGTAGCACTCTTGTAGCATGGATAAACTTGACTAGATTTGCTCCAAAAGGATTGTTTTTGTCTCTTAGGCTTGAGTCACAACCCTTAGGATCTAAATACATGATTGAGGAAGAAAAAACACCACTTAGGAAATTCATTTTCGCTTATTAGGTTAGGTATTTTTATTTGAATTCATGCTCTTAGGATTTCATTTACAAATTTTTGTACTTTCACAGGATTAATTTCTTTTCACCATCCTTGAATTAATTTAGGCTTTTCTTTCATGAAATTCCCTCCATTACATCAGATAAAAAACATAAGGACACATTGTATGCTACACATATAGTGTCGATACCTATTAAGTTTGTATGAACCTTGGGTTGATAATTAAAGTTGGTAGCCTTGGGAGTTGCAACATTCTTGTTGCAATACTGGGGCTCATCAACAATGAGCTTAAGAAGCTTATATTGAGGGAATTTCATGCCAAAATTTATTCAGGTCACCCAGGATATCAAAATACATTGACATGATTGAAGAATTTTTATTATTGGTCAAATCTGAAAAAGGACGTGGAAGAGTTTGTGGCTAGATTCTTAGACTATCAATAGGTGAAAGCAGAGTGTAAACATCTAGGTGGACTACTACAGCCGATTCTGATTCCCGAGTGGAAGTGGGAGGTAATTTCTATGGATTTTATTACAAGATTTCTAAGGACATCGAGACAACATGATTTGATTATGGTTGTGATTTACAGGTTGACGAATGTACCGCACTTCCTTCCAACGAAGTTTACTTATACGTCGAATGATGTAGCACAAGTATTCATCAAGGATTTGATGAGGTTGCATGGTGTTCTAAAAAATATTCTGTCAGACATGGATGCTAAGTTTACTTCTCGGTTCTGGAAAGGGTTATTTCCAGTTTTGGGTATAGATTTGGCCTCCAGTACAACTTATCATCCACAGATAGATGGAGAGATAGAGAGGGTAAATAGGACATTGGAGGACATGTAGAGAATGTATCTGATGCATCAACAATGAATGTTGGAATAGTATCTTACAGTAGTAGATTTCGCTTACAAAAATGGGTATCAAAAATCACTAAGGATGAGTCTATTTTAGGCACTTTATGGGCGGAGTTGTAATACTCCTATTATTTGGAGAGATCCAGATAACAAGGTACTGATAGGACCAGATATGTTGGCGGAGATGGAATAGGAAATGCAGATAATCAAGAAGAATCTAAATTCATCATGGGATAAGAAAAAATATATGTGAATCAGAACAATTTTTTTAAGGAGTTTCAGGTTGGGGAACATGTGTACTTGTGCATCAAGCCCAAGAAGAGCTCCTTGAGGATTGGATTATGTGCCAAGCTAGAACCTTGGTATTATGGAACTTTCAATATTCTTTAAAGGATTAGACCAGTAATCCATCAACTTGCACTTCCTCAAACAATGAAAGTCCATGATGTTTTCCATGTGTCATTTATTATAAAGTATGTTAAATATGTTGATCATGTGATTGATTGGGTTGTATTGCAGGTAGAGCCAAAAGGAGAATTCTTGTCAAAACTACAGTGCATGTTGCAGTTTAAAGTGCATTGGAAGCACTTTGGGCCTAATGAAGCTACATGGGAGATGGCGGATTAGATGCAGGATATGTATCCTTCTCTGATCGTTGGTTGAGCGGATGTCCTTGATATATGTATTTGGTACATTATTTAGTACGATGTTTTGGTATATGTACATATGTACATGGATGCAAATATCAAGATGAGTTGTGTTTTAAAGATCCAATACGCTGTATGATGTCATGTCATTATGGTTGTTATGTTGTCATGTTGGTTTCCTTCTTAGCAGGTTAATCATTGTAAATATTGCAATGAGATAATTTATAAATATCCATGGGCAGCATGCCTTGCTATCAGAATTCTTGTTGGTTATAGGTGTCATTGAACACCGAGGACAATGTCCCCCTAAGGGGGAGGGTTGTGTAACAACCTCGGGTTAAAACTTAATTTAATAAAGTTAATAAAGGAAAAATAATAACCATGGTCATGGGACACATATTCCAAGTTGAATGTTTGGAAAAACATCATAGTGTAGGTGTTGATATGGTTTATTATGGCTATGGAAATTGGAAAAGGAAATGGCTAAGTCTTTGGAAAGGAAAAGTGGCATTTATTGGCATTTATTTATGAAAATAATGGAAATTAGGAGAAAATGAAGGTGAAAGGTCACAGGTTGCATGTGAGGAGGAAAATGAAGGAAAATAATGGAAAAATGAAGAAAATATAGGCCTCATTAGTTCAGTTTTGGAGCTTGTATTTTATTCTCTCTGTCTCTCATACTCTTGGACACTTAGAGTTTACTTGGAGCACTCTTGGAAGTGTGTGGCATACTTGGGATTTGGAGCAACAAGGTAAAGGAAGAGTAGGAAAGCACAAGAGGACATCGACAACAGCAGTTGCAACGGGTTTTTCTTGCAAGTACCGAGTTGCATGTATGATTTCCTTACTAGTTTTGGAATGAATGGTATATTCATGTGGTTATTTGGTTATGATTTTTCTTTGGCATGAAGGATTTCCTGGATTGACTGTGGTTTTTCCGAGCCTTTTCAATTTATTGGACAGGCATAGTGTTGTGGGAGTCTTTCTCTTTTTTTTTTCTAGTTGGTTCTCATCTTCCTTTGGATGTGGGTTGACTTATTAGTTCCTGGAGCTTTGTTGGAAAAATTCTCCTGGAGCCTTGTGATAGCTTGGGTTGAGTTACTAGTCGTGGAGCCTTGGTTGGAAAAATGTTGTGGGCCCTTGATGGGTTGAGTTACTAGTCCTGAAGCCTTGGTTAGACACATGCTCTGGAGCCCAACAACAATTCTGGCTTAAGTTACTAGTCCTGTAGCCTTGGTTGGAACAAATGCTCTGGAGCCCTGGATAGCTTGGGTAGTGACCAATCTGGTGATGGCTAATGATGTCTGACCATGAGGTGGAATCATTAGTTGATGGTTGGGGTGCTTTCGCCTCTAGAAGCCCTATTTTGGGTTTGATGGATCTTATTCTATGATATCCCACATTCATTCTTGGAATATGGCATGGGGGTGATTAGCTAAAGGTAGATTTGGTTCAGCTAATCTATGGTCGGGTGGAACATGGAAACCTAGTTGGCCTTTGCACTCATGATTAAGAGATTCTTCTACCTAGTAATCTATGGGTAAATATAATTGTTTATATTTCATTTATATGGATTTTATATACTTGATATTTTTGTTTTTTATTTGTTGGCTATGATGGAGTTCTATGACAGTGATAATGTATGACTCTCATCATGTTTTGGTTAACCACTTAATGTATAATGAATATATGGCTTAATAGGTGGTAATATAGTTATTTTTATGAAGTATATATGCTTATTAGTGGTTCTTAGATATGTGTGAGACCCCTATGCTCAAATTTTTTGTTTAAACCTATAGATTTGATATTTGTGACATGTTTGATGAAATGCCTCTCATGGCTAGTAGGGATCTACTCAAGTCCTTTTTCAAGTATTTACATTTGTATCATTGTTTTGATGTTATTTTTCATTTTTGGAAGCTTCATAGAGTTCTGGGCATTGGTCTAAGTCCTGGCCCTGAAAAAGTGGCACAAAATCCAGAGTTGCTGACACATAACTACCGGGAAAAGCCCCTATTCACATGCTTGCCTTACTGTGGGAGTAACTAGAGGGTCACAGTCGCATGCATGCCCATGTCATGGGAGATACTAAGGATTTAATGTATAAAAATTCCATTTTGTATCAGGGGCTAGTCACCTGGATGGGTAGGATGGCTCCTAGGGGTTTTGTTTTATGTGTAGAAGATTAGGTTGGCTATGTTCCGTCGGTTCCACTTCCTTAACTCCACTTATGGAGTTGAATTATATCATAGTAACTCTTTGTCACATGTTTACCCCAGTTGGTCGGTTACTTTCGTAGATGTGGGAGGAGGGTGTTACATATCGTAATTAAAATAAAACGAGTAATCCACATGGTTCTCCTCATAAGATATTGAGGAACATGCCTATAATCCGAAGGATTAAAAGACTCCTTTGTTGAAAATAATTAGCTATGTTACAGGGATAGCATGCCTCACACATAAGTGAGTTAGGATTTATTTGAATCCCAACAGATTCAATAGCCATTAAGCATATAAAGGATACATGACCTGAAAAATTCAAGTATGAAGTACGAAGTCTATGAATCAGCATAGCCATGGATGGAATCAACCCATATTTCCTCCAAAACACTAGCTATTCGGTTTATCATGTAGTATTTATCAATACCAATAACGCCCCATGGTTTTCCATGAAGAATGCAAATCTTATGTTGGCTCTCATAGTCACTGGTAGAAGCGAAGTGAAGAATATGGATCTCTACTTACAACCATTGGTTAATGAATTAAAGGAATTATGGGAAGGGATACATGTGTATGATGGGTCAAGACCCATTGCAATAGAGAGGAGTTTTACACTGTATGGCATATGTGATTACACCATACATGATGTTCCAGGCTTAGGAGTCTGCTCTGGTAAATTACATTTTTTTTATATACTTTAGAATATTATTTCACACATTAATTTAATTCACTGCAATTGTTCTGATCTTCATGGTCTCTAACGTGCCAACATATATAAAATAATTTCACAGGTACTGTAATGAACGAGTATCATGGATGTAAATGTTGTGGACCTTCTATAAAGGCTAGGTGGTACGTCCACTTACAAAAGCTAGTGTACGACTACTCCAGGGTATGCCTCCAAAAAGGAAACCCTTATAGAAGAGAAAAATCTACTTTCAATGGTAAACTAGAGAGAACCCAACACCCTGCAATAATGACATTAGATAAATGGCTTAGAGAATATAAGAGAGAGAAGGAGAAGGAGTTTGAATAAATTTTTGATTCAAATGGGGATCCTATGTTCGATGATCCAAAATTATTCAATGCCTATGTTGAGAAATTTCCCATTGAGATGAAAAGGAAATTTATATTTTATGAGCTCCCATATTGGGAGCATATTAATATTTCCCACATACTAGATCCCATGCATATATTTAAAAATGTTTCATGTTCTTTATGGAGGCACATATCATCGAAATAAAGTGGCACATTAGCTGTTAGGAGATATCTTATTTCTTCAAAAACAAAATGGAAACATTGGCCAAGACAAGAAAATAGAGAAGATGCTTATCGCTCTTGGTCTTTCAAAGAAGGTGATTTCCCATGGATTTTAAATAAATATCATCTTTATTTGGAAAAGGAAGTTATAATGAGTGTCATGGTGCCTTCTTTATATGGGTTTTAACTACAATTTTACTTCACTATGGAAGACCATTTTTCGAGGTTGACATCACATGACCATTTTAACCTTCTAAGAGTACGTATGTCAAAAACCTGATTTTATTATTATTATTTTTTATGTAATGAGATATTTTATAATTAATTTTTGCATAATATACTATTTACTATGTAGTGTCAAATGTTATCCTCTGCTCGTGTGTGGATGTGTGAACCATGAACTCCCCCAAGACCTACAACGTGCCATATATAAATTATCTACATTTTTACATTGGATCACATCAAAGGAGGTTCATATGATTAGCATTACACGGCTGCGTCAAGAGACAACTGAGATTGTTTGTATGTTTAAGAAGGATCTATCAATGAGTTTCATGGACTTGCAGGTTCATATTCTAGTTCACTTAGTATAGTAGGTTGAATTAGTTGGGGTCATTTCTTGTCATTGGATGTTATCCTTAGAGAGGTACATGAAGAAAATGAAAGGCTTTGTTTGACAAAGGGGAAAGCCAAGGGGTCTATGGCAGAGGGGTATAGATCATATGAGTCTTTCTATTATGCTAGTGAGTACATCAAGCAGATCAAAAACACAACTCGTGAGGTTATTTTGGATAATGAAAGGCATGAAGACAAAAGATAAGGTGAGCTTATCTAAATGAATGGGAGAGGTGCATGATAAAGAGTAAGTGAAGCCTTATCATTTTTAAAATTACTACACAATAATTATTCACGCTGAACTTCAATTAATGCATATTTTGATCTCACACATATGTGTGTGTGTGATCTCATCAGCAAATTCAAAAATTGAAGTGATCAACAAATTCATTCTTTACAATATGGAAGCGACACAACTGTGGGTGACATTGTATGAACATAAGAGGAGGAAATGGGACATTGACAGGAAATAATTCAAATGGTTGAATGGTAAAAGTGTGCCTTGTCCTTATCATTTAAAAGAAAATATACCAATGACATGCCCTAACAGTTTAGTTGTTGATCAAGTCAGTGAGAAATATGGTGCATCTAGTCGTTACCCACGTGATGAAGAGGATGCGCTAAACATAGGAATTTGGTGCAGCAACTAGAATGTAAGAAATATAAGTACAAGTTCATGGGAAACATATTCCAAGATGAATGGTGGGAAAAAAATCCTAAAGGGTGTTCATTTCGGTTATTATGGCTAAAGGAAATTAGAAAAGGAAATGGAAAAGGATTTGGAAAGGCAAAGTGGTATTAATTGACATTTTATTTATGAAATAATAGGAAAATATGAGAAAAGGGAGGTGAAATATTGTAGGTTGCATGTGAGGAGGAGAATGAAGGAAAATAATGAACAATGAATAAAATAGAGGCCTTATTGATAAAAAGGCTTCCAAGGATCAGTTGGAAATCTTTTTCTCACAGTTATCACTCTCATTCTATTCTTTCTCTCTCATACTTTTGGATATTTAGAGTTTTATTGGAGCACTCTTGGAGGAGTGTAGCAAAATTTGGATTTGGAGCAAGAAGGAAAAGGAAAGATAGGAAAGTGCATGAGGACATCAATATCAATGACTATAGCTAGATTTCTTTGCTGGTATCAAGTTACATGCATTTTTTCCTTGCTAGTTTTGGCATGCATGGAGCATGCATGTGGTTTATTAGTTATGATTTATTATTGGCATGGAGGATTACCTAGATTGACAGTGGATTTTCCTAGCCTTACCATATCCCGGATAGCCATGGTGTCATGGGTTCATTTCATTGTTTTTTTTTTTATGGTTGTTTCTCATGTGCCTTTGGATGTGGGTTGAGTTATTAGTTCTTGTAAGCCTTGGTTGGAAAAACTCTCTTGAAGCCTTGTAACAACTTGGGTTGAGTTACTAGTCATAGAATGCTTGGGTGGAGAAATGCTCTTGAATCCCTAGGTGGGTTGAGTTACTAGACCTGGAAGTCCTGGCTGGAAAAATGCTATGGAATCCCAACAACAGTTGTGGGTTGAGTTACTAATCCTGGAAGTCCTAGTTAGAAAAAATGCTCTAGAGCCCTGGAAAAACTTGGGTAGAAACGAATCCATCATGGTTGTGATGTCCAACTGTGAGTTGGAATCACTGGTTGAGGATTGAGGTGGTTTGGCCTCTAGAAGCCCTAGTTTGTTTTTGATGGATTTGGTTTATGAGATCCCACATTCATGTTTTGAAGATGGCACGAGGGTGACTCTTTGAAGAGATACTTTTCTCAGCCATGTCTATGGTTAGGTGGAACATGGAAGTCCCAAACTTGGTTGAATTTTTCTGATGGCAATAAGAGCCATTTTCATTTTGTATTGATGGGTAAATATGCTTGTTATTATGTGGATTATATGGTTGTTATGTGCTTGTCATTTCCATTTTTTATATGCTCGCTATGACTGAGTTTTATGATGGTTATGATGTATGGCTCTCATCATGTTTTGATTCACAAATGAATGAACAATGTATCTATCCATGCATAGATGATATTGCAATTAATGTGATGAGGCAACAATGCTTCTTAACAATTTTCAGATAAGTATGAGACCCCTATGCTCATATCTGTTATTTAAACTTGTAGAATACATATTTGTGATATGTTTGACAAAATGCCTATCATGGCTAGTAGTGGTCTAGTCAAGTCCTTATTCAAGTGTTTTCTTGTTCATCATTGTTCCGCTATTATATTTCATTTCTGAACTTGTCATTGAGTTCTGGGAAGTGACCTGGGTTCTGGGCCTGAAAAAGTGGCTCAAATCTTAGGGACGTTGGAATAAGTTTGTGGGAAAGAGTCCCTAGATGCATACATGCCTATGTGATGGGAGCATCAAGAGATTCCCATTAATATACTATGGGCGCGCCCGGGGGTTTAATGGTCTAAAATATCAGTGGGACCCAGGGGATGGATACCTGAGTGGTTGGGTTGGCTCCTAGGAGTTTTGTTGTTAATGTGGAAGGTGTTTTTGATGTGTTTCCATCATTTCCACTTCCTTAAGGTCACCTAGGAGGTTGAATCAAGTCATAGTAACTCTTTGTCACATGTTTTTCCTAATTGGTCGGTTACTTGGGTAGACGTGGGAGGATGGTGTTACACACACATGTTACAGGACCTCCAGGAACCAACCAAAACTTCCAGGTGATCAACCCCTGATACCACTTGACAATTTTTTGATCTAGACCCTCTTCCTCTCCCATGAAAATCCACGCATGTGACTAAGGACTTCCATTCGCTCCCATATCAAGGCATGCCAAGGAATGTGGAATTTTCTCAGCAGTTCTTATCCAAGGACTTTAGATTCTGAGGAACTTTTTTAGGGCTAGGTCTCAGGCCATTTCCCATAAATTCATGAAACTTCCAAAAATGATACATAACATTGTAACAATGTTACTAATGGAAAAATTGATACAAGTAATTGATCTTACACCTACTGTCCATGATAGGAATTTCTTCAAACATATCACAACTATGTAATATACAACTCATAAAAAAATACTTGAGCATAGGGGTCTCATACTTATTTGAGATTCATAAAGAAACATCGATGCCTTATCACAATAGCTTATGTCATAAAATCATTTTTCAATCATTTTTTAATCAAAACATGATGAGAGTCATACATCAAGTTTGTCATAAAACATCCTCATAACCAACATATAAACAATGAAAATAACCAAGATATAACAACCATAAAAACCACATATGAACAACTATATTTACCCATCAAAGACAACAAGAAAGAAGCTCTTATTAACATATGAAAAATGCATTTAGGTCTAGGAATTCTATGTACCAACCGACCATAGATTGGGCTGAACCAAATATCTCTTTCATCCAATCACCCCGATGCCATATTCCAACCATGAATGTGGGATCTCATGGAACAAACCAAACAAAACCAAACCATGGCTTCTAGAGGTCAAACCACCTAAACCCTCAACCAATGATTCCACCTCATGATCGTACATAAATAACCATCACCAAATCAATAACTACCCAAGTTTCCCAGGGATCTAGAGTGTTTGTTCCAACCAGGGCTTCCGAAACTAGTAACTCAACCCACAACTATTGTCGGGCTTCTAGATTGTTTGTCCAAGCAGGGCTTCTGGGACTAGTAGCTAAATCCACCAAGGGCTTCGAGAGAATTTTTCCAACCAATTCTTCTATGACTAGTAACTCAACCCAATTTTTTAGAGGGATTCCAGAGAATTTGTCCAACCAAGGCTTCCAGGAACTAATAACTCAAGTCACATCCAAAAGAACATGCGAACCAAACAGAAAACAAAAGTAAAACCCATAATGCCATGGATATCTGGGAAATGGAAAGGCTAGGAAAAACCACTATCAATCCAAGAAATCCTCCATCCCAATTATAGATCATAACCAGGACACCACATGCATATGCCATGCATGAAAAAACTAGCAAGTAAATCATACATGCAACTCGGTACCTGCAAAGAAAATCCATTGTAGTTATTGATCCTGTTGTCCACTTACACTTTCCTGCTCTTCCTTGACCTTATTGCCCCAAATTAAAAGTATGCCACACTCCTCTAAGAGTGCTCTAGGAAAAATATAATTGTTCAACATTATGAGAGAGAGATAATAGAGAGAGCTCCAAAACTGAACTAAGAAAAGTATGAGAAAAATCTACCAACTAATCCTCATAAACCTTTTTATTAATGAGGCCTCTATTTTCTTCATTTTCCATTATTTTCCTTCGTTTTCCTCCTCACATGCAACATGTGACCTTTGACCTTCATTTTCTCCTATTTTCCTTTATTTTCATAAATAAATGCCTTATTCCTTTCCATAGTATTTTCCAATTCCCCTTAGCCATTAATAAATCAAATGAACACCCACTAGAATGCTTTCCCACCATTCAGCTTGGAATACATGTCCCACGACCATTTGGTCTTATATTTATTACATGGATTTTTAATAAGGGTTGTTACAGAACCCTTCCCCTTGGGGGGACACCATCCTCGGTGTTCAATGACACCTGTAAAAACAAAAAACCACTAAATAAAACATACTGCCTATGAATATTTATAACATAGCTCGTTGCATTATTTACAATAACCATTGTTGAAGGTATGACAATCATATCATTTACTGCAGATTTATGACATGACTCATTACAATATTTGCAATTGATCTGAAAGGGCTGTATTAGTTTTTTGTGCTAAGTTTCCTTTTAGTAATCAAAACATGTACAATTTGGCTCCATTTTCTTGCTTAAGGAATGAGTATTTTAACCATGAAACATAGTTGAATTTGTGAGTTTTAAGCATGAAAGTAAGCCTAAATAACACTGTACAGAATTGTATAATAGATAAAAACATCACACATAAGTTTTACACACCAGACATGATGAAGAAGTTCACCCCTCCTAGGCTACATCTGTTGGTCCAGCTCCCCAATGGCATGTCCCTCTGTCATTATGCTCAAAAATGAAAATACATGTGCTTAAAAGCGTCTAATGGTTGTTTGCACCAGTCACTCCAGAATTCTCAAATTAGTCTAGGTAGACTCTTGTTTCACCCAAATTGGTCGAAAATTGACCTCCCAAAGCTTTTTTCCCAATCTCAGCTAGAAAAACTCCACTGAAAATGGAGGATTGCAGTTAAATTAGGAGGAATCTACCTTTTTTAGTGGTGCACTATTAAATCCACCAATACCTAACCATTTTCATTTAACATTAATGTTAAGGGTGGGGGTTGCCACATGTCGACCCCACCCCCCCCAAACTATGCGGTTAAGTTTTAAATTCTGCAACAAAAAAGGAGCGGAACCTAAAGTGTCGGAATTAAATTTAACTGTGGTAATAAAAACCAAGTAACCCATGCCATGTGATACGATTTAGCATCATCGTTTTAACACCGACAACAGAAATTTTGTTAACCGTCACATTACATACAACACAACTTGCATGGATGTGAAAAACCCTGAGTTTAGACCGCGAAAGTTACGGTTTGTTAGCTGCCACTTTAAACATTCACGATTAGTCACGTGATATGTTGTTGAAGCTGCCAGAGTCATGGTCTTCAGGACCGTTGGGGATAGTTATATGGCACAGTTTTTTAAAGAACATGTGACAACATTTTTTGGGGCCACCGGTGGTCCCCCCCTCCATTGCACCAACGTTCAAACTTTAAATTGACACGGAGATCTCATAGTGTAAGAAACACTTGGTAGCATAGTTGGTCGAGGACTTGTGCAAGTGCGCTGGATGTCATGGGGTCGAACCCCCTGGACCAAAAAAAAAAATACAACCGTATAGGGGACACATGGCAGCCTCTAGGCTAGCCACGTGTCACCCATCCAACGAGCCAAATAAAAATGTACATACCCAAATAAATGATCCTGAATATGACACTTGGTGAAACCTGACTGGATTTAAGAAAAGGGAATATTCCTAGTATATGCCACCTTCTAATTGTACCTGCATTCTGACTAGGCATCCCACTCACTCCTGTCACAAAATTTTAGCTATTTAGGAAAATGATCAAAACGCTATATCTTCTTCATAAGACATCAGTTTTTAGAACTATTCATGGCGCCAGAATCGCAACGACGAGACCTATCTGGTCCCTCAGGTTCAATACAGTTTCAAGCACTTTCAATTTTGAGAAAAACACATGATCTCCTGATCACACCTCCCCACTGGGAAGCTTTTGGACCCAAAAATCTCTCTGGATTACTAAACATGAAGATGAGGAGATTGCATCCCCACTCTTCCAGTCTTTATCAACTGAAATTTCCCTAATTTCTTTAATTGGATATTTTCATGAAATGATAAAATTTTCCTTGATTTCATTAACCATCCATTGTTGTCTTTGACACTGTCATACTACACATTTTCTAAACTTTCATAATAACAATCTAACTTTGTAGTAAACATCTTGTTCCTACATTGGTCTATAATCAAAGGAAACTTGGATTTTTTCTCACCTTGCACTTTGTCCTTATGGCGATTTTTTACTGCTTTTGCTTTGAACTTGTGTCCTCTCTTGACCAAGTTTATTCGCCATTGTACCATGCCTTTCGGAAACCAGCAATGAACATTTCTGAATCATGTGCCTTCTTTGCCAAGTTTCTTTTTCCTCTATTTTACCTTTGCAACTTCTTGCACTGACACCTTGTTTTCAACACCATTCAACTCCAATGTCGACTGTTGCAACTGCTTGTCATCTTATTTCAGAGACAACCAGATTTCGAATTAAAAAAATTCAAAACATACATCAACATTTTCTTGAAAAGGATGATGTAAAAAATCTCTTTATTTAATCATCATCAATGTCAAGTTTTGGCTTGCATTGACTAGTCTCTTTATTTTCCCTGTATTAACTAAAGAAGTGTCTAGTTTCTTGTGATGAGCTCTCACAATATACTCCTTTCCATATTTGAATAAATGGTACTTGTTCTCATGGTCATGGAATATTTCTTTCCTGTCTTACAAGTAAGGACTGCCCAACATACCTATTATATCAAGTAGAACCACATCTAATTCAACTATCAATGAAATGTGCAGTTATTGCAAAGCACAACATGCACTTCTTTGAAACATGTAAATTTGCATCCTTACAAATCCAACCAAGTGAATATGGTTTTGGATGTTGAATGGTCTCAAATTAATTTTCTTGACCAGGTCTTCAGAGATTAAATTTTCTTGTGACCCACTGTCAAACGGTGTGTCAATATTGGTATGTTTAGATAAGACCCTCACATGAAACAGTTCAATTCTCTCTTCTTCATTTGGAGTTTGTATGTGACAATTTGATGTACTAGAATTGGGTTTAGTTTTGATCTCTTTCCACTTCATGTTCTTTAGTCCCATAGCTATGATTGTTTTTTCATCTCCTGAATTTGACCCTAAGTCTTGTTCAGCCATTGCAACAGTTTTTCCTTTCTCCTTGGCTTTCTCTTTGGCTTTCAAGCTTTCTCGTTTCAACTCTGGATGAAGTTTCTAACAATGGTCTTCATCATGGCTAGTTTTAGAACAGTTTTTGCAAAATAATTTTCCCTTCTCTTTTCTGATATTTGCATTTCTCTTTTTCTTTCGTTTGCCTTTAAACTCATTTTCCTCATGATCATCTATGTTTTGTTTTCCCCTTGCCTCCAAGTGTGTGGCTTGTACACAAACTTCATCTAAGCTTGTAGGATTAAACATCAGGATAATATGCCTTAGGTAGGTATGTAAGCCTCCTATATACTTGAGAAAAGTGTCCCGGCTCTGCAAATGTACCCCTAATAAGAGAGCTCTTCTCCTAAATTCTTGGGTATAAACTTGTATATTTTGTCCTTTCAATTGTTTAAATATTTTCCAGTCCATTATGGATTTCTGCATGTGATCTAATGGAAAAAACTGTTGTTTCATTGCAGAAATGAAATCAGTCCATGATAGGATAATCTTAAATGCTTCTTGATCTCCTCCTTTGTCTTGGCTTCCCACCAAAAAAGTGTTGCACCTTCCATTCTCAATGAAGCTATTTGGATTTTGGTATCATCATCATGAAATTTTTGGATTCTAAAATATACTTCCAATTTCCTAATCCAATTATTTAGATTTTTTGCATTAACTTCACCATTAAACATTGGCAATTCAAACCTAACATCAAGTTTTAGAAAAGTACTTTTACCATTGTTCTTTGACTTGTGTGGTTGATATACTAAATATGAAGTTGAGGATGATGAGGATGAAGATGAGGGTGATGATGGTGACTTTCTACTGTCTCCATTTCCTCCATTTCCATTCTTTTATTAATCTTCGTCATTGTGGCCTCAAGATGATACCTATCCTTCCTTGTGAATTTTGGAACTTTCTTCTTCTAGTTTATCATTCCTTTCTTGATAAAGGACTCTAACCATCTCATTCAAATCAAGAAAAAAAAATTTGTGCACTCTTTCTTCCTATTTGGAATCCATCTCTTCATGGATTTCTCCTTCTCCTGGAGGCATGCTTAATGTTGCTTCTTCTTCATTCGAAGGTGAAGTAGGTGTTGGATAATGTGGCAATCTTGCCCTCCTTTGCTGTGGCTCACTTTGAGAACCTCTTTCTTCCACCAATTTTCCTTACCCTCTCTTAAGCTTGAGCCTAGTAAGCATGAAAACCCTTGCAAACAGTTAAACAAATATTTACACACAAAAACACAAGAGAATAAAATCTAGCTCTAATACCAACATAATCCGAAAGGACTGTATTAGTTTGTTGTGATAAGTGTCCTTTCAGTAATAAAAACATGTCTAATTTGTCTCCATTTGTTTGCTTGAGGAATGAGTATTTTAACTATGAAACATAGATGAATTTGTGAGTTTTAAGCATGATAATAAGGCTAAATAACACTACAAAAATATGTATAATAGAGAAAAAACATCACACATAAGTTTTACACAGTAGGCATGATGAAGAAGTTCACCCCTCCTGGGCTACATCTACTGGTCTAGCTCCTAATAGAATGCCCATCTTTTTCATTATGCTCAAAATTTCAAATAGATGTATTTATAAGCCTCTAATGGATGTTTTCTCTGCACCAGTGGCTCCACAATGCTCAAATTAGTCTAGGTAGACTCTTGCTTCACCCAAATTGGTCGAAAATTGACCTCCCAAAGCTTTTTTCCCAATCTCAGCTAGAAAAACTCCACCAAAAGTAGAGGACTGTAGTTAACTGTAGTGAAATTAGGAGGAATTTTCCATTTTTAGCGACACGCTATTAAATTTTCCAACAACTAACCGTTTTCATTTAACATTAAGGTCAAAGGCAGAGGTTCCCACATGCTGACCCCCCCCCCCCCCCACAAACTGTGCGGTTAAGTTTTAAATTCTGCAACAAAAAAGGAGTAGAACCCGAAGTGTCGGAGTTCCATTTAACCGTGGTAATAAAAACCACATAACCCACACCATGTGATAGGGTTTAGTGTCACCATTTTAACACCGTCAGCACAAATTTTGTTATTCGTCGCATTATATATAACGCAACCTGCTTGCATGCAATAAACCCTGAGTTTAGACCGTAGAAGTTATGGTTTGTTAGCTACCATTTTAAACATTCATGGTTAGTCACATCCAACAAACCAAATAAAAACGTACAAACCCAAATCAACGATCCTGAAGTTGAAACTTGGCGAAACCTGACTATATTTGAGAAAAGGGAATATTCCTAGTATATGCCACTTGCTGATTGTACCTGCATGCTGACTGGGCATCCCAGTCACTCCTGTCACAAAATGTTAGTTGTTTAGGAAAACGATCAGAACGCGATATCTTCCTCATATGACATCATTTTTTCGAACCGTTCGCGGTGCCGGAATTGCAACAACGATACCTATCTGATCGTGTAGGTTTGGTACAATTTAGATCACTTTAAATTTTGAGAAAAACACATGATCTCCTAATCAACGACACTGGGGATTCACTCAATGAGACTCTAGCATATCACGTGTGATCATAGCATATTAAACAATACCCTTAATTTGAGTACATATTGGAAAATGCCTCTAAAAATCACATTATTTAACCCCTACCAATATAAACAAAATACACCTTCCCAATTTAAAAATCCCATACTTTCACTATATATTGTAGGTATCCATTTTTTCATTAACATTTTTTATACCCATTTATCACTTTTCAATAACTTTGAGCTTTATTTTTTACTCCTGCCAATATAAAAACCCTTTACCCCCTATATATACCCCAATATATTATGTCATTATTTCCTCATTAGATATCCCTCCTGCAGTGAAGCCCCTGTGATTTACAATAACAACCATGTATACACGCCTACACATTTTCTTCAAACAACAAATAATCAGACTATCTATGGAGATTTATAACACAACCCGATACAATATTTACAACAATATACACATACACACATGCACATTTTCTCAACCAGCAAATAAAAGGATACAATGCCCATATCAGCAACAAGGGAATCCAAAGGCTCACACCTTCACCCTCAAAATTGATATTAGGATTCACCTCCTTCCTTAGTAGTCCAGAATCCACTCCCAAAGTAAAAGACCACATCAATTCTAGCACTACAATCCTGTGCCACTTTTCCTCTCAGTAAATAGTTAGCGACTTATTGTTCGAGGGCACACTCCCAATGTGCATTTGATTCCATATGGAAATGTTAATGAAAAAAAACAAATGTATTCCCCGACCTTCCTTTCTCTACTACATAATCCCTTTGGAAATTAGGTCACCCCATTCCTTGCAGTCACAAAACTTCCAAGTTCTGTGGGCATCCCCTTCTCTTCTACATAGTCCCTTAGGTGACCCCTCCCTTGACAAGGTTTCCTCACATCGAAAGTTCCAAAAACCAAGGCATATCCCTGCCTCAAAACCAACATATTGGTTATAGCATGCTCATGGAAATTAATGGACACTATCGGGTACCGACGTCCCATAATGGCCTTGCTCTTGAAGTGCTTTACCAACATATTTTTGGATTTTACAATTCATTTTGTTGTTGTTACTAATCTTCTCATTTAGCTTCAACCACCCAACCGATAATTTCCATGCTTTACTGCACCAAGCACATAAATTTCATTAGATTAAAAATAAATTGAAATAAATTCACATCATACCTCATTAATGGCCCGTCAATAAGGTACACTTGCAATTTTGTTCACTTCCTATTACAACAAGTCAAACTAGTTGTTTGATCAAATCATCATGTATAAACATATCACATCTGATTAGCTCAAAATGCAACCATCCTAATCAAGATCATAGATCACATGTAACCATCATAAACCAGAATCATAGATCACGTGTAATCATCATAAGCTAGAATCATAGATCACATGCATAATTAAAACTAAACTAAAATATTGATACTTATCCTTTAATCGATCCTTGGATTCTACCTTTATCTTGTGTTCTTTCCGTACACACTCCAGATCGGTTTCCACACCCTAAAAACACCCAGTTCCTTCTCTTTAACCACATACGCACACACATACAACCACACAGGGCACGCAATACCATACAATACATGCACCTAAACCTGACATACAATACATACATCTACACCTGCATTCGGTGTACGACACAACACATACACCTACACCTAGTGTACAACACAACACAATACATAAACCTATATCCGGTGTACAACACAACACATACACATACAAATAGTACAACACAATGAATGCACATGTCACGATACCATGACTACGCAATGCACATACACAATACCACACGTATACAAAACTACATGTACAACATGCACAAAATATTAGATGTGCACAACATAGCATGTACAAAATGCACACGCTACCACATGTACAACATGTACACAGTACCACTTGTGCACACAACCAACTGCACAACATGTACACAACACCACTTTCACAACGTGTACATAACACCACATGTACACAACACCACCTGCATAATGTGTACACAGTACCACCTGTACACAACACCACATGCACGACATGTACATAGCACCACCTACACACAACACCCCATGTACAACATGTACATGACACCACATGCACACAACACCACATGTACAATCATATACATAACACCACATGTACATAGCACCATATGTATAACATGCACACCATGCCATATGTACACAACACCACATATGCAACATGCACAAAGTACCATATGTACACGAAACCAAATATCCAACATGTGCACAACACCATATGTACATAACATTGCATAAAAAACATCTACACAATACCATATATACATAGCATTGCATAAACAACATGTACACAACACCATATATACACAACACTACATGCACACAAAATTAGAGGTGCAACATGTACAACATATATACAACAATAGTACTGCACATCCAAATACCACACTATCTCTACTAGGCGACCTTGCTTCCAATTTATTTCCACCATCCATTCCTTTCCTAGCATGTCATAGATCATATCACTTTCATTCCGTTGATGTATCTCACATCATTACCTGTCCACAACATAAACATAAGCATAGTACAACCATATAATATCAATTCATATCCACATGACACTGATCTTGTAAATATATGGCAGGGCTACTCTTTCCACTTGATTCCTCATAAATCAAGAACCTCTTCATTCCATTCACCTGCATAATCAATCATTCCTCCACAAGCATGATCCTTGACAACCTTGTCAGACAATGACATCCATACATACATATATACATATAACCATCAACATAAAAAAATCACGATTGTTGATGACTCTGTTAGACAACAACATACGTACATACATATATATACATATATAGACATCATCATAATCATAATCAAAACATAATTACTAGATATCCTAAGGTCTAGGTTAAGAGAACTCCCTTTATCTGTGCACAACATGAACAACATTGAGAACAACAGTTCCCAACAAAGCTAGGGCATTTGACGCCTCAAATCCATTTACTTTAACTTTCATGTTACCTTTCTCATGAGTGCTATGCCATCGTCCATTTATCCCAATGGACCCAAAAAACTCAACCGAATATCATACCCTTGCCTTCAGTTTCCCTTAACATGCAACAAGATTCATCCAGGTCTTACATTACGTTTTCGGTACCACACATCTCTCCCTGAGCTCCATTAACTTCCTCCTTCCCAACCAATTCCCAATACCCTAAAATCATAAAAGGCAAGAACGAGAGACAAACAAAAAAAAAACCATGAAAACTAATAGAAATATGACATCACAAACAAAGTAGCAAGTCCTTGCACCAGACAAAAAAAATTACAAATCAAACACAATGAAATCACCAAAACACTGAAAAAACAAGGCTAGCAACAAATACCATGACTTAATTCCCCATGGGTTCCTAGTGCTTCCAAAGGAAATCTCAAGTTGAACCTTCTCCAAGGTTTTATTTTAGTATCTTTGCCATGCAATCCCCTACATCATACTTCCATAATACAAACTATTAGCATATAAATAAATATAAAAATATACTAGTTATCTTACCTTATTGTGCCAAGCACGTTTCCTTGTAACTAAACACACATGTCAGCCACATATTACAAATATCAAGAAAACATATCTATTAATTTTAAATAAATCTTTACCAAGTCAATCATGTCATATTCAACAGTCAACTCACATTCATCGTTCATAATACATAATGCTACAACTATCACCTGCTTACACTTAAGTACATATCAGCTGTCTCAGCACATGTGTTAGTACAACCATCTTAAAAATGATCACTTTTTCTTGAAATCTTATAGACACATAATTATATAATTAAATTAATCAAACATTCCAAAAACAAATAGACAACCTAATAGACACCAAACACTCAAACACAAAATAGATGACATAATCAATCATTCAAGCACCAATTAGACAACATAAGAAAACCCATACCTTAATGTATCTCAGGGGAGGATATATTGTCTACACAATCAATATATATTATCACGATATAAATTCAAAATGTATCAACTCAAAAATAAATAAGGTTATGATGTTGATAAAAGTAACTAGCTAACACGTTCACATCATAAACTCATAAACAATTGTCATTGATGCATAACAATCACATATGCACAATCAGTCTAGATTAGTACAACACAATATCATGAACAGGTCGACTCATACCTGAATTTCATAACCATAGCCATCTCCATAGTTCAATCCATATTAGCATGAAACATATAACATGAATATCTTAAATTCAACGAACATAATCATCATGTGTATAAGCACAATGTATATAACAAGTCGCTACCACTCATGATTTTCCAACACATGTGCATATGACCATACTGAGAACTAGAATCTATCATGCATGTAACCAAAACAAAAATAGAATTACATAAATGCATATAAAAATCATTAATCACAATACCTTTATTCCAAACATATAAACCTATATGACGATTTTCTCTTACCCTAAAGTCTAGTGTTGCAACTTCGCTCTGAGGATCTATATCTCATGCTCTATCTCAGCCAACACATCAACATCATAACATACTAACAACATTATGATGATAAACACTACATAATGACCACCACGATGCATGCCTGCCATACCATGCATACATAACCATAACCAGGACAATGCATGCATAACAACGTCATATAGACACCAACATGGATAAAAAAATATATATACAACCGAAATGCATTAATGACAAGCACACCCCAACATCATCATTGTCAGGTTTGACATGGCGACACAACTAAAACCATGACCACCACCATGTATACAAAATAAGCACATAGACCATAAGAATAAAGAAAACGTATGCAACTGACATGTATGCATGACCAACACACCACCCATCTCATCCAAGGGTTGAACCATGCTCTCATACCACTCTGTGGTATTTGATATCATCCAAAGGGAACGAAAACCATACATCACCCAAAGAAAACAAAATCATGCTTTGATACCACTTTGTGGTATCATATATTACCCAAGGAGAGTGCAACCATGCTCTGATACCACTCTATGATATCATATATTAACAAAGGAGAGTGAAACCATGGTCTGATACCATATTTTAACACCCTCCTCCCACATTTACCCAAATTAATCAGTCCGCTAGGGTAAACATGTTATGAGAGGATACTATGATGTGATTCAACTCCCCAAGGACAATTATGGAAGTGGAACCGGCATAATGAAAGAAAACTAACCTTCCACACATGCTACAGAACCTCAAGGAGCCAACCAACACTTCCATGTGATCAACCCCTGAGACCACATAACAATTCGTTGATCTGGACCCTTATATGATCCCATGACAAGCCATTCATGTGAATTAGGACTTCTAGTTTCTCCCATAGCAAGTCATGCCAATGAATATGGACTTTTCTCAGTAGTTCTGAGCCAACGAACCTAGATTCTGAGACACTTTTTCAAGGCTAGGTCTCAGGCCACTGCCCAAAACTTCAAGAAACTTCGAGAAATGATAAATAGAATTGAAAAAAGGTTACTAATGCAAGCATTGGTATAATTATTTGATCTAACCCCTAATATCCATGACAAACATTTCGTCAAACATGTCACAAGTATGTAATCTACTTGTCATAGCAACAATTCTGAGTATAGGGGTCTCATACTTATATAATATTCGTAAAGAGGAATTGATTCCTTATCAAAATAGTTGCAATATCAATGATTAGGTCATACATTCACTTTTCATTCATTTTTTAATGAAACCATCTTGAGAGCCACACATCAAGTCTATCATAAAACATCCTCATAAACAACATATAACCAACAAAAATAACCAGGATATAAAGACCATAAAAACCACATATGAGCAAGTATATTTACCCATAAAATACAAGAGGAAAGAAGCTCTTATTAACATATGCAAAATGAAACCAGGCCTGGGACTTCCATGTACCACCTGACCATAGATTGGACTGAGTCAAATATCTCTTTCAGCCAATCACCCCCATGCCATATTCCAACCATGAATGTGGGATGTCATGGACAAACCAAACAAAACCAAAACACAGCTTCTAGAGGCTAAAATGCCTCAACCCTCAACCATTGATTCCACCTCATGGTCATACATCAATAGCCATCACCAAATCAGTCTCTACCCAAGTTGTCCAGGGCTCCAGATCGTTTTCTCCAACCAAGGCTTCCAAGACTACTAACTCAACACACAACAGTTGTTGGGATTTCAGAGCGTTTGTCCAACTAGGGCTTCTAGGACTAGTATCTCAACCCAAAAAGGGATTCGAGAGTATTTTTCTAACCAAGGCTTCCAGGACTAGGAACTAAACCCAAGCTGGTATAGGGCTTCTAGAGCGTTTTTCCAACCAAGGCTTCCAAGGTTTGATAACTCAAACCACGACCAAAGGAACATGAAAACCAACTATAAAACAAAAGTAAAACCCACAACACCATGGCTATCCAATAAATCGAAAGGCTAGGTAAAACCACTATTAATCTAGGAAATCCTTGATGCCAATGACAAATCATAACCAAGAAACCACATGCATATGCCATGCATGCCAAAATTAGCAAGTAAATCATATATGCAACCCGGTAGCTGCAAAGAAAATCCATTGTAGCTATTGATTCCACTGTCCTCTTTCACTTTCCTACTCTTCCTTTGCCTGCTTGCTCCAAATCACAAGTATGCCACACTCCTCCAAGAGTGCTCCAAGAAAACTCCAAGTGTCCAAGAGTATGAGAGAAAGAATAGAGAGAGAGCTCCAAAATTGAACTAAAAAAAAGTATGAGGAAAAGTTATCAACTGATCCTCATAAGCCTTTTTATTAATGAGGCCTCCATTTTCTTCATTTTCCATTATTTTCCTTCATTTTCCTCTTCACATGCAATTTGTGACCTTCCACCTTCCTTTTCTCCTATTTTCCTTTATTTTCACAAATAAATGCCAATAAATGTTTGATGCCTTTCCAAATCCTTTTTCATTGCCTTTGCAAAGTCCCCTTAGCCATTAGTAAATCAAATGAACATCCACTAGTATTTTTCCCCACCATTTAGCTAGGAATACGTGTCCTATGACCTTGGTATTATATTTTTTTAATGGATTTTTAGTAAGGGTTGTTACATACAAATTACATGTATCAAATTTGGTAAGATAATCATGTTTGTAAGTATCTCAGGAAGGACCATGTATTTAATTTAGATTATTAAATATTAATTTATACAATGTAATCTAATTTTATGTGTTTGTGTTTATTTGTCGTATATGCCCTCTACAATTTTCATATCTGCTTAACTTCCCTACACGTCAATAACATGCAGGAGGGAAGTGATGATAGGGATTCCTTACCAACAGTTTGACCATTACCCAACATCGAGGCACTGGCACGAGAGGACATATGAATCAAGGTAGTCGAATACCTTCATACCTGACCCTCGTCCGTCATTTATTAGCGACATGGCCCTGCAATTGGTGCTACTAGCTTTGTTGTTGGTATTTCCCTTACCACTATAGCTTGCTTTGGTGCCTCTTCCCTTGTCTATCCCCAAAATGGCTCTACCTTCTAGCGGACTCTCAAATGGACTTGAATCAAGGGATCTCACTATTTATTTCCCTAAGCATTGGGGATATTACTATTACTAGTCTATGCTACTAGTATGATAATAGTATAATTATTTACGTTACTATTATGCTAGGTGGTAAATAAGATGGAACTAGCTAGGAAACTTAATAAATGGATGGGTTCACATACAAATTTAGGAAAAAAAATTGGTTGTGCATTTTCATATGGAACCAAATCATCTAAATGGTGGGTTATTCCTTTCAAATCCAAACCATTGCAAATTTCAAATGCGATGTGATTTTTTGGGTTTCTAGTGATTAGTTATGTTAATCTGATAACTACCATGCTTCTATCTGAGGCTAAGGGGATTGCTTCAATACGGAAAGACTCCAAGGACAAACAAATGAAGCAATGGAGTAAATGAAGGGAGAGGACATAACACCATAGAAAGAACATGCTCTCCTTTCTTGGTAATTACACCTATACTTGCAACTAATCAAGCATGTTTAGTGCTTTTTCTTTGCTTCTACATCTTCCAAACAACCAAATATACAACATTCATAACTTAACAAGCATGCCACAATTTAATCATTATGACGAACATGTAATCTTGTACATCTGATTACAAAAGATACATACCATACCCACAACACGTAAACCATATAAAACCAAGGACTCCTTCTGGGGAGCCCTGCCCCTTGACAACAATATTAATATTTTTTGTATATTGCATTATGAGATGATGCATTGGTTGTTTCTCTTCTTAAATAAAATGAATAAATGTTAGCTACCTTTCTATGTAAAGAGTATTTTTTTTTATATTTATTGAGTCCAATTGATGGGTTTTCTATAGTTATTGAGTCCAATTAATCCATGGGTGAGGGGATTTTTGGTCTGAAGAAGGAAAACACTTGAAAAAATATACATGGAGCTATTGAAATTAAATATCATTAAAATATTCTAATGATATTGAAAACCCTACAGTAGAAGATTTAAAATAACAATTTTCCTTGTGATTTGGACTTCAATGATTATTTCTTCACAGTTTTTGCACTCTTAAGCTTAGAATTCTAATGGAAAAAGGTATGGCCATGACCAAATTTCAGCTTAATTTTGGATTTCCAAAACTTAGCTAAATAATCAAAGCTAAGAAAATACATCTTCAACATCTCCCTCTAGATGGTCACCCTCTTTGAGATTGTTGAACTCGAAAAAGTGAGTGGGACATTGATCCTCACGATGAAAGTCATGAGAAGATCGAAGCTTAATTCCACACTTCATGTTCATTGTATGCTTAACACACATGACATTGTAATTCCAAGGACCATTATCTGGTACCTGCACAAACGGAGAAAATAATGAATAATTCAACAAAGATGTTACATGCTACAGTTCAGACCTAGTAATTTAAACTCGAAATGGAAAATCAGGGAATAGGAAATACCATGTAAAATCCAAGTAAATGATCACTAAGAAGCATTTTTACTTTCTCATAATGAGTAGGAAGATAACCATATGAAACTGCATGTAAGAATGATGCACTTCACTCCATCCCACTGCTTATTATTCTCCAATATTCGAGCATGGAACGTTAATTCCTGATAAACCATGGCAAGGAGAATATGTATTTAATGAAATACCTTACCATTAAGCACACTTTCCTTAGCTATAAATGCATTCTTCTTTTACCCTAATGAATAAACACCAAACAAAAAACTTGAGGTGATAACTGAGTAATCTCATTTGTTTGTGTATTCGTCCATCCTAGAGGCTCTAAATCATTCAAAAATTCGTGCTCCAGCAAAGCCAAAGGAAACTAATCTTGTTGATGCATTAACCATTGTGGAGGCATAACTATACACCAAATTTTCATCACCAGTGGATTTTCTGGAGGGCTTATACCATAAATATACCCCGCAATCTGAGACGTAAGGTCATCTACGCAAATGAATTTTCCCAATATTTTCTTTGGCGTAATGTATGTATAACCAGTTTCATGTTCAAACAGACACAATTAGATGAAACGAGCCCTTGTAAATCCAAAGAGAAACTAAGACAAAAAAAACTTAAATTAATGTATGGAATTTTTAAGAATTCATCTTATTGAAATTTACAAAAATATATATTTATTTTCTTATCAAATTCCAGTGAAACCTTGTGCGCATGTCTTGGTGGCAAAGATCATGGAAAGCAGGATTTGAACCTATCCAGGCGGAGATTACTTAAAGCCCTCGCTTGTACTTGCACGACAAATCAAGATCGTTGAAAGAAATATTTGAACCTGCATGGAGAGAGATTACTTAAAAACCTTGTACATATATAACAAATCTAAAATCTAAATCTCGCTCTAGCTTTTACACAGCGTTTCTCTATCTCAATTTCTCCTCACAACACTCATTCCTCTGAGGAGTAAGAGGCCACGTGTTATAGGAATCAACGCTCTCACTGAATCCCTCAAGCACAACCTAGGGCTTCCACCTCCAGCTTCCATCTATACACCAAAACATAATTCTAGGTGAGAGATAGGGTTTTGTTGAAATTGGACCTGCCACCCGAAGACTAGAGTTTGAGTTCAAGTTTGTCACGTTCCTGAAATCACGACGTGAGGCCTAATAATAAACCACCAAAGTGTGCCAGCACCGCAGGGCACCTCACCTAGTTCCATTGACCCTGACATATCTGTGAATTGTGGAGTTTCCAGAGCTTATCCATCGAGTCGTCATTCTTTAGAGTAAACCCAGGACAACGCATTGCATAATTCGATAGCCGAGAGTGTTTCGAAACCTCCTATTTGCTTAAAACCAGGATCAATACTCCGCACTAGCCGTCTTATTAGATTAGGGATTTTGAAACGTCTCGTCTCATTTCTTTCAGCAGTTGGGAGTTTTCAAACCACCTGTAGTTGAATTCGTCCATCTTCAAATTGCTGAGCTTCAATCTTTTATGGATTTTGCGTTTGCCTGTTGGATGACATATTTAAGCAAAACATGGTAAAATTTATCAAATGGAGATCCTACAAAGCGAGCGCTCTACCATGGAAGAGCCGATCAAATACCACTGTGCTTTTATTGAAAGAGAATGGCGCTCATGAACTATATAGCTGGAACCCTCTGAGGACAATTGTTGTTGTTGTTGGTGGCTACTGTTGAATCATAAAGCTGTTACTCAATGGAGACATTTTTGTGGCTCTTGGTGGCTAATGTTGAATCTTATAGCTGGAACCCAGCAAGGTGAGTTTTTACTACCTCTGGTGGCTATTGCTGATTCATAATGCTGGTACCCAATGTGCACAATTTGTTTTGGTTTTTGGTGGCTTGTGCTGATTCATAATGCTGGAACCCAATGTGAACAATTTCTTGTGGCTTTTGGTGGCTATGTTTGGTTCATGAGTGCTTTTGTTTTTGTCATTGGCATACATGGTGGGTCTGGTGTTGGTACTGGGTGGTGCCGCGTTGGGAGGTATTGGGTGCAGGCGTTGGTGCTTTAGTTGAGCAGCATTGTGTGCCGGGCGGCATCGGTGTCTGATAAAGTGTGATTGTTGTGTTTGTTATGGATTCTGGACAAAGATGAAGGTGCCAAGAATTTAGTTGCAGAAATTATGGTAGTTTTGATTGGGGATAGATGAGGGTGGTGCTGGATGGTGTGTGGTGCATAACTTGTGCGGCGCTGTGTGCTGGTGCCACGGGGATTGGGGGGGAGGCTGTGCACCGGATACCCACAACAGTCTCATTTTACACGAGCATCTCGCTCTGTTGCCGAAGGTCTACCATTTATTCATGCTGCCGCCATGAGGTGTGGGGGCATGGGGTTTCTTTGCTTGTAGGTGTGGGGCATGGATTTTCCTTCTGTCTTTGGCGTGATCGATCTGGATAGATGGGTTTTGGTTTTTATCCTGCTCGGGGGGACATCCGACCTACAGGTGGTTTCGAGGCGCTTGCAGTTTTGAGGTGATGGTGGACATTCTCAGGATTCCATTCCTGTTGCTGCTGCAATTCTGAGGGCTTCCTGGTTTTTCCGATTGGTCTATCGGTTTTTCCGGTTATTTTTGAATTTTCCACGGTATTGGCACATCTTGGGTTGCGGATCATTACAGTCTGACATTGGCTGCGGCATATTCTGGTGCCTTTATTTATGACTTGTACCAAGTATCTGTTTGACGCTCTTTCTCCATTTATTCCCACTTAAATTATCAGTAGATTTCACGACTCGGGCGATTTCCCAGGATTTGCGGTACTTGGTTTGGGTTTAAGTGTTTCGATTGGTGCTTTGTGCGGTACTAATCCTACGCGTTACATTTATTAAGTTTCTGCACCTGCCTGACATCCTGTGTCTGCTCTCCCGATCTACGTCCAATCTGCCTTTTTCCTATGCCGATGTTCCTCGATTCCACGATGGATCCCAGAATTCAACTGTTTTCTGATTACTCTACTTCTGTCGCATCGGGTATCTGCATGGACTGGGGAGCAGATGGTTACATTTTTCAAATGGATATCTCATATCCATTTGATCCCGAATCTGTTGGGCATGTCAATCATGTTTGGAAGTTGTCAGGTGCCTGATTTTCGGATCGAGTTGGGGAGCCGGATCTCCCCCAATCATGGGGATCAGAATTTCTTTGTCTTCGTGCGCCATTTTCTTTTTCTGGTCCATCTTTTCTCTTTTCAAGTGAGCCTGTTTTATCCTTTTTAGTGTACAGGGGTTTTGTTTTTGTCCTGGGCTGGTTTTCTTCTTCAAGCGAGCCTGTCTTATTGCATCAAGCGAGCCAGATCTCCTTGTGTCAAACAAGCTTGATGATTTACAAGCGAGCCAACTATATTATACAGGGGTTATGCTTTGCAGGTGGGATATCGAAGCCGCTCAATGTTCAAGTGAGCCTGATTTGGTGATTGCACAAGCGAGCCTGCCTCATATCAGTCTTGGAAGACACTATGGAACTCACCTTTTTGTTAGCTTTCTTTCTATACAGTTATCTTTTATTTTCCTCATTTTCATGAATATGATGCTTCTGTATTTTCCTTGTATGTTCTTTTCAATGTATACAGGGATGATCTTGTGGGTTGGTTTTATACCACCCGTAATGTTGTTGGCCATGAACATCGAATCACTTTTCCTCGGAAGTGTATTCTGGATGTATATGGGTATATGGGGTTTTCTCGCTGTTTTTATATAACAGTTTGAGAATGTATTGATGATCATGTACTTTCATATATTTCTTTTAATATATACAGCGTTTTTTTTCTTTTGAAAAAAAAATTCGATAGCCACATGTAATCATGCACATTCGGCCACATTTTATACAATAAGTATTTAATATTAACCTACAAACATTTAATATTAATTAGTTAACGTTAGAGTAATGTTAGCATTTTCCTTATGAAAAGTTTTGTTGAGAAAATGTTGTCTTAAACCAAGTTTTGTGACTCTCTCCCTCAAGAAGAGGTCAAATAAGGCCTCAAAACTCTTCACTAGCTAACAAAAAGCTTGTCAATATTTAATAGCCTGAAAAAAAATATATGTACTTGAAAACATTACATTTAATAGTTTGATTTATGTTCAGAGATTAAAATACAAACGCAAACCAATTACTATAGTCCTTATGGTCCCTGCTACCTTATAGCAAGGACTAGTACCACATTATTTTAATTTTTTTTTAAGATAATCATATGGTGTCTAACATATTAGAATGTAAAAATTCACATATAATACTTTAAAATGGATAAAGTGAAAATATTAAAAAATAATATTTATTTGATATTTGTGCTCAAAACAAATCTAGGTATGCAGGTAGTATACACTAATTGCTTGATCAAAAATTTGGATTCAATTCTCTAAATATAAAAATTAAAATTAAAATTAAATGCAATTTTTTTTTCTTTTAAATTTTTTCAAGGAAAACATATATGGGTATCTATTTAGTATATGGGTGTTAAAGAAATAATATGTTTATATAACATCTCATACATACATATAAAATAGTGAATAATAAGGAAATTTGAGATGCAGTCTTATGAGATGTTTATATATAATTTGTAAAATAGTGAATAACGAACCTAGATCCATTTTAATTCTGGATCTATCAAGGGTTGAGAGAGATCAAATCTCTAGAAGTGCAAACCTCTTTTTTGAGTGCAAAATTTGAGGAAAGGTTTGCACCTCGATCCCTCTTGGCTCTTGATAGATCCGGAGTTAAGATTGATCCAGGCTGGTTTGAGTCATGTGCGGCAAAGGAAAATATATTGAACTTATGATTAATTTTATCAATAATATGTAAATACATATAATACAAATATAATAATTTTATATGTGATAAATATATGATTAATTTTATCAATAATATGTAAATACATATAATATAAATATAATAATTTTATATGTGCTAAATATATTTACCTGGTCACTTTAATTGTTAAATTTGCTTAGTTACCCTAGTTTTTTGAAATGATAAATATTGTTAATAACTTTAATAATGAAATAAATTTTTTGAATGCAAAGTGATAATGTAATAGTGTTGAATGATAGAAAATGAAATTAATAAAAATAAACTCAATTACAAATAGTCTTCATTGTGATCAATTTCAAATTATTTGAGATGCACTCATATAATGTTAGTCATATGAGAGATTAATGCTTCCTCTCAAATTCATATATAATATTTATGAAAATCTAATATATTAAAATAATTGGTTATGTTTTCTATTATGCATGAGAGTAATGGGTATCTGGTCATTTCCAAAAGGAAAATACTTTCAAATGTCTCGAATATTGGATACAAATAAAAAATGTCAGAATATAAATATTCGGCTGCGTGAAACTTTGGCATACATCACACATATTTAGAATTAAATAGTTATAACGAGAATTTTTGACATAGAAGGAATTTGTTTATATTTGATTAAGGATTAACGATAAATTTTTAATTAAGGAAAAAATTAGATAAAAAAATTAAGAAAAAAAAAACAAAATTTTAGTGGGTTATTATTTTTATAAAAAAATGTAAAAATAATGGGGTTTTTAGAATGTAAATTTATGTGATTTATAATCTTTTTTGTTGAGAAATTTTCTAATAAATTACATTTTAATTTTTTGGATCTATTCATTTGGAACCATTTAGTGTGGTTTATCATGAATGAAAAATAAATTTTTCATTTTGGTTTCCATTATTTTTAGTCGTTATGCATCTCTATAATATATTAACATGATTGGATCAAAAGATTCATCTAAGTCTTGATGATGAACCACACTAAGTGATTTGAAATACATCGACCCAAAAAGAATGGAATATGATTTACCAGAAGAATTATCTTGAAAAAATAATGGGGTTGTTGTTTTAGCTACAACACAACTCATTGCTCCCAAGTTCTTAATTGAACTTGGAAACTTTCTTAAGTGTACTAAGGCTCCACTTCCAACTCCTATGTAATGGGTCACCCTAAGGCATAGAGTCAATTATAGAAGGGTGGTAGTTGGCCATCACAACAATTGCCCTAAAGTGCTACACTTAACTATCTATGGTATTTTCAGTGCACTGAGGCAACCAAAATATTTCCACACCTCCACTTTATCCATAGAATTTTAAGTGCAATGAGGAAACCAAAAGACTTGCATATCTATTGAGAGAGGCACATCTATGCCAATGCTTCCATTACCTTCAACTAATAATATCATGATATCTGAGCCATCTTGGAAATAATCCTTAAATTTTCATAGGGATATACCCTGCAAGGATAACCCTCCCTCAACCTAAGATCTTATACATGGAGGTAGAAAAGCATCTTCCTTGTCAATTTGGTCTACTTTATACTCTAGACCATCCAATTCAAATGCATATGTTTCATTGGTTGACTCATTTGTTGTCTCCACTTTTCCCCAAATTATCGTACTCCCCCTAGTAAGTTTCCACTATTTTTACATTATCATCATTGCTATACAAAGGAAATATTTCCACTTATTCCTCAAGGTTTTTAGGTAACCTCTTGTAACTCAATAAGTTCTTAAAAGCACTAATGCACTAACACATCCATGCCCATTATCCTACTTATTGGATAGAAAATTTCATACAAAATATCAGTGTTAAGAAAAGGATATCTATCATTGACTATTTCCATCACAAGTTTCATCCCCTTGATAAATCAAAATTTCCTTCCCTATCCAACCCTTCACCAAAATTGCCACCTTTTCCAACACCCTAGGTTCCACTTCTTGTGACTAGGGAACAAACCACTTGTGGCATTAATTGGCGAAAGGATGATAGAAAGTTCCTATCAATGCCACCACCAATTACTTCAATATAGTAATTTATTATTCTAATACCTTCACTGAAATATTTTCCACCAAAGGATTCATAGAATTCCCTCCTAAAGATCCATATGTTGATCCTACATCAAATCCAAAATCATTATGTCCTTCATTGAAATTTTGTATAGTTCCTTGAATAATGCTTAAGAAACTCATCTTATTTACGAATTCTTATTTCCTTTTTATTATAGGAGTGATGCATGGATCTCAACATAAAAATTTAATCAAATTTTCTAAGTGGGGAATGGGTGTTTTCTATACATCTCTTCCATGAACTCTTGTTCTTGACCTAATATCATGAACATGCTTAAACCCATTTTCATGGAAAACATAACCTAAAACACTACCTTTGAAGTTAACTACACCTAGACTTATTCCAAGGTTGTTAGCTTCATTTTCAAGGGACAATTAATGGAAAAAATGGTCCTAGTAACAATGGAAACAATAAAAAACATTACCTCTAGACTTAGGTAATTCATATTTCTTACTTGTTGTTATGTCACCATCATCTTGGAAACCCTTCCTCTTAAAAAATACCAAATTATGCTACAACTATGTCATAGCTTGCAACCTCTATTCTATGGATTTTTCCATGCTTTGGACTACTAGGAAACTTCATTGTATTATTGGAAAACTATCCAAAAATTTTCATCACATATTCCACCTTGACTTCATAGAATCTTCCTCTACACCATCCATTCTACACATATGCATATCGAAAGAATTTCCAAATCCTTTAAAGTATACTCTTTTTAATCTTTCAAGTAACCCTTGCAATTGTGTGTAAGTTTTCCCAAAAACTTATGTTATAGCTCAATTATTTCGAAACCTTGTGAAGAGTTCTTGATCTTTCTCTAATACCCACTTTTCTTCAAAAGGTGTTGAAGAATATTCTTTGATACCCCTATCATAGACTTATAGTTTTCCCAAATTGTTCTTTACAAACTTGAAGTTCCCAAAAAAAAAAAATGTACATTAGATCGTAATACATTGGCTTGCCTTGGATTTTAGGGGCTTGGCCAACTTATTCCAATTGCAAGACCATGACTCTTCACTTAAGGTTACCCATAACTATGCCTTAAGCTACAATTTTCTAGATTTGTAGCTAAGTTCAATGCAAAAAATTTACAATAGGAACACATCCAACTATGGCCTTAAAGTATCTCATATATTTCACACTTGGACATTCAATATAATGAAATTAATGCTAACATTCAACGATGAAAAAGAGACCATGACACAAATGTATTGGTAGCACCAAAAGTGGGTGGCTCCTTAACTTCATTTATACAAAGAATGTTATAAATATATAATAATGGAGCATTTCCTTCTACCTACAACTCTATAACAAATGTAGATCTAAGGAAATACTACATACTACCCATTACTAAAATACTTGCAAAATCCACCTTTTGAAGAATATGGAGTTATGCTTCTTGCAAATCCTAACTCTTTCACAATTTACTTAGCTAGTGTCCAAGTAGTCTACTATACCATACTTAGTCTTAGCACACACATAGAACTCCTTATCCAACCTTGTATCAATAAGGTGTAATGGTTCTTCCATATGTCCTTACACAATGTAGGTGTCGTATTTATACAGAGGATGTTTCTTTGATGTTTTCTTCTCCTAAGGTCACTCGTAATACTTTCAACATCCAAAGTGGCCCCAATGTGAAATACACCCATTATTCCAGTAATTATTTGAGCCCCTTGGTCCACAAGTCTATCTTATGCAACCAAGGTGTCCTTAATGTCTCATGCATCCAATGGTAAACTATCTTTGTTCGATGACATCCAAGATTCTTATTTCCTTTCCTTATGTTGTATGTCACACCAAGCATCTATCTATTTGCATTGTGATGCAAATTTCTAGGTACTTTGACTCAAAAAATTATGTTGATACACCCAAAGTCAAAGCATTGCTATCGACAAACTCATGAACCAAGAAATTTCCACCATCCAAGTCATTGCGAGGTATTTATAAGAAACCTCCAATAATTTTTTTTTATCTTTTCTCCCTACTTAGCCAAATTTATTTTCCAAGCCCTATAAAATTAGGCATGCTTTTCCATTTTCTAAGTTTGTCTAAAACATGCTTGTCAACCCTTGAAACCTACTATCACAACCAAATAAAGCTTCTCAATTATTGTGATCTTCCCTGCTTTCATGCAATGGTGGCCAATAAGTTTACAATGTGTCTTGTTGTAATGCAAGGATGCCCAAACCATCTCATAAATCCAGCCAAAATCAATATTGCATCCAATTTTGTTGGCCAATGACCACCAAAGTGAGCATGTAGTGGAGGCACTCAAAGTGCATCAAGGTAGGGGCCTCACAAGAAGCCTTAGTCTAATATCATGCTTATCACAATAATGACTATATATTTTCCCGTCCCAAATGAATGATCTCATTGCACATGTGTGTTAGAAAATTAATTAATGGAGCATTGAAATACACAAAATATTGCGTAAACACAAATATAGAAATGGTGAAAATGTGAAGTTGGGTTACACTTTTTGCCCCTTTTTGAGAAAAAAATTTCATTTTTTTCTGTTCTTTAACTTTTTGCAAGCCAAAACAATTTTTATGTTTAGAATTTCATTTTGCGATAAAAATGAAAGTTGTCATAAATTTTATTAGCTTTCTATTACTTATTTTTTGGAATTTGTTTATACACATTTGATATGTCAACTTAGCATTTCTTTGAGTGTGTATTTTTTTAACAATCAAAGGATTCATAAGAAGTCATGTTAATACACACTACTGTATTCTTTGAAACTTTGTGTTTTTGAGAAAAAAAATGTGTTACAACAATCTAGATAGAGTCTACTTCGGTTTCGTTATATTTACAAAGCCAACTAATGCATATCATAATTACTAGAATTTTTTGAACTAGTCCAATATGAAAAAACTGCATATTTTGAATATGTTTTGCGACACACGAAATTTCTTAACATATAAGTTATAAACTAAAAATCTAAAAACTTCCCATTAAAGACGAAGGACCAATGTAATGCACTATAATTTTTTCAATTTTTTTTACAGCATATTTTGGAAGACACAGAATTATGATTTCACTGAATCATAATGACCTTCAGAAATTGTTTGCACCCGTTTTATTACAAAATTAATTAAAATTAGTAAATATTTATGAAATTCCATAAAATTTATATTTCCTGAAAGTAGATTGAATTCTGAAAATGCTTGTCTTGGTTCCGACAGTTAATTCATAATGTTTCATGTATTTTAATCAGTGCAAAGTTGAAGATATGTATTCAGAGCTTGGCTCTGCGTAATTGCAGACGTGTTAGTTCGGGTGAACTCTTAAAAAAACTTCGGCTGGATTTTTTTTTTGCGTCGACGGCACGTCAAGTATAACGACATAAAAATTTGGCCGAAATTTTACCGGACTTTCCATCGGCTGGTAAATACCACGAAGCCCCTCCAAAAAAATATTTCACGACAATATAAATTGCCGCGAAAGCATTCATTATTTTCACATATTTTTTCACATTTGGTCTGATTTTGCAAAGGTCTTGGTCTAATTTTGCAAAGAATTGTTTTGACTTTAAGGAATTTTATTAGAGGTACATTCAAAGGACATTTTTGTAAATGATTTTTTTGGGTTTAAGGAATTGTTTTGGAGGTACATTCAAAGGACATTTTTGCAACGGATTGTTTTGGGTTTAAGGACTTTTCTTGGAGGTACATTCAAAGGACATTTCTTGGAGGTATGTGATACATTTTTTAAATGTTTTTTGGGCTTATTTTTTTTGGAGGTATGGATTTGGGCTTAATTTTCATTCTTTTTAGAGGTTTTGGGCTTAATTATCAAAAGAATATTTTTAGGCTTAATTTCGAAAGGACTCTTTTTAGGCTTAATATTTAGGATATTTTTTGGAGGTATTTTTTAAAGTGATATTTTTTTAGAGGCTTTTTTAAAGTGCATTTTTTAAGAAGTTGGAATTCATTTTCAATGGACATTTTTTGGAGGTATTTTTTGAGGTGACATTTTTTTAGAGTACGTGTTTTGGGTTGAAGTAAATCTTTTATAATGATTTTTTAAAATGATTTTTTGTCTAACTTTTTAAATGAAATTTTTTTGCAAGACTTGGAAGAAAATATTTTGAGCTTCATTTCATTTTGATAAGACCTTTTTTCTCGTATTTTTTAAAGTAAGTGTTTTGGATTGAAGTATTTATTTTTTGCAAAAATTTTAAAATGAGTTTTTTTTTAATTAAATCTTTTGTGATGTCTTTTTTTTAATTGAGTTTTTGTCAAAAATTTTGAAGGAAATTTTTTGAACTTCGTACTCTATAATCATGGGAAATCAAAGGAATTGTGCGAGAAAATTTGATCAAAAAAGAGACCCTGAGGAACGTAGAGAAGAGACGAGAGAATCTCGCAAAAGATAGAGAGAATCACTCTCAAATATTGAAAGGGAAAATCGACCTCAACTAGAGGTTGAAGCAGGTATGTAAATGTAAATATTATGAATTTGATATTTAAAATTTTCCTAGTGTAAAATGTGAAGCTTATTTTTTATTTGATGAACTAATTTGAAAAATATTTTGCAATGTAAACAGAGAGAGATATTCCTCAAAACATTGATGATGAGATACAAAATTTTGAAAGCGAAAGTGAAAGAGATATTGAACCAATGATTGAAGATGGTGAAAATGTTGAAAGAAATTCATTCACAAGGTATATATGTGTGTGTGTGTGTGTGTGTTGAACACATGCACGTATTATTGAAATTACACATATTTATTAATTTAGTTATTTATTGAATATGTAAACTTATTATGTACTATTCATTCGAATATGTACAGACGAAATCAATGTTGGTGATGAGATGTTAGGAAATGTTGACACACGCACATATGGAGATAAAAGAGCTGACCATGTTATAAGATATCGAGTTAAACGCATTTTTGATACATACTTCATAAAGGAAAATGTGACAGTTCAAGCCCAAATGCTGAAAGGTCTCCTATCAGTAAGGAAATTAAAAGAAGCTACGACTTTATTGGTTATTTGAAAATCAACAAAAGCTAAAAAAATGAAGAAAATTGTGATACAAAATATAAATAGTGATTTAAATTCAATTAGAAGATCTAGACAGAAAAAAAAATTTAGTTGTATGTAGAGCAATACATATGGTAGTGGTTTCATCAAGTACTAAAGAGAATCGCTTGGTAAAATCTATGGCACGAGCATTAGGAACCTTACGAAAAACTTTTCACCAACATCGGAAATTTCGGTTGCAAATAGATGTAAATGATGAACTCTCTTGTTGGAGAGCTATTTGTAGGCAAACATACAAAGATAGACTTGGAGAAAATGTAAAAAAAACAATATATGAATATTGGAAGAAAAATTCACGTGTTTTGCCAAATGTAAGGGATGTGATGCGAAGAAGAATAACATGAAATCAATACGAACAACATGAAAAACATTTCTAGGAAACCACCTAGATAGAGTTTTTAAACAAGTTCAAAGAAGAGAATCTTGAAATTCATGTCTCAATCAGTGCTTTTCTTCAGCAAAAACCATGGTATGTAAAAATTATCACCATATGCGACACTTATTTTTGTCGTTATCATGTGGAATTTGAGTTATATTATGACACATTCCTTAATTTTGGTAGAACATTTTGGAAAGATTTACCTCCTCCTTCCACTCTCTGTGATTTCATATCTCAAATTCTATGTGAAAGAGAAAGCGATGAATTATTTTATGAAAAGAAATGTGTTGGTGGTAAAAAATGTGATGATTGTGAAAATTTGACTAAATTTCAAAACAAATATTGTATTCATATAAATGATCAACCATTTTCCAACATGATGACGCAAAGAGATCTTGGGGTAAGCCCAAAATCCCATTGCATGTATAAATCTCGATCCTAGACCTGTGGGTTATGGCCCACGAGGTCTTATTGGAAGCGTTTAGCCTTTTCTACCTTTTAAAATACTGTGGATCTATATTAAAATCGAGACCTCCCTTTAAGGAGCCTAAACAACCATCGTAAACATTACAATATATGTGTTAGATATTAAAACCCGCAGTCACACATATATGGATTATAAAACATAATTCAGCCCGCCTCTATAGATATCGGTGATTACATTCCACCCAACTCCGCTTTGGTTCCAGTCGCCACTGCTCCGATCCGATTAAAACATTACATTCCGATCCGAGCCAAAGCAAAACTCCCTTTCTCTAATCCGATTCAAAGAGAAATTGGAGATCGGCAATTTCAAATGCGCTTTCCTTACTCTGCTTTTAAGAACTCGCCTTCCAGAGTTCCGATCCGATAATCAGAAATCGCCAATCGACACCTCTATTATGCTTCCACTTTTGACTCTACAAATTTTCTGATCCGATTGTAACTCTATCCTCCGATGCGATGATTTCAACCTTACCCGATTCATTTCAAATCAACACTTAGATATTTCAGATCTGTCCAAAGGTTTTGTTAATGTTTGTACATTAAAACCCTTGTATTGAAGACTTTTCTGCGCACAATCTCGACTATGATTTGATTCATATCAACACAGATATTCATATATACACACAGAACCGCGACTATATCAAATCAACACATAGCTCACTGTCCAGAACCCGATCTATCTTTGCGCTGCGCTCTGTCTTCAACAGAACAATCACATAAACAGATAAAATATATTTTAGATCGCCATCGATCCACGGGTGATCGATGGTCAATAAACAAGCTTGAACACAGGATTTAACTTAATTATACAATACACACAGGTGTACACAATACTAGAACACGTTTTCATATATAAAATACAGTTTACATGCTAAGACATTTCAGCCTTAGAAACAAGCTCATGCTCGGCTACATTTCACTCCCAAACACCTGTCTATAACTCTCTATCATATTACATTTATATAGGAAGCATTAGATAGAAAGGATCGATCAGATCCTCTCCTTAATTTTCTCCAAAAAAGTCCTCCATAATGCATGCATGGCAGATAACATATCCATCAAATCTTCATTAAATTTGTTTTAGAGCAGATTTTCCTCCCTTTGTCCAGCTTGATTGTCCACGTCTTCCTCGCTCCACTTGGATTCTTCTTTGATTAAGAAGGGCGTTAGATGCTCCTGCATCAGACTCCCGAGGTAAAAAAAAAATTATGACCTCCTGGTCATATACTTCTCCAGGTCCTTAGCAATTCTACCCACTGTATCTCTTCAGTGGAACTGCCTTCATGATCTTCTGTGAGCTGCAACCAACCTCTACAGTAACAGTCTCCTCTGTTACACGATACCTCACCAAGCCCTCCGCACTCGGTCTTTTGGCATCCTTCTGGTTCTCTCCTTTGATACCACTTGACGCAAAGAGATCTTGGGGTAAGCCCAAAATCCCATTGCATGTATAAATCTCAATCCTGGACCTGTGGGTTATGGCCCACGAGGTCTTATCGGAAGCGTTTAGCCTTTTCTACCTTTTAAAATACTTTGGATCTATATTAAAATCGAGACCTCCCTTTAAGGAGCCTAAACAACCATCGTAAACATTACAATATATGTGTTAGATATTAAAACCCGCAGTCACACATATATGGATTATAAAACATAATTCAGCCCGCCTCTATAGATATCGGTGATTACATTCCACCCAACTCCGCTTTGGTTCCAGTCGCCACTGCTCCGATCCGATTAAAACATTACATTCCGATCCAAGCCAAAGCAAAACTCCCTTTCTCCGATCCGATTCAAAGAGAAATTGGAGATCGGCAATTTCAAATGCGCTTTCCTTACTCTACTTTTAAGAACTCGCCTTCCAGAGTTCCGATCCGATAATCGGAAGTCGCCAATCGACACCTCTATTATGCTTCCACTTTTGACTCTGCAAAGTTTCTGATCCGATTGTAACTCTATCCTCCGATGCGATGATTTCAACCTTACCCGATTCATTTCAAATCAACACTTAGATATTTCAGATCCGTCCAAAGGTTATGTTAATGTTTGTACATTAAAACCCTTGTATTGAAGACTTTTCTGTGCACAATCTCGACTATGATTTGATTCATATCAACACAGAAATTCATATATACACACAGAACCGCGACTATATCAAATCAACGCATAGCTCACTCTTCAGAACCCGATCTATCTTTGCGCTGCGCTCTGTCTTCAACAGAACAATCACATAAACAGATAAAACATATTTTAGATCGCCATCGATCCACGGGTGATCGATGGTCAATCAACAAGCTTGAACACAGGATTTAACTTAATTATACAATACACACAAGCGTACACAATACTCGAACACGTTTTCATATATAAAATACAATTTACATGCTAAGACATTTCAGCCTTAGAAACAAGCTCATGCTCGGCTACATTTCACTCCCAAACACCTGTCCATCACTCTCTATCATATTACATTTATATAAGAAGCATTAGATAGAAAGGATCGATCAGATCCTCTCCTTAATTTTCTCCAACAAAGTCCTCCATAACGCATGCATGGCAGATAACATATCCATCAAATCTTCATTAAATCTGTTTTAGAGCAGATTTTCCTCCCTTTGTCCAGCTTGACTGTCCACTTCTTCCTCGCTCCACTTGGATTCTTCTTTGATTAAGAAGGGCGTTAGATGCTCCTGCATCAGAATCCCGAGGTAAAAAAAAAATTATGACCTCCTGGTCATATACTTCTCCTGGTCCTTAGCAATTCTACCCACTGTATCTCTTCAGTGGAACTGCCTTCATGATCTTCTGTGAGCTACAACCAACCTCTGCAGTAACAGTCTCCTCTGTTACATGATACCTCACCAAGCCCTCCGCGCTCGGTCTTTTGGCATCCTTCTGGTTCTCTCCTCTGATACCACTTGACGCAAAGAGATCTTGGGGTAAGCCCAAAATCCCATTGCATGTATAAATCTTGATCTTGGACCTGTGGGTTATGGCCCACGAGGTCTTATCGAAAGCGTTTAGCCTTTTCTACCTTTTAAAATACTGTGGATCTATATTAAAATCGAGACATCCCTTTAAGGAGCCTAAACAACCATCGTAAACATTACAATATATGTGTTAGATATTAAAACTCGCAGTCACACATATATGGATTATAAAACATAATTCAGCCCGCCTCTATAGATATCGGTGATTACATTCCACCCAACTCTGCTTTGGTTCCAGTCGCCACTGCTCCGATCCGATTAAAACATTACATTCCGATCCGAGCCAAAGCAAAACTCCCTTTCTCCGATCCGATTCAAAGAGAAATTGGAGATCGGAAATTTCAAATGCGCTTTCCTTACTCTGCTTTTAAGAACTCGCCTTCCAGAGTTCCGATCCGATAATCGGAAGTAGCCAATCGAAACCTCTATTATGCTTCCACTTTTGACTCTGCAAAGTTTCTGATCCGATTGTAACTCTATCCTCCAATGCGATGATTTCAACCTTACCCAATTCATTTCAAATCAACACTTAGATATTTCAGATCCGTCCAAAGGTTCTGTTAATGTTTGTACATTAAAACCCTTGTATTGAAGACTTTTCTGCGCACAATCTCGACTATGATTTGATTCATATCAACACAGAAATTCATATATACACACAGAACCGAGACTGTATCAAATCAACGCATAGCTCACTCTCCAGAACTCGATCTATCTTTGCGCTGCGCTCTGTCTTCAACAGAACAATCACATAAACAGATAAAAGATATTTTAGATCGCCATCGATCCACGGGTGATCGATGGTCAATCAACAAGCTTGAACATAGGATTTAACTTAATTATACAATACACACAGGCGTACACAATACTCGAACACGTTTTCATATATAAAATACAGTTTACATGCTAAGACATTTCAGCCTTAGAAACAAGCTCATGCTCGGCTACATTTCACTCCCAAACACCTGTCTATCACTCTCTATCATATTACATTTATATAGGAAGCATTAGATAGAAAGGATCGATCAGATCCTCTCCTTAATTTTCTCCAACAAAGTCCTCCATAACGCATGCATGGCAGATAACATATCCATCAAATCTTCATTGAATCTGTTTTAGAGCAGATTTTCCTCCCTTTGTCCAGCTTGACTGTCCACGTCTTCCTCGCTCCACTTGGATTCTTCTTTGATTAAGAAGAGGGTTAGATGCTCCTGCATCAGACTCCCGAGGTAAAAAAAAATTTATGACCTCCTGGTCATATACTTCTCCTGGTCCTTAGCAATTATACCCACTATATCTCTTTAGTGGAAATGCCTTCATGATCTTTTGTGAGCTGCAACCAACCTCTGTAGTAACAGTCTCCTCTGTTGCACGATACCTCACCAAGCCCTCTGCACTCGGTCTTTTGGCATCCTTCTGGTTCTCTCCTATGATACCACTTGATGCAAAGAGATCTTGGGGTAAGCCCAAAATCCCATTGCATGTATAAATCTCGATCCTGGACCTGTGGGTTATGGCCCTCGTGGTCTTATCAGAAGCGTTTAGCCTTTTCTACCTTTTAAAATACTGTGGATCTATATTAAAATCGAGACATCCCTTTAAGGAGCCTAAACAACCATCGTAAACATTACAATATATGTGTTAGATATTAAAACCCGCAGTCACACATATATGGATTATAAAACATAATTCAGCCCGCCTCTATAGATATCGATGATTACATTCCACCCAGCTCCGCTTTGGTTCCAGTTGCCACTGCTCCAATCCGATTAAAACATTACATTCCGATCCGAGCCAAAGCAAAACTCCCTTTCTCCGATCCGATTCAAAGAGAAATTGGAGATCGGCAATTTCAAATGCGCTTTCCTTACTCTACTTTTAAGAACTCGCCTTCCAGAGTTCCAATCCGATAATCGGAAGTCGCCAATCGACACCTCTATTATGCTTCCACTTTTGACTCTGCAAAGTTTCTGATCCGATTGTAACTCTATCCTCCGATGCGATGATTTCAACCTTACCCGATTCATTTCAAATCAACACTTAGATATTTCAGATCCGTCCAAAGGTTCTGTTAATGTTTGTACATTAAAACCCTTGTATTGAAGACTTTTCTGCGCACAATCTCGACTATGATTTGATTCATATCAACACAGAAATTCATATATACACACAGAACCACGACTATATCAAATCAACACATAGCTCACTGTCCAGAACCCGATCTATCTTTGCGCTGCGCTCTATCTTCAACAGAACAATCACATAAACAGATAAAAGATATTTTAGATCGCCATCGATCCACGGGTGATCGATGGTCGATCAACAAGCTTGAACACATGATTTAACTTAATTATACAATACACACAGGCGTACACAATACTAGAACACGTTTTCATATATAAAATACAGTTTACATGCTAAGGCATTTCAGCCTTAGAAACAAGCTCATGCTCGGCTACATTTCACTCCCAAACACCTATCTATCACTCTCTATCATATCACATTTATATAGGAAGCATTAGATAGAAAGGATCGATCAGATCCTCTCCTTAATTTTCTCCAACAATGTCCTCTATAACGCATGCATGGCAGATAACATATCCATCAAATCTTCATTAAATCTGTTTTAGAGCAGATTTTCCTCCCTTTGTCCAGCTTGACTGTCCACGTCTTCCTCGCTCCACTTGGATTCTTCTTTGATTAAGAAGGGGGTTAGATGCTCCTGCATCACATGAAAGTGAAATGGAAGAGATGTGAATATATCCATACATCGATTCAAGGTTCAAATAGTGCTAAAAGAATTGAATTACAAGAAGAATAAATTTTTGTGATAGATTTTTTGAGAAAATTTGAGGCAGAAATTTATAAATACACCAAGCATTCCCATAGAGCTCGATGGTAAGAATTGAAATTAAAAAAATCTCTTGAATTTTTTCCACCAGGGACCATTTTGTCAGTAATTGATTTTGCAGAAAACTACACGTTTTTTCCACAAAAAGAAATTCATAGTGAATACTATCATTCTTACCAAGTCTCCATGCTCGTACATATTCTATATAGACATGCTGAACAAAACATTGATCATATAGAAAGCACCAGTGAAAATCGACATTTTATTAAAGAATATCACTTTTATATTAGTGACGATCGTACACATGATACATATTTTGTACAACATTGTTTTGGAAAGATTTATGACTCCTTGAAAAGTCGTGGAATAAAATTCAATGAACATTGGATATGGTCAGATGGATGCACAAGTCAATTCAAATCTTCACGATCATTCTTTTGGTTGTGTTGTCTTCATAAGAAAACCTGCATTAAACATTGTTGGAATTTCTTTGAGACTGGCCATGGAAAAGGAGAACATTATGGTGCAAGGGTGATGCAGGGGCATTAGGCTCAAGAAACACTTTGTATTTTTGTAAGACATAGGGGGGTCTTATGTTCTTAAGTTCTCATGTAATTATTAGTATTTTGAATAAATGTAGTGAGGAATTGTAAATGTTCTCTAACCATTAGAGAACATGAGAGGAAGTTGATTAAGTTAGGAATGTGAAGAGTCAGGGGTTTAGGCTAAATTTAGGACTTTGAGAAACCCAAGAATTTTGTTAGGGAAGTTGAAGCGATTCATTATTTTCTTGTATAAGTGTAAGCCAAAAAGGCATTAGGGAGATAGAGTAGTGAGGTTGAAAGGGCCATCGAACTAAAGATCAGGCCAGATGTAACTGTAAGTGATTCCATTTATATACAAAAGTTTACCCTTGAATCAAATGTGTATTGTAGAAATTAGTTCTGCATAAATATGCTTGGTTTCAATAAGTATGTGATAAAATTATGAATAGGGCTCTGAGATGATGCTATGAAATTGATGTAAATCGTCATGATTTGGTTCAAGGAACAATAATGAATTGTATACTCAAGGTTGCATTTAGGCAAATACATCTGGTTATTTTGGTTAATGGTTTATAATCTACCCTCTACCATTTAATTCACATCTGCACCATGATATTCGATTTGAATGTGAGAATCGAGAAATTGATGGCATTAAGATATTAGTCTCTGTGGATAAGCTAAATGTGCCTTTATTAGGAGTGAAGAGGTTTTTATCGTATGAGAATGCCATTCTTGTGCTTATATGAATTTGTAAGGAGTTTTTGGGTTCGACTCGCATAATCGATACCCATTCCTTTCTTAAGCCCATAATACAGAGAGTCGATGGGGTTTGGTCCTCTCTGATGAAGGACGCAGAAAGTCTTAATATCTGATAATTTTGGCATGTTTCGAATCTTTGTTTGGTTAAATTGGCATCAAGAGAGGTCGAGCATAGCGTTAGCGTGGAGAAAGACGGTTTTTTTGAAGCAGAACCATAGAAGAGTAAGCGATATTGCTGCGTCGAATGAGCAGTGTGGAATGGAGTAACACCACTATGAGGGTAGATGGAATTATGCATTGATAAAATGTGGATTTGTTGAAAGAAGTGGAACCTTGAGCAAGGAGGGAGTCAGAACCACGAAGGTGGTTTGGAAATCTGAAACCGGCAAGTTCACGCAATTTAAAATTGGTAAGTTGATTTTTAAAAAAATGCGATATCGGTCATTGGAGGGCACGTGGCATAAGATGGTATCCAATTACCACCAATTTCGCGTTTTTTTTTTTTTTAGTGTTAAAGCTTTGTGGGTATAAAACGTGACCTTTTTCTTATTTGAAAGGCGAAGGATCCAACGGAAATTGCATAGCAAGTTGCATGGTCGTTAGTGCAAAGGTAAGTCGAATTTCTATGGGACCCAAGTGGACCTCAATGTTTGTTGGGTTTGGTTCTAATATAAAACATTCATATTTATTTGAGGTTTAGTAGTCTGCTGTGCGCCGAGAACTATATTGGGTGAATAATAATGTACGTTGGCTTGAGGTCTTAATCCGACATTGAAAAGTTATATAATGAGAATTCGGGTATTGTTACATGGTTGAACGTAAGGTTCATATACCAATGTATGCAGAGTTATATGTGGACCTTATCCCAAGGTCGAGTATTGATAAGGGGGGAACTAATGCTTTGTATGGATACTTATCTGTAGTTAAATATATTTCAACCCAGTTCATAAAACAAGTTTTGTTCTTGGTTTAAAGCTCCTCACATAAGAATTGGATTGTTGAGTTAACATGTATGGTCTCATGGCCATCGAGCAAGAGGATTTATTGTGTGGCTTTATAACCATAAGAGAACTTTGAATTAATATCTCAAATCTCATATTTGAGATACTAAAGCCTCTAGAGATATTTTTAAAGATTTCCCAGATTTAAAATTAATTGGGGCTAAAAGTTGAATGCAGTTTTATGTGGAAAGGAAATTTAAGATTGTGGGTTTTAAAATGAAATTGAAATTTTATATATGGACTAAGAGTGTGTAAGTAGGTTAGCCCGGGCATCATTATGGTATCAGAGCAGAAAAAGCTCTGTTTGAAGTAAAAGAAATTTTTGTAATTAAATCTGAATGAGTGCATGTGATGAGAGAATGAAGGAAGATCAGATTTTTAAATCTGATATGCAGCAGATACATATTTGTAGTGAACAGGATTTGCAGAAATGGATGAAGAACAGGATCATGCAGGGATCTTGCAGGAAAAATAATTTTAAATCTCATTTGGATTTGTAATTGCAGAATTATGGTTGCAGAAAGTGAAGAAAGAGTTTTGATGATGATGGCAGTGGACCTGATATTCAGCTAAAGGTTGAATAGGGAGAAAAATTACAGTGTTCTCAAGAGAAGGTGAGTTGATGAGCAGTTTTTAACTCTGGTATGAAGAATTGTTTATAGAATTCAGATTGCAGGCAATTGAAGAAATCTCAGCAAAAGCAGTTCACAGCTTTGAGAGCAGTGATGAAAGAGTCCAATAGATGATTCTAAAGTGAAGAAGAAAGTGTGGCAGAGCCTGGAGGATTCCCAACAGAGGTTGGATGAAATAATAACATATGTGTTCTTGAAAAGTTGCAAAGTGAATCCTAGAGAGAGCAGAAGAGAGTGTTCAAAAGGTTCCAGCAGACAGGGGACCAATACTTGCCAAAAGCCCAGATCCAGAGGAAAGGATTGGTGAGGTAAGTGGCAGCAGGAGAGCTTACTATTGCATAGGCTTAATGCAGCTTGTGAGTGAAGAAATGATGGAGAAAGAGATTACTACTGATATTCATAGCAGAGATTGCAGAGGTTCTGAGAGAGGCCATAGTAGAAAAGAGGAAGAAGATGCCAGGACAAATGGCATGAGGAAGAAATTGACTGATGTAGAATATTGGAAAGAGGTAGATAAGATCAAAGAACAGTTTAACAAACTGAATATGATGATAGAGGAAAGCTAGAGAGTTGGTTGGCTCATGAAGAAGAAAGTAAAATGGCAACCATTACAGTTGAGGTTGAGGAAAAAGGAGATTGCCTTACTGAAAGAAGAACTCAGAGCAGCTGAGTTGAAAAAAGAAGTTTTTGTTTGTGAAGCAGAGCAGAGTACAGGTCAAGAATACAGATCTATGAAGGATATTATGAACCATGATGAAGATTTAAGGCAGCAAGAAGTTTTTCTTGTTGAAGAGAAAATCATTGATGATTTTCTGAGTTATTGGACAAGTCGAGATCAGCTGGATGATGTAAAGCCTTGTATTTTTGAACCTGACAATTGTGAGGTGATTACAGGTTCCCTAGAAGAAGAGGAACTCAAAGTTCTTGAGTCAAGGATGGAATTTGAAGATTCCACATGCAGATCTGTTCAAAGGGAAGTGCTTGAGAAAGCAACCAAGACTGAAAATTCTTGTGGTTTTAAAACTAAAGAGTTGTGTATGTCTGCAGGTGCATCACAGGGAGATGAACAAGCTTTAAATTTTGTTGAGGAGAAGAAATTGAATTTGAAATATGTTCAGATCAATACTGAGACAGCAAGATCTCGGGAGGAATTGAATACAAGGGAGTCTAATGGGAATATTCAGCAGAATAATGTGGCAAGAGATGAAGGACTATCTTATGATAGATCAAGAACAAGTGAAGGTATAAAAGGTTTTGTGAGGTTCCCAAAATCTACTCCAATTGAAGTTGTTGAATTGTATAGAAGGTTGTATTTTCAAAGAAGATAATTGGAGAAGCAGAGGACCTATGCACATGATAAATTGCTGAAGAAGAAAGACAGAGAAATTGTCATGAATGACAATCAGAGAACAGAGGATAAAAAAATTGTTCGGCCAAATGAAAGATTTCATTTTAGTGAATCACAGCAGAAGGACATTCACGAAGCAGATGATGGAAAGAAGGAAATACTAGCTGACAGTATCATGAGGAATAAAAATCAGCATACTGATGTGCTGAAGGAGGAATTGGAAGGAAACTTAGAACAAAATACTAATGTGTTGTCAGAGGAGAAAGAGGTATTGAGACCTTGTAATTTTAGTGCTGAAGGTTCATGCGTTAACTATGCAGACAAAGAAGAACATCAAATGAAAATTGTCAGGAAATTTAATAAGAAGAAAACTATGTTAGTTGAGAGCATAGTGAGGGATCATCATTTTAACATGGTGATTGGAATAGTGGAGATAACTCTAGAAGCTGAGGAGAAAGAAAGTGAAGATTTTTTGAGTCCTGAAGAAGACTTGGAACTGTAGAGAGAAGAATTGGTGACTGGATCATCAATTGAGACCATTGGGTCTTGTGATTTTGACACTGACAATTTGGTTGTGTTTACAGGTGATGCATAAAACAATCCATCATTTGGAGTTGTCTTGAAAGAAGAAGAATTGTTGTAGAAAGAAGGTGAGACATCCATGTCTCATATGCAGAAACTTGTTACTGTTGGTGACAAGGAAGAGTTGGCTTGTTTGAATAGCCAAGAGAAGATTGGAGAGCAGACTGTGGGGCAGATTTTTAAAGCTGACACAGTGATGAAGAATCAAAATTATATTCTGATAGGAGATGAAAATGCATTGCTTGAAGAACTTGATTTGATTTCCATAATCAATCAAGGAGATGAAAGACAATTACTGAAGATTTTCAAGGAAGAAGAAGATACTGAATTTAAATTGCAACATATTGAGGATGTTGTGAAACAAGTACAAAATGAGTGGCTGAAATGTTTGTTGAGGACATTTGAACAAGAGGAAGAAATGGCAGACACTAGAGTAAAATTGCCTAAAGTTGTGAGAGGAGCATATACTAGTTTGACAAATTTGACTATTTTTACTAGTATATTGAATGAGTATGTTACTGCAACAAGAAGGTTGATTGATGATTTATTTTGTATAAGTAAATTTGTAGGTGATGAGCAAAAGAATGTTGCAGAGGGAGATATCTTAAGAGATATCCAGTAAGTGTGGGAAGCAGCAACATTGGCAGCAGTAACAACATCCATGAGGGAAATATTTACATCAACAATGGAGGAAATAGCCACAGAGGCAGCAACATTTCTGGAAAAAGAGGCAGCATTAGCAAGAGCAGCATCGGAAGCAACATCTATGGTAGCTACAACAGAAACACTCTTGAAGGCAGTAACAACAGCAAAAACAAAGGCAGCTACAGCAGTAGAAAGTGAAAGCAGTAGCAATGGGCAAAAAAATTTCTAGACAGAAGATAAATTGGACAAAGAAATTGAAAACATTAGAAGACTGATGATGAAGGTGTCTCAGAAGCAGCAGACAGCAGCAAGAAAGAAAGAGAGTTTTAGCAAGGGAAAGACAAGAAGAGATTGGGAAAGTAGAGTTGGTGGTAATTTGCAGAACAAGATATGGAGACCTGGAGAAGTGAAGTTAGAGTGTAATGAAGCTGTTGGACAGTAGAAAAATAGAGTATGGGACCCAGGAAAATAGAGACTGAAGACACATGATCAGGAGATCATGATCAATTTGAACCTTGGGAGTCTGATGTAGGGGCATTAGTCTCAAGAAACACTTTGTATTTTTGTAAGACATAGGGGGGTCTTATGTTTTTAAGTTCTCATGTAATTATTAGTATTTTGAATAAATATAGTGAGGAATTGTAAATTTTCTCTAACCAATAGAGAACATGAGAGGAAGTTGATTAAATTAGGAATGTGAAGAGACAGGGGTTTAGGCTAAATTTAGGACTTTGAGAAACCCAAGAGTTTCGTTAGGGAAGTTGAAGCGATTCATTATTTTATTGTATAAGTGTAAGCCAAAAAGGCATTAGGGAGATATATCTGGGGAGATAGAGTAGTGAGGTTGAAAGGGCCATCGAACTGAAGATCAGGCCAGATGTAACTATAAGTGATTCCATTTATGTACAAAATTTTACCCCTGAATCAAATGTGTATTGTAGAAATTAGTTCTGCATAAATATGCTTGGTTTCAATAAGTATGTGATAAAACTATGAATAGGGCTCTGAGATGATGGTATGAAATTGATGTAAATCATCATGATTTGGATTTAGGAACATTAAGGAATTTTATAATCGAGGTTTCATTTAGGAAAATACACCTGGTTATTTTGGTTAATGGTTTATAATCGACCCTCTACCATTTAATTCACATCTGCACCATGATATTCGATTTGAATGTGACAATGGAGAAATTGATTGCATTAAGATATTAGTCTCTGTGGATAAGCTAAATGTGCCTTTATTTGGAGTGAAGAGGTTTTGATCGTATGAGAATCTCATTCTAATGCTTATATGAATTTTTAAGGAGTTGTTGGGTTCGACTCGCATAATCGATACCCATTCCTTTCTTAAGCCCATAATACAAAGAGTCGATGGGGTTTGGTCCTCTCTGATGAAGGACGTAGGTGGTCTTAATCTTTGATAATTTTGGCATGTTTTGAATCTCTGTTTGGTTAAATTGGCATCAGGAGAGGTCAAGCACAGTTTTAGCGTGGAGAAAGACAGTTTGTTTGAAGCAGAACCATAGAAGAGTAAGCGAGATTGTTGTTTCGAACGAGCGGTGTGGAATGGCGTAATACCACTGCGAGGGTAGATGGAATTTTGCGTTGATAAAACGCGGATCCGTTGAAAGAAGTGGAACCTTGAGAAAGGAGGGAGTCGGAACCATGAAGGCGGTTTGGAAATTCGAAACCAGCAGTATCGCGCAATTTAAAAGTGGTAAGTTGATTTTAAAAAAAAATGTGATATCGGTCACTGGAGGGCACATGGCATAAGGTGGTATCCAATTACCACCTATTTCGCTCTTTTTTTTAGTGTTAAATATCTATGGGTAAAAAACATGACTTTTGTTTGATTTGAAGGGCGAAGGATCCAATCGAAATCGCATAGCAAGTTGCATGGTCGTTAGCACAAAGGTAAGTTGAATTTCCGTGGGACCCAAGCGGACCTCAATGTTTGTTGGGTTTGGTTCTAATATCAAACATCCATATTTCTTTGAGGTTTAATAATCTGTTGTGGGCCGAGAACTATATTGGGCAAATAATAATGTACGTTGGCTTGAGGTCTTAATCCGACATTGAAAATTTATATAATGAGCATTCAGGTATTGTTACATGGTTGAACGTAAGGTTCATATACCAATGTATGCAGAGTTATATGTGGACCTTATCCCAGGGTCGAGTATTGATAAGGGGGGGACTAATTCTTTTATGGATACTTATCTGCAATTAAATATATTTCACCCCAGTTCATAAAACAAGTTGTGTTCTTGGTTTAAAATTCCTCACATAAGAATTGGATTGTTGAGTTAACATGTATGGTCTCATGGCCATCGAGTGAGAGGATTTATTGTGTGGTTTTATAACCATAAGAGAACTTTGAATCAATATCTCAAATCTCAGATTTGAGATATTAAAGCTTCCAGAGATATTTTTAAAGATTTCCCAGATTTAAAATTAATTGGGGCTAAAAGTTGAATGCAGTTTTATGTGGAAAGGAAATTGAAGATTTTGGGTTTTAAAATCAAATTGAAATTTTATATATGGACTGAGAGTGTCTAAGTAGGTTAGCCCGGGCATCAAAGGGCATGCATAAAATGAGCACTTCGAAGATATCAAATGAACCCCTCTGCAAACTGATTTGTGGACGCTAAAGAAGTTGTTCAATGGTGTAACGCTGCTCTAAGCCATGAGACTAATCGATCAAGGGAAGTGTGAAGGTACATTCAATTTAATTTTTATTGGATATCTAAATTTAAACAGTGTACATTTATTGAATGATTATCTTTGATGGTATTTTGATATCATATTTACATTCTTCTTTGAATTTTCCATATATAGGTTTTTTTGGCATATTGGGATCAAAGATGTAGATAGATCAATTGGAAATGATGTTGAAACAATAAAAGAGGCTCAAAAATTGCATTCAATTAAAACAAAATTTTCCACAAATGTGTTTGCATTGGATAATAGAAATATTCTTGTTTTTGTCATGTTTGCATAGACAACACAAAATCCAATGACGTTTGTGAAAACAAAATGTATGTAAAATATTGGAAACATACAAAGCTAAATACAAAGGGGAAAATGTCCGTTGCAATTTTTGAAGAAATGCAATGAGAGAAGACTACAATATCATCTGATGGTGATCAATTTTCTGATCTTGTTAGAGAAGGTAACATTTGAATTGCTTTCAAATGATAGAGATCTAGAAATAAATTTAAATACATAGTTTGTTAAAAAAAATTTATTGTGCCAGAGATTTTTTTGTTGTAATTGCACCAACTCACAATGATGAAAATGTGAAGTGTTATTTGATGTGTTGCACTGAATGAAAAATGAAATTATTAGAAAACTATAATGATCATGGGTTTCCATATGAAAGAGGATATATTATACTAAAAGATTATTTTTTCAGACAAACTAATCAAAGTGGGGATTTTGTTTACTTTGAAGACTATGAACCTGATGTCATAAGTTGTCAATATAGTCACTTGGTGTGTGTAGCATGCATAAAGCTGATATAGGTTCAATCAAAGAAAAAAATGGAAATTAAGAAATGGAAAATGTCAAAATCCGATCATGAACGGATCATTGAAGATGACATTCCATTGGAATTTTTTTGACTGAATTGCCCAAAAATTTCTTCTCTTTGGATTTATGTTTTAGAACTTCCAGAACTCAACTAAAAATTGAGCTGCCTTGTTATGTTATCTGTGCAAGTTTTTGCACATGTACATTGTTTTGGTACATGCACACTAGTATCAACTGAAAGTAGCTTTTCTATACATCGATTAATTAAAAATGTTGCATGTATTGGACATACATACATACATACATACATACATACATAAATATATATATATATATATATATATGTTCTAGAAGTATTGGATATGTGTGCGTGTGTGTGTGTGTTCTAGAATACAATTAAAATTGAAATTAGCTTTTCTATGTGCATTAATGAAAAATGTTGTAAGTACTGGATATATTTGTTCTAGAATGCAATTAACTGAAAGTAGTTTTTCTATGTTCATTGATGAAAAATGTTGCACGTACTGGATATATACATGTTATAGGAAATTAACTGAAAGTATCTTTTCTATGTGCATTGATGAAAAATGTTGCACGTATTAGATATATATATGTTCTAGAATGCAGTTAACTGTTCAAGTAGTTTTACTATGTGGATTGATGAAAAATGTTTCAGGTACTGAACATATATGTTCTAGAATGAAATTAACTGAAAGTAGCTAAATTCTATTGGCATTGATGAAAAATGTTGAAGTACTCGATATATATGTTCTAGAAAGAAATTAACTATTCAAGTAGCTTTTCTATGTGCATTGATGAAAAATGTTGCACATACTAGATATATATGTTCTAGAATGGAATTAACTGAAAATAGCTTTTCTATACATGCATTGATGAAAAATGTTACACGTACTGGATATATATACATTATAGAATGTATTTTTAAAATTTTGTGATTGTTTGACACATCTAACAAGACCTAGAATATTATGATTGCTTATATATATATATATATATATATATATATATATATATATATATGTATATGTATATGTATATGTATATGTATATGTATATGTATATGTATGTATGTATGTATGTATTGTACTTCAATCGTTTTAACATATATATTCAAACATGTGTAAAATCATTTCAACATGTACATTTATTCATGTGAATTTTTTTTTGTTTGGAAAATGACAACTTGAATTTTAAAAACAAAACATAATATCATAATCACATGCCAAATGTAGTTCAACCATCCAAAACTTGATTTTTAAAAACTTTTTTATTATGTCACAACATTACTTCACATGCCATGCCAATTGTAGTTCAACTATCCAATAAAAACATTTAACATTATATCACATGCCAAATGTAGATCAACCATCACTTAAGTTTTAATTTAACAAAACATTATAGATCAAAACATTACTTCACATGCCAAATGTAGTTCAACCATCCAAAACTTGAGTTTAAAAACAAAACAAATTATATATAACACTGTAACATTACTTCACATGCCAAATGTAGTTCAACCATCCAAAACTTAAGTTTTAAAAACATTATATATCACATTCACATGTACCAAATTTAGTTCACATAAAATATGTCCAAAATTTGTAGATCTCACAAGTATCAAGTATCAAGTATCAAGTTATATAGGAGTGCATCTAGATAAGACTATATATAAAAAAGTAAATTTAAGACTAAATCTATTGAAAATATAATGTTGCATGTGTGCATGTGCATCATCCATCAAATACAGATGGATGAAGTGTCTTTCCCATCAAAGTCACAATCCTACGAAGCATGGGGAACCTGGACACAATGTGTACAAACATTAAAATTTGGTGTTTTAAAATTGAGTGAGAATATATAGAACTTCATGTCAAAAAAAAAATGTAAAAAAAAATCTTGCAATACCTCATGAGGTTCCCTCTCCATTTGTTGCTCATCCACTACAACTTCTTCAACAGGAACATCTCCAACAGTAAATTGTACAATATACATGTACAGTTATATATATATATATATATATATATATATATATATATATATATATATTAAAAAATTTGAAATAAAATTCTGTATACTCCTACATTTAAATTTTAATAATATTAAATGAAACCAACATTAAATGGTTGAAATGGTGTGGATGTTCCTATCTCCATTGCTAGAGTCCATGGAGAAAATAAATCCTCTACAGAAACCTAAAATTCAAAAAATTTAAAAGTATAAAATAACTCAAGATCAAGATATCAATTTATAATAAAACTTTTAAACTTCAATTTATAAATTATAACTTAAAAACATATATTTAAGTGAAAAAATGAATACTTCTGCTGGTGGATTTGGCACATCTCCTAAGAAAGTGGAAGGTACATCTCCCAAATAACAATAAGGTACCACCATCCCAAAAACATCGGACGAAATCAAAATCTGTTAAAACATTTTATTATATATATGTACATGTACATGTGTGCCCAATTATTTATTTTAAAAATATCTCATCTTGTTTCAATATATATAATAATAGATAAAAAATAATTGTACATGATCATTTTCACTTAAAAAACACTAACATTTTCCAACATATCCTGATGGTGAGAACCATCATGATTGTATGATTGATGGTGAGACCCATTTTGATTGTTTGAACCAGAGGCTGCAAATGTGATACTAACATTTTATTCATTCATCAAGTGTGACAACTGCAAATGGTGTTAACATATAATGATACATTTTTGTTAGATTAATGTATACAAAAAAGTGTATGTATATATGTATTTATTACAAATTGTACATGTGTTAAAATAATTGAACCCTAACCATTAACACATATTGTTCCCATGCCCTTTTCCTCATGAACAATTATGTCCTGCAAACCATTGCGAAATTATTTGCATATGTTTTGAGATATTCAACACTCATGTTGTCAATCTCTTCATCTGTATAATACACAAAATTAGCGTGTGCATTCTCATGTGCTCTTTGTCGATTCAGACAAACATTGACTCCACCCAATCCACTGTGAACATTGTCAATGATGGCATCCCTTGCTTCTCAACTAATTTGAGAAGTAGCTTCCATCTTTGACCGCCAATTTTTGACATGAAAAGGTCGACTAACCAATGGTGGCTTAGGGCAAGGAAACTCAACATCACGCCTAGTGCCCCTACGATCACACAATCGACCTTTCCGAGGACCGAAAAATTCAGAGAGATATTCATTGTAATTGGGTTTCATTTTCAAAACAAATTATGCATAAAATAAATTTTCAAAATAAAGAGGAACCTCTTCATTCCATGGGAGTCTTCCATAGGTCGCAAGGTGTCTATCATACAAATAGTGAGCTATATTAGGGTGTTTGAAATATTGCACCTTTAACATCTTTATTTTCAGCCCTTCTTTGAAATTAAACATAGACTTGTCCATATCTGTTGTAACTCTTTATTTAACAACCTCCCATTTATTAGGACCCTTCACTATTTCCTTTCTTTTTCTCATGACTTCTACAAAAGTATCAGTGGTTTTCCCAAGCTTTCAGTACACATATACTAGTTCGCCTAAAGAGTGTGTAACAATTTCCAAGCTTTGTCGACTCTCAGCAGGTAGAGTCAAAGCCACGTGATCTCTCTACAATTTTGCATGAAGATGTTGACACCTTTCTAAGATGCATTGGTGCATGTTTGTTTCCAAAGGTATATTGGAAATGTCGGCTGGATAAGTCATGGTTGGTTGACAACCTTCTTCTTGAATGAAGCGTTCTACACTATGCCCTTTTTGAGAAAAATTTTGAGTAGCATTTTCAGCCTCTGCATCAAAATATGAAATTTTTCATATTAAAAAAGCACATGTAAACAATTTTTTAGAAATTGAATGAAAAAAATATTCAAATTTATGGCCATCTTGATGTGGTTGACTAGCATCTTTCCCACCCTAAGATTGGTGAGAACCAGAACGACCCTGCTAAGAACCAACGCGAAGACCGATTGGTTGAGAACCAACACAACCATCTGTTGATTGGCCTCTAGGGGAATACATATCACCACCTTCATGCAACCCTCCAGCACTTATTGATGGCCCTCTAATGGAATCTGAACCACCACCAACCTCATGAGACGAGAGAGAAGCTTCACAAACAAATATGAATTTATAATCAATTCAAAAATACATTCATATGTGTGAATACATGTACATGTTCATTGATTAAATTGTGTGAACCATACCACTATTGCATGAACCATGCAAATGCTCCATTGATGGAACAAACACCCTTCTCCTCTTGGCTCCTAAAAAATAAAAAAATGAAACTTATTAACAACTAATTTAACTCACAAAATTGATAAAAAAATCAATTCCATATGTACACACATGTATGTATATGTATGGATATTTAAGATTATATTTAAATACCATGAATACCCCTCAATCCCTGATCCCCCTCTCTCATAGAAATATGGGATTTTTTTGATCTTCGTTGTTCATCCTCCATGATATATATATCTACAGTGGAAATTTACAATTATTTTTTTAAATTACTATTTACAATAAATTCAAAATAAAGTTCAGAAAACTAATGTAATTTAGTGTACACAAATTATCTAAAACACAACTTTCAAAGCACTAATTGATGTGTGAAACTCAATTTAAGCAAAAAAAATTATAACAATGTTAAGTTCACCAAATTGCGCTTTACATGGTGGGAGCACACTTGGTATAAAATTGAAAAAAACACATGGTCATTAAAAAAGAAACGTGAAACTCAATTTAAACAAAAATTTGTTGAAGTCCCTGCATTTTAATTTTATAAAAATGTGAAGTTCACCATTTGTTGCAAATGTGAAGTTCACCAAGTTGCTCTTTACATGGTGTGGTGGGAGCACACTTGGTATATAATTGAAAAAAACACATGGTCATTAAAAAAGATGCATTTATAAGTACAAAACACACACATATCCAAGACATGTGACAATTTCCATCAATAAATGTTGAAGGAGAGTGCCTCAACACTAATTCATCTTTGAGAGATGTATCTTGAATTTTTGAAGAAGAGCGTCTCAAAACTAATTCATCTTTGAGAGATGAAACATGATTTTTTGAAGAAGAGTGTCTCAAAACTAATTTGTCTTTGAGAGATGAATATTTCATTAGAATTGCCCTGTATAATTCTAATTCATCTATTAATTCATATTTGATAGATGAATCCTGAATTGGCATTGCCCCATGCAATAAATCAGCAAACATCTTATTCACATTTGTACAATGTCTTATACTAAAAAATTGAAATTGGCTAACAATATTGTTTTCTATTCCATGAAATTCTTTTACCCTCTCCTTCTTAACTTGGTACACGCCATTCATCTAGTTGCACACAAGTTCAAAATTGGTGAAAACTAAAATTCCATTTTATCCATACTCCATAGTTGTTCCCAAGCTTTCTATCAATGCAATATAATATGCCTCATTGTTTGTTGTTCTTCCCGGTATATTCATTTTCCTTTGGACGAATTTGCTAGTCGCAATATTGGGAAGCACATATGTAATCACTTCTTTCCCTGGATTGGGATAGCAAGAAGCATCTATGCATAATTTCCATTTTTCAACCATATTTAGTGGATTCTTTTATCCCTGAAAAAAAAACAAATTCAATAAAAATATATTAAATTGACATTTATTGCAAATGCATGGGAGAAATGACACATGTGCATGAGATAAATGACATGCACTGGAAATTAAAATGAAGAACTTATATCTAGATCTGTTCCAAAGATTGACTGTAGGGGCATTTACTGGATATGTCACCTTTGAGAAAAGATGAGATCCATAGGTTACCTGGCCCTTTATAGACTCTTCCTTTAGAACTTGTAGAAGTTAACACTCAACAGACAAACTGTTATAGGTCAATTTGGGCACCATTCCCAATGACCTAGGTAACTAGACATCATCTCTACGACCAATGATCAAGGGTCTATCATTCCCTATCATTTCACTTTCTACATGCCCTAAGACAAGAAACAAGACAAATCAAGCAAGACCTTCATCAAGCAAAGGTTTCCATGGTTTGAAGCTTATTATATATCATATGAGAGCTCACCAACGCAAGCTCTAAGGGGCCTAAGTGTGTTGCATATGCAGGTAGACCCATGCAAGGCTACTCTGCAAAGCACTTCCCGACATTCACAGGTGCGTTGGTCACATTGGGAGCGAAATTCTCATTGTTCCAGAATCTCCACTTAGCCAGTGCCTTCTAGAAGAGTTCACATGTGTCAAGCTTCGGATCCAAGTGTTCATTTGACATCTACATGAATGGAAACATGTCTTGCCTATTTTTGGAAAGTTATTGATTTCAAAACAACCTACAATTCATCTATCAATTGAGCACAGATCTAAGTGCTTGAGAAGGAAGAATTTGAGTAGAGAAATGTTGGAGAATTTTCAATTGAGAGCTAGATTTTTTAAGTTGCTGCTGGAGATATTTATAAAGTGATGAGGCTTGGGAACGTTGCTGGAAGGTCACTTCAAATCAGTCACTAGGTTGTATCCTCTCCTTCTATCATCAATAAAGAGTACTGCTTATTTTTCCCTATATGCATCTGTATTGACTTTGATTTTCTATATTGAAAGATCTTAGTTTATGTATATGGTTTATGCTTTACTGATTTAGCTAACTAGCTTGAATAGATATCTATATTATTGCATCTTTTGTTGTTTCAGTGTTATTTCTTGCAGGAAGCATTCAACTCATAAACCGCTTGAATTTGAAGCTGCAACGGAAGCGACAAAAGGAGCCATTTGGAAGCGATTGAACAAGTAAACCTCCAATCCTCTCTGTGTATCTATTTTGAGTTAGGAGAAATAGTCCTATAGTCTTTCACCTATTGTTATAGACTAGCACCTATCTAGGGAAGCGTGATTTATTCGTAATTCACAATTCTGGCCCAACAAATTGGTGACTCCGCTGGGGATAATTTCTCTTAGTTCTAGGTGTTTTAGCCTCTGATTTGCTTTGTTTATCCACCCAGTATTTGTTACACATAAAGATTAAAATTTTTCAGAGCCTAATTTTCAAAGACAGTGAGTTAAATAGTAGTATTTTTCATTTTATATTGCGCCCAACGCACCCTTAGACTGGACACAGTTCTTTGCAGAGAATTGTCTCCCTTCCTAGCCTGTGTTGCAAAGCACTGTCTCCCCTTGGAGATTGCATTGACTCTTGAAAGTACCCAAATTCCCTTGAATTTGACTTTGCAAATTGCTTCAGTTTTGTTTGCTATTGTGTTCTGAAAAGTTTGATGCTCAATTGACGAGTGAATCTATATACTTCTTCCTCCTTTGGTTGTTCAATGTTTTTTTAAAAAAAAATATTCTTTATCATTGACAAGTTGATTTCAAAGTACTTTTTATGGTCGCATTAAGAATCATTTTCTTTTGAAAAAGGAATTTTTCGTAAAATCTTCATTTCCTTGATAGGAGAAATTGTTTTTCAAGTCCTCATTTTTCCTTCAAAAGAGAAATTGCTATTTGTATTCTTCATTTCTCGAAAGTAAAAAGCATTCGAATTATTGATCTAGTGCACCTAGTTTCTTTTCTGCATTCATAACATTAAGGAAGCTGAAAAGAAAAACTTGCATTTGCATGTAGGATTGTGTGTGTTTCGCAAAAGGAACATTAGGAAATCTACATTTAGTTTGTGAATCATTGATTTTTTTCTTGTTCATTGATTTGTTTTCTCATGAACTATTTGCTCTCTTCCCTTAGTAGCTAGGTTCTTCATTGAAAAAGCTGAAAGTGAAAGTTTGTTTATCATTCTTAGCTTACATTTTAGGAATTTCATATACATCATCACGGTGAACCTTTGAAAGGAAAATTGTTAAGAAATATCAACATAAAATAAATCTAAATTTACTTAACAACACATTAGAACCATAATGATAACATTTAGAAGGTCTAGGATAGAGACGTGTTCCGGTGTCGTAAAACATAGCAGTTGTCGTTAACTTGTCTGCGATACATTCCGAGTGTGATACCTCACTCCACGTACGTAATTATATCGTAGCTCGTCCATGTACTTTCAGGTATATCGAGCAGTGTTATAGTATGATGAGTATAAAGGGGTGCTCTAACTATGCGGTTTTGCATCAGACAGCGCCAATACGAACATGGGCCTCCACGTACCTTCGAGTATATTTGGGAGGACAAATTTTAGGTGCTATCCATCCATAGTGAACTGAGTCAGCCGCCTTGAAATTGTGATACACCAAACATAGAATTCAGGGAGATTACCTGCCCATACTTCTTGGTTCGCTAGGAGGTATTCTGAAGTTCACAGTTTCTTGGTAAACCCTTTTACCTATCATTAACATCTTTTTGTTTATTTCTTTTTGGTTAAAATAGATCAGTAATCGTGGAAGAACAAAATCCTATCCCCCATCATTCGCATATATTAGCTTTAAAACCACCTTTACCACTGGAAGTTACTTCTAGTAGGCGAAGGCAATCACGATCTGCCGAATCAAGTACAATTCATACCTCTGGTGAAACATCATCTTCTAAACCAGAGTTAGCTCAAATTGTTTCCACACATCCTGATTTGTTTACTATTGTCAAAACAGAGTCTTCGCTGCTACCCATGGTCACGATCCATTCAATCGCTGAGACCATACCTCTTGGACCTGAAGTTTCTCAATCACAAATTGATCCAGATCATGTCTCTTCTATGCCAGAAAATCTGAATCCTGAAGTCGAACAACCAGAAGTTGTTCCTACCTTGGTCAGCCCACAAATTTATGTAGCCACTGAAACTCCTATATCACATAGTCAACCATCTGAAATATATTTTGGGCTTGATGGTGAAGTTCTTCCTCCTAGTTTAATTGCGATTGAATAAATCCCACAAGATGATACACCTTTAACTCCAACCCATTTTGGGGGGTACCTTTACCTGTACCAATATTTTCTTCAATCGTTTCCATCTGCTTTTGTTGATCCTGTTGCCATTTAATCTCCCGTCGATTTTCGAGGGTATACATTTGGTCAAACAACCATGTCTAAACCAAAATCTTCACTTGGGTCTGTTGTTCCAATTACATCAGCTCCTACCCTCTCTACTCTGTCGATGTTCACAACCTTACTAGAGTCATATTTGCATAGTGGCCCTTCAGTCCCAACAAGTTACAAATCATTGCCTGGCACTTTCTCTAGTGCATCTTCACGTTCATGGTCTTTTCCAATGTCATCATCTAGTATTTTAACTGGTAGTCCTATCGTTAGTACTGAACGATTTGATTCATTACATATATCATCAAGGCAATATCAAGTCGGTCCTTTTGGGTCAATTCCTTTAAGTATCATATCAACTGGACTCCCAGCGTTTGGAGAAAACTATTTTCTATCTTATTATCCTCCTTATGATAGGGGGGCAACCTTTGGTCACCCAAATTAACAGTACTCAGTCACTTTTTGGTCAAACTAATGTTGACATGAATGTTTTTCAATGGCATCCCACTTTGCTTATCCAACCACAAACGATTGTACACTCGTATCAACCTGTTCAACCTGTTACACCTACTTCATTACCACTTGTTAATACATCTATACGCATGTTACAGAATCAAAATATTGTACATCAACCTTATCAGGCAAGTTCTTCGACTTAATATCATCAAATTTTGGGTCCATAGACTCAAAATCCTTTGGTTAATTTACAACAACCTGTATCAGGAATCATTTATTCACAAGCTAGTGTACCATTTTATGGTATGTCACAAACACAACCTGGTTATACATATCAACCGAATCCAACTTATAATAATTTGGGTTATAACATTGGTGGACAGACCCCTTGGCAGCCACAAGCGCAAATGCCTCAAACGTCATTTCAACAAGTATCATATCCAGGTTTTGGTCAACAGAATTCTCAAGCGTTTGCTATGAAAAAAAACCCCTATCTGGGTTATCAACATTAAATTTCGTATGCTGGTGCTCAAAGACCTGTTTTCCAAGAAATTCCATCTTACCCTGGCTATGCTCAACCTGAACTTAATATACATTTGCCTTTTGTTGCAACCTTGGAATTACTAGATTTAAACCGATTAACCAATGAACCTATCAATTATGCTCCTTGGTGGCCGGTGATACCTCATAAATTACCCTCCGACATTCCTAAATTCAATGGAAACCCTGGAGAAGATCCGTCGACTCATGTCATGACTTATCATTTAGGGTGTTCATCAAATTCCTTGAATGATGATTCTGTTCAACTACGTCTTTTCTAGCGTACACTCACAGGTCCAGCTGCTAAATGATACATTGAGTTATCTAGAGATTCTTTCGACAATTTCATTGCTTTAGCTACTGTCTTTTTGACCCATTTCCAGTTACCGATCAAATATGAAACTGGAACAAAACTCTTAACCAATTTCAAACAGACTAATGCTACTCACATTTCCAATCATATTCATGAGTGGCATCGTAGTCAACAAATGGTTAAGACATTTGTTCCCGCTCAGCACCTTGTTGAATGGTTCATTAAGTCCCTGTTACCATCTATAACTAAGGATGTGTCTAAAGGTGTCGTCATCATGGAAGAGCAAGTTATCGCTCGTGCCCAATATTTAGACTTGATTTACACGCAGTCTAGCACACTCTATGAAAAAATCCCTAATGCGCCGCGATCTAATTTCAATGTTCCTCCTCAAATAAAGGACTCTCATGCCAGAGACGGCTTGATAGGCAATGCAAAAACACACCACGATAATGCATCTGATCCTTCTCCTACTTCTGAAATTAATTCGGTGTCATTTGACAAAGGCAAAAGTGACAAGAAACCAGGAGGTAAGAAAAAGGGGAAATCAAAGAAAAATAAAACTTCTAACCCACAGGAAAGATTGTCTGATCAACCGTCTAGACCACAAAAACCTCGTTATCCATGCATAATCTGTAATGAGGAAAAATTTGTTAGGGATTGTCCTCACCATGCTGAAGTCTCAAAAATCGTCAAGACTTCTCATGAATCAGCTGTGTTGACAGACCCATTTCCCAATCCGGATCCAACTCCTAGTTCCCAAGTGTTAATTTTATCCACCACAAAGCCTTCACAATATATTTTGGTGGCAATGCATAGTAAATACTATGGTAGTCGGGCCACTGATAAACCTACAACCTCGATAATGAATCCATCTAATGAATCAGTACCACTTAATGTTATTCCTGAATTGACAATTAAGCCACCGAAGGGAGTAATTCATAAATACATATAATCCTCAAGCAAGAGCTGCACAAAATTATAATATAGTTGGAGATTTGGCTCAATCCCCTTCAACTATGTCTGCTCTTGAGGTATTACAAAATTGACCCTCCCAGAAGCAAGCTTTAATGTCACCCATTGGTGGAATTGATACGAGTGATTCTAATCTTGTCATATTTAATCATACGGTCTATGTGCCGCAATTACCAGCAGAATTGGAATTCTCCATACAAGTAAATGTTCTCAATCACCTTGGTCATCGCACTATTTTTGATGAGGGATCATGTACGTGCATTATGTCTCTAAATTGTTGGAAGTCACTTGGCTCACTGCGATTATCACAATCAACAATGACATTGAAGGCTTTTGATGGAAGAACATATAAACCTTGTGGTATTATCAATAACCCGCGTGTTGAATTAGGGGGCAAAACAGTAAGTATTGATGTCGATGTTGTTGACGGACCCCTTGACTATAATATTTTACTTGGAAGACCATGGGTATATGTAATGATTGCCATTGTTTCTACATACTTTAGAATGATTTCCTTTCCACATAAAGGTACAATCATAGTCATTAATCAATTATCCTTTTTTTTCCTCCGCTTCGCAGGTAACTGGAAGCATTTTGTTTGTTCACTTGCCCCAACTAGAGATTCATAACATTGGTGTAGGACTCTTAAAGGAATCCACTCTTATGGTAACCTTTGCATTACTGCTACCCACGACGTTGGAAGAAATTGCAAGCATAGAGACCTGCTACATGATCTCTTCTACTCTATCTAGCTTAAGGGAGAGTATGGGTGATTCTTATATTTCTACGTTGGATGATGTTTTACCACCCAGCCCTATTGAGCTAGCATAGCAATCAATCTATTTGGCTTGGGCGGAAAATCCGAAATCAGTGTCGCCAAGTGTTTGGGTTGATTTTTCATTAAATTTTGGTACTCCATCTGATCCACTTTCCTCAAATTTTTTGACAGATGAAAATATTTTGGAAGCCATGATGTCAGAAGGAGAACCATGGGAATATTATCATCATCATTCCCATCTTCCTAATTATGAAGAAAACAATCTCAGTGAAGTATATCACCCATCCATCAAAACTTTATTTTTGAATTATTTACCGATTAATGCAATTGACTCTGAGCAAAATTTATCAAATATCGAAGAAACGATTTCTATTGATATTTCAACCAAACCTAGAATTGTAGAAAATATTCATATCTGTGTATCTTGTTCTCCATCAGAACTTGATTCATATCGCTCTCTTTTTTGTGAATTTCATGACGTATTCACTTAGTCTTACGAGGAAATTCCAAGCATAGATACTAGTATATTTGAACACAATATTAATATGTATCCTGATGTCAAACCGGTGCATCAACGGCTTCATCCTATTCATCCAAATAAAGTCGCTGCCATCAAAGCAGAAGTTGAAAAAATTTTGTGTGCTGGTTTCATTTACCCTGTTCTGCTAACTGAGTGGGTTTCCAATATCATTCCTATTATGAAAAAACAAGGAACCATTAGAGTGTGCGTCGATTATTGGGATGTAAATCAGGCTTGTCCAAAAGACAACTATCCTACTCCCTTTATTGACCAGATTATTGACGATTGTGCTGGATGAAAAAAAATTTCGTTCATGGATGGATTTTCCGGCTATAATAAAATCACTATCTGCCCATATGACCAACATAAGACAACATTCATCTGTCCCTGGGGCACATTCTCATATAAGAAACTTCCATTTGGTTTAAAGAACGTTGGGGAAACTTTTCAAAGAGCAATGGATTATGCTTTCAACGACATCAAGCACATTGTTCAACCCTATCTAGATGATTTACCAGCGCATTCACGAAATCAGACTGATCACCCAATTCATTTGAGAGCCCTTTTCTAACGCTGCCGACACTACAAGATACACCTCAATCCATAGAAATGTGTGTTTTGTGTTGTTTCTAGTCAATTTCTTGGATTATTAGTCTCAAAAGGAATAGACCCACTGAAGGTACATGCCATTCTTGATTTTCTTGCACCATCAAACTTACTTTAGATACAGAAACTTCAAGGAAAGGCTAACTTCCTGAGAAGGTTCATTCCGAACTACACCGAAATGGCTAAAGGATTTACTCGATTATTGAAAAAGGGGGTTCCCTTCCATTGGGACCAAGTTGTGCAAGCCTCTTTTGATGTTGTCAAGGACCATCTTGTCTGAGCATCATTAATGTATCCTCCTAATTATCAAAATGATTATTTCCTATATATCGTTGCAGCTGAAACGACCATCGCTATGGTTTTGGTCCAAGTAGAAGATGGAATTGAACATCCGATCTATTATTTGAGTCGTAATCTCAATGATACAGAAGTTAAGTACTCGTACATGGAAAATATTTCCTTGGAAGTTGTTCAAGCTGTCCAAATATTTCACCATTATATCCTACTTCAAAAAACAATAATAGTTTCATATTGCAACCCCATGACTTACATCTTATCACGTCAATTTCTATGGGGAAAATATTCAAAATGGATTGTCATTTTGTAGGAATTTGATTTGGAATTCATCAAATCAAAGTCAAATAAGTCTTTGGTTTTGGCTGAGCTTCTCTGTGACCTTCCCTCTGATAGTACGGCTACTACATCGGAACCATCTATTCCAGATGAGTCTCTATTTCTGATCGGATCATCTGATCCTTGGTATGGGGATTTAATCATTTATCTCTGATTAACAACGTATTCGATACCAAGCCAAATATTATCTGATCATCGGAAATACACTTTATCTTCGTGGTGTCGTTACCATTTTAAGGAGGTTCCTCACTCATGAGGAGGCCGAAAAGGTATTAAATGATTGTCATGCTCGTGCTTGTGGTGGACATTTATCTAGATATGCTACCGCGCAGAAGATACTCCGCATCGGTTACTTGGTCTAATATTTTTCGAGATTGCATCCTCGCAGTCAGAATTTTTCATGCATGCTATATTTTGAACATAAAATCTGCAAACCACCAGCGCAAATGCATCCTTTTTTCTCTGCTGGACCATTTACGAAATGGGGTATTAACTTCATGACCTGTAACCCTCCTTTTTTCCGAGGGACATGATTATATTATTGTTGCAGTCGATTATTTTACCAAATGGGCTGAAGTGATGCCTACATTCACAAAACGGGACAAAGAGCTACATTGTTTTTCTTCAACCACGTTATTGCACAGTTTGGGGTCCCATGTCCGAGGGGAATGGTTATATTATTGTCGCAGTCGACTATTTTACCAAATGGGCTGAAGCGATGTCTACATTCAACAACGCAGGATAAACAACTGCATTTCTTTTCTTCAACCACGTTATTGCACGGTTTGGGGTCCCACAGGTTATAGTTACAGATCATGGGAAGCATTTTCGCAACCATATGATGTCTGAATTGACTAACAAGTTAGGATTGTCACATGATAATTCTACTCCTTATTATCCACAATCAAATGGACAAGTTGAGGCTATTAACAAAATTCTTAAATGAATTCTTCAATGAATGATAGGAGTCCATAAAAGGAACTGGCACTTTGTCCTATACTCCGCTTTGTGGGTGTATTGAACCTCAGTGAGAAATGCAACCGGATTTACTCCTTTTCAATTGGTGTATGGTCTGGAAGCTATCTTACCAATCCAATATGAAATATAGTTGCTAAAAATCGTGATAGACTTGTTACTTGACACCTTGGAAGAAGAAGCGTGTCTCCTTAACCTCATCCATTTATATGAAACACATCGTGAAGCTCGATTCGCCAACAAAGCACATAAGAGATGTGTAAAGGTGCAATATGACAAAAATGTCCAGCCTCACATCTACTAAGAGGGTGACTTGTTCCTTATTCATGATCAATAAGCTAATGTAATAGGTAGAGGGAAATTTGAACCATTATGGCATGGCCCCTATATTGTCAAAAAATTTCTTGCTAAGGGTGCCTACGAGTTAGTTGATTATGATGGAATTCCATTGGCACAGCCTAGAAATGGGTTGTATTTGAAACGTTACTATGCTTAATCATGAGAGTAGTAATTTTTTGTATTATATTGTTTATATGCTATTGATTTTCATTGACCATATTAATTTTTTTTTAGAGTTTTATTGACGTTAGTAATCCGCTTTACATTTCATCACAGATGACTGAGTCTTCGGAACCATTTCTTGGATATGCTGATGTTTCTGGTTGTAGTACGTAGAATCTATCCTCTGCAGCGTGGGCCATTTTCGCTCCGAACGGTGAGTTAGTGAGTTTTCATGGGATTTGTAACGGTAGATCGACGAACAATATCGTTGAGTATAGCACGTTGATCGAACTTCTCTCTAATGCCATTTCATTTGGTCTTAACCACATAATCATAAGGTTAGACTCACAATTTGTGGTATTAAAACTTACTAGTATTTATATTGTTAGAAATCCAACACTTCATAGATTGTTCCTAAGAGTTCGATTTTTGGAGAGACATTTTGATTTCATTCAATATCAACATATTTCTAGAAATTTTAACACTTTAATTGATTCATTAGCTAATCAAGTTTTAGACAAGAATTTGCGACATAGGTAAAGAAAACATTCACATCATTGAATAGGATTGCGCATTAAACATAGGAAAGACTCTGAAATCATATAGATAGATAGTTATAGGTTATTACAAAATTTGTGTCCAAGACACATTGGTCATATGACCTCAAAATGCATGCAAAATGTCACAAGTAAAATAGTGGTGCTCATGGTAACATGCTATAGATCTAGCAATCCTACGGAGCAACTGCATCCAATGGTTAGGAACCCTAATAGTGTGTCGCTGCAGTCGCATGGGAAGCTCTTCAATCCATAAATCTGGAATCTCGAAGGTCAACCCCTCTATGTGCTGCAGAAGCTCAGCCAGAGTCTAAGCCATATCAAGGTCCTGAAGGACTGCTCTCCTGACAGCCCCCTCTGCTGGCGCATCTGCTACATGCTCTAGTTCCTCTTCTGGTTGAACACGAACAATATCTACATTACATCAAACATTTAGTTTAGTCTTGGAAAGAAATAAAAACACAAAAACATTGTATAAACCTTATAAAAATCAGAAAACATGGTCAAATTATTCTTACCTATTGCACCCCACTGAGCACCTTCTGGTAATACTAGATTTGGATCTCCTCGGAAGTCGACACCTGTGTATGCATACTCATCAATGGCAACGATCTCTCACCGGAACCAGGCAAAGAATGTAGTAGAGAACACAATGGTCAATTGGCCTGCATGCCAACCCATGAGTTCTACCCATCTCTGCATTCGAGGATATCTAGGACTAGATATATCCAATGTTACAGGTTGTGGCTATATCAATGGAATCCGTTCCAAAGCGAAGGAGATAAGGATTGAACCATAACTGAAATTTTTCTTCCTTCCTCCTTTTGCTTTATTCAGTTGTTCCTTTATCTAAGATAGAACAGCTTCAAACCAGTTGAAGACTGTTGGCTCTAAGCACTCTAGCGCACATTGCATATATGATCTTTTCGCTACATGTAGTGTAATGGTGCCAACAATTTTAGCGATCGTGAAAAGGATGGTTCTCAAAGGAAAATCCCTGACATCCCGAATGTTTATTTTTCCATCTTTTATAGGTTCTACCCCTAGATAGAAATACTGCATAACATAATCCCTCACTGTCTCTCCTCCAATGGTAGAACCTCTGAGAGAAATGGGAAAACCTCTCCTCGAAAAACCCGTGAGAAAATACACGTCCTCAACTATTATGGGAACCACTTTGTTCTTAATGTGAAATGCCTCTATCGCCAGATCCCATGCTCAAACTAAGAACTCCAAGAGTTCTATATGTTGCCTCATTCCCGAAAATTTGAAGTACTTAAGTAGTCCACAATCTCTTAGGGCTCTTACAGTACCCAGATCATTCAAGGCAATCATATCTTGTTCTTCATGTTCTCTTTCCCTCCATGTAACCATCATTATAATCTGATGGAAACCTGAAATACAACCATAATATCCATTAGATTCCAATCATTGCAAAAAAATAGGCAAATTTTGAGCACAGCATGAAAACCAAAAACTTGAACTACACCCAACGCACTCCCTAGGCTGAGACAGTGTGTTTCACATGCAGGTACCCTTCACTGTACCTGCTATGCAATGCAAGTTTCAACATTCAGGGGTGCGTTGCCCTCATTTTGGGTAGAATTTACCCTAGTGGCCTTGAAACCCTAAAAATTTGTAAAAAGTAGAAATGAAATGAATACTAAAAGGAAGAGGAGGTTCATGGCACTAACCTAGATCAAACAGCAACGAAATCTGTCCACAGAAATGACCGCAATCAACGACTGAAGTTCGGGGGAAAAATCAGGTTCAGAGCTCCAAAATGAAAATGGTAACTATGGAATGGTAAAAATTAATAATGAAACTACTTTTTATAGTCATTTAATTGTTTGCAAGTTAAATTTATTGCTATGACTATAGTTTTATTATGTTTTTATCATGAAACAGGTATTTTTAATCCATTTGATGTTATTCTAAACAGGAAATACAACTGATGAACAGATTAGTCGTGAATATTTATTCAAATAATGACTTAACCACAAATGAAAAATGAAAAAGGATTTGAACCACACTTTTACCTCTTTTTCAAGCTTCAATAATAGTGAAAAAGGAACCCCTGGAGTCTTCTTTCAACTCTTTTCAGACTCTGATAATGTGAAAAGATTGTCGAGCACTTTTCTTTCCAAGCTCGTTAAAGTAAATGAATTGATATCTACTCAGTATAAGTTTAACCCTTTTCTGGACTAAGATGGATTATTTACGAAAAAGGAATACCTTGGTTAAACACGACCAAAGAGGTTCTCCTAGATATTATTTTACACTTTTTCGGATCTGAGAGACAAATTTACGAAAAAATACTTTTGGAGTTCTCTTTCATCCTCTTTTTCAGACTCTCTAAATATGAAATAGGACCAGGCTATCACTATCATTAAGCTCGTTAAAACATAAAATAGCGATGGGCTTGTCAATCATGGTAAGAATTGAGTTTCATTCATTGCTAGACTCATTAAATTATTAAATAGCGATACATTATTCACCCAAAGGATTAAATTATAGATCAAGAAAATGTTATCCTGCTCAAGCTTGTTAAAAATAAAGAGGTACTGGTCGATAAATGACCGGGGAAATTTTTGGAAAAGTAAGGAAAGTTTCTTTTTGGTAGCAAGTCACTCTTGAACATGAGACTTCTTTCACTCCATGTTCGTGATTGTTTTAGTTGGGTAATCATCTTCATGGTTCATTCACACCTATGGTTCATCATACCTTCACTTCGGTTTTGGGTCAATGCTGCCAACTCATCACAGTGTCACCGATATGTTCAAGAGAAGTCATCTAGTGATTAAAAGCTCATCCTTCTGCAATACTCGTAAACCTTCATTTTCATGACCGTCATCCCTGAAAATTGCCATATCAATTCATACCCTTACTCCAAAATCAGTAACTCCTATTTTGCAATAAGGTGACTTCCTGTCGACAACAAATCAATATCTACGAAATTCACTTAGAAACATCATATTCCAGTACCATGAGGCTTGTTACAGCATCGACAAGATCCTCGCTTCCGGACCTTTGACCGAAAGATTTTGTTTGGCGTTCGACATCAAATCATCTATTCACACCTTGAAAAATGTACCACAGTACCTTGAGGGCCATTGACATTAATGGTGGTTCTCTCACGTTTTTTAATAGTACACATCATTGGTTGGTAATCAAATGATGTCTTTCCATGTTCGACTACAAGTCATATATTCACATGGCTAGACTTGTACCCGAATGATCAAGTGAACGAGATAAGAAGACCCCAGATCTAGTTTCAGCCATCAAGGCTATGATTTCAGGATTTTTGTACACATAATCTGTACAGTGACCTTACATACATATTGTCATCCAAACATGGGCCTATATCTATAGGCATGTCTGCATTTGGGTAACATTCCAATGAAGACGAATTTCTGAATTATGTACATGTTATTAGATTGTTTTATGTGCTGAATATGGGAATGCCTAGCCTCAACAATTATGATCAAAAGAGGATATATCATGATGTAATGTATTGTAATATTGATGTAGGTGACCATTCCACTTCGTTTCCAGACTCATCACAGTGTAAATAATCTCAATCAAATGTTCTTATTATTTGGATCTCATGCTTTAGGGGGCAATTGTTATAGGTCAATTTGGGCACCATTCCCAATGACCTGGTTAACTGGACATCATCTCCAGGACCAATGATCAAGGGTCTATCATTCCCTATCATTTCACTTGGTACATGCCCTAAGACAAGAAAAAAGACAAATCAAGCAAGACTTTCATCAAGCAAATGTTTTCATGGTTTGAAGCTTATTATATAGCATATGAGAGCTCACCAACGTAGGCTCTAAGGGGCCTAAGTTCATTTCATATGCAGGTGTCCCCATGCAAGGCTGTTCTGAAAATCACTTCCCGACATTCACAGGGGGGTTGGTCACATTGGGAGAAAAATTCTCATTGTTCTAAAATCTCCACTTGGCCAGTGCCTTCTAGAAGAGTTCACATGTGTCAAGCTTCGGATCCAAGTGTCCATTTGACATCTACATGAATGGAAACATGTCTTGCCTATTTTTGGAAAGTTATTGATTGCAAAAAAACCTACAATTCATCTATAAATTGAGCACAGATATAAGTGCTTGAGAAGGAAGAATTTGAGTAGAGAAATGCTGGAGAATTTTCAATTGAGAGCTAGATTTGTGAAGCTGCTGCTGGAAATATTTATATTATGATGAGGCTTCGGAACAGTGCTAGAAGGTCACTTCAAATCATTCATTAGGTTGTAACCTCTCCTTCTATCATCAATAAATATTACTTCTTATTTTTCCCTATATGCATATGTATTGACTTTGATTTTCTATATTGCAAGATCTTAGTTGATGTATATGGTTTATGCTTTATTGATTTAGCTAACTAGCTTGAATATATATCTATATTATTGCATCTTCTATTGTTTCATTTTTATTTCTTGTAGGAAGCATTCAGCTCATAAACCGCTTGAATTTGAAGCTACAACAGAAGTGACAAAAGGAGCCATTTGGAAGCAACTAAACAAGTAAGCCTCAAATCCTCTCTGTGTATCTATTCTGAGTTAGGAGAAATAGTCGTATAGTCTTTCACTTGTTGTTCTAGACTAGCGCCTATCTAGGGAAGCATGATTTATTCGTAATTCACAATTGTAGCCCAACACAGACTAAAATCCTATGATAGTTCAGCCACTTTAGGTTCAATTTTTAGGCCTTAAAGTTTGCCTTCAATTAATGAGAGAAAGCATTTAGTTTGTGGGAGAAATTAAATTTACATGGTTTGAAAAATTATTTTATGCACTTACAAAAAAAATGCTTTAAAGTTAATGGGAGAAAGCCAACATGACATGTATGCTTTACAAACTTTGCCTAAGAATTTATTGGAGAAATGACACATGTACACAGTTTGCCTTAAAGTGGTTTTGGTTTATGGATATTAAAATGAAGAACTTCTATTTATATCTATTCCAGAGATTGACTGAAGGGAAATTTACTGGATTTGTCACCTTTCATAAAAGATGAGATTTAGAGGATACCTGGCCCTTTACAGACTCTGCCTATAGAACTTGTAGAAGTTAACAAGTTACTTGTCCCAATTATACCCTGTGAAGTGTGTGGAGGACCCATGGAATCACTCACACTACTTTGAGTAGACCCCATTAAAATAGGAGATATATCAAAATGATTCCTATGGTGTAATAAATAGTTGAGTAGTTTAAAGATATAGATGCATAAATTCAATGAGCATAGTTTTGAGATATATAAGTCCAAAATGGAATAGTTATTGGTGAAAAAATATCAGTGGATCACTATGGATATATTTGCTTCATTAAAAGGGATTTTTCTATAAGGATGGACTAAGTTGGAAAGAAGGGAAAATTTCACAATTATATGTTAATATGCATGTGTTTACATTGAATATTTTTCATTTTATTAAGAATCTATTTGAAACAATTAACTATATAAGGTCAAAACCTATGTTTTGTATCAAATTACTTTTGGTTTCAATGGGAAAATTCTATGGCCAATGTGTTTTTCTCGAAATGTGATAGACCACATTGAAATGGGAGATATATCGAAATGATTCCTATGGTGTAATAAAATAGTTTCAAGTAGTTTAAAGATATAGATGCATACATTCAATGAACATAGTTTTGAGATATATAAGTCCAAAATGGAATATTTGTTGGTGAAAAAATATCAATGGATCAGTACGGATATATTTGCTTCATTAAAAGGGATTTTTCTAGAAGGATGTCCCCTAAGTTGGAAAGAAGGGAAAATATCACAATTATATGTTAACGGATGTGTTTTACATTGAATATAAAAGGTTTTTTCTCTCTCTCATTGTTTGAGTCCTGATATTATAAAAGGTTTCCGCTAAATCCATTCCCTATTACTTTTCATGTGAACCACATTCCCAAACCCACCCATCTATGTACCTAAGAGCCAAGAAAAGTGTAAAAAGGGCTTATTTCATATTCTTCTTTAACATATATGTGATTAATTATCGTTAGAATTTATATGGTAGAAATACGTATAAATATTAATCCTTAATATAGATCTATTTTTACTTTAAGGAATATTTCATGTTTTTTAGAAATTTTATCTTAGGAGGTAGAACTAAACCATCTATAGCCCACAAACCAAACCATGGCCCATGAGCATCACATGCAAACACAAGTTACTCCCATGTTTTAAACACCACCTCACATCATCATAAGGATTGGAAACCACTAAGCAACCCATACTAAGTTCCCTAGAAGGGATGACTATCATATTTAATGAGTGGGTTTATCTTCAAGGTCAAAAGGAAAATCAAAGTTAGGAAAGGGAATTAGAATAGAAATTAAGGTAAGTCCATGGAATTTTAGCTAGTATTGAACGACGGTGAGCAACCATAGATATCTTGAAGGAAGTTCAAGAATCCAAACTATCTGATATGATAGGTAAGAGTGTAACATACCTCAAATGTACATATAAAGAAAAAAGTGTTCCCTTTAACACTACTATAATTGTGCATGCATAAGAAATCTTATATTTTTTATAGAAGGATATTTTGAGAGGAATCTTGATCGAGTTCTTGAAGGTTGAAGGAACGAATCTCTGGGATTATCAATTGCAGGTTTATACCCTCTAATATTGACCTACATTGAAGGAAAATCAACTATGCAATCCTTGACCAAAATTGCGGAGGCTTAAATTCAGGTTTCCTAAAAGATTTCAGAGGTGACACTTGGTTGTTTCGATTGGTTTTCTGAGCATCTTTCGGTCAACTATCATTTGGATTTTGGAGGACAGTTTGAAATTCAGGACAGTTTTATTATCACTCTCTCTCTCTCTCTAAACATTTATATCTATTAAGAAGAATAATATCTATCGGGTTTTCCTTTATCCATTTTGTCTTTTGAATTTTATTTCTATGTTCTATATACAATCACCGTCAAGATCCTTGACCAAAATTGTAGAGGCTTGAATTAAGGTTTCCTAAGAGATTTGCATTTTATTTCTATGTTCTATATACAATTACTGTCAAGATCCTTGACCAAAATTATTATCTATATACAATTTTCAATTGTCTTTTTGGATTTTGGAGGATAGTTTGAAAGTCAGGGCATTTTGATTAACTCTCTCTCTAAAAAATTATATCTATTAAGAAGAAGAAGATATTTTGGGTTTCCCCTTATCTGTTTTGTCTTCTCCATTTTATTTCTATGTTCTATATACAATTACTATCAAGATCCTTGACCAAAATTGTATAGGCTTAAATTTGGGTTTCCTAAGAGATTTGCATTTTATTTCTATGTTCTATATACAATTACTGTCAAGATCCTTGACCAAAATTGCAGAGGCTTAAATTAGGGTTTTCTAAGAGATTTTAGAAGTGACACTTGGTTGTTTCGATTGGTTTTCTGAGCATTTTTCGGTCGGTCAACTGTCGTTTGGATTTTGGAGGACAGTTTGAAAATCAAAGCCTCGAATTTGACTTCATTATTTTTGTAAAATATTGGATTATCTCTCTATAAACATTTATATCTATTAAGAAGAATAAGATATTTTGGGTTTTCCCTTATCTGTTTTGTCTTCTACATTTTATTTCTATGTTCTATATCAAATTACTATCAAGATTGATCTAATGGTTAATGTGATTTCTATTTAAAATAGAATTGTAATTGGGATAATAAAAGGAAATTGAAGTAATTTTTACAAGAATATACATACCATTGTTAAAAATTAGCATGGCATCGCTGACAAAGGATTTCAATGACAAGGTTTCATACGTATCAATTCGCAGAAATTCGTAGACGAAGCTGCAACAAGGACGAAGCCAGGAGATCAATTCGCAGAAATTCGCTGACAAAGCCACAACGAGGACGAAGCCGGGAGATGAATTTGCAGATATTCGTATACGAAGCTACAACGAGGACGAATCCGGGACCAAATTCCCTGCAATAAAAAAAAATTAAATTAAAATCAAACAAAAAAATTCAACAAAAAAAATAGAGAAACTATACCACCCACCTCGGCACAGAGCAACAGAGCAGCACCGTAACACCTCAATGGAGCAACACCGCAATAGAGCGACATAGAGATAGACACGAGATAGATACAGAGATAGATGTGAGATGTGCATAAGAATCCCATTAAGGTTTGCGGGCCGATATATTTATAAGAACAAGTTCGGCCGAACTATTTTAAAATTTCGGCCGAAATTTTGTTGCTATTTTTCCCATCTAAAGACAAAAATCTATTTTCCCACACCTTCAGTACACCGTCAATGTAAACAGAAGAATGATTTCAGCCGAACTAATTTCGAAATTTCAGCTGAACTCTCAAATAGTTCAACCGATTTTTTATAAAAGTTCGGCCGAATTATTGAGAAAGAAAGTTTTTCGCCCCCGATTCTTACAAAAGTGTAGCCCAACTTTGTTTTTTTACCCAAAAGAGACACATATATATGTGGTTCACCCAATTTTCACTACGTCGACAAAGAAATAGCCAATCCTTCCTCTTAGTGTCCTATTTTATAGTATTCAAAGTAAATCTTAGTCTTTTTTATTATTTTGTTAATTTTGTAAGGTGTTGTTATGATATCATTGAGATCAAGTCAATAGGGTATATTAAAGTTTGAGTGGTAAATAAAAATCAAGTTGTCAAAGGCTTAAAAGGTCTAGTTTTATTAAGTTTAGAAACATATATCATCCAAGTCATGAGTTAAAATAATAACGAATTTGGGTTTTTCATCATTGAGTCGAGTTAAGTGGTGTCTTTTCAAGTCAGTTGCAAGGTCACATCACAAATTTTAGCATATCATTATCACAACAAGTTTCTTATGCTTCTCCATTTTGTTGTGCTTCGTTATTCCAAATTTGAAAAATAAATCATTGAAATGAAAGAACGTCTTGGATCACATGGAACGTGAAAAATACATGCATTTGACTCTCAAGAAGGCATCGAGCAGGTTTCTCATCCTCCTCAAACATTGTGAATAGAAAATGAAATTTGTTGCATTTTGGCTGCAGGGGTTTGTTGGGCTTCTACAAGTTGAATATTTTCTTGCTACCATGATCACCCTCAAGTTCCAATTCTCTATTTGATAGCATAATTCATGTTTTGTGTTGTTAATTTCATCTTCAACAACCAAGGAGAGTTCATAAAAGAGCTTTCACCCCTCATAACTTGTGACTCGATGTTTCTATGTATTATAAAATTCGTGCATATAGAAACATCAAGTTGCTGCATTTTGGTCTTCGAGTTGGTTTCTTATAGTTTGAACTTGTTAATATAGGGTATTTCCATCCAAAACTTTCCAAAAACCCTCATCTAAACCTTAACTCCATAGTTGTTGAACTAAGTTGTGGAGAGTTGTTTCTACATTTTGAAACCCTAGAATTCCCCTTTTCATTGTGAGCCATGACAACACCAAACAAGAAAAAAAATAGAGGGTCACACATAGTTAGGCTCAAGATATTTCCTTGATAAATTAAGATCCATCTATTAGGGTTGCATTTGAGTAGATCTGTTGCATCAGGTTTTGTGAAAAGATATAGTCTTACAATATTCAATTGACCAAATAATTTTCTTTGAACTTCATCGTGGTAGAAGCCAATATTGGATATTTGAGTTTCCCAACGTCATAGGTTACTATTTTAGTTGGTACAAAGATGCCTCTGCATGGAGAACAATGGTTCAAGGGCATGCCTTTAGATATATCCAACTACAAAGAACAAGTAGCTAGTAGGTTCCCCGCCCACTGGGCACACCGTCCCCACCGGGGCTCTATTGGCTGTCAATCTTAAAAGCAAGAATCCCCTCATAATTATTCATTCTTCAAGCTCTTTATTGTGAGGCCCTCCCACTCTTCCTAAAATGTGATCCGGTAGGGTGAGCCTGTTGAACTCTCGACTATAAGGAGAGGCACGCAACATAAAAAGCTATAGGTAGGATCTCCATTTTCTAAATCCAAAGTATAAAAAAAACCAATATGGAGTTATTGTGCCAAGTGAATACCTTGAACCCTACAAAAAAATTAATTAAGGTCATCCAAAGATATTTCACTTGTGAAGGAAAAGTTGGGAGGGTTTATAAGTATCATTTCAGGCGGTTGATGCATTTTACACGTAAAATCCCTTTAAGTCTACCTTTTTACTTTTTCAAGAGAATTGGTAATGTGGAAGAGAAGGTTCAGAGTAACCAAATTCAAGTGAAGCCTAGTCTCTTTAATTTCTCCCTGATCAAATTGTTAGAGGTGGAAGAGTTGAAGAAAAAAAAAATCAATCATGGCAAGAATTTTTGGATTCATCCAAATTGACCACTACATTTTTTTATAACCCCTCGAGAAATAAATATACACCTTAATCAATAGTAAAGGATGTTCAACCAAAAACAGGAAGCTCAGTCAAAAGGCCACATATTTTAGTTGACCCATCTGATAGGAAAAAGGGAAAAAAACTTCAATTCTCTCCTGAGGTGGTGGAGTTTTCCAAGAAACCACTCACAAGAGCTGATGCAAATAGGTTACCCACTAGGAAAACACCCGAAAATCTTGTTGAAGTTCAACAAACCATGTATGAGAATTCTGATTCAGATGATAAGGATAAGGATATTATGGAACTGTAGGAACAGTTGAAAAAGGCTCATTTGGTCATTTCCCAACTTCAACGTGACAATAGAGAGTTCAAAAAGAAAATTTTGGAGAAGGCATGTAAAGCTAATGAAGAAAAACCTCTAGTAAAGAAAAATCCACTTGACACCAGGCATAAAGATAAAGGAAAGGTATCAATGGAGGACATCCTAGTGCTCGAGACTTCACAATCAAGGGTTCCTATGACTAGATCTTTAACCAAAAAATTAGAGCTACAGAAAGGAAGTTTTATCAAATGAGATTCAATACAAGAATAGAAGAAGAGTGAGTTAGATGAAGGGAAACACACTTTCCATAGGGTGAGGAATCAATTGAAGAAAGTTCAAAATGAAATTACTAGACTTAGAGAACAAGATGAAAGGGCCAAACAAAAGATACATGACCAATTGAATATCTATGAACCAACATTGTTTGAAGCTAAGTATATGTTGGAGATAAATTTTCCCCTAAATAGACAGCTCAAGAACATTTGCAGGAAAAATCTCACTTTGAAGAAGGAGCTGAGGGCTAAAAAATAAAAGCTACAGGAGGCAGTGAAGGAAAAACAAAAGGAAGAAAGAGGAAATCTAGACTTGTTGGATGATGAAGTAAAGGTTTGAGTTTGGACAAGAAATCAAGACACATTTTTATTTTTGCATTTTTTTTTGAAGTGTACTAGCCTATATCAATTATATCCTATGCATTTTTGAATTTTTTTTGTAAAGGAGGCAAGTTACACAATAACGGAGAAAATTTGTTGCACTACTGTCAAATCATTAAAATTTGATAGATGACCAGGATTTTGGCACTATTTCTTATGTATGGAGGCTCAAGAAGGTTTTTAAGGTATACAAATAATCAATTAACTATATTCCTTGGTCAGAGACCACAACACTTAGTCAAGCTTATGCAAGTGAAAATTTGTGCGCTCAGTCGTTGTGCTTCTGTTGTAGGGGATGTTTTTCAAGGATGGGAGTTTAAAGTATGAACATATGTTATCAAATAGGTATCTGATGATTTATAGGTTTTATTTCACATGTGTGATACATTCAAAATTCTAAGAGGTGATAAAAAGCATGAAAATCATGAACTTGTTGTGTTTTTTGCTACATTTTTGTTGAAGAAGGAAGTAGCACATCAAATTTGTTGCACTTCCACACAGTCAACAGGTTGACCTTGAAATTTGAATCTAAACCTCATGAAATGCATTCTAATGGTTATGAAAATTGTCCTAAATTTTTTTTGAGATTCGAGTGTCATCCTTATGCATGTATTCAATGTAATTTGTTAAATATTGCCTTAGTCAAAATAGTTCCCTGATTTCTAGAAAGTAGTTCTATATTCATTGCTACAAGCGGAAAACTAAATCTTTTTGGGAAATTTGGTTCTTAAAGGGAGGAAATGATTGTTTTTAATGTATATATGATGTATTTTTTACTAATAAGAAGGTTTTTTCAATGTGTGATATAGAAAAGACATTGTGCATTCTACAACTCCATTTGAAAAATTCAATGAATGATGAAGGTCGGAGTCTACTTGTTCAAGGATTATTATGTCAATCATTTATGGTTGTTATCACTAGAAAATAGGAAAAGAAAATATGACATTATTAAATATCAAGAAGAAGGATTTACAAGGCTGAGGCACATTAGAGAATATGAAAAATTTTAAAAATATCTAAGGTCTAGAAGAAAAATCAAATTGTGCACTCAAGACAATAGCAGAATGCGCCTTCACGTGCACTTTTCTTCGATAGGAGCGCCTTAATGCAACTTTCCCTCAAAAAGATGCACGGACCTGAGAGTGGTAGAAGTCACTTTCCAGGACCACAAGGTACACTCCAGGAAAATGATCCCACACTTGAGGTCGGCCAAGGATATCTGCCTAAGCCTCCTTGGGACCTCAAGGGAGCACACAATGGAATCATGTGGCACACAATGGAATCAACCCCCTCTCTTGGGTCACCATCCATCAATGTACCAAGAGAGGGAAGGAGATTTTTAATTCATCTCTAAAAGGCCACCAAGAGATTAGCAAAGGGAGAGCACATTTTTATGTTTGCCAAAATTGGTTTGAAGAAATCTGGCAGTGTGTAATCCAGAGGAGGAGTAGAGAGGGGATTCGGTTGTTGGCCATCCAACAACTCCAATCCTTTGGAGTAGAGAGACAGACCTTGGACTGGGCAGCTAGGAGGTAAAAAATTCCTTGCATCGGGTCTTAGAACTCCATAGTTCTAAGGGCCCCTTGGCAAGTGTGTAAATGTACTATATTTCTCCTTAATAGCAAACAATAAGAGGGGAAATTGATGTTGTCGTTAGTATTATTGTTTTTTCTATCTCTATATGAGCTTTAGTTTATTTGTTTAGTTTAGTCTTGTTTTCTCTCTACATAAGCATACTACATCATTATCTAGTGTGTTTTGTTTTATGGCATGTTCACTAACCTGGTAACTCTTTTTTTTTATCTTCCTGTGAACAGAAGCTTAACAGGTAGCGACCACTCCTCTTGAGCAAGTGTGGATTGGTACACTTGTGCACCAAATCCACCAACATAGGATTTGCGACTCCACTAATTTTACTTTCTAGTTAATGTGGTTGTGCCTATTGCAGAGACCTTTTTCTCTGCTTTGGATTTTGGCTTGGATAGCACCTCTTCTCTTCTTCTCTGCCCATTCACCCTCAGTGAGAGGCCAAATTTCAGAAGCTCCAAAAAAAATTTGTAGGAAATTCGTGTGCATTTTACACAGACAGACGCACTCGACCATGCGCATTCATCACTAACCTGCGCAATAGATTTCGTGCTTGTGTGAGACAATTGCACATAGAAACTAGAGGCAGAAAATTTATGCCATTTTCCTTCATTTCCTTTTTTTAAAGTGACTTTCAGCCCATTATAAAACTTCCAACACTATGTGAGGTGTCCCATGACTAGTTAAAACTCACTGTTGCCTGCATTTGAGTAGTTCTAGGTGTAAGTTTTAAATTTCAAAGTTTATTTTCGCAAAAAAAAACCACATAGTTTAAGTAGGGGGAAATTTACTTGCAATCTGAAATAACTTATTTTTTGTGAGCATAGACACCAAAAACACATAGGTAATTAGCTAAAGTAAATGGACCTAGTCCACACATGCTTAGCTAAAATTTTCATTTTTCCTATTTTAAAGTCATTAATTTTAGTTTAATTTTTTGGCACTAGGAGTTGGGACTAGGATTTAATTATCCTTAGAGGACAAGTAATCTCTGCTGCCTTTGCACCTTTTGGTGACCCTAGGCAAGCATATGAACACTCTCTTCCGATAATTCTCCATCTCCCTTTAGTTGATCACTTAGATTAACTAGGCAACATTGTAATTGACCCATATATGTACATGATTTGCTTATAGAAAGGAACAACAAAACGTATATTAATAGAGGATTTGAAAAGGATCACCGCATATCCACATGTTAAAACTATGAAATTTTTTACCTCTTGCTCACACACTTTCACACCATAAGTGAATCAAAGCCACCTTAAAGATAACCTAACTAAACTCATTAATTCTCCCCATAGGGGCCACAAGATAAATTATAGTTTAGGTTAGGACCAAGGGGGTAGGCATCCAATAAGCCTCCTTGGTCAGTTTTGATCTTGAAACATATAAGTTGACCTTTTAGGGAGCTTTTAAATCTGTCTATCCACCCACGGAAAATAAAACCCGAGTGCCACAGAGACTCGATTCAGAGGGGGTTAAGCTTAGGCCTAGCGTGTGTGATATTATTCAGGGCTACATGAACCATCTAATAATCAGTACTAGTAGCTGATTTACCAAGAATAACAAGACTCAAATGCTAACATGGGACGATAGTACTTAGTGGCCAAATGTAGGCCATCCTTCTCTATAGGTTACGGTGCAAGCAACACTATATCCTCTACCTTTACCTTGGTCAATTTTCTTTGGTTGACTGAGGGAATCACCAGCTCTTTCGAGACATTGTGCCAGAATTCGTAAGATATATTCTCAAGGCCCAGTTACATTTGTGAGTGTGAGGATTATTAGGTCTTCTAATATTTGAGTATCATACGTAAAAACAACAAAAAAGCATATTTTTTGATTGACTGGTCACATAGGATTAATCTAAAGGGAAAATTTACCTTTTATTTTTCACTTGGTTTTATGTATGCTATCATATTTTTTATTTTATTATAATCTCTATCCTCTCAAATATTTCCAAAACCATACCTAGCCAACGCCATAATGGACCCAATGGGACCTCGTAAATCTAGATGCCTTTTGGACCTCCCCCCATTACCGGGAGGGGTTCCAGGTATTTCACCATTAACACTACCAGCCTTATTGGTTCATCCTTTATTGGGGAATATTTAGTTGGGAACCCTCGTCAGTCACCCAATACCACACCAGTGCCCACCCCCACAATGTCACCACATTCCACTCCTCCCACAACCCTATGGGGGCAGAGCAGTGCTACCCATTTGGGAAGCCAAGTGAACTAACAGCCAGGTACGTCGCAAACAAACCCTATACCTAACTAGAAAATTGTGTCTTCACAATGTGCAATGGTTCTCAACTCGTAGTCACCATTATTAGCATCATTAAACTTGCCTGATCTAACCAAGTTAACAAACAACCCTATTGCACACAACCCAACATGGCCACCCATGCCCACGAAGCTCCCTTCAGACATTCCAAATTTCGATGGGAAGTAATCAGAAGACCTCGGAAATCATATAATGACTTTCCACATGTAGTTTTCATCGAATAACATCATTAAAGATACTATTCGAATCAGACTGTTTCAGTGCACCCTAACCGGAACAACTGCGAATTGGTATGTGGAGCAACCATCTGCTACACATGGAAATTTTAGTGCCCTCACTACTACATTCCTTACCTATTTTCAATTACCCATCCACCATGATTCTGGGATGGAATTACTGAACCATTTTAGGTAGACACCTACTGTCCATATCTAGGACCATCTCCACGAATTACGGTGACGTCGTAGTTTTTGCAAGGCCAAACTCAACGATCGAGTTTTGTTGGACTTGTTCCTGAAAAATCTCACTGCAGAGATTTCAAAGGACATGGCAACACAAAAGCCCACATCTAAAGAGGAAGCCATCAGTAAGGCCCAATAGCTTGAGTTGATTTATATGCAGTTAGGATATATCTACAATATCCTACCTAACACCCCACACCTGCAAACTTAGAAAGAATTTCAAGGTGCGTCGAACTCTGCAGACGATTGGATTGGGTCATTGACCCAAAATCACCTAAGGAGCATCGTTCATTACCTCAGTTATGCATATTATTGTAACCAGAACATCTCGCAACCTGGCTACCAGAGACATCATGCACCTTCGCAAAATATGACCAATAGGGCGTCTTCGTACAACCATCAGCAAGGAGGTCCATATCCTCTGGCTCAAGGGACCCAATACACAGCCAGACATGATAACGGAAGAGCTCCCCCCCCAAAAATCCATTCATAAACTAGGGACAAGGACCACAATATGCCCAATCCCCAGAACAAAAGCCACCCATGCGGAATAATACACAGGTGAACTTTGTGCAACCTTCCCAAGCACAACCGCGCCAATCATACAATCAGGAGAATCTGAACTATCCTCCTAATGCAACAAGGAAAAAAGGGAAAAACAAGCCAAAGGGAAATCCTAGAAAGGGGGGCAACAATCAACAACGCTTTTCACGATCTTAGGCTGGAGGCAACTCCAACCAAAATCAAAACCAAGAGCCAAGTAGCTCCCAAGGGCAGAACAAGAGAGAAAATCTTCGTACTAACCATTCTTGTTCAATCTGTGGTGAGTACGGAAATTACACTCACCACTGTCTCGATATCCCTGAGCTGAAGAAGCTTCAAGATAGCCATGGATAAGGGGGATCCTCACAACAGAAAACCATCATGCAGGAGCCTTTCCCCCATTAAGGGGACAGTTATCACCCAATAGCAACAAAAAACTCCCGACGATTCTGGAAAAAATATCCATGAAATCTACAAGACTTGCGAAGAAATTTTTTTTTAGACACGGATCCGAAATTATTATACCCCACCAGACACCAATTTGTTAGGACAAGTGCACCAACATCACCATTGACCATATCAAGGATAACTATTGAAACTTTTCCAAAGATGGCGAAGGGACCAACTAGGTGGGAAGGAAACCATTCCAAAGTGACCCATAGCTATAGCATTGTGTATGATTTATTCCAATCTCTCACCACCATGTTATCTTTGGATGTATTACAATCATTCCCAAAGAAAAGGAAAGCCTTACTTTCTACATTAGGCACCATCCACCCTGTCGATTTGAACCTAATGGCTTTTGATTTAGATAAATCCACCCCTAGGCTTCCTTCAATGGTCGTCTTCCAGATACCAATTTCAGTTTAGAACATCACCATTCATTGATGTATCATTGACAAGGGTGAATCCACATGCATCATTTCAAATAACGTCTGGTAGAAGTTAGGGTCTCCCGAACTAAAGCCATCAGACATCACGCTAAGAGCATACGATGGGCGCCCATCATCCCTCGGCAGTCTCTATCAAAACATCTTACTCTACTAAGCCGGCAAGACGGTCCTTATAGACATTGAAGTCTTGGATGCTCAACTAGATTACAATATACTCCATGGCCATAGTTATATGTACGCCATGTCAGCCATAGCCTCCTCTGTCTTCTGAACTATGATGTTCCCATGAGGATAGCATCATTACTGTCGACCAATTGACATACCACAACAAGCGACCCCTAAAAAATAATAATATATTTCTACCCTATGTAGACATGTCTGCCGAGATGCTTACATGGTACAAAGAATATGGCCTCAGCTAGTTCAAACCATCATCCATCCTTGGGTCATTCCTAGGAGATCCCCCTGTTATACAAAAATCATCATCTGATGTCACGGAGGCTCTGGTGTGCATGGTTTCCTCATCAAGCACTGAATCCAGCCAAGAGACGGAGACAAGTAGTAATGACACTGAGTTGCTAGCCACGACAACCTCTCTAGCCTACGTCGCCTCCCAAACTCCTTTCCTCTTCCCCCTTGCTAGTTTTGTGTCGCAATAGGTCATGGCCACGGTGGTCCTACCAAACTTATCATTCACAATCCCAGTTAGTACCTAGTCCCACCTACAACAATGGGATTTTCACACATCACCTCTATAGGGTTAATCCCCCTCAATCCTTAACAGGCCCCAACTGTTCAGGAGATGGTCGCAAACATCCCTGTGAAGGAAATTCCCATTGCAAAATCAATGGTTACGACCAAGAACATCAATAAAAAAGGGAAGAAGGTAGATAATCCCACCATGCAACGGGAATTACAACCTTGTGCCATATCTGACATTTTAGGACACCCTACCCACATCTGCCCAGATCTGGATGAGTTAAAACCGCTCCTTAGCTCTACGGTAAATATCACAGCAACAAGTTCCTGTAAAAGGGGTCCAGTCACCAAAAATCAAGCCAAGGCATTGCGTACCAATCACCCATGCACTATCTGCAGCCATTATGGGCACTATACCCAACATTGCCTATAAATTCCATGATACAGAGATTCCTTACACGCCATCGAGCAATCCTACCAGGAGGATCCCTCCATCCAGTCAACTAGAGAAGAACCTCGTGTCATTCTATACCAGCAAGAGGAACGACAGTCACCTGAAACACTGCTAGCCATTCCCCCTCCCCTATCGAACATTGTGCACTCTCTAATGAACATGATCATTTCATGATGGAGTGCCCAACCCTAGAATTTTTTTAGCGATGGTATCCAATCCATGAAGTATACTGCACTGACCTAGCCACCTAGTATTCATGTCAATTATGCGATGGAAATCACCCATTATTCCATTGTCACTATATCCCTAGATTCCGTGTGGCACTAGCTAGTCTGCGCTCATCCATAGTTCGCCTCTCCCAGGAAGATGACTCTGACATTGAATCCATGAATAGCTTGACGACCCAAGAGAGTGTGATGAGTAGATCCATCCTCTTCCTGTCAGCTGAAAAGTGGCCTGTCGGGGAACCCTTAGTCACCCCCAACCGCCCTCCGCGGAGAAGACCAACATGTGTGTTATGTAATGCACACAATCATGTGGTCACCACTTTCCCTAACTTAGAAGCGCTACGCCGCTGGTACCCAGTCACTTCATCAAAAAAACAAGACGAGAACCCCCATGTTAGGATTTTTTTCCTACTGTATCAAGGTAATCACTATGAGCAGCGTTATACCTATATCCTTCAATTATGCCTCTAATTGACATGATACATCTATTAGAGATGAAACGTCGGGATCTTATCAATCCAAAACCTAACAACCATGATGGAAGGCAGAATGCCCATAGGCACTCTACTCCATACCCATTTCGACATATTGGGCAAGTTAGGAAGGCACGCCAGCCAAGCATGACCCAGGTTCAACCCATGATAACATGCGGGCTACGCGACAGAATTGGCCATTAGGTGAATCAGTGCAAAGAACTAAAGCACCTCGCAAACATTTTTTGCATAGTCTCTTCCCTCCTGCAAAGACATCTCTCTAACCAAGAGAAAATCACGCACTGCTATTGTTGGATTTTCTCACACTCTCATCATACAATAAAATGTGATCATCTCCCAAAGCTTAGAGCAGAAAGAGCGGTGTTAAGTCTACACCCCCTAATAGAGCTAGACACACCCAAGAAAAAAACTCAGAAATGGTAATGGAGAACCCTCTCCTCTATGTCTTATCCCTTTCGAGCGTCCGCTTCTAGGACGAAGAGTAGTGTTGATTTCCACACAGTCTACTCAGTTGACATAGTGGTACCATGCAGCATGAGGCCATAACCACGAACCAGAGGCATGCCCACTAATGGAAAAATTCAAGCACCTCTATACCAGGCACAAATTCCATCTGCTAGAAAGTGCCCAGCCTAATGAGGAATCCAGCCTTGCGCTCATGCAAGCTCCCATCATGGAAATTCCTCCCCCACCAAACGTCACCGACACGATACACCATATATATTTCATATCATCATGTATCGGAACCATGACTCGGGTTGTCTACTCATTTGTCATAGGTGTCAAGTCATATGCAACTACAAGAGTAGTTGTACCAATGACAGTGCAACCCTAGTCTATATGCACTCTGTCAACTGCCTCTGGTTCAACCACATTGACAATGGAATCATTTTCATGTCTGTCAACTAGCTCTTTTCATACCGAACCTTGTCTACACAACCTTGTGCAAAATCAATCCCCCTTAGGATCCATATTTCATTCATATGAGGACATCCTTGAAGCCATGTTGGAGCCGGATTATCCATGGGATGCAATGCATCACCGCTTGCTTTTTCTCCTAAGAAAAGTGTCCAGTCCTGACAAGAAAGGGGAACAAGAGATTTATGCAATTGAATCAAAATATTTCCTCCCATCAGGGAATGTTGATTGGGTAAAGAGCCCCAAACCAGCGCTCGATGCATTCGAGGAAGGAAACATGTCAAACATTTCACCTACCGTCAAGGTGAATATATCTCAAAATCTTGGAAAGGTCGAAGAAATATCACTAGGGGCAACATGTTCACCAGAATAAATAACCTCTTATACCCAATTTCTACAAGAGTATAGAGATATCTTCGCATGGGACTACTCAGAGATGCCTGGGCGTAGTCCCACTATTGTAGAGCACCATATTGACACCTGACCTGACGTACCACCAATATGCCAAAACCATCATCAACTGCACCCATCCAAGGAAGAAGAAGTATATTACGTTGTATTAGATATGAACCTGAAGAAAAGACTTCTTTAGTGCTAATTCATGCAGTCCAAAAGATTCGCCACTACATCATCTTAAAAACCACAACGATCGTCGTAGATATTAATCCCATCAAATATGTGCTTACACGCCACCTAATGAACCACAAATACACCCACTGGATATTCATTCTACAAGAATACGACTTAGAGTTTCGCTCTCCTGAGAGAAAAAAGGTGTTAATCTTAGCAGAGTTCATTACGGACCTCCCAAGTCATACCAAAGGATCACCAATGAACAATTCACTACCAAATGAACATCTCTTCCTCGTAGCAACCAACGACCCTTGGTCTAGAGATATCCTTCTCTACTTATGAACCCAAAAGTTCACACCCCATCTCACTTGAGACGACCATCGGTGCATTTTCCATCAGGCCCCTCGATACCTCCTTATGGGATATATCTTATACCGACAAGGCATCGACACCATCTTACATCAATGCCTTACCCACGATCAAGCGAAACAAGCCTTGAATGACTGCCACAACGGAGCTTGCGGTGGCCACCTTCTAGACTAGCCACAACCCAAAATTTTCTATGAGCAGGATATTTCTTGCCCACTTTATTTCGTCATTGCAGTTCAGCAGTCAAGAGGTGTGAGTGATGTCAATGCTTCACTCAAAAGGCAAGATCCCCTCCCGCTCCCCTGCACCCTATCATCATCGCTGGTCCCTTTTATAAATGGGGGATCTACTTCATAACTTTCAACCCTGCATCGTCAGCCAATCACAAATACATCATTGTGGCTATAAATTATTTCACCAAGTGGGCAAAGGCTCTACCCACATACGACAACACCACAGAAACCAGTGCATGATTTCTGTTTAACCATCTCATTGCCTGGTTCGGCGTTCCCAAAGAGTTAGTCTCCGACCATGGGAAACACTTCGAAAACTAAGTTCTCCAGGAGCTATCTCAACATCTTGGATTCACACATGAATTTGCATCACCATCCTACCCCCTATCCAATGGACAGGTAGAAGTTGTGAAAAAAGTCCTCAAAACTATGTTACAACGTATGGTGAACAACCACAAAACAAACTGGTACCACACACTTTTCTCCACCCTATGGGAATACCGCACGGCCGTGAAAAATATCCATTGGGTTCACACCCTTTCACTTGGTATATGGATTCAAATCTGTGATTCCCATATAATTCAAGATCCTGAATTTACATGCATCCATCGAACTCCTCGATGACACCTAGCCTCTAAAACAAAATTTAGTACAACTAGAGTTTGTCAATGAAAGCCGATGGTAGTTGCTGCAACACAATGAGGCTCACAATAAATGGGTAAAAGAATCATTCGATAGCCACATAAATCCTCATTCATTCAATGAGGGAGATTTAGTCCTCCAATATGAGGTCACAAAAGAAGCCCTAGGGCCAGGAAAGTTCGAAAGTTTTTGGAAAGGACCCTACATCATAAAACATTGTCTCCTCAAGGGGGCATAAATCTTGATAGAGCCGGATGGAACATGCCTTAGCAACTCCATCAGCGGCCTTTACCTCAAGAAATTCTACCCATAAGGGCCAAGAAGGCCCACACCTAGAGTCAAAGTACACAAACCTAACACTTTAAATATTTGACCAAAATATTTGTCACAAAAATTCTCTAGTGTCACAAAGTATTCTCAACCCAACCATTACTTTGGATTCACTGATATAGCATCGTGATGCTCTCAAAGCTTAGCATCATCCATCTGGGTCATCTATCACCCTGACCGATCTTCATTCTTCAACAACGGTGTATGCATCGGCTCAGTGACAAACAATTAGGCAGAATATGATGTCGTAATCGCACTTATGTGTGACACCCTTAATCAAGGCATACACCATATTTGTATCTACCTCAATTCCCAGTTAGTGGTGTCATATTTAAACCAAGTGTTTTAGGTACGTGATTCACATCTATTTAGAAAATATTCGCTTGCAAACAGTTGATCGCATAGCTAACAATATCCTAAACTGGAATGCATTTCAGATAAACCATCATGCATAACAATAAAAAAACATAGAAAATATAGATATCCATCAGCATAACACATAATCCATCAACAAATATCAAACAGGGAACACACCGTGTAGAGCCACAAAAAATATCTCTCTCATATATACCAAAAAATATGTGTCTGAGTATAAAAAATATCGTGTCTCTGACCCATAAGTCAACCCAAAGATACAAAAAAACAAGTTGAAAAATTAAGGGAAGCATCCTCATAATGGGTGCTTTCCTTTTATACAAAGAAGACTCTAGGTTGGTTCCCCCCTAGGTGGGGAACCTGGACCCACGACCCCTCTCGATACTAGTACTGGAGCCATTGTCAAAACATAGATCACCACCTGGCGCAAAGTCGGCCAATAGCCCTGCTCCTGGGCCATCAAAGTCTCTAGCCATTCATCGTTGAGTTCATCCACAAAGCCTTGAGTAGGCATCACCTAGGTCATGCAGTCCACTCGACCCCATGCATCCTCCAAAATTCGAGCCCTGACCTCCAGAGCAGCCATCTGCTCTATCATCTTTGCGATGCGAGCCTCCACCACCTCAGCACAAGCAAGCACAACAGTGCGCTCAGCAGCAGCCAAGCCGCTACACTCCCGCAAAGGACCAACCTCCCCTCTAGGTGCTCCACCTAGAAGCTGTGCTGGAGCTCCTCTCTATCCCTCGCCTACACGAGGAACACCTCTAGGTCTCCAGATCGGCTCATGTCCCACCAACCGAGCCACGGGACGCCCGACCTCGCCGACATCTGAAAGAGTAACAAAGTTATGTCGGTGTCATCATAATACACATAAAAAACATAAATACTCAAGTAAATTCAGAATAAACACAAAAACATACCTGCTGGCCCCCATGCGTACCCAAGAGGAAGACCCATGTCTGTGTCTCCACGGAAGTCTATCCCTGCATAAGGGAAGGCATGAACATATGAGGATTGGCCTCAAACCAAGCCTTGGTGGTGGCGTTCCAATAATCCCCCACCCTACCTCCACCACCACGAGGCATCACGAGGGCCCACCTCTTCATACGAGGCTCTCAAGGACCCCTAGCAGGCACAAAAACCGTAGGCCTCAATAGCACCACTCGCTCATGCATGATGCTACATAGAATACTAGCATATGTAAACAACTTCGATCCATCCCAAACCTTGGAGAGCTGAGCCAGCATCTCGTCATAACATTGACGAGTGGAAACAAAGAAGTGACCAGCCCTTAGCTGATGCAGAACACCAATCTCTGGGCCCGACGCCTGATAGGGCGCAGATGACCCTGATAGTCTCACAATAGTGGCTAGATCACACCACTCGGCCAAGTCAGTCACTGAGGCTATCTGAATACACCCCTCCATGAGAGGCACCTTGCCACAATGGCCCACCGAGAACTACTGAAGATCCCCTCTCCCAAGAGGAAGTAGATAGGGAAGTGCCTCAGCCTGAGGCAGCATCCTAGTCACAAAATAGATATCCATCTCGGAACGGATAGTCAAGTCACACCCCCACAACACCATGACCTTGTGTCGCCTGTTCCATCATTGGATCAGGTAATGCAAAAGGCGATCCTGTGATCGTAAGAGGTCATTCTCCATGAACTTGAGAAGACCCCAACATTCCAACTACTAGCGTGAATTGGCATCAGCATCTAAAGCAACCCGGAGGTCTGGTCAATCCCTCTTCCTCCAAAACATCATGTCATCAAACATGCACACATCAGTGACACTAAAAGCACCAAAAATTTGAGAAAACTTCCAAAAAAATTTCAAAAAATTTTCTTTGGCTCTCCGCGCACCTGTTACTCAGACAGGTGCGAGAGACACGCTGCTGTTTTTCTCACAAACGCAGAAAGTGTGCTCTTAAATCCATTACAGGTGCGATAATTTCATGCAAAACCATTGGTTCTGTGCGAAAATTACGTGCATGTGCCTTGATTGCCCACGAGGTCAATGCAAAAAATGACCTGGAATCCAGAAAAACCTATTATGTACGGACCCTGACACTGACATACTAAAAAAATTAAAATGTAGGATGTTATGGGGCTTACCTGGCTTAAGAATCAAGAGTGCCAGATACTCAGGCTGATCGCAATGGTAAGAATAGCTCCACAAAAGCCTCTAACATGTCAAAACCTCAAACACTCAAATGTCGCAAATGAACTGAAATGACCCATATCAGCCTATATGTCGCCCTTTTCAGATTTTTTGGAGGACCATCACGAGAGCTTAGAGGGCCCAATTGTAGGATCGAAAGAAACACAGTGATCAACACCTCGTAAAACCCAAAGGAGGTGCCACACATTCACACCTTCAAAAAAATAAATTTTCAGTGCCGGTAGGTATGCCCTCTCTCATCTTCTTTTAATTTAGCACATGTCTTTCAATAATATTTGAATGAAGAAGATGCTTTCACTTGGGGTATTTTGTTGTAGGTATTGTGCAAACCATCCATCGCTCCATCCACTGAAAGTACTAGAGCAGGTATCATTCTACCCTCAGCATGATAGAGTCTCAGAAAAACTCTGCATATCCTGACATCATTTCTCCACAAGAAATTAACCATAGGTTCCAAGCACCCGACCATGTTTATCATTTCCTTGCCTTGCACATGATAAACATCCTTGTTCATCGATAGAACATCCCCTCCATAGTGCCCGCCACTCAAAGTAGACCATACATCAGAAAATTCATGATGCCATGGGCATAACACTTTAGTCCAGGAAGCACTTCATGCCCCTTCATCCACCATGCATCAAGTCCAGTTTTACCATATCAAAATAAAACCCCTTTCCTAGACTACCAGGTTTTTCAAGCAAATCAAAAGTGCACCACCGTGCCTTGCATTTGGCCTACCATACCTCCCTCAGCGTATCCCATCTGCAATAATTTCCATCCGCTTCATCACCCCCACACAAGAGGCCAACCAATGGGGCCCCCACCCTCTGTTAAAACACCCTCCTCACATCATCGGTGAGCGAGCACTTTCATGTTTTGGGGCACCCGTATTTGTGTTTTGTACAATCTAAATCCCATCGTTTCATTCTTTTGGTAAGTGTACAAATACCACAAATGGTGAACAATGTTCCCCTCTCCTCCATCCATTTTTTCTCCCATGGCATCAGTCCCTGGTCACACTTGGTCAGAGTATCACACCTTTCACGCATGAGCCACCATGACATTCATAACCAACATATACCCACCCTGGATTTCCTACCAACTCCAAGGATTTCCCCATCATAAATAGTTATGACTGTCGCCAAGCTACTTTTTATACTCCGACCTTGGGCCACTTAATCCCCATCATTAGTTTTCAGTCACCCCTCGCCATCATGCATATGATAAACCTATCACATCCAAGATCCTTATCCCTTGCATCAATGACTCTCTCGTTCAATTAAGGATTCCTTTTTGTCAACTTCAACTCCTATTTTCCAAAAAGGAAGCGGTACCTTCGATTACCCCTCACCACAAAAGGGACATCCTCAGGTGGCACTATGGGAATCATCATTTCCCACAGATTTCATCGATCCTCCTGACATTCGACTATGACACAAGCTTTCATTTCAAGATGGTATCACACCTTACAACGATTTCACTTTGATCAATTTCGTCGAAGACCCGTGCCATTATAAGCATCTCTTTCAGCAATTATTACGCGGGAAGGTCCCAGTCATACACCCATGCGTAAAATGAGAATTTATATGCCATAGCAAGCTTATGCATGTGGGTACCACATTCCACCTATTTTCAAAGAAAAAATGCCACTGAGGGCATCAGTAATCATGATCATCAACCAGAAGCTCACTACTATACTAGTGACACAGACAGAATCTATATTTTTCAAATAGATTTGTTTAGCTAGCCAAAGCATCATGAGCATGGGACATGCCCGCCTCATAGAAAATTTGTATTTATTGTATAAAACCATTTCTTACAGGGTTCCCACATAACATGGTCACTCTTCAACGTGGGGTAAGGAGTTTCCAAATTCCTTCTACACACAAGTCTCTTTCTCTCTCCACATAGTACACAGAAAAGAAACTGTAATGTATTTCGGCTATACAGTTATTCCTAGACATCACACATTATGGGGAAATTGTTATCACTGGAAAATTAGAAAAGAAAAAATGAAATTATTAAATGTCAGGAAGAAGTGTTTACAGGGCTAAGGCACATTAGAGAATCCGAAAAAAATTAAAAAATCTCTAAGGTCGAGAAGAAAAATCAAATTGCGCACTCAAGACACTAGCATAATGCACCTTCACGCGCATATTTCTTCGATAGGTGTGCCATTGCGCATATTTCCCTCAAAAATACGTGCATACCTAAGAGTGGCGAAAGTCATTTTCTGGGACCACAAGGCACACTGCAAGAAAATGATCCCACACTTGAGGCCGCCCAAGGACAGTCGCCTAAGCCTCCTTGGGACCTTAAGGGAGCACACAATGGAATCATGTGACACACAATGGAATCAACCCCCTCTCTTGGGTCACCATCTATAAATGTACCAAGAGAGGGAAGGAAATTTTGAATTCATCTATAAAAGCCCACCAAGAGATGAGAAAAGGGAGAGCACATTGTTAAGCTGGCCAAAATTTCTTGGAAGCAATCCAATAGTGTGTAATCTGAAGTAGAAGCAGAGAGGGGATTTAATTGTTGGATGGCCAACAACTCCAATCCTTTGGAGTAGAGAGAGATACCTTTCACTAGGCATCTAGGAGGTAAAAATTTCCTTGCATTGGTTCTTAGAACTCCATATTTCTAAGGGCCCCTTGGTAAGTGTGTAAACATACTATCTTTCTCCTTAATAGCAAACAATAAGAGGGGAAATTGATGCCAAAATTAGTATTATTATTTTTTCTATCTCTATATGCAGCTTTCACGTATTTGTTTAGTTTAGTATTGTTTTCTTTCTACATATTCATACAATATCATTATCTAATGTGTTTTTCTTAATGGCTTGTTCACTAACCTTCTAACTCTTTTTTTTATTTGCCTATGCCCAGAAGCTTAAGAAGCAGCAATGACTCCTCTTAAGCAAGTGTGGATTGGTACACTTGTGCACCAAATCCACCAACACAATGGTGATTTTTATCTCATGCTTTGTTTCTTTATCTTTTTTTATAGCCATGCTTAAATGTTATGTCTTCAATGTTTAGTTAAACAAATTCATTTTAGAATTCACTTTGAGGTGCTCTGCTATAAGTAACTAAACATTTTTGTGTTTTTGCCTCCACCGTAATATATAAAATTCATCCTTACCTATATGCTTTAGATATTATCAATTTCATTATTCCTCTACTCACATATCTACAAGTAAATTTGAAAAATACACCATAAAGGATTTCCTACCTTTCCCCTATCTAAGGATTCTTCATTTTCCCATCATAGCACTAAAAATAGTTAGCTTAATTTGACTCCATGCCCAATGGATATTTCCCTCTCCCCTGCCATCAAACTGTTAAAATTATTCTACCTTAATCTATATACCTAGCCTAAAATCCAGAATATTTCATAAGAGAGAGCCCTCTCTAGGTTTGTAAGGGCTAGCTTCCAGCCATAAAGATTGGTTTGCGGTTACCTTTGGTTTCCTCTCCTGAGCCTGGAGGAATTACAAATTTCTAATGCTTCCTTGGATATTATCCATAAAAATGAAGAGATACAACCTACAAAAGATCCGATGTAATGTCATCTTTACTCTGACACGGTATCCTCTCTCTTTCTCACTCAAAGTAATCATAATACATAGTCGTAATACAATTTCCTCATATAAACTTAGGGTTTCCTTTTAGGAAATAAAACCCTAAATTATCATAACTTCTATCGTCACATCATCTGACTAATGAACGTCTTAGATTGACTATGAAATTACAATATTTTATAAGGAAATTTTTCATCTATTTCTATCTTTAGGGGCGATGCCACTGAACCCCCACCAACCACCCTAATAGAAATTAAATGGGAAGCATTACTCCACACCCAATAATGTCTACGTGTAGATATGTCTGTAGTTCCATTGTTTAATTAATTAAGTAATTTTAGGTAAATTTATGGTGCATAATCTCAAATTTGTTTTGTCAAGTTTAATGGCAATGGTCATGTAGCTATCAAGTGTAAATATACATTTTATCATTGGTTAGTTTCCAAAAAAGTAGGACAATTTTATTATTTGGACCCTAGTAAGGAACATTCACCATTTTTAATGTGTGGTTAATTTGAGTTATTTATATTCATTCTCGTGATTATAATCTGAGGTACTCAATTTTCCATGACTTTGAAAGTTTGAAGCCATATTGCATTAGCTCTTAATTAGTTGGTGAACCCTTTACCACATGGTGTTATATATAAATCCATGTATAAGGTTTTTCAAAATCACTAAGATGACCACAATGTAATCCTCAACCCTATTGCTTGTGGTTCTAAATGAAAATTGTCTTAACTTGCAACTATATTCTGACTACATTAGGTGTTATGTTAAGGTAAAAAATATGAAGCATAAGGATGGAATTTTGGTTCTGTTGACGAAGTTGGACCCACCAACATTTAGAGGATCTCCTCGATATGAAGTCTCAATTATACCTCACACCGTTTTTGATAGGAGTCCCATCCAGAAATACGAGCCAGTTGTTCATGTAGTGGGTGTTAATGATTTTCCTTGGCTGCAATAATGCATAGAGTGATGTATGGTGACTTTTGTGAGAACAAGTGTGTGACCCTGCGGAGAGTCTAGTGCAATGCATGAAGGTTCCAATGCACAAAGGGGAAATGAGTGAGCCCCTTAGAAGCCTGTAATACTACGCAAATTGAAAGAGACGCACGAGCATAAAGACATAACAATCTAATATGCGAAATAGGTCACAAGTTAACAGTGATGAAATAATACAACAACACACATTCAACAAGATTTGTACCAATGAAAATGAAATAGTTCATAAGCATAAGAATAATTTAAATAACATACATTTCAAATACAATAATAATAGTCCAACTATATCAACAACATATGCATGAAAACGTGTTGGTTCTGAGCTTTTATTAAAGTGAAAGTTCCAATCATACATATACTATTGACAAACCATTATACCCAAAAGTGGAACATGAAGTCAACATAACCTGCTCCTCTAAAGAAAGATACTCCCTCTATGCTACGAAGAAGCGAAGTCTCTCACGCAACTCACAAGCTCCTAATTCTAAGCCTAAACCTAGCCAAAATATTGGATCCAAAAAGCCCTTTACATGAGTTATGAGGATGTATTTATAACAAAAGGGGGTGACTCTTCACATTCCCCTTTGTGACTCTTGGACTTCCCTCGTGATTCTTCAACTTCTTACAAATGAAGATCCAATTACATTACATCATGAATTTTCACATTACACAATTGACACTTGGAATTTCACTTAAAAATTATTTACAAAATAATATTACAATACACTCATAACCGTATAAGATAAAATAGGGTAGAGGAAACTTGACATCCTAACAAGATAAGATACTATCATGCTTGAGTTTTTGGAAACTGTAGCTTAGAAACTTCCAATTGATTTCTCTCAGTAACGTATTGGTGTCAAGCTTGGTATTGTGTGATGACATCCCCAAACTTTGCAATGGTGTCTAGATGGAAGTGGACTCTAGCCTCCATGGCATTTGGGTACAGTGATTTGGAACTATTTTGAACTTTCTTCTGGAGAAGGAGAAACATTTTTCTCCCTTAGACAAGGCCACCGATTTAGTTCTACACATTCTTTTTGTTCAACTCCAAATCTTCCTTGGTGGAAATATGTCTAAGATGCTCCAAGTATTCTTTGATCTCATGCCTGACTTGGTTCCTAGGTTTGGCTTCTGTGAGTGATCCAACTGATGGGATCATGTGTGTGTTCACCAATGAATCCATATTGTTGTACAACCATACATATGAGGCTCAAATTCTACCAATGAATGAGGTGACTTTCTTGTTTTTCTGGATCAACATCTGGACTCTTGCTTTCTCCTGCTCTACTTGTTTCTTATTTTTCTTTCCCAAGTCAAGCGGTGCCCTTTTGTATCGCATTAACCCTTCATGCATGATGGTGACTGTAACTTGTACATTCCTGAGATTTTTGGAAAAGTCTTTAATTTTTTTTTAAAAGACATGCAAGTGGGAAACTTCTATATGTACGATAACAAGCTCCTCATATAGGTTGTACATGCTTTCTCCAAGTGTCAATACTTCACCAAGTACTGCTGCCCTCATTTCCTCCAAATAGACCTATGTGGAAGTTGCGTTCTAAGCTACTACGTGGATCTGTTATGCCTCTTTCCTAACAACCTATAATTTTTGTGCCAATTTCTTATTTTTGGCCATCAAATACTGAGTGTTTGACCTTTCTCCACTTGTGAAGGCCAAGTTGGTTGTGGAAATGGCATCAAGATTCTTCCTGGTGTCCACCACTATCACCCTTTCTCTGATGAATGCAGGTGATGTGAGGTCATCCAGAAAATTCTTCTTACGTGCTTGTACAATATTCCTCTGAAGTTCATTGTACGAAATATTGTACATTTCCATAACAATATCATCATAAAGAGGAGCAACTTCCTCTTCCTCACTTGGAGGTAACTCTGCTGCTGGAGGCGGTGGAGACTAACTGGTGACCTATTTTGTAATGGCATTAGGTCGACATCTTGATTCTATGGCTCCGATTCCACCTCCATGTCATCGATATCAATGAATTATTCAATCTGTTAAGAAAGCTTTGTGTCATGCATCTGTTCGCTCTCCTCCTCTACTGGTTGTTGGTTCTATTCCTACATTTCAGCTTGCTTCTATGCTATTTCTTCTATTATTATTATTTGCCTCTCTTATTCTTCTTACTTTCAATTATCTTCTTGTTCTTTCTTCTTCTTTTATTCCTCCAAAATCATTTTCTCTTCCCTCTTCCTCTTCTCTTCGCTCTGCATACTCTGTTTCCTCTTTTCCTTTTATGCTAAATCCACTTTCATAATAGCTATATCTAGTTTTATCTTATGGTTTCGATCTCCCCCTAAACTATATGTAACCTTTATCTTTCCCTTTACCTACGAGGGGTTTCTCCCTTCTTCTAGCACTCCTTTTGGAGTAGCTTCCTTCTACGGAGTCACCTGTTAAGTTCCTGCAAAATTGAAAGCCTCGCGGTTCGAGAGGCATTAAAAAAATTCTTCCATGGATTTTCCTTCGGCCAATGAAATGTCTGGCTGAACCACTAGAAGTGAATTCTTGCACAGTGGTCTTTGCAAACACCACAAGGATCGTATGGATTAAAGTCTCGATTATTGAATGAAAAATTCTATATCTACTTTCCTTTGGTGTCTGTGAATTTTAGGTTCTTGATCTCGTGCAATCCAATTTTCATAGGAATAGGTGGCCATGGTGCTTTCTTCTTCATGTAAAAATTTGTTGACAACCCTGTGGAGAGATGATATGAAACTTCTAGCATGACAAGATTTTTGGTGGCATACCTTGGCAAAATATGCAACAACTTCTAATCGTTGAACACTCTAATGTGTTGATATTTTGGGTATCATCAGATGTGCTCTAGCTCTAAAACTTTGTGGAGGGGCTATAACACATGAGAACTCAAAGACCCAGATATCGTTTGGAGAAATTCCACCCAGAGCCTAAGTTATTCCATAAATTAATTATTTTAATGGAGACCCTAAGTCTAGCTTAGGGAAATTAAATAATTAAAGGTAATTAATTTAAACATGTGGGTGATAATGTTCTAAGAGACAAGGATCAAGTCTTTTATAATATTAGCCATCGATCAGAGATTAGATCATGAGCGTTGATTGTTCAACGATAAAAGTATTAAAGGAAGGTTTGGGGTTAGTTGGAGAAGACACACAAGGGAGTAACACTTGAGCTAAGTCGAAATTCTGGGGTGCGGTTTGCTAAGAATTTTCGAGTGACTTTGCAATGCAGCGAGGGGCAGATAAGTAGAGGGATTTCTGAATCCGAGGCTGAGAATAAATTTGCAGAGAGGAAAATCCATACCAGAGAGGCAGCGCAGTCTAGGAAGGGTGACACAGAGGCAACGTAGGCCCAGCAGTGGTGACACAGACCCAACCAGGCTCATGCAAAGCCAACGTAGAGGCTGATGCAATCACAGGAGGGTGATGCAGGCTAGGAGGGGTTGATGCAAAGCCAAAGGCTACAAGGTTGGGGTTTCAGTGGGCCAGAAAGGGCTCATATTCAAAAGATCAAATGGAGTGATGCAGCCACAATTAAGGGTGACGTAGTGACTACGTAAGCACCTGTGGGGTTCCTCATTCTCAGCTGGATTAGCCATATTTTCTGTCTCTGGAGATAGAGGTACATCTGTCGGGATTTCTTTGTTTGGAAAACCACTACTAGTTCCCTTTTTTGTATTCATAATTATGCATAATAATAAAACCCTCAAGAGTTTTTGCACCGATTTCCCCCCATTGGGTTTTTCCGGGGATATTTTTCCAAAAAATATTGCGTTCTTTTTGTCATGTGTGATAAATTCTTCAGTACTTGATCTGTATGTATGTGTAGGCTGCAATAGTATTTACTTTGATTTTTTACTAAATAATTCAGGAAAAATACTTGTTAATTAAACAAAACAAATAGGAGAAGTAAATCCAAATACTGCAGTAGGGTTTCTATAATAAGGATTCATCAATTTTCACATGGTATCAGGGCTATTTTAGATCAGGGGGAGTTGAAGCCATCAACAAAGTGACGAATATTTTTTCTGCAAGAAGGCAATTGAGATAGCACAGATCCAGAAAGAGGCAGCGTAACACTAGAGGGAAAACATTGACCCAGTAAGGGTGACGCAGACCCTGTCTAGCTCACGTAGAGCTAACGTAGAGGCTGACACAGGCCCAATAGGGTGACGCAATCTGAGATGGGGTGATGTTGTGCTAGTTGTCATGGCTGGAGGTGCAATTTTTTTCTTTGAAGTTGCTGGTGGGGCATTATTTCTGTCAGTGCAGAATAGTGTCTAGCAAGGATGAAAAATTAATCGGATACAGCACCACAATAGACTTTCTAGCCAATAAGTCTGAGATCTGATAAGTGGAGTGAATGAAGAGGGTTGATTCGAAAAAATAAGTGGAGGATTTCCGAGAAGGAAATCACTGGTTAGATGAACATATTCTCTAGAGGGTTTCTATCGCATAGAAACCTAGATCTGGTATCTTGCTGAGGCAGCAGCAGAAGATGGGAGAAGAGCATCCATTTTGACATCGTTGAGAAGAGATGGCATCTCATGGATTAATGGATGAAGACATGTTAGATGGAGCATCTAAATTTTTCATCTGGAAGGCCAGAATCTCGTCAATCCTTGACGAATATTGCATCAAATATTATGCCGAGAAGGTTGTAGCCATTTTCGTCGATGTTGATTCATTGAAGAAATATGAGGAATCATAATAAAGGGCCAAGCACTTGATAATGGACAGGTTAAAGGATCATGTGGTCCCGCACATTTGCTAGAAGAATAAGACAAATGAGATGTGGATGACCTTCACCACATTGTATCAAGGTACTTCTGTCCAAAGAAATATGCTTCTAGAGAATCAGCTACGACTATTTTAGATGCACAAGGGAGAGGAAATTGACCCCTTCCTAATAATATTGAAGGCAATTCAAGATTATATGTTTTCTATGGGGGCAACTCCTGATGATGGTCTCATGGTGAGGATTGGCCTAAATACAATCATTGATAATTGGGGGACCTTTGCCCAAAGTATTTTGGGCAAAGCACAACTTCCAAAATGGGAGGAGAAGTGGGAAACTCTTTGTCAAGAGGAGATTAGGAGAATTTCCAAGATGGGGAGCAACAGCGAAGGGGCCAAGATCAAGAAGGAGGAGGAATATGCGGCTCCCGCATCTAAGGGACACCAGTAACAACAAGGGAAGAAGAAAAAGGACCTCTCAAAGGTCTAGTGCTTCAGATGTGGCAAATTGGTACATTTCATCAATACTTATCCTCAGAAAAATAAAGGAAAGGAAGATTCAAATTCTAAGGTTGTGGCAACCAAAGGGGATGATGGCATTGATGATGATGTGGCTATGATTTCTCATGTACCTCGAGAGAAGAGGTTGGGTGACATTGATCTGTAGTTCTTTCGAACTACTGATAGAATGGGGCATGATCCTTGAGGTGCATGTTATCACTCTAGTAATTCTCAAGTTGTGTAATTATGGTTTTTTAGTCAAATAATTCTAGAGGTAACCACAAACCTACTTCACACTCTAGGATCTAGCCTTCCTAGGGTTCAAAGAGGGCTCTCTCTTTAAAATTTAACTTTGTTTTGATTTGTAAATATTAGGCTAGTTATGAAAGTACAGTTTTGGTTTTGTTTTGGTAGATTTGGTGGGAAAAATCACCTTAAAGGAAGGATAGTGGGAAATCTATTTGTCCATTGGGCTATGGAGTCAAAATCAAGTAAACAGGACTAGGATCAAGAGCAAAAAGGTCAAATGTCTTCAGGGAAAGATAGATAACCCTTGGAGATATTGGAAATTTGTTTTTGTGAGGTGGTATGATAGGGATAAAGGGCACTTAAGAATCCTTAAATCCGGAAAAGGAAGTAGTAGGAAGAGGTCAAACGAGAGAGGGAGTAATTAAGGGTTCCTTACACTGGAAATCAGGGGAAAACATATAAATGATAACTAGTTAAAAACTGGGTGCTCTTAACAAATCCTGTAGTAATACTCCTAGTTATACATTCAAATTTAGCATAAACATAAATGGATGCATGTAAAAAAGAAAGGAAACAATGACAAGTGAAGAAAATACTTCACTCCAAATAGCTCATCACAGGAATCCTGAAGTATGATGCCAATTTGCTTTGATCTAGCCTTCTACTCGAAGTTTTGACACATAAAAACTTTAAAGTCCAAGAAGAAATGACTATAACAATCCCAGCAATTTTATTCCACACAAAATACTTCTAAAGATGAAGTATTTATACATAATGTTTTACAAAATATCCTAGAATACTTCTAGGAATTATCTTAGGAAAATAAAATATCTTTACAATAAAAATAGAGACAGTTGCTTAACAAATCAGCAAGTTGCCCTATTTTATCCATAAGAAATGGAAACCATTTTGAGGATAAAGCAGTTGGCTGCCTTGGTGTCCTCCTTGCTAGCCTTTAGATATTTTTAGAATCTGATCTGCCTTGTCTGATACTCTTTCTCGGATACTCTTATTCACTAATAATCTTTAACCAATAGTCAAAAATTGTTTACTGCTGTAAATAAAATCCGTTTTTGACTGTAATTTAGAAAACAACTTTCTTTCTTCTTTTCACTTGCTTGTCTTTTATCCTTCATAACAAATCAGTAAGTGACTGCCAATCCTCATTTTTTAGGAATTTGAATATTCTTTAATTTCCTAAAGTTCTCATCAGCTTCTGTATATCTAGCAAAGGTTGGCTTGATGACAAACAAGTGTTTGATCTCATATTGTAAGTAAAATAAATCTTCAAAACCTTTCAGTAACACTTTTCCTGTGGGGATGCATTGAACTGTTGACTTATTTATCTGTTCCTTGGAAAATTCTCTTATATTCTTATCATAGTCATTTTGAGGCATCAATTTATCATTAATAACCATGATATCAGGAAGTCCTTTTTGCCTCAAAATTGTGAATTTAACCATGAACCTGGTTATAGCAGTATTCATACCTTCACATTTTTCTTCAAGTTGCCTCATTAAATTTCTCTTTGTTGTGACTTTCCTAATTTCTAGGATAGTTGTAGTTTTGTCTGTTATTTTGAGCTCTTCCAACTCGTGTCTAATTTTTTGTTAAGGAAATTGATTAGCCTTACTGCTTGCTCTGGTTTATCAGCGAAATCAGTTTGATTATTTTGAATTTCTACTTAGGCTGCTAATAATAATTCTCTTTGTTCAAAAATTACTTGAATTGAAGGCCATACATCATGGATGGCTTCAATGATATAATTCCATAGGTAATCTTTGATGTATGATATCTGATCCTTCAAAGTTAACTCCTTTTGCAAATTCTTTAGCTCTTCACTCAATCTGCTGGAATTTTATTCATGTATCTTAGCATTTACCTGAGCTGATTTATTTGATTTTTCAAGATTTTCAACCATTTTTTTCAATCTTTTAATCTCATTTGTCTTTAAATACATCTCTTCCATTTCTTTTACTATCTTGTTGGCATCATCTATAGGTTGTAATGTTGTGGTAGATGATTTAGTGGCTGATGTAGTGGAAGAATTCACTGGCACTACAATAGCCAGTGATTTTTTGGGTGCCAACCTTTCTCCTAAAGTTGAAGGCACTGCTGCAGTGATAACTAGAATGACTATAGGAATCACTGGCTCTTTTACTGCCTCCTTTTCTTGGGCAAGCTTGTCCATCTGTGTTTCCATTTCCTTAATCTGGGCTGTCAATTGAAGAATTAATCTCATCATTTCATTTTTTTTCCTTCTGTTCATGTATGTCTTCCTTTGTTTGAGGATGCTCACTTTAAGGAAGCTTGAGCTATTTCCTCAAGGTTGCTATATCTTCATTTTTATTTTTGACCAATAATTTAGCTGCTTTGATATTAGTAGGATCATATCCTACTTGTAAAACTAATTCTTCTAAGGCTTTTATCCTTAGATCCTTGGCATATAATGGAGCTTTTTCCAACTTCATCTGATCTTGCATGTTGGAGATGGTATTTTGGAGCTTTTGAGCACTCATAGCTTTTGTTGTAACTGTGGAATACAACATCTCTGAGCTTTGCCTTTGAAACTCTGTTTGATCTAATTCATGGATACTGTCTATAGCTACTTCTAGATAAAAAAATTTATAGTCAGCAACTGTCTTGGGAACTGATACTGTGCGCTGCAATACTGACATAATCAATTTTTTACTTCAGTAATCAAATTTTGATAGGAATAAATTTTCATTACCTGGCTTTTGTTTCAAGAACTGAGAGTATATTTCAGTTTTGATTTCGTCATTCTTCAACTTGATCTTCTTGTATTTCTGTTTAATATCCAAATCCTTTTCCTCAGCTGCTTGTGAGGAAAAAGCTTCCATGCTTTGCTATCTTTCCATTAACTATGTGTCTTCATTATTGATTTCTTCATTCTGATTTGGCTCATTGATAATTACAGTAGCTACATTTGTCTCTGGAAAATCTGTGTTGGTATTTAAAGGCTTTGTTTCATCTATTCTCACTTTTCCTTTACCTTTTGTATCTAATTTAGTCCTTTTCTTATAAATTATCTTGAAATTTGTTTCTATTGTAGTCTCTGCCACATAGGCTCCTTCTTCCCTTGCTCTTTTAATGGACTTCTATGGTTGATTTGCAGTCTCTAAGGTATGACTATTATTACCTTTGTTTACTACATCTATTAAGGTGTTTTCAGTCCATTCAAGTTGATTGGAAAAATTTTCTATTTTTGGTTTAGCTTCATGTATAAAGGGTGTTAATTTGCATTTATTCCTTAGTTTGCTTAAGATCCCTTGTGGATCATAGTTCCAAGGAAAACTCTCTTCAAATTTATATTCCAATAATTGATTTGTTGCTTCTTTTTCTCTATCCCTATGATTGCATATGAATGGACCAATTTGATTTTTAAGTTTGAATTGGGTTTTCTTCTTAGCTGCCATGAAATTGATGGAATCGGAGTTTAGGATCTTCCTGATATACTCCAAGGCAAATATCTTCATTGAAGGATGTTTGGGTAACTTGTAAGGTAACAATTTTGACCCAAAGACTCTGATTTCAGTATATCTCTCATACAAATACCAGTCACTAACTTTACTCTGATCTGATAACTGCAATATTTTCTTAATTTCCTCATTTATTCTAGGCTGCTCTGTTTTGGTCAACATGGTGATCACTAGATGTAAAAATAACTCTGAAAACTCTAAATAACTGAAATCTGTACATTCTTTTCTGAGAAATAACATCCAAAAAATGACAGATAGAGGATTTGCCTCTATGTTAAGTTTTGAAGAGTGATTGGAAAATTGTCTGATTGGAAGTATAGGAACATATGGAAAAGGTAGGAGGTATATCTAAACACTCCCTCTATTTGAAAATTTTTCAGTTGATAATGAATACTATCAGCAATGATACCAGCATAATAAAATATTACTTAAGGTGTTTGACCTGGAGAAAATATGGACAAGAATCCCAAGATGGGTTCATTAGTGTATTCATCAGTAAAATATCCAAGGATGAAGGAAAGCATGGAAATAACATGTCTTGAACCTTCAGGGAATTTAGCAGTAGAATATCAAGGATTTATCTTAGGAATTTCTACATGCAGAGGCGTAAATATCTGAAAAATCATGAACCTTTTAGGAAAATCTAGGCCAATATATAACTTGGTGAGGGCCTCTATAGACAAAGGGACTGCTTGGGGGTTATGCTGAAGTTGCAACATTTAGTTAATTGATTCTACAGTAATGGTAAAAATTACTTCTTTACTAGTGTTTACAATAGCTCTTTACTCTGGAACATAGTACTTCTGACACAATCTGATAATCTCCTGACATGGGTGAGTTAATGGAACAACATACTTGGGAAAATTGGATTCCCAAATATGTACTTCTTCTTGATCATATAAAGATTTCTCATAGCACCAGTTATGGATATCTAGCAAGTTGAATTCAACTATGGGGTCTACTATCTTGTAATCATTATCAGTTAGGGGAATGTGTTCAATATCAACAACAGTTGGTTGCAATGGATTGGCAACAATATCAGTATTTGAAGTCATGGCAGGGGTAGGTTGAGGTGCTTTAGAACCTTTAGGCTTGCTTACACTCTGCTTTTTAGACATTTTTATCTACCTTTGCAAGTTTAGACAGTTTGCAGAAGTAATTTTACTATAGCAGAGGCTTAATTGGGAAAATTTGGCAAAGTATAGGCTTTTCTTTGAATTTTCTATTCAATTAGGTCTGTCATAAAGGTTTAGATGCTTGAGAGTTGGTTTAAAATAGAAAACAGGGGTTTCCTGGGTATTTTTAATGGAAATAGGGCTGAAAACTCTTTTAAAAAGGATCACAAAGGGTTTGGGGTACCTGCAGAGGTTTTCTGGATTATTTCAGGGCTTGAAATAGACTAATAAACTGTGAAAACTCATTAATTTCTTCAGAAATGGTGCGCAACAGAGAAACAAGGTTTCTGGGAAAATTTTGCCAAAGTTTGGCCTGTTTTTGGGACTTTTAGGCAGTTTTTAATGAATTTTTTTAACTTTAAATGTCTTTTCTTTCTCTAGAAAGGTTTTTCAAATTGATTGCAGGTTCAAATTCTAGAAAAATACCTATTGTAATGCAGGTATCGGGCTTCAGAATGATTTTCAGGTTTTTTGAACAAGTTGGAAACTTATGTGAATTGTTTGGAGCGATGTGCAGCTCCTCAGCAATCTTCAAAGGTTTGCAAGGCAAATATTGCAGGTTTCAGGCATGAAAATGGTAGACAATGGGGCTTTAACAGGGTTTTTTTAACCGTCGGGAGAACTTTCCAGAGATTTAAACGAGCAAGAATGATATGAAATTCATTTCTGAAGGTTTTATTAAACATTTCTGTTGTATTAGTCTGGAATTGAATGCAGGTCACATCAGGTGAGAGTAGCAGTTTCGAGATTTCAACGGATATAAAACCGGTGGTATCGTGCGGTGATTTGATGGTAAGCAGTTTTGAGCTTAACCCACACGATCCAATATTTAAAGGGCGCGTGGAGGAGAGAGATTATAGTGAAGCCATCCATTTCACACAGGTTTGATGGTTGGGTGATTGTGCATATATTATGCGCAATATTAGATATTCATCGTAGGATCTGGAGTTCATGAGCGAACGGTCTAGATTATTTCGGGAGTTACACTTGAATGGGAGTGGGATCGGGCTTGGTTATATGAAGAAAAAGGGTTTTGAACTTTATGAATAGACATTGGTTTAATTAAAAACTTGGGTTATACAATGGGGAAGGGAAAGGTTTATAGTTATATGGTGAATACAATTTTTTAATTTAAAACATTTATGGAATGTTTCAAATAAAAACATATGCGGGCAGGCTTTAGTTTATTATATAGTTTTTAAACCTTTGAAGAGTTTTCAAACTATAGGGGCGGGGTATTTAAATAACAATAAGTTTACATCAAGGGGTTTGTAGGGTGGGGTTTATTTGCACACATGGGGATAATAATCCTTGGTCTAAATGTAAAATAGTGGGTTTTGGGGGCTATTTAAATTTAACGAAATTAATAGCTACAGGAGGGTAATTTTAGGGATTTAATAAAAATAAGTTAAAATTTAATATGAAAAAGGGTAGTGAAATGGAAATAAAACACATATTATCTCTAAGTAAAGTGAAAAAATAAAGCATAGCTAATCTTCTATATTACTTCACTAATACTTAGGATAAACGTAATTTTGAGGGTTTTATGCGTGATTTTGAAGGGAAATTAGTTATTTTAGGTTTTTCAATTTTACTAAGTAAGAATGTGTCTTTACTTACGAAAAAAGGGGTTTTGATATATGAATGAAGGGTAAATGTTGATGAATAAGGGTTTAAGGTAGGAACTCAATATTTTCAACTTATCAGTCATTGAGCCTTGGGTCCGGTCCCAACAAAAGTCAGAGAAATGCTCTGAGCCTTTTTTACTGAAAGTTTAGAATGCTAAATACCTATAGGGGAAGGGAAATTTGTGATTTTTCCCGATGATGTCTTATTTACATGATTGCTCAACTGCTTTCTACCTACCCAACTTTATTTCTAACATTGTTTCTTCATTTTGTAGGTGCATTTAGGCTTGCAACCTTAAAACATTTTTCTTTCAAAGCATAAAACTATCTAATTCTACCTTATTTCATCCAAGGGCTTGGATTAAACTGTTCAGCTCCTCTTTATTCTCTACCTATCTACTGATTTGTCAAGTTTAAACTGTTCGAAAAATATTTATTCAATATATAAAACGTGAAATTGAAAACACGAAGAGTTAAGATTAAGTTGTTTAACTGATCATGGATTATGGAATTTATTGACACTATGCACATAATCATTATTCTTGCAGTAAAAATTCAAAGTAGTGGCATTTGATCTTTCTCACTTGCAGATCTTATTTCTCTTTTTTCTTTTGGGGTTTATATTAAGTCCTTTGATCTTTCTTTTAGGACTTTTACCCTCTTTTTGGCTTTTTTATTATTTTTCATTTTTTCAAAATATGGGAAAACAACTTGTAGAAAGCAAGGTATGTACATATTTACAAGACTATCAAAGTCAATTCAAAATTTATGAACCATATTATTATAGGACCCTAACAGTGGCTCCACATGGGGATGACATTTCCTGGTGAAATATCAAGAACTTTGAGACTAGTAGCCTTTAGAATTTGACTATGATGACCCTGTAGATGTCTTCTGATATCTGCAACTTATTCATACTTATGATATTTACCTCTCAAATCTTAGGGCCTTCTCTTCAGGCTTCAACTTTGTCAGGGAAACATCCAATCCAATCTAAACTTTGCAATGTATATGTACAATGATCAAAGTGAATAAAAACTAACTATTTGTTAATTAAGGAGAGTAGTAGTGCTTCAGCATTCTTCCATTTACTGGTCCTTCTGGTAGATCTATTCCATCTATTTAGTTCAGGAAGAAAGCATGATTACCTCTATATCCATAAATCACATAAGGTCCTTTCCACAGAAAATCAAATTTTCCATGTTTCCCTTTGTCTTCTCTTCTAGAATCCCATTTTAATACTTTATCTCCTAAGTAGAAATCATTCTCTTTAGTCTTTTTATCAAAAAATTTATTGATCTTATCCTGAATGACTTGAGATTTGATATAAACTTATTCCCTTGTCTGTTGCAAGTGAATAGTTTGGTTGATCCTTCTTTGAATGTCATTTGTTTCCACTTGTAACTCTTGGATAATTTTCATCACTGGTACACCTAGGGAGGATGGAAAAACATCATCCATTCCATAGAAAAGTTGGTAATGGGAAGTACCAATGGATTTTTTAGTAGTAATTCTATCTTCCCATAAGACATTCACTAACTTCTTATTCGAATTCTTTTTATTGTCTTCAAGTAACTTTTTGATGATATTTACAAGGCTCTTGTTTGAGGATTCAGCTAGGCCATTACATTGTGGGTAATATGCAGTAGAATGACCTAAGGTAATATGGTATTTGTGGCAAAAGTCAATCATTTTCTTGGATTTGAATGTTGATGCACTGTTAGTAATTATCTTTTTGGGACATTCAAATCTTGAAAGAATGTTGTTTTCTAGGAAGGAAATAATGACAGTATATGTGGATTGTCTAGAGGGTATGGCTTCAATCCACTTGGTAAAATAATTAGTGGTTGTCAAAATCCACTTATGTTGGCCTGCAGAAGAAGGGTGAATTTCACCAATGAAGTCTAAACCCCATTGTTGAAATGGAATTTCAGTTGAAATAGGCTTTAAGGGGAGGGGTAATAATTTCTTCATACCCTAAAAAATTTGGCACTTATGACATGAAGTTACATACTTTTTTACATCAGCAAACAAAATAGCCCAGTAAAAACCAGCTCTCAGGATCTTATCTGCTTTAGTTTTCCAATATAGATGTCCTCCACAGTCACCTGCATGAAATTCTTCAAGTATTTTATCATCTTCTTCCTTTAATAAACAATTTAATAAAATCCCACTTTTATCTCTCCAAAAAAGGACATTATCTAAAATATAATCTGGCTTTGGTTCTTGACAATCCAAGAGGAGCTTGTAAGTTTAGGATTACAAACATGATATTTGTATACCAAGGTGAATCTGAGAAGGCTTCATTGATCATTGGAGTCACCATCTCTTCCTGGTCATCTACTTGGGCAATAAAATTTATGTCTAGGGCATTGCAGTTAGATTCAGCCATAAGTTTTGCTAATCCTTGACCTTTGATGAGTTTTGTGGGTTTTATCTCTATGTTATATTCTAAGATAGTGGAAATCCACTTACCTCTTCTTCCATCAGGACCATCCTGAGTAAGAATGTCTTTTACTACAGAATTTGAGACATAGGCAATAATATGAGAGTAGAGAATATAAACTCTGAAGTCTTTAATGGCCTTAACCAAATATAGGGCTTGCTTATCCATAATGTTGTACTTAAAAGGGGCATCTCTAAGGGTCTTACTAAAAAAAGCTATAGTTTGTTAAAATCCTTGGTCATTTTTCTGCAGTAAAACTGTAGCAATGGTGTGTTCTGAAGCAAATGAAAAAATTATGAAATCTTTCTTGAAGTCAGGACTTATTAGGACTAGAGTTTTGGTTAAGGCTTGTTTGATGGAGTCAAATAATTTTTTAGCCTCAACAGTCCATTTAAGAACTGAATATTGTTTTAGCATGTTATTTAGTTCTCTAATTATCCTAGCTAAATTAGATATGAATCTTCTTAAAAAATTAATCTTACCTAGAAAGGCTTGTAATTATTTGATGTTTGTTGGTGGGTTGATGTTCAGAATTTCTTCTATCCTATCAGGATCTATTCTGATTCCTTCTTTAGAAACCATGTGGCCAAGTAACTTGCCTTCTTCTAATCCAAATAATATTTTCTTAGGGTTTAAAGAGATGCCAAATTTCCTGCACTTAATAAAAACTTGCCTCAAATGATCCAATTGTTCATTATCAGTTTTGGAAAACACAGTAATGTCATCTAAGTAAATTACTAAGAAATCATGTATTTTCTTTGTAAAATCTATGTCCATAGCCCTTTGAAAGGTTTCCCCTGCATTCATTAGACCAAAAGGAATTTTCACATACATAAAAGTGCCCCAAGGAGTAGTAAATGTTGTTTTATTTTGATCTTATTTTTGGACTAAAATCTGGTTGTATCCTGAAAAACCATCTAAAAGTGACATCCTAGAAGAGCCAACTAACCTTTGTAATATATGATCCATTTTAAGTAAAGGGTAATTATATTTCAAGGACACTTTGTTCAGACTCCTAAAGTCGACACATAATGTTATCTCTATTTTTTTCTTCCTTATTGGAACTAGGTTGGAAACCCAATCAGAATATCTCATTGGTGCAATTATCTGTGCATCATACATTATTTTCACTTCTTTTTCTATCAAAGGTAATAAAACAGGGTTAATCTTCTCAAATTTTGTTTAAATGGCTTTTGATCTTCTTTTATTGAAATTTTATGTTGGATTATGCTGGTATCATAGGATTTGAGATCCTCATAACTCCAGGCGAAAACATCTTGATATTCCTTTAAAAGAGTAATGTATTTTCTGTTTTCTTGTTAAGGTAATATTTTGGAAAGTTTGATTATTTTGTTTTTTAACTTTGTTCCAATATTTCATTCTTCTATATCAGATCTATCTGGCTCGATTTTTGGTTTTCTAGCTACATCATTTGAGTCAAAAACATCTTCTAAGGGAGTTAAACCTTTAGGTAAGAAATTGTCCTTAAGATTCAATATGTCTGATTCATCATCAATCATTTCTTCAATCTATACTTTCTCTAAGCTATCTATATCAACTTGACTAAATCTAGTTGGTTTATCAAACTTTATTCTATTTACATCTAAGTTATTCAAATCTATTTCACAATATAAATCTTGATCTATAGTACAATATGTATCTATATTACAGTTCTGAAATTCACCTTCATTGTTCATAAACTTGTAAATCTGTTCATCCTGAGAAAAAATGTGCCAATACTTAAGATTGTCTGGAATTATTGGCCTATGTTTGACTTCAGCAGTATATATGTGATTAGGTTGGAAAAGTAAATTGCATGTACTAGAAAAGGTTTCCAGACAGTAAGCTTGTATATTTTGTTTTCTTGGTATAGCAACAAATTTACATTCCAATAAATCATCAGTTAAATCTATAACAGTGTCTCTGTATCTGCCTAGTCTAGAATTGTAAACAGAATAAACTCCATTTACTTGTTTTATGATCAACTCTGAATCTCCCATGATTAAAGTTCTTTTCCCTCCTAAGTTCCTAATTATTTGGAATCCTAGGATGAGGGCTTCATACTTGTCCATATTATTGGTACATTTGAAATTGAGCCTGAAATCATGGCCTTCTAAGTGATTAGTCTCCATGTTGGTTATCCAAACTCCTACTCCTACTCCTAACTTATTATCATTATTTGGTGCTTTCTTTTCCTCTATTATTTCAGTTTGGATTTCATTGGTTTCAAAGTTACATAAGATAAAATAATCAAGGTTAGTTGGTGTAGATTAAATTGGCTAGTTTATAGATCTTTCAGCACTACTGACCATGTACTTCATCAATGTTTCCCTATATAACTTTTTAGGCAGACCAAAAACTGATATAGTAGCATAAGACATGTCCAATTGTAGAGATCCCTGTAGCTTTTCTCCCCATGAGCGAGAAAGTAACATTCCATATTTAGGTGGGATATCAACTACTACAATTTCCATTAATATACTCTTACAAGGATATTGAACTAGTGTTACACATAAATCTTTGATTAAACCTAGGCATTTAACTTTGTTGAATCAAAAGAAGAAAAATCTTTGTATGGCCTTGTAATTTCTATATTGAGAGTTTCCATTGTGGCTTTAGGCATTAGATTATTGGAAGCTCCTGAATCTAGCATGGCATTGTGTAAAAATTGATCATGAATGGTAAGACTCATTTTAAATGGAGGAACTGCTCCATCTGCATGTTTTCCATTTGCATCTGGGCCAAAAATCAACTCTGGCTAATCATCATTTAGATTTATGGAATATTCTTCATCATTCATATTTAATGTTTCAGTTATGGTTGATTTATACAAGTCATGTTTTACCAATTCAGTCAAAGGAATTTGTATTTTAAGCTTTGCAATTTCTGATTGTATGTTGAATGTAGGTTGAGTTTTACTGATTTGAATCAATTCTTCTCTAGTAACTGTAGTTTGAGTTTCTTTGCCTTGTTTTTCTACAGTTATTTTTTCATTTTCGAGTGGTTTGACATTCTCTGTTTATGTTTCGTGTGTTTTACTGCTCCTAACTTTCTTTTCAGGGATTGTTTGTGAAGCAGTAGATATTCTTTCAGACTTAGAATTATCAGCAGATGTTTTTGAAGTAGCAGTTTTTGGATCTACTGATTTAGGATCAATAGAGGGTATTTTAGGATCTAGATTTGTTGTTTTAACTAAATTATAAGCTTTAGCAGTAGTATATTTTTGTGAATCTTTTGCAGCTTGAGAAAATTCATCATTAACATCAACAATGTTAGGGCTTGATGCATTTTTAGGACTAGAAATTCTTTGGGAAGAACTAGAGTTTTTCTTATTTTCCCTTGGGAGAATTTGAAAAACTTTTTTTTGGGGAGATTCCACTGTTTTCTGATTTTGAGTTTGGGAATTTTTCTTGGTAGAAGACTCATTAGTTTTCTTATTTCTAAGGTTATATTGACTGTGTATTTCATTTATAGCATAATCATAACCTTGTTTATAATCAAAGGATTCACTAGAATCTAATTTGAGTTGTTGGAGTTCAAATAATTCTTGATCTTCCAGAGTGAGGAAAATAGTATTATTTTCATCTATTCCGATTAGATTTATAGCATCCTCATCATCATCATTATTCTGAGAACTTTCAGCATAGTTCTCTTGGAATGGGGGCCTTATTATTTGGTCTGGGGTTGTTTCTTTTGCTTTTCTAGGATTTATGTTTTTTCTAAAATTTGGATTTCTAATTTGTTGTTAGCTATCCCATTGAGGTCTTCTCTCTATATTATCTAGTATATCCATTGCCCTTTCCAAGGTTTTATCTATCACATCTATTTTGGTATCTGAATTGGCAATTTCTTCTTTAATGGTCACTCTTCTTTCTTTCTGAGTCTAGATTTTTTGGCTAAGATGTCTACTTCTACACTAACAACATCTGTTTGCATTTTTTCTAAGGTGTCTGCATCTCTTTCCCTTAATCGGTAAGCCATATCTACATCAAATCCATAAGGAAATTTGAGCAGGACAGAATAAGGAGTCGGTTTAAGATTTGCAGGGATAGAATTATACACACTATTATATCTAGTGCAGTAATCTTGGACTCACTCATTTGGAGCTATTTTCATGGAATCAAATTCAGACAATATTTGGAGGGGATTCTTTTTCTTTTCCCATTTATTTAAAAACAATCTATGAAACACAACTAAATCAGTTACACTACCAGCAACTAGATCTTTAAACCACTTCTTAACTTCTCCTGTCAAATTTTGTGCAAACAGTCTCATTTGAACATCTAAGTTATCAATCTCATAAATTTCAAAGAAGTCTGTCATCTTAGTAATGTGTTGCTGAGCAGTATATTGGGTAGTGCCGTCAAACAGTGGTATTTTATTTTGATAGTCTTGAGGCATGTCATGAAGCTATTGTGGTAATATTAGGGGAGCATATCTAGCAAGTATAACTTGAAGCTTAGCTTGGCTAGGAGGTAAAGTAGAACTGCTTGGAGCTGTGCTGGAAATGATAGTTGATGAACTAAAAGTTGTAGTTGAAGTGTTGGGAAGTGAAACTGGAATATATATGGAATTACTAAGAAATGAGGATGATGTGTTTAGAAAATCAAAAGGTGAGCTGATGGATATAGCGGATGAAGTGGGAGGTGGAAATAGTACTCTAGGTTGTAAAGGTAATCTAGGGATAAATGGATATGTATATGAGCTAGTAGTGGAATTTATAAATGATGTAATAGCATAAAGAGATGAATCTCTAGCTGTTATTATTGTGGTATGCAATTGAGAAACTAGAGGTTTGTTTGCATAGGTTAAAAATTGAGCTAATTCAATAGCTTCATCAATATATTTGAGAATAGTAAGATTAAGTTCTTCAATTTTAGTTTGATCTTGAAGTTTCTGTGATTTAAAATCTACTGTAATATTTTTTTGTTTTGTATTGAAGAATGAAGTGAAAATAGGGTCTAAAATAGTAATTTTAAGATCACATTCATATTTTCTTCTAAATAAAGAATGCTCAAATTTCAGATCAAAATCAATATCTTGCATACTTACTAACTCTTGTGGTAATGAATTGACTCTTTTTAATGATACTTCAACTTCTAAATTTTCTAACTATTTTTTCTTTTTACCAATTCGGTCTGGGTTGTCTACTATAACTGCAGGCTTACGATCCAGGTTAGACCTGGTATAATAAACTTTCCTAGAAGCCAGAATTACTATTTTCAATAAACACAACTTTATACAAGCGATCTTAAAGTAAAAGGATGAATAAAATTATTTCCTTTAAGACTATTTTTATGACTGAGGATTGCTCAGTTTCCCAGTATGGTCGCCAGTAATGTTATCACTCTAGTAATTCTCAAGTTGTGTAGTTATGGTTTTTAGTCAAAGAATTCTAGAGGTAACCACAAACCTACTTCAAACTCTAGGATCTAGCCTTCCTAGGGTTCAGAGAGGGCTCTCTCTTTAAAATTTAACTTTGTTTTGATTTGTAAATATTAGGCTAGTTATGAAAGTGAAATTTTGATTTTGCTTTGGTAGATTTGATGGAAAAGATCACTTGAAAGGAAGGATAGTGGGAAATCTATTTGTCCATTGGAATATGGAGTCAAAATCAAGCAAACAGGACTAGGATCAAGGGAAAAAAGGTCAAATGTCTTCAGGGAAAGATAGATAACCCTTGGAGATCTTGGAAAGTTGTTTTTGTGAGGTGGTATGATCGGGATAAAGGGCACTTAAGAATCCTTAAATCCGGAAAAGGAAGTAGTAGTAAGAGGTCAAACGAGAGAGGGAGAAATTAAGGGTTCACTATACTGGAAATCAGGGGAAAACATATAAATGATAACTATATAAAAACAAGGTGCTCTTAACAAATCCTGTAGTAATACACCTAGTTATACATTCAGATTTAGCATAAACATAAATGGATTCATGTAACAAAGAAAGGAAACAATGACAAGTGAAGAAAATACTTCACTCCAAATAGCTCATCACAGGAATCCTGAAGTATGATGCCAATTTTCTTTGATCGAGCCTGCTACTCGAAGTTTTGACACACAAAATCTTTAAAGTCCCAGAATAAATGACTATAACAATCCCAGCAATTTTATTCCACACAAAATACTTCTAAAGATGAAGTATTTATACATAATGTTTTACAAAATATCCTAGAAGACTTCTAGGAATTATCTTAGGAAAATCAAATATCTTTACAATAAAAATAGAGATAGTTGCTTAACAAATCAGCAAGTTGTCTTATTTTCTCCATAAGAAATGGAAATTGTTTTAAGGATAAAGCAGCTGGTTGCCTTGGTGTCCTCCTTGCTTGCCTTTAGATATTTTTAGAATCTGATTTTCCCTGTCTGATACTCTTTCTCAGATACTCTTTATTCACTTGTACTCAATAACCCTTAGTAAAAAACTGTTTACTGCTGTAAATAAAATATGTTTTTGATTGTAATTTAGAAAAAAAAATTCTTTCTTCTTTTCACCTGCTTATCTTTTATTCTTCATAACAAATCAGTAAGTGACTTCCAATCCTCATTTTTAGGAATTTGAATATTCTTTAATTTCCTAAAATTCTCATCGGCTTCTATATATCTAGAAAAGGTTGGCTTGATGACAATCAAGCATTTGATCTCATATTGCAAGTAAAATTAATCTTCAAAACTTTTCAGTAACACTTTTCCTGTGGGGATCCCTTGACCTGTTGACTTATTTACCTGTCCCTTGGCAAATTATTTTATCTTCTTATCATACTAATTTTGAGGCATCAATTTATCATTAATAACCATGATATCAGGAAGTCCTTTTTTCCTCAAACTTGTGAATTGAACCATGAACCTGGTTATAGTAGTATTCAGACCTTTACATTTTTCTTCAAGTTGCCTCATTAAATTTATCTTTGTTATGACTTTCCTAGTTTCTAGGATAATTGCATTTCTGTATGTTATTTTGATATCTTCCAACTCCTGTCTATTTTTGTTTTTAAGGAAATTGATTAGCCTTACTGCTTGCTCTAGTTTATTAGCCAAATCAGTTTGAGTCTTTTGAATTTCTACTTGGGCTACTAATAATAATTCTCTTTGTTCAAAAATTACTTGAATTTAAGGCCATACATCATGGATGGCTTTAATGATATTATTCCATAGGTAATTTTTGATGTATGATATATGATCCTTTAAAATTAACTCCTTTTGCAACTTCTTTAGCTCTTCACTCAATCTGGTGGAATTTTGTTCATGTATCTTAGTATTTACCTAAGCTGATTTATTTGATTTTTCAAGATTTTAAACCATTTTTGTCAATCTGTTAATCTCATTTGTCTTTAAAGACATCTCTTCCATTTATTTTACTATCTTGCTAGCATCATCTATAGGCTATACTACTGTGGTAGATGATTCAGTGGCTGATGTAGTGGAATAAGTCACTGGCACTGCAGTAGCCAGTGATTCTTTGGGTGCCACCTTTTCTCCTAGAGTTGAAGGCACTGTTGCAATGATAACTGGAATGGCTGTAGGAATCACTGGTTCTTTTACTGTCTCCTTTTCTTGAATAAGCTTGTCCATCTATGTTTCCATTTCCTTAACCTGGGCTGTCAATTGAAGAATTAAACTCATCATTTCATCTTTTTTTGTTTGTTCCTGTATGACTTCCTTTGCTTGAGGATGCTCACTTTGAGGAAGCTTGAGCTGTTTCCTCAAGGCTGCTATATCTTCATTTTTCTTTTTGACCTATAATTCAGCTGCTTTGATATTAGTAAGATCATATCCTACCTGTAAAACTAATTCTTCTAAGGATTTTATCCTTATATCCTTGGCATATAATGAGGCTTTGTCCAACTTCATCTAATCTTGCATGTTGGAGATGGTATTTTGGAGCTTTTCAGCACTCATAAATTTTTTTGTAACTGTGGAATATAACATCTCTGAGCTTTGCCTGTGAAACTCTATTTGATATAATTCATGGATACTATCTGTAGCTACTTTTAGATTAAATTTTTTATAGTCAGCAACTGTCTTTGGAACTGATACTGTGGGCTGCAATACTAACATAATCAATTTTTACTTGAGTAATAAAATGCTGATAGGAATCAGTTTTGATTACCTGGCTTTTGTTTCAAGAACTAAGAAAATTTCATTTTTGATTTCCTCATTCTTCAACTTGATCTGCTTATATTTCTCTTTAATATCCAAATCCTTTTCCTCAGCTTCCTGTGAGGAAAAAGCTTCCATGCTCTATTGTATTTCCATTAACTGTGTGTCTTCATTATTGATTTCTTCATTCTGATTTGGCTCATTGATAATTACAGTAGCTACATTTGTCTCATGCAAATCTGTGTTGGTATTTAAAGGCTCTATTTCAACATCCATTGTCACTTTTCCTTTACGTGTTGTTTCTAATTTAGGCACAATATTGAAATTTGTTTCTGTTGTAGTCTCTACCACATAGGCTCCTTCTTTCCTTGCTCTTTTAATGGACTTCTCTGGTTGATTTACAGTCTCTAAGGTATGACTAGTATTACCTTTGTTTACTGCATCTACTAAGTTTTTTTCAGTCCATTCAAGCTGATTGGAAAGCTTTTCTATTTCTGGTTTAGCTTCACGTATAAAGGGTGTTAATTTTAATTTAACCCTTAGTTTTCTCAAGATCCCTTATGGATCATAGTTCCAAGGGAAACTCTCTTCAAATTTATATTCCAATAATTGATTTGCTGCTTCTTTTTCTGCATCCATGTGATTTCATATGAATGGCCCAATTTGATTCTTAAGTTTGAATTGGGTTTTCTTCTTAGCTGCCATGAAATTTATGGAATCAAAGTTTAGGATCTGCCTGATATACTCCATGGCAAAGATCCTCATTGAAGAATGTTTGGGTAACTTGTAAAGTAACAATTTTGATCCAAAGACTCTGATTTCAGTATATCTCTCATAAAAATACCAGTCACCAACTTTACTCTGCTCTGATAACTGCAATATTTTCTTCATTTCCTCGTTTATTCTAGGCTACTCTGTTTTGGTTAACATGGTGATCACTAGATGTAAAAATAACTCTGAAAACTCTGAATAACTGAAATCTATACATTCTTTTCTAAGCAATGATGTCCAAAAAATGACAGATAGAGGATTTTCCTCTACGTTAAGTTTTTGAAGAGTGATTGGAAAATTGTCTAATTAGATTTATAGGAACATATGGAAAAGGTAGGAGGTATATCTAAACACTCCCTCTATTTGCAAATTTTTCGGTTGATAATGAATACTATCAGCAATGAAACCAACATAATCAAATATTACTGAAGGTGTTTGACCTGGAGAAAAGGTGGACAAGAATCCCAAGATGGATTCATCAATGTATTCATCAGTAAAATATCCAAGGATGAAGGAAATCATGGAAATAGCATGTATTAAACCTTCAAGAAATTTAGCAGTAGAATATGGAGGATTTATCTTAGGAATTTCTACATGTAGAGGCATAAATGTCTGAAAAATCATGAACCTTTTAGGAAAATATAGGCCAATATATAACTTGGTGAGGGCCTCTATAGAAAAATGGACTGCTTGGAGATCAGGCTGAAGTTGCAACATTTGGTTAATTTATTTTGCAGTAATGGTAAAAAGGACTTCTTTACTGGAATTTACAATAGCTCTTTGCTCTGGAACATAGTACTGTTGACACAATCTAATAATATCCTAACATGGGTGAGTTAATGGGACAACATACTTGGGAAAATTGGATTCCCAAATATGTACTTCTTCTTGATCATCTAAAGATTTCTCATAGCACCAGTTATGGATATCTAGTAGGTTGAATTCAACTATGGGGTCTGCTATCTGGTAATCAATATCAGCTAGGGGAATGTGCTCAATATCAACAACAGGTGGTTGCAATGGATTGACAACAATAGAAACATTTGAAGTCATGGCAGGGGTAGGTTTAGGTTCTTTAGAACCTTCAGGTTTGCTTACACTCTGTGTTTTAGACATTTTGATCTACCTCTGCAAGTTTAGACAGTTTGCAGAAGTAATTTTACTATAACAGAGGCTTAATTGGGAAAATTTGGCAAAGTATAGGCTTTTCTTTAGGTTTTCTGTTCAATTAGGCCTGTCAAAGAGGTTTAGAGGCTTGAAAGTTGGTTTAAAACAAAAAACAGGGTTTTCCTGAGTATTTTTAATGGAAATAGGATTGAAAACTCTTTTAAAAAGGATCACAAAGGGTTTGGGGTACCTGCAAAGGTTTTATGGCTTATTTCAAGGCTTGAAATAGATTAATAAACTGTGAAAACTCACCAATTCTTTAGTAATGGTGCGCAGCAGAAAAATAGGGTTTCTAGGAAAAATTTGCCAAATTTTGGCCCATTTTTGGGACTTTTAGGCAATTTTTAATCAATTCTCTTAACTTTAAATGTGTTTTCTTTCTCTAAAAAGGTTTTTTAACTTGATTTCAGGTTCAAATTCTAGAAAAATATGTTTTGTAACCAGCTTCAAAAATAGAAGAAAAGAGATATCAACGGCTTAGAAATAAGCCACTTCGAGGGGGCAACCTCCAATACATTACATAAATGCACAATTCTTGGATGATACAATTTACAAAACCTCCTTTCTATATATAGGAGTCCATGGGGCCATAATGTAATCCTAGTGGGCCACGATGTAATCCTAGCCGACCTAACAATAATAATTTAAGGGCACAATAATAACAAAATGGGGGTTACAAGGGTTCAATAATAACAATAAGAGGGTTATACTAACAATAATAAGGGACTATACTAGTGATATAGGGATCTAACATGCCCCGCTCCTTCAAAAAAGTGTTGTCCTCAACGCTTGAGTAGCTCCGGGTGCTTCTGTATAAAATTCTCATCCTCCCATGTAGAATCTTCGGTGGGTAAGTTCTTCCACTTGATGAGATACTCTGAAATTGATCGATTCCGTAGTTGTCGAGTTCTTTTTTCCATGACTGCTTCAGGTTCCAATATGATTTTCCCTTCCCCATCAAGTTCTGGCAATACTGTTTGAACTGGAAGATTTTCACCGATAACCTTCTTTAAGGATGAAACATGGAAAACTGGATGTACTCGCGAAGAAGCGGGAAGCTCCAATTTGTATGCCATAGTACCAATCTTTTGCAACACCTTGTAAGGACCATAGTACTTTGGTGATAATTTATTATCCTTCTTTGCTTGCTTGAGGGACATTTTTTTGTATGGTTGTAGCCATAAAAATACCCAATCTCCTACATCAAAACTTCTCTCATTGCGATGTTGATCTGCCTGTTGTTTCATTCGATTTTGTGCCAAATTCAGGTTATCCTTTAAGAGTTGGAGAACTTCTTGTTGATGCTCGATGTGATCTTCCACTGCTTGAACCTTAGAATTTTCTCTTAAAGATGATGTAATGGATGGTGGATGATATCCATAAAGTGCCATAAATGGGGTCATTTTTGCTGCAGAATGGAAGGAAGTGTTATACCACCATTCAGCAAGAGGTAACCACTTGACCCATTGTGTTTGTTTATCGGATACAAAACAACGAAGATATCCTTGCAAACATTTATTTACTATCTCAGTTTGACCATCAGATTGAGGATGATAAGATGAGCTATGAGCTAATTGAGTACCCAAACAAGAAAATAACTCCGTCCAAAAATTCCCAGTAAAAATGGGATCTCTGTCGCTCACAATAACCCTTGGGCTTCCATGTAGCTTTTGAATTTTGTCCACAAATGTAGTAGCAACTGTACTTGCTTTAAATGGATGAGATAATGCACAAAAGTGTGCATACTTGGTAAGTCTATCAACTACCACCATGATGACATTCTTGCCTTCGGACTTCGGTAAACTTGTGATAAAATCCATTGAAATCTCCTCCCAACGTTGACATGGAATGGATAAAGGTTGTAGAAGTCCAGGGGTCTTAATTGTCTCCACTTTATTCTGCTGGCAAACCAAACATTCCGCCACAAACTTTTGAATATCAGATTTAAGGCCATCCCAAAAAAATTCTTTCTTCACCCTGTGGTAAGTTTTAAAAAATCCTGAGTGTCCTCCTAAAGGAGAAGTGTGCAATTCCAGAAGAATCTTTTGTTTTAGTTGGGAATTCTTACAAAGATATAAGCGATCTTTGTACCATAAGGAATCATTTTTTCAACTAAATGTATCAGATGTACTAGGATCTTGCTGCAACTTTTGAATGAGTATCCATACATCTTTGTCCTTCTTCCATTCATCTCTTGCTTCAGTTATCCAATCTGGTTGGATAATAGAAATGGCACAAAACAATGCTTCCACCTCTTCATTCTTTCTTGAGAGTGCATCTGCAACAACATTAAGCTTTCCTTTTTTGTAGATTATTTCAAAGTCATAACCCAACATCTTTGTGACCCATTTTTTCTGCTCTTCTGAAGATAGTCTTTGTTCCAAAAAGTGTTTAAGACTATCATGATCAGTTTTACCTTGAAGTGTCTTCCCATTAGGTAAGTTCTCCATTTCTTTAGTGCATGCGGTATTGCTAACATTTCCTTCTCATAAATAGGTTTATGAAATACTTTCCTTTGATTGGACGAATTTCAAAAGAAATGGGTCTTCCTTCCTGCATTAAAACAACACCAATTCCATTTCCTGAGGCATCACATTCCACAATAAAGGTTTTTGTGAAGTCTGGCGTAGCTAAGACCGGTGCTAGGCACATTGCCTCTTTAAGATGTTCAAAGGCCTTGGTTGCTTCAGGAGTCCATGAAAATGCATCTTTCTTCAATAATGTTGTTAGAGGTGCTGCTATTCTCCCATAATTCTTAACAAACTTGCGATAATAGCCTGGTAACCCGAGAAATCCTCGCAACTGCTTTATTGTCTTGGGGACTTTCCATTCCTTAATGGCTTTAATTTTGTTAGGGTCTACTTTAACACCCTCGTGAGATATAATATGACCCATATATTCCACCTCTTGTACTCCAAAGAAACATTTCGATGTTTTTGCATATAATTGTTTCTCTTGCAATAGTTTGAGCACACTGTCAACATATTCAACATGATCCTTCCAAGACCTGCTGTAGATTAGTATATCATCAAAAAATACTAGCACAAATTTTCTAAGGAAGGGTTTGAAAATGGAATTCATCAACCCTTCAAATGTAGAAGGTGCATTGGTAAGGCCAAAAGGCATGACCAAAAATTCATAATGACCCTCATGAGTTCGAAATGCTGTTTTTGGAATATCTTCGGTCTTCATTCTAATTTGATGATATCCTGAACGAAGATCCAACTTGGTAAAATAAATTGCTCCATGTAATTCATCCAATAATTCATCAATCACAGGAATGGGAAATTTATCTTTAATGGTGAGCTTATTGAGCTCCCTATAATTCGGACACATTCTCCATGATCCATCCTTCTTGTGTATCAATACTACAGGAGCAGAGAAAGAACTTTGACTAGGTTGAATTATACCCGTCTCTAACATTTCTACAATCATACGTTCAATTTCGCTCTTTTGGACGTAAGGATATCTATAAGGCCTGATGTTTGGAGGAACACTTCCTGGAATCAAATGAATAGCATGATCATGATCACGAATAGGTGGGAGTCCTTTGGGAGTTTCAAACACCTTGGAATGATTGTCCAACACTTGTTGGAGATCTGCAGAAATAGATGATTTTGATGTCGGAACTTCTAGTGAGCATAATTGTGCAATTACGCCTCGTTGTTCTTTCTTTAGAAGCTTTGTCATGACATTAGAGCTTATTATCCTTCCCGACTTCCCTTCAATACCCCGTAATTCGACTTCCTTTCCTTCTGAAAAAAATTTCAAGAAAAGTTCTTGAAAATTAAAAGCTACCGTCCCCAAGATTGTAACCATTGTACTCCTAGTACAACATCAGCACCTCCCATAGGAATGGAAAGCATTGGACTAGTCAATACATATTCCCCCATGGTTAGCTTGATATTATGGCATTTTCCCGAGCAATTTATAGTTCCTCCATTTGCAACCATCACTTGACATTCTAGTGCTGGGTATAGGAAACAATTTAATTCCTTGGCTACCTTACAATGAATAAAATTATGGGTGCTACCTGAATCAATCAACACTATTACCTTTTTCTTCTTGATCTGTCCTGCTATCTTGAGAGTTTGAGGAGTGGTAATTCCGGCCAGTGCATTACATGATATGGTCGGATTCATTTCTTCCTCTTCTATGGCTGGTTCCTGGTGTGTATCCTCTTCTTGTTCATTTTCTTCTTCTTCTTCACAATCTATGTAAAATAATTTATTTTCGGCACACTTATGACCTTTGGTGTATTTGCTATCACAACTGTAGCAAAGCCCTTTTGCTCTTTTTTCTTCCAATTGTTGTGGTGTCAACCTTGTAGGTTGTGGAAATCTAGGCGTAGAAACACTTCCTTCTTTATAGAATTGAGTGGTAGGCTTCCTTGTCGCCATAATTTTACATTCAACTTTCATTGCCAACCTGAATGCCTTCTCCAATGAATCAGGTTCCAAAACGCGAACTTCATGTTGGATGTTATCCTTTAGAGTGCCTATGAAGAGATCAATCCTGTGTTCCTCTGGAATATCAGTTACCCTTATATTCAATTTTTGGAAGTCCTCAATGTCCTGCCCCACTAAACCCTTTTGTTTGAGATTTATCAATTGGCTAAAGAAGGTGTTGCTCTTTGTATCCTCATAATGTGCTATCATTTCCTCAGTAAAAATTGACCAAGTGACAATTTTTTTACGGGAGAAAAGCCATCGATACCATACAAATGTATTTTGTTCTAAATGTAAAGTTGCAATGCGTACCTTTTGTGTGTTTTGCACATTATGGAGATCAAAATATTGCTCCATCTGTAGTATCCATGTTACGAGATCCTTTCCATCAAACTTCCTCATATCCATCTTTGGAATATGGTGGTTCTTCCCGCCAACATTAGAGTTTATGAAATCACAATTAACATTTATTTTGTTCTCATCATGAGGTTCTTCTACTATCTTTTCACCATTAGGAAACCTTTCTTGTATAAACTTTGTCAAACCTTCCATGTCTGCTTTTAGAAAATTCTTCATGTTTTCCATTTTCTCATCGATCTTAGCTTCCATGTCATCCATCTTCACTTCCACGCCTTTCTTCAAAACTTCCATTTCATTTTTTGTTGCTCTTTGCGAGAGTGAAATTTGTTGCACTTGCTCTTGTAATTTTGATAGATCATGTTGCAATTCTTCATCTTCATGAGTCATGGTAGAGCCTTTTGAAGGCTTAATGGGTGTTGAATTATTTTTAGGCGCCATTTTAGAATCCAATATTGATACCTTTTACCTTCTTTGAGGAGCTCGATATTGAAATTGAATTATCTCTGTAATTGAAAATCTTAAATATATAAAATTTAGCCCTGTAGTAGCCCTCTGAAGCTTCTTTCAAATGCCACAGGTCTGATCTAATTTTGATTCCCCAAGACAAAGTTGTGTCCAATCTCCCACAATGACCTAATTTTGGACTGGTTCAGTAGAGAAAACTTGTAGGACTTGCCACATGTCACTGTTCCGTCCTTTGTCTCTGAAATTGATAGCCAAGAAACTACAGTCCGTGTACTTGCGACCACTTTTTACGGCACTCAAATCCACTGCCCAGAGAGAGAGTTATTGAACTTTTCCCACGATCACCTCTTTGAGATGCAATTCAGGAGCCTGAAAAAGCACTACCTTCCACAGATCATATCTCCAAACATATTGCGAAACCAAGCTCTGAAATTTTTTGACAAATTTCCTCAGGATTTCAGCTTCCCACCATATGAATTTCAGATTCTGAACCTTCGTAGAAAACATTTTATAGCGAAAATTCCACGATGACCTGTTTAGGAGCTTGAAAAAAGACCTAACTTCCACAGATGATATCTTCGAAAATATTGCGAACCAAGCTCTGAAATTTTTATAAAATCTTCCTCAGGATTTCAGCTTCGCACCATATGAATTTCAGATTCTGAACCTTCGTAGAAAACGTTTTATAGCGAAAATGCCACGATGACCTGTTTAGGAGCTTGAAAAAAGACCTAACTTCCACAGATGATATCTTCGAAAATATTGCGAACCAAGCTCTGAAATTTTTAGAAAATCTTCCTCAGGATTTCAGCTTCGCACCCTAAAAATTTCTGCTTCTGAAACTTCGTAGAAACAAAGTTATAGCGAAAATTCCACGATGATCTGTTTGGAGCAGCGAAACCTAGAATCCCAAGCTCTGATACCAAATGTTGCGTAACCAGCTCCAAAAAGAGAAGAAAAGAGATATAAACGCCTTAGAAATAAGCCACTTCGAGGGGGAAACCTCCAATACATTACATAAATGAACAATTCTTGGATGATACAATTTACAAAACCTCCTTTCTATATATAGGAGTCCATGGGGCCATAATGTAATTCTAGTGGGCCACAATGTAATCCTAGCCGACCTAACAATAATAATTTAAGGGCACAATAATAACAAAATGGGGGTTACAAGGGTACAATAATAACAATAAGGGGGTTACACTAACAACAATAAGGGACTATACTAGTAATATAGGCACCTAACAAAATACTTGTTGTAATGCAGGTATTGGGCTTCGGAATGATTTTTGAGGTTTTTTGAACATGTTGAAAACTTCTGTGAATTTTTTGGAGCGACGTGCAGCTCGTCAGCAGTCTTCAAAGGTTTGGAGGGCAAATATTGTAGGTTTCAGGCATGAAAATGACAGACAAGGGGCTTTAACGGGGTTTTTTTACAGTCAGGGGAACTTTGTAGAGGTTTAAACGAGTAAGAATGATATGAAATGCATTTCCAAAGGTTTTATTAAACATTTCAGTTGTATTAGTCTGGCATTGAATGCAGGCCACATCAAGCGGGAGGAGCAGTTTCGGGATTTCAACGGATATAAAACCAGTGGTATCGCGCGGTGATTTGGTGGTAAAAATTTTGAGCTTAACCCACGCAATGCAATGCTTGAAGGTCATGTGGAGGAGAGAGATTATAGTGAAACCATCCATTTCGTGTAGGTTTGATGGTTGGGTGATCGTGCATCTATTCTGCATGATATTGGATATTCATCGTTGGATCTGGAATTCATGAGCAAACGGTCCAGATAATTTGGGGAGTTGCACTTGAATGGGAATGGGACCGGGCTTGGTTATATGCAGCAGAATGGTTTTTAACTTTATGAATAGACATTGGTTTAATTCAAAACTTGGGTTATACAATGGAGAAGGGAAAGGTTTATTGTTATATGGCGAATATAATTTTTTAATTTAAAACATTTATGAAATGTTTCAAATAAAAACATATGCGGGCAAGCTTTAGTTTATTATCTATTTTTTAAACCTTTGAAGAGTTTTCAAACTATAGGGGCAGGGTATTTAAATAACGATAAGTTTAGACCAAGGGGTTTGTAGGGTGGGGTTTATTTGCGCACATGGGGATAATAATCCTTGGTATAAATGTAAAATTGTGGGTTTTGGGGGTTATTTAAATATAACAAAATTAATAACTACGGGAGGGTAATTTTAGGGATTTAATAAAAATAAGTTAAAAGTTAATATGAAAAAGGGTAGTGAAATGGAAATAAAACACATATTATCTCTAAGTAAAGTGTAAAAAATAAAGCATAGCTCATCTTTTATATTACTTCACTAATACTTAGGATAAATGTAATTTTGAGGGTTTTATGCATGATTTTGAAGGGAAATTAGTTATTTTAGGATTTTCAATCTTACTAAGTAAGAATGTGTCTTTACTTAGGAAAAAAGGGGTTTTGATATATGAATGAAGGGTAGATGTTGATGAATAAGGGTTTAAGGTAGGAATTCAATATTTTCAACTTATCAGTCGTTGAGCCTTGGGTCTGGTCCCAACAAAAGTTAGATAAATGCTCTGAGCCTTTTTTACTAAAATTTTAGAATGATGAATACCTATAGGGGAAGGGAAATTAGTGATGTTGCCTAATGATGTCTTATTTACATGATTTCTCAACTGCTTTCTACCTACCCAACTTTATTTCTAACATTTTTTTCTTCATTTTTTAGGTGCATTTAGGCTTGCAACCTTAAAACATTTTTCTTTCAAAGCATAAAACTATCTAAGTCTACCTTATTTCATCCGAAGGCTCAAATTAAATTGTTGAGCTCCTCATTATTCTCTACATATCTACTGATTTGTCAAGTTTAAACTGTTCGACAAATCTTTATTCACTATCTAAAACATGAAATTGAAAGCATGAAGAGTTAAGATTAAGTATTTTAACTTATCATGGATTATGGCATTTATTGACACTCTGCACATAATCATTATTCTTGCAGTAAAAAGTAAAAGTAGTGGCATTTGATCTTGCTCACTTTCATATCTTATTTCTCTTTTTTCTTTTGGGGTTTATATTTTTATAAGTCCTTTAATATTTATTTTAGGACTTTTTACCCTCTTTTTAGCTTTTTTATTATTTTTCATTTTTTCAAAATATGGGAAAAATTTTTGCAGAAAACAAGGTATGAATATATTTACAAAACTATCAAAGTCAATTCAAAATTTATGAACCCTATTATTATAGGACCCTAACAATGCCCAAACTCTTGTATCACATACGAGCTATGGGAGCCCTTAAAGAAAGTAGCAGGATGACTGGAGTTAGTTGGTGCAAAGGATTACGGAGGCATGGTGGCAGTGAGGACACTGAAGACTGCAGCATTGCAGTGCAGAGGCAGCAACAGCATGGAACCAAGAGCACAGAGGATGATGAGACTTCAGCAACGCAGAAGGGTAGTGCTTACACATTGCAAAGCAGCAACAATGCAGGCCTTTAGAGGATTGGCATAGTCCAGCAGCACATGGTGCTTCAGTATCGAGATGCTGCTATGTTGAAACCAATTAATGTGAAGTAGGTGCCTAGTAAAGCGATGCAGGAGGGCACATCTGCAAACAAACCCACTCCAAATACTAATCCAGGTATAAAAATTCATGGATTCTAGGTGGGGTATAGAACCATGCCACACTAGATATGTACCTGCACTATAAATTTTTTGGATAATTGTAACATGTGGCCATAGGTGTTGTATATTCACTTATCCAATGAGATGTTTTAAAGACTTGTTTCACATTACACACCTCTTGCTAAAAAAATTCTGATAACTTCTGCTACATGTGACAAAATCAAATTCCATCAAAGACTTGTTTGAGGTATTTAAGAGATATTTCTACTGATATAATACACTTAAAATTTTATGAATTTTTAGGTGAGAAATTTATTCCAGAAACTCAAGGGACGCGTGGTCGTGAAACGTCCTAGACATGTGTAACTTCAAACGCTCACATCTCTCAAACTAGGAAACAAAATCAAATTCTGTAAAAAAAGCCATTTGAGATAATAAAAAATATTTTCAAATGAGATATTTTTAACCCTCTAATATGATATGTGTAGGTCGTGGAACTTGTATGAAGTCTGTTGAATATTGCTACAAAAATTTGAAACTAAAATATGCTTCAAACCCTCATTCCCATGGAGTCATAACCTGAATCTGATACCACTGATCCAGATCTTGGGGGGAGGCCCCCAAGATCTAAAAAAAAAAAATTTGAAATGCCACTAGAAAACATATGAAATTTTGAAATGCTAGAAAAAGGAGAGAACAGACAGTAAACAAAACCATAAGGAAATTTTTTATTAAAATAGAGATTAACTGTAAAAACTACATTGTGGTGGACAATCTGTCATTTTACAAAATGTGATTTGTTATTTAGATTATTTTTTAGTTATAATACTAGAGGTAAATTCCATGGGCGGGTAAATACCTTGGGTGAATGAATACCATGGGTAGATGCCACTTACAATACCATGGGTGGATGCCACTTACAATACTATGGGTAGATTCCATGGGTGGATGAATACCATGGGTGGATGCCACTTACAATACCATGGGTAGATTCTATGGGTTAATGAATACCATGGGTGGATAAATACCATGGGTTAATGGATACCATGGGTAGTTTCCACTTTCCATTTGGATCATTACTCCCTCCTTAAGAAGCAATGATCCAAATTGCGTGAAGTTCCCTCCTGAGTATCATTTGTTGAATATGAAGAGCCACTAAAGAGAAGGGTTTTTTTATGGTTCACCCATAACCATGATGAGCGAAGAATTGAGGATAGAGATAACTTGGAATGTTTGTCACCAACTGTGACACTAACAGTTTGTGGCATAGAAAATGGACATCGATGAAATGTGGATTTGTGGATGACCCATAACCATGACAAATGAAGATTTGAAGATAGAGATACCCTGTAGTTCTTGTGACCAACTGTGATATGAAAAATGTGTGGCCTAGAAAATGGACCTCGATGACAAGTATTTTGTGTGATTGACCCATAACCATGATGTTGACTGTTGATGAATTAGCAGGTGCCTACATAGCCTGGGGTGGGAGGGCACGTCTAAGTTGGATTTTTCTATGCTAAAACTAATGAATGTGAATCAGGTGCCTACTAAAGTGGGCTGGGAGGGCATGTCTGCAAAGGGAACCTGCTCCGAATACTACTCTAGGTATAAAAACTCATGGATTTTGGTTGGGGTACAGAACCAGGAAACACCAGAGATATACACGAACTATAAATTTGCTACAGAGTTATAACAAGTGACCATATGTGTTTTATATTGTCATATCCAATGAGATGTTGTAAATACTTCTTTCACATTATAGAGCTTTCACTACAACTTCGCTGATAAATTTTGCTACGGTTGATGAAATAAAATTTTGTCAAAGACTCATTTGAGGCATTGAAGATATATTTCTATTGATATAAGAAACTTAAAATTTGATGACATGTGGGGTGAGAATATTATTCCAAAAACTCATGGGATACGTGGTCGTGTGACGTTCAAGACATGTGTAACTTCAATTTCTCATATCTCTCAAACCAAGAAATAAAATCAAATTCCGTAAAAAACCCATTTGAGATAATAAAAAATAATTTCAAATGACATTAAACTTTCATTAATTTTTCTAAAGATTGTTGCAAAAATTTGAAACTGTAATATGCTTCAAACCATCATTCCTATGGAGTCGTAATATGAATCTGATACCACTGATCCAAATATTTTGGGGGAGGCCCCCAAGATCTAAAAAAAATTGAAATGTCACTAGAAAAGATCTAAAAATTTTAAATTCCAGAAAAAGAGAGAACACGCAATAAACAAAACCACAATGAAAATTTTTATTAAAATAGATAATAATTGTAAAAGATACATTATGGTGGATAATTTATCCTTTTACAAATGTGACTTGTTAATTATGGTGTTTTTTAGTTTCAATACAATGGGTAAATTCCATGGGAGGGTAAATACCATCAGTGATGTTATCCTCCTGTATTCTACAGTATCACTAGGTGACTATGGATTTTCTACAATTTGTTGAAGATAGCATTCCTTGACTATCAGCTATCCTCAGAAATATCACTGCCTTCATTATCTTTATTTTACCTATCTACTATCCCTCATTTTGCCTTCTCTAAATTTCCCTCCTGCTCTGAAAAAACCAAGTTGGCCTTAATCCCTCTTTTCACCCTTGTTTCCATACCAAAAGCCCCATTTTCCCCACTAAACCCCCTCACCTTCATCATTTTCTCTTATTCCACTAAAACAATGTAAAAATTCCTTTTTACATTGTTTTAAATAAAAATATATACCATTCGGGCCCCATTGTTTTATATTAAACCATGTTTTAATTAAATAAATCGGATACCCCTTCTATGTGTTAAAGCCTGCCTCCATTATGCTTTAAGCCCCCCTCTTTAGAGACCTTAACCCCACATACACGCTAACCCCCATGACCATATAACCCTTGCCATGTGCTATAAAGGACCCCACCATACATTCTGCCTTCTGCCACGTAAGCCCTGGGCTCCACCCTTTCGAACTAGCCCACTGTTCCAATACCCCGATCACCATTGGATAACTTCTGCCAAATCCAATGGTCTACGATCATTATCGCACCATCTGCCACCCAGCGTTTAACACCTCCAAACTTCAGGAAATGGGCAGTATTTTCCCTCGTACCTCCTGCCACATGGCACCCATCCTATGGAATCGCATCCCCGCAGATAATACTGCCTCACCGCCCTTACTCCATGCGAAAACCACTTTTCTACCTCCCGCCAAAACCTGAAACCACACCGTTCAAACATTCCAAAGGCCTTTTCCTCTAAGATAAGTCCCAATCTACCACCACAGCCTCTCCAAGCACTCTAAAAAACCCGAAAAACCCAAATAAATGCAGAAACTACTCCCGCGCAGGTTTTAAATTAATTAATTGATTTTAATGTGCAGGTTGTTGAGGTAGAGATGCATGGTTTGCATTCTAAAGTCCAAAAAACATTCAAACAGACTTCTTGGGTGACGATCTAGCAATTTTGTCCATCAAAAGGACCAGGAGCACCGAGTCAAAACATAAACACCAATGGATCATGACCATTGATGGTAATTCAAATGCACCAAAGCAACAATAGATGCTCCACTGCGCAGCAAATTTCAAACAGATATATTTGCAAATGATCAAACACAGTCAAAGAAAGGGTTAAAGGGTTAATCAAAATTGGATTAAAGATTAAATAAAAGTTCAAGGAAGAAGAACATGATTAAAAGATAGAGGTTAAAGATAAAGAAATATTAAAGGGTTAATCACAGAACAAAGATAAGAGGCAGAATAAAAGAGAAGACATTGAAGACAAATCCAAGTTTAAAGGCTAAACAGATCTTAGAGGATAAATCAGAGAAAATTAACACAGAAGATAGATCTGGATAATAAAGTAAAACATCAACCACTTCTTCAAAGACACATTTTGCCACCTACAACATTTTTTCACTCAAATAGAGGCAATCATAGTTATTGCAACAGTCAGAGATATTTTAAACAGCTCAATAGTTATTGTAAAGTTAATGAAAAGCCTTAAAAGTCAAATATATCCTAAAGTTAGCTCGACAGTTAAAGTTAGGAGTTATTCTTACATTGAGACATTCACAGATATTTTTTCTTAGGCCTTGCATGGTCTTAAAGGTCAAAATAACATTAACTCTGTAATAAATACAAATCTAAAACCCTAGCTTAGGATCACCTCCTCATTTTGCAAATAAATACTACATGTATTATTCACTTTTAGTGTTAGTTGGTTAGCTGGTTGGATGCCTGATTGCTGGACTGAGTTGCTAGGCTAATTATTTTGGACTCTGTGTTGCAGAGTTTATTTTATTGGAGTATTGTAAATGTTTTGAACATTAGTAATACAAGCACGTTCGCAGGATTCTTGAGCTATGTTAATGGTGAAGTTATTCTTCTTTGTCAATGTTTTCCCTTCTGTTTTCCATTTTTTCCATTATTTCTCTGATAAAAGAATAGAAAATTTAGATTAAGATATGTTGTCTTGGCACCTTAATTCTGTCTACTTCTTTCATCTTAATGTTTTCCTCTGCAAGGTCTCATTAGATAATTCTTAATTGCTCTCTAGTTCCACCTAGCTTGTTGCCTTGGAAATTATTCAGTAGAGTCTAGCCAAAGAAGTATATGGTTTTTCTTGTCCTTTGGTCTTGCTTGAAATTTCATTTTTAAGGCTTTCTTTGAATTTTACTTAGTAGAGTCCAGCCAAAGAAGTATATGGTTAACCTCGTCTTTTGGTTTGTATCAAATTGTTGCTACAAAGGTCTTTTTAGTTTGATTAAAGAATTCTTAATTTCTCTTTGATTATACTAACTGCTATATTGAATGTTTTCTTTATCTGAAATTAATAGCTAGAGAATTCATGGGTTTCCTACTCTCTAGGGTTGCTGGATTATTGTCTTAAGGTTTGCTTACTAGAGTCTGGCCAAATAAGTCTATGGTTTGGCATGTCCTTTCGTTTTTCTTAAACAGTTACCTAAAACAATTTTCTTATTAAAGTAGAGTTAAATGATTCTTAAATGACCTTTAGTTTTAATGATTTCACAACTTACTGTCATTTCATATTTCATCTAATCTAAGATATCCACTTGATATAGTTAGCTTTCCCTATGAAAACCCTTGTAGAGTTGATGAACAATTAAATCCTTTTATGACTCCAGAGCACAATGGATTAATGCTGCCCACAATCTATCTATTCAACTGAAACTCTCAATCACTTAATCACACAATCAATTAATCAACCAAACAAAACAAATAGTCCTAGAACCTCATAACTAGCCTAAAATCAGAAAACAAAAGCATAAAGATATATCATTTACAAACACATATATAGAGAGAGATCTCTATGAGTCTAGGAAGGCTAGGTCCTTAGACTCCAAAGTGGTTTGATGTGGATCCCTATAGATTTTTTATTGCCAATATTGCAAATTATGGGGAGCCAACATAATAGCGACCATATTGGGGAACCGTGTAGGAATTTACAGGGTAAGTTCCTTAGATCAAAAACCAAAGGTCACCAGTCACAAACATATCACAAATCAGTACACCAGTATTATCACATGGTTAAAACCCTCGAAGAGGGAAACAGTCCATGCCCTGAGCCAACGTGGCCACTTTAGGCAATTTATTAATATAAAAATAAAAGTTACATATGTTTCTCTCATAAACGGTTACCGGAAAAATGACCCTCCATGCTCTTTTAATAGAGATCATGGACCAATCGGGTGTGAAGCCACTAATCAAGTGTCGTTAATACCAAGGAGAGAGTGAACCATCAGATCACTAAAAATCATGACCGTCGGATCATAAGTTACAAATATACATAGTAAAGAAACACACTTTACCTAACTCTACACTGGACTAAGTTATTCTTAACTATTTCCTATGTGTCAGAGTATCTTAACATCCCCCCTTAAGAACAACTTGGGATAGGATTGAAGGATTTACAAAGGTGACACAAAAGGAGCCTATTTCCTATGTGTCAAAATATCCTAACATCCCCCCTTAAGAACAACTTGGGATAGGATTGAAAGATTTACAAAGGTGACACAATAGGAGAAGGAAGGAGGCATTAGAGCCTATCCCCTCTTAATAATAACTTTCCTAAAATCCAAGCATGGATCTAAGTTTGGGAAACTTCGCTTCTCTGAGAGCCTTTGTAAATATATCGCCTACTTGATCATTGGTTGGACAATACTACACTTCAAGAACACGATCATGAATGAGCTTTTTGATGAAGTGTATGTGAATCTCAATGTGTTTCATATGCTGATACTGAACTAGATCTTTACATAGCTAAATGGCACTCTGATTATCACACCAAAGTGTAGTTGGATGCTGATGATGAAGACCAAATTCAGACAGGATCTGACGAAGCCACATGGCTTCCTTGTTGGCTTCAACTGCACCATGATACTCTACTTCTGTTGAAGAAAGAGAGATGGAACTTTTTTTCTTACAAGACCATGTAATAGGTCCTGAACCAAGAGTGAATACATATCCTGCAGTAGAATTTTGATCATCAGGGTCACCAGCCCAATCAGAATCAGTGAAACCAATCAACAATGGAGATGCTCCTGCACTATAATGAATCTCGAACTGAACGGTACCTCAAAAATATTGAAGTATTCTTTTAGCTTCTTTCTAGTGACTTTCATGAGGTTGGTGCATAAAACGAGCAACAAGACCAACGACAAAGGAAAGGTGAGGACGGGTATGGGTTAGATACATAATTTTACCAACAGGTTTATGGTATAAGGTAGAATTAACTTCAGGGGTGGTACAAGTGACTGAAAGCTTGACTCCAGACTGAAAGGGAGAAGGGGCTGGCTTACAGTCTTCCATGTGAAAGTGGTGTAGAAGATCACAGGCATACTTGGACTGAGAGAGGGTAATACCTTCTTCGGATTGCAATACTTGAAGACCAAGTAAATAATGTAAGTGTCCTAAGTCTGTCATTTCAAACTTATTTTTTAAGCTATACTTCACATGGGTTATATGGTTGGGATCACTACCAGTAAGGATAAGATCATCAACATAAATAACAAGGATGGTGAAGGACTTACCCACTTTCTTGGTGTAGACAGTGTTGTCAGAATGACACCTAGGAAAGCCATTATCTAATAGAAATCTATCAATTTTGGCATACCAAGTCCAAGGAGTTTGTTTGATACTAGAGAGAGACTTCCTAAGGCAACAAACAAGGATGGATTCATTTTGGATAAAGCCAGGGGGTTCTTCCATGTATATTTCTTCATGCAAATCTCCATGTAAGAAGGCAGATTTAACATCCATCTGATGGACTTCCCATTTAAAGGAGGTAGCAAGGGAAAGAACAAGGCAGATAGAATTCATTTTGGCAACAAGGGAGAAGGTTTTAGTATATTCAATGCCTTCAACTTGTGAAAATCCTTTAGCGACAAGACGAGCTTTATGTCTATCCACTTTTCCATCTGGTCCAAACTTGGTTTTGTAAACCCATTTGCATTTGACAAGTTTTCTTCCTTTTGGAAGAGGAACAAGATCTCAAGTATCATTTGCCAATAAGGAATGATATTCTTCATTCATAGCTTTATCCAAATCTGGATGACCGAAGGCTTCTTCATAGGTTTCTAGATCAGGATTTTTTGGAACTTAAGCCAATAAGGAAGAGGCTCTTTTGAACTGAGAACATGTACGTTGTCGATCAGCAGGGTCACCTACAAGAGAACCTGCTGCATCCCAAGTAGAGAAGACCCATCTTGGAAGCTGTGGAGTAAAAGGAATAATTTCAAGAGGTGGAGGAGGATTGTCATCCTCGTTGTCATCATTTAAACTATAAGGAATGCTATTAAAAATAGAAGAGAGAGAGAGAGGTGGCACATATGCCGAATCAAGCTCGCATGCCAAAGGTGGCACACCCACCGAACTAGGTGCACAGGTCGATATATTTTCGTCAAATTTTACATCTCTTCTAATGATTATATTTTCTTATTTTGGTTGAAGAAGTCTATATCCTTTGACATCTTCAGAATATCCAACAAAAATGCATTTTTCACTCTTAGGTTCTAAGGCTTTATGTTTTGCATCTGGAATATGGGCCCAAGCATCACTTCCAAAAACATGAAAGTGACTTACATCTGGTTTGATTGAGCTCCAAGCTTCTTTTGGAGTTATATTCTTTAAAACCTTATTATGAGTGTGATTTACTATGTAATTTGCACAGTTAATTGCTTCTGCCCAAAAATTGAGACTAAGTCCTTTAGATTGAAGCATACAATTATCCATTTATTTTAAGGTGTGATTCTTCCTTTCAGCTACACCATTTTGTTGTGGAGTATATGGAACGGTATATTGCAATTGAATGCCATGCTCAGTGCAGAAGTTGATAAATTTGTTGTTAACATATTATCCTCCATTGTCTGATCTTAACTTAAGAATTGGATGTCCATATTGTTTCTCAACAAAGGCCTTACAGGCCAAGAACATATTAAAAACTTCACTCTTGAGTTTTAAGAAGTATACCCAAGTGCATCTGGAAAAATCATCAATGAAATTTAAGAATTAATTGAAACCAGAGAAAGAAACAACAAGAAGTGGAGCACATAAATCACTGTGCACAAGATGCAAAGGGGTTGAAGCGTGCCAAGAGGCACGTTTGTCAAAACTATCATGATGATGTTTTTCAAGTACACATCTAGAGCAAACACCATCTCAACAAGATACCATAGGAAGACCCGTCACCATATTTTCCTTACATAGAGTTTGAAGAGAGAAATAGTTTAAGTGACCAAATCGCTCATGCCAAAGTTTTCTCACTTCATCATTATGAGCAACAAAAATGAAGGGAAGACATGAAGACCCAAAGTTGTCAAACTTATACAACCTTTTGGAATCATCAGCAATGCCAGTAGCTAAAATATGTCTAGGATCTTTGAGGTCCTTGATTACAACATCATGAGGTGAGAATTCCACTATTTTCCCATCACGTGAATGAGTTATCTGATAAACAAATAGAAGGTTGCATGACAAGGTAGGAACACATAGTAAATCATTAAATTGACCATTATCTAGATGAATGATTCTATATCATCCAACACTAAGAGATCTATCATCACCAATATAAATATGTTTGGTTTTACAATAATTTAAAGAAGAAAACATGGCTTTAGTTTTGGCCATCTGGTAAGAAGCTCCAGAATCAATGAGCCAGTCATGAGAATGAGAAGAATAAGATACATTTAATGTATAACCAAATCTTGATTCTTGACAACCACAAGCAGAAAGTGCCATTCCTAAAGATGAAGCTGAAGAGCGCTCCAAATTTATGTTGTGCTTCTTCATTGCTGCTTCTAAGGCTTCCATCTTCTTAAAACATTTGGACTCTATATGGCCATCACGATTAAAAAAGTTTCAATGTCTATCTTTCTTCTTCCCTTTGTTTTTATTTGCTTTATCATTTTGGTGAGTTGTTTTTTCAGTTTGCGGCTGAAATTGCTTAGGACCCTTGTTTGGTTTCAAACCATACATTTTAGGATACTGATTCTTGGGATTCTTTTGATATGATTATTGTTGGGTTACTAATGCTTTCTTAGAAGCGTTTCGAAAAGTGATAAGACCAAGGTGTAAGATTTTTTCGTGTTCTCTTATCAAAGAATCGCAAAAGGCATCAAAAGAGGGGTTCTTGTAGGTGGTTCCTGAAGAAATGATGGCTTCTCTATTGGAATGGAAGGTGGAAACAAATACAAAGTATGCAGGACCAAGCTTATCAAGAATGAAATAGATGAGGCTACCATCTTCCTTTTTGACCTTACAACCTTCTAAAATAAGTCTAAGGGTCTTGAATTTGGACAAAAAATCTTCACTAGAGGAGAAATTATTGGGTTCCAAGGTAAGCAAATCATTTTCAAGCTGATGGGCCCTGATTTTATTTTGAATTCCAAAGAAAGTATTTAACTTTTCCAGGGCTTCATCAAGGGTGCCAATGTCAAGGATATGAAATCGAAAATCTTGAGCAATGGACATTCCTATCAACCCTCATGCTTGATCTTCATCATCGAAAGGTTTATTTTCTTATCCTATGGCTATTCTATAAATCCCTTTACTTATAAGTGTATCTACCATGTGAGGTAGCCATTGGAAATAATTGGTGTTGTTAAGAATAATCAGACATGCACTTTCCATTTTTTTTAAAACTGAAGCTGAAAAAAATATGAAAGTAACTTCTCCAATGGAAAGATTTTGCAAAATTAGGCTGATTAAAAAAAATGGCTTGAAAAACGGCTTCCAGATGAAGAATTTATGCCTTTTTGAAAAAAATGAGTTGTAGATGCCGAATAGTTACGGGAACAGTTTGAAATTTGATGATGAAGTTCAACTTTAAAAAAAAAAATCCCGCCCCTTTAACAAAAAACCTTTTACAAAAGAAGCTTGAGAAAGAGACTTGAACCCAATACCGCTATTCTCATAAACTAACTTCTCACCAACTGAGATAGTAAAAGGATTCTGTAATTGTTTGAAAGGAGGAAGGGTTTTTATTTTTTATTTTTATTTTTATTTATTTATTTATTTTTATTTTTTCAGCGTGTGTGCTTTTTCCTTCACAAAAAACCGAGCCAAAAAAAAAACAAAATGCAAGCCTTACGGTAGAACGTTAGATTTTCGATTAGCCTTACCGACAACCACCTATATTTTCACTAATTTTGATTTCCCAAGATCGCACAAAAACACAGGGAAAAATCATACATAGAAAAAAAATCTGTTCTTCCTGTTTCTGATTTACTAAGATCACACACGGTGTAGAGAAAAGACCATACACAGAAAAGAGGGTATAGATCCAGAAAATAAATAAAACCTAAAAACCGAAATAAATAGAGGGAACTAAAATAAGAAGAACTATTAAAAAATATAACTGCAAAACAAATACTTTATACCTCCAGATCTAAAGTGACATAATTTGGGCAGCTGAAAACCTTTTTGCATGAAACGAAAGGCGTTCCTCACTACAATAGATGCTCTGGACACAATAGAGCAGTCCTTCAGGCCTGAAAATGTTCAGAAATAGTAGATATAGAAAACAACAGTTGCATTCAGTCAAACCGGCTTCGGATTTGGATCAACAATGGATGCAGCCCTCAAAATAGGAATTTACAGGGTAAGTTCCTTAGATAAAAAACCAAAGGTCACCGCTCACAAACAGATCAAAAATCAGTACACTAGTATTATCACGTGGTTAAAACCCTCGAAGAGGGAAACAATCCACGACCTGAGCCAATGCGGCCACTTCAGACAATTTATTAATATAAAAATAAAAGTTACATATATTTCTCTCATAAACGGTTACTGGAAAAATGACCCTCCATGCTCTTTAAATAGAGATCATGGACCAATTGGGTGTTACGCCACAGATCAAGTGTCGTTAATACCGAGGAGAGAGTGAACCGTCAGATCACTACAAATCGTGATCGTCGTATTATAAGTTACAAATGTACATAGTAAAGAAACACACTTTACCTAACTCTGCACTAGACTAAGTTATTCTTAACTATTTCCTATGTGTTGAAATATCCTAACAAACTGAGTTATTAAATAGCTTAATATCACCTCAAGAGCTCAGAAAACCTCATTTTAATTTAGATGAATAAAGTTTTAGCCAAGAATGGTTCTGGTTGTTGATGGTGGACAACAGCCAACCTCAAAACAATTAAAAAACCTCCACCTGGTGACTCCACTGGTTTTCAGTAGGCCTGTTGACTCCACTGGTTTTCTACACACTCCACTAGGAAATCATTGAGAAATCCTGATATCATTAAACTTCAAAAGAATCCAGTAAAGAATACTTTGTGAATTAAGTATTTATTTCACAGATTGATTTGTTTTTCAAAAAAATGTTATAAACTTCAAACCTCTCTGAAACTTTGGGTCCAAATTCTAGCTTCTAGAAGAGTCCGTACTAGATCCCATCCTGACCCAAACCCTCTTGCAATAGTTGACAAGCCTAAAATTATCCTTAATAATTCTCCTAGATCTAAAAACCCAACTGTTAGCAGACTAATTCACAAAGAAAGTTCCCTACATGAAAACCTTAAATTCTTGCAGAATATCCTCTCTGACTCAGCCCTAGAACAAAGCTTGTCTAGGACCAGATCTTAGAATTGGATAACCTAGATAGTTTTAGACCCATCCACCTTACAACATAATCCTATTGTACTAACCTCATCCCCCACTGTTCACCTTCCTCTATTTAACCCTCCACCTCCTTTAGTAAACCCTACTCTTGTTAACCCTCCCCTATTTCCCCAACCACAGATCATAGCAATATGGTATGCCCCATTAGTTCTACCATTTCCTTTAGTTTTTCTACCACGGGACTATCAATCCAAGATTCCTTTATATGATTCCAGTAGTTCTACTACTTCTCAACAACATGTGGATAGAATGAATGACTATTTTGATAGACAAGAAATAGATGATGAAACTATTAAACTAAGAATTTTTTCTCAAAGCTTAAGGGGAGAAGCAAGAAAATCGTTTAAAGGCTTAACCCCTAATAGTATGCATGACCTCACTACTTCTCATCAGTTATTCTTAAAAAAATGGGAAGTCAAGAAGAACCCTCTCCAAATCTTATTAGAGTATGAAAACATTAAGAGAAAAGTTGGAGAAGGTGTCCAAGAGTACTGCACTAGGTTCAATATTGTATATAATGCCCTCCCTATCCACATGAAACATCCACAAGGTCTAGCTCTAATTAAATTTCCATATGGGTTTGACCCAAAAATGGCTTACCAACTAAGAGAAAGAGACCCTCTTACATTAGAAGATATGCAAAGGGGTGCAGTAAGTGTAGAAGAAAATGTGATTGCCAAAAGAGCTAGAATGAAAAATGAAAAGAGAGTCACATATAGGGAAGAGGCCAGACCTTCATCATCTGATACTAATATTGATAATATTGTTAGAACCATGGAAATGATGATGGTGAGAATAAACAGCAATGAGAGAGCTTGCCCCAGAGAAAACCAAACAATTCCTCAAAATAGAAATCAAAACCAGAACCAAAACCAAAACTTTAGGAGAAATTCCCCTCAAATAAGACAAAGAGGCCATGATCATAAAATTAGGCCTCATTTTCAAGAAAATTATGATGATGAGGATGAGGGGGTGATTGAAGAAACAGAGGAAATTCGTATCAATCTAATGGGAGTAAATAATGAAGATATTTTTTTCCTCATTGAGGAAGAACAAGGCATATTTACACCAAATGAGGAAGAAAGCCTAGAATCTGAAGTCTATAAACAAGGCTTTGAAAATTCCATCATGGAGGTACATAGACAGTATGAACTCAGAAGTAAGAAAACCCAAGATACTCCAAAGAGAAAAAAACTCTGAAATTTCTGCTAGGAAGACCCCTGAAAATATTCCCAAAAAGATAGTAGAAAAACCAAACATAGTGGTTGAAAGTTCTGATAAAAGTATAATAAAAAAAAGAACATCCAATATAGTGGTGACCAAAGTAGCTCTAGAAATATAGATAGTGGCCCTAACAAAATTGTTTTAACTGGGTTCCCTAATAAAAATTAGCAAGATAAAATTGTTGTAAAAATAGTGTCTGATAAGACTGATTTGAACCTTTCAAAAACACAGACACCCTTCAGTCTTAAGAGTGAAATTACTAAAATTAAAATCTCCATTCCTCTTACTGAATTAGTTGCCCAATATGTATATAGATCCCAAATTTTGAAATCTTTAAACATAGGAGAAAATGTTGATTCTGTAAATCTGAATGATGACAAAACTGAAATTTCGTTTGGACCAGGAGTAGAAGGTAAATCTCAAGAAGGAGGTGTCCCTCCATTTTATGTCAGCTTGAACTTCCATGAAAAAATCCTTCACAATGCCATGTTAGACTTAGGAGCTTCACATAACCTCATGCCAAAGGTAGTAATGGAAAGACTAGGCCTTGAAATAACTATAACATACAAAGATTTATACTCTTTTTATTCTAGTAGAGTTAAATTTCTACGCCTAATCAAATATCTCTGTGTTAATACAGCACAAATACCAGCCAAGATCCTAGCGATAGATATTGCAGTGGCTGATATTCCTCCTAAATATGGCATGCTCCTTTCACTCGCATGGGGATCTAAACTTCAAGGTACCCTCCAAATGGACATGACCTATGCTACCATATCTGTCTTTAGTCAACTAAGAAGTCTATATCGGGAAACTCATATGAAGTACATGGTTAGTAGTCAAGAAAAACCAAACAACTCCCCTCTTTATTCTATTCACACTGACCTTGATTTTTTTATCATTTACAATGATGAAAACATTAATGAACAGATAGCAGAAAATGAGAAAACAATTGTAGAGGAATAAAAAGAGGAGGGGCAGTCAGAATAGTTAGGCCAAATAGAGAATGAAAAACATTATAGACAACATAATGGCAGCCACAATGACCACCATAATGATAAATCTAAAATGAAACCTCTTTGGAGTATGAGCTTTGATGGTTCTTGTGGTAAAATTGGTTCAGGAGCAGGTGTTTGGGTACATAACACTGAAAAAAATCATGCAGAAGGCCACTGATACAACCTGAAATTTCAATGTACAAATAACATAGCAGAATATGAGGCACTCCTCTTAGGGCTACAATTACTCAAGAAATTAGGAACCAAAAGGATAAATATCTATGGGGATTCTGAGCTAGTCATCAGAAAAATTAAGGGAGAATACACAACCAAACCTCCTAGACTGAGAGCATATAGGAATGATGTCCTTGACCTTCTAAGAACCTTTCAAGAATATGACCTTGCCTTTGTCCCAAGAAATCAAAACATCCTTGCCAATGGTCTAGCATTTGTAGCCAATACTTGTCAAAAACCTTATCATAACAAACAATATACAGTACAAGTCAAATTTAGTCTAGAAGTCCTTGATAACATAAAATATTGGAAAGTTTTTGAAGGAGATAAACAGATTGAAGATTTCCTGTAGTCCATAAATGAGTTTGAAATGCCAAATTCAGACTCAAATAATGAAGAAGACTACTCTGCTGAGGAACAAGCTTATAAAGAAGAACCTCGATCAAAGGAACTATAAATCATAGAAAGAACACCTGCATGAGTATTTAACTCGTGCATAAACTTAAAAAAAAGAAGAAGAAGAAGAAGAAGAAGAAGAAGAAGAAGAAGAAGAGAGATTTTGAAGAGCTGCAGTCCAAAAATGATACTTTTCCAAAGGGATTGGCTCCTCTAGATGAAATTTTTTACTTTAATGATGTTTCTAAGAAGAAAAAGATAGAATCTACTGAAGTTGAAGTAGAAGAATGCAAGATAGGCAGTGAACAACAACCCAAAATGATAAAACTGTCCAAAACACTGCTAGCTCATGTAAAACAGAAACACCTTGAGATTTTCAGAGAATTTAGTGATGTGTTTGCTTGGAGATATGAGGACTTGAAGTCCTATGATACTGAGATCATCCAACATAAGATCCCTCTCAAAGAAAATCAGAATCCCTTCAAATAGAAATTACGCAGAATAAACCCTGTTCAATTACCACTGGTTGAGAGGAAAATTAGGAAAATGTATGATGCTGGAATAATATTCCCTCTGAGACATTCAAAATGGGTTTCAAATTTGGTCTCAATGAGGAAGAAAATAGGAGAAATTAGGTTATGCATAGACTTCAGAAATTTAAACAAATCCTCCTTAAAAGACAACTACCCTTTAGCAAAAATGGATCACATTTTACAAAGGGTAGTAGGTGTTTAGTCAATTTAGTGTCCTAAATTGCTAACATAAATTATCGACCAGGGCTAGTAAACTGATGGAGTGTGATGCACTATATGTGCCTAAGTATCTTCTTTTTTACTTCGTTGTTTTTAGTGTTTTATTGATGTTTTTGGGTTTTTATGTTTGATTATTAGTATGCTACTCTATGATAAAAAGATGAAGTTAGATCTATGTCAAAAGGGAGAAAATGAAATGTTAATAAGTGAATTAAAACAGAGTTTATTTGCAAGTTCTGTTCCTAACTAGAAAATGATGAAAACAGAGAGTCCTAATCCATGGATATTACAACTTTTAAATAAACATTCATGAAATGAAAAGTAACTCAAAACACTACAACTTAATCTGATTCATTTAGTTAAATATTTGTTGAAAGAGCTTGTGAAAAAGATTAATTCTAATGCAATGAGGATCTCCTAAAACATAACAAGAAACGCTGAAACAAATAGTAACTTAAAACATTATAGTGAAATCTCATTCATTTGATAAAAGTTTATTGGAAGAGCTTGAGAAAAATATTACTATAATGTAGTAAGGATCTCCTCTGAAATGTTGAAAAAACTTATAACATTACAACTAAATCTCATTCATAAGTTAGAGGTTTATTGGAAGAGCTTTTGAAAGAGATTAATCATAATGTGATAAGGATCTTCTATGAAATGTTGAAACAACTTATAACATTACAACTAAATCTCATTCATGAGTTAGAGGTTTATTGGAAGAGCTTTTGAAAGAGATTAATCATAATGTGATAAAGATCTTCTATGAAGCAAAACAATCAATAACTCACAATATTACAACTTACTCTCATTCATGAATTAGAGGTTTATTGGAAAAGCTTTTGAAAGAGACTAACTGCAGTATAATGAGGATCTTCTTTTTAACTAAATAGCAGAAAATGAAATGCTAATAACTCAGAATATCACAATTGAATCCCATTCATTTAATAGAGATGTATCGGAAGAGCTTGAGAAAGAGACTAACTGCAATATCATGAAGATATTTTATTTAAGCAAATGACATGAAACATAATGCTAAAAGCTATGATTTCAGAAAGCAATCTAAGTAAGGAAATATGACAAAACATAATTGAAAACGACTTATCTAGAAAACATGTAAAACCTCCTCGAATAGCAGGGGCCCTCTGCGACCAATTTGGTGAAATTCTTCAGCTCCTTAAAGTTGTAATAAAAACAACATCAAATAACTGAGCTTCTTTATTGATAAACTCACAAATCTACATCCCATTCCATCTTAAGCTTTGTTACAAAACAATATCTAATCCTTTCTCTTCTTCTCCTATTTGTCACTACCCTTGATAGGAAAAAGCTTCCCCTATTTATACAAAAATATGAGAAGTTATCCCATTAATGAGAGTCCATAAATCTCTCCCTCTATCTCTAGAGTTACAATCAAAATAGGCAATGATAAGACACATGTCTTTTTAGAGTTTCAATACAAATAAGAAATGAGACACATATATTCTTAGAGTTTCAATACAAAAATGAAATGAGACACATGTCCTCATGATTCCATGATCTTCTCCACTCAAATTCGAATTTGGTTTTGGGAGGCCACATAAAGGTCTTTTAGAAGCTTCCTTTTGACCTACACATGTCACAAAACTCATAACACATATATAGATATATGAAACTATGTTAATTTTCTAGTTTCTAATCATAAATTCACTTTAAATACATAAAATAAATAACTTTGGAAGACAAGGATCCTAATCCATATATTTATGAAAATGGTTACTTGATGTAGGGTTTTAGGTCAGATAGTTATGAAATGAGAGCTAAATGGTAATGACATAATGGAAATATGTATGAATATGGAAAACATTTTTGAGACTCAACATACCCCCCAACTGAAGTTGTTGCATGTCCTCATGCAACTATTGCAATGATTCATTTGCCCATGAGTTGATCTTTTATGAGTTTTGACTCATATAGATTCATTCCAAACTTTGCTTCTTGATATTTTCTTTTTGGCAAAGTATAATACATTTGATTGCGACATTTTTTTAATGGTTGGTTCTTCTGTGACAACCAATTTTTTTTTAGCAATGGTTCTTGTGTAACAATGCTTTATTTTCTTTGTTGCATCAAAGTTCATGAAAACATTTTAGAATCAATTACTTCATCAATGAATTGATCATTTGCAAGGCATATAATCTTTTGGATCATGTTGCAACAATAGTTGGTTGGGAAGTATATGCGGGTGGAAATGAAATAAAAATGTGTGATAGTGTATGACATGTGGATATGAAATGATGTCCCTTCCCCCCCAACTAAAGATATGACAATGTGAAAAAGGGAGTGAGGAATTTTTCCAAAGTTACAATTTTAGCATTCTAATGAATTACATGACTAAAAATTAGAAAACCACATATCTTCACTTACCTTAAATATGGATGAGTTATGTATACTGAAGAGTGTGGCTGTTGATGTTGTTGGATCATGAACTATGTAAACAAATAAATTTTATATGTTTCTTCATTCTCTTTGTGATGATGACAAGATTGGGATCTTTATTGCTGCTGATACAAATTGATTCCTGCCACAAACTGTTGAAATGATATAGTCTTCAATCGTTACAAAATTTGATGGTACAATTCTAGTCATGCGAATAAATGTGTTTATGTTAAGCATGAAGAGAATTCATTGGATTACTGACCATTGATGAATGTCGTTAATCAATGCGAGGCAAACTCACCATTAATTTCAATGAGTGCCAAGATACCTAAGTACATCTTGCAAAGTGCGAATAGATAGACTGATGTCAAGCCACTTACAAAATCTGACGATCAAGGGACATTGATGTATTCCCATGATTTTCAGCGAGAGAACTTGTCATTAATGCATACAAGCCTCAAGGTACTATTAAGGACTCTAGTCTTGGACCTAGATAATGTGCTAATGTCGATAGGCCAAGACTTGTTAGAAGGGAGACCTTAAGGAATCCTCCATCAACTAACGCGAGCATGAAAGAATAATTTTTTAAGGACTATGGATGAAAATTTTTGTAGTGGATCAAGGTTTATTTGACAGAATGAAAATGGAAATGAAATGAATCAGCTTTGTAGAGGAGCTGAATGGTTTTATTGCTAGGTTTGTGAAAGCATGGAAGGAAAATATAATGACTAGGGAAAATAAAACGAGTAGTGAGGGAAAATGAGATGAGGATTTTATTGAATGACTAAGTAGAAATGCAATGGCGAATGTAAAGGGAAATGAGGTGAATGTTTTATTGACTTAGGAAAGATGGATGAAATGGAGATACTTACATCTAAAAGGCTTTCAAGTGTTGGATCTGATTTTCATTAGCATGTGCTCATGCATTGATATTTCTTTCTTTGTTGCTGATCATCTTCTTGTAAAAGAAATGTAGTCTCTGAGAGAGACACTATTCGCTTGTAGTCATTTGTCCTTCCTCCTAGAACCTGCAAAATAAAACTAGTACTTCTTCTGCAATGGAACGTAAGATTATCAAAAGAGAGAGGTGATCAATCTCTCTGGTTATAATATTTACACAAAAAAATTTGAGAATTGGTACTAATAAAACAAGTTTACGAAGAAAAACCAAAAGAATTTATACCTGTTTCGAAATTAGTGCCTCAAGTTTCCTGTTGTGTCTTTTCAACAATTTCTTTAGTCTTTACTGTTTCAAACTTTGATTATAGTTTTCTCATTACGTAGATCTCGTCGAAATATTTCCAACGACACTTGAATCGTCAAAATCCGATGTTGGATGAGAAATTTAGGCTAGTTTAAAATTTGGGTGAAACAATGAAGTTTTTCAGCTGCACAATTGATGTTTAGCTGCAAAATGTGCACTGTTCCGTAGCTAAAATCATGAAAAGAAAGTTAAGTAGCCAAGCTTATGCAAATAATCAGTCTTGACATTTAAATCAAACAATATCTCCTCAAGGAAAACGAACAATACCCTACTTATTTTATTGATGCATTTTATTTTTATTTTGTATTTTTATTTATTTATTTTATATACATATATATATATTTTTATGAACAAAAAGCCATCACTAGTGAACACTAATATTTGAGTTTTCATAGAACATGTTTCCCTTCACAAAGAAATGAAAATGTCGTAACAAACTAAATGCATCGGGCAACTTGAGCCATCATAAATTTATTCACACAACAATGTTGCACAACATAATATAAATTAAATATTTGATTCTACTTGAACTTCCTCATGTCAATATAATATCTGTTCATCAAGTTATCCTCTCCAAAAATTTAGCACTTCTTCTTTTTTTCTTTTTTTTAAATGGAATGACCTGCAAGAAATTTCTCAAAAGAAGATTTTGTGTTACAACAGTGATAACATAATTAGTGAAGGGATTCTCTTCATCAACCAAAAGGCTCTGAGCTTGGGACACGTTGATATCTGTTTGAGATAAATTATTTGGCAAGTAAAATGGCAATCGCAATTCAAGATGACAGTATGTAATGCAAAGTGGCGAGTCAAGATCAACAAACTGTGCAGAGGGTGAAAGAAATCGAATTTGACAGATTGATTTATCAAAATCATGTAGAATGTGGATTGAATGCCACATCAGACTTTGATTTAGATTAAAATTCTTCTTTCTTGAGATCTATAAAACTGGATCATGGGTGAAATCAATGCAGAGTGCCGTTCTCAAACTTTTCACTATGCAAAAACCGTTTTTTCCTCCCGAAGACAACAAAATAGGTCTCTGGAGAACCGCAAAATTATCTCTAACGGTTACAAAATCTAGAAAATATTTCTGGGTTACCAAATTACCCCCGTTCCCAAAAACACCCATGTCGTAGATTGTTCAACTTCAATTTGATTTGCTCATAATTTCCGTTTTAAAATCACGTGTCAAAAACAGTTACGTTTTTCTAGCAATGAAAAATGATTTCTGGTGATTTCAAGATCCTAATTAAATCGAGAAACAAATGCAAATGGTTTAATAGGCAAATTCGAATGCAACTCAAATGCAAGGTGGCAGCATGGCAACATTTGTCTTCAATTCGAAACCAAACTCAGCTTTTTCTTCAATTCGAAACCAAACTCAACTTCTTGAAAAACTGATCTCTCCTACGAATTTGTCAAATGATTTTGCAAATTACATTCACACAATTTCAATAAGGTATTCTCCAGTTTCTATTGCGACAGCCTGATGAATTCTGAGCCCGAAGGAGCTTGTTATTGAATTTCTATGGTTTCTTATCAGGATTTGTATTCTAGCATACTTTTATCAGATTTGCAAGAGTGCAGGAAACATTGTGGAATCTTCGATCACAGATTTTGTTTAACAATTGCAGAGGTTGGATCAAAATAATTGAGCAAGTCAAGTTTGTTTTTTATTGCCACCAACGCATTGGATTTCAATTTGAAATCATTCTCTTGAAAGAGAATAAAGATCCCAGCAACCATACGAAATAATCTGATCCACTTCTCTATCAATTCTACGGGAAAACATATTCGTTTCTTCATCAATTCTACAAGCAAACAGATCTAGTTCTCCATCAATTTATTCGAATGGGAGCTGTGGGGTTTGAAAGTCATTCAAATGGTTTCTTGAGATCACTAATGGCCATGCAAATGAAAAATTATTCATCCCATTGCTATTGCCAGCAACTGGCCGCAGAATTGGAATTCTAAGGATAAAAGCTGAGCTTCGTGACAATGTCAGCCAATTCAAACCACACCTACTTCTAATTTTTCCAAACTCTCAGTGAAAATATTCTCACCGACTTCAATGCATTTCCTGAGTTTTACCAGTGAGTGAATTCTGGACTTTGATGCCGAGCGCTGCACCTTTTCCTTATTCTTTGGTTGTTTCTCAAGCAGCACCTGCTACCTTCATCAAACTTCAGAATCATTTATAGTAAATCAAGAAGAAAGGCTAATTGTGTTGGTTTAAGTTTAGCTATTTATTGATTTGTTTTATTGTTTTTTTTTTTAATTTTCTTTATTAAAAATAAACTATTAATAAAGAAAATGCAATTTATTTTATTTGTTTTGTTAATAAAATTACATATGTTATATTTTCAAAAATTAAAAATATACATATATATTTTATTAAAAAAATTAATTTATTGATTTTTTTTTTCTTTATTGAAATTTATTAATAAAGAAAATTATGACAATTTTTTTTTTTTCATTTTTTTTTAAATGATTTGTTAATAAAATGACATATATTATAATTTCAAAGATATACATATATATTTTATTGAAAAAAACAATTTATTGAAATTTTTCATTTTAATTTTTTTTTTTTTTTTTTTAACATAAAAATTATTTTTCTCATCATCCAAATCACACAAAGTGCAGGAGGAGAGCATACTCGAGAAATTATTAATTTTTTTTAGATATAAGAAATAAGGATACCTAGTTACACTTCCCCGGCAACGACGCCAAAATGTTTAGTCAATTTAGTGTCCTAAATTGCTAACATAAATTATCGACCAGGGCTAGTAAACTGATGAAGTGTGATTGACTATATGTGTCTAAGTATCCATTTTTCTTACTTCATTTTTTTTAGTGTTTTATTTATGTTTTGGGGTTTTTTATGTTTGATTCTTAGTATGCTACTCTGTGCTAAAAAGATGAAGTTAGATCTATGTCAAAAGGGAGAAAATGAAATGTTAATAAGTGAATTAAAACAGAATTTATTTGCAAGTTCTGTTCCTAACTAGAAAATGATGAAAACAGAGAGTCTTAATCCATGGATATTACAGCTTTTAAATAAACATTCATGAAATGAAAAGTAACTCAAAACACTACAACTTAATCTGATTCAATTAGTTAGAGATTTGCTGGAAGAGCTTGTGAAAAAGAATAATTCTAATGCAATGAGGATCTCCTAAAACATAAAAAGAAATGCTGAAACAAACAGTAACTTAAAACATTATAGTGAAATCTCATTCATTTGATAGAATTTTATTGGAAGAGCTTGAGAAAAAGATTACTATAATGTAGTAAGGATCTCCTATGAAATGTTGAAACAACTTATAACATTACAACTAAATCTCATTCATGAGTTAGAGGTTTATTGGAAGAGCTTTTGAAAGAGATTAATCATAATGTGATAAGGATCTTCTATGAAATGTTGAAACAACTTATAACATTACAACTAAATCTCATTCATGAGTTAGAGGTTTATTGGAAGAGATTTTGAAAGAGATTAATCATAATGTGATAAGAATCTTCTATGAAGCAAAACAATCAATAACTCACAATATTAAAACTTAGTCTCATTCATGAATTAGAGGTTTATTGGAAAAGTTTTTGAAAGAGACTAACTGCAGTATAATGAGGATCTTATTTTTAACTAAATAACAGAAAATGAAATGATAATAACTCAGAATATCACAATTGAATCCCATTCATTTAATAGAGATGTATTGGAAGAGCTCTGGAAAGACACTAACTACAATATCATGAGGATCCTTTATTTAAGCAAATGACATGAAACATAATGCTAAAAGCTATGATTTTAGAAAGTAGTCTAAGTAAGGAAATATGACAAAACAGAATTGAAAACGACTTATTTAGAAAACATGTAAAACCTCCTCGAATAGCAGGGGACCTCTGCTACCAATTTGGTGAAATTCTTCAGCTCCTTAAAGCTGTAATCAAAAGAGCATCAAAGAACTAAACTTATTTATTGATAAACTCACAAATCTACATCCCATTCCATCTTAAGCTTTGTTACAAAACAATCTCTAATCCTTTCTCTTCTTCTCATATTTTTCACTACCCTTGATAGGAAAAATCTTCCCCTATTTATACAAAAATATGAGAAATTATCTCATTAATGAGAGTCCATAAATTTCTCCCTCTATCTCTAGAGTTACAATCAAAATAGGAAATGATAAGACACATGTCTTTTTAGAGTTTCAATACAAATAAAAAATGAGACACATATCTTCTTAGAGTTTCAATACAAAAAGGAAATGAGACACATGTCCTCATGATCCCATGATCTTCTCCACTCAAATTCGAATTTGATTTTGGGAGGCCACATAAAGGTCTTTTAGAAGCTTCCTTTTGACCTACACATGTCACAAAACTCATAACACATATATAGATATATGAAACTATGTTAATTTTCTAGTTTCTAATCATAAATTCACTTTAAATACATAAAATAAATAACTTTGGAAGACAAGAATCCTAACCCATATATTTATGAAAATGGTTACTTAATGTAGGGTTTTAGGTCAGATGGATATGAAATAAGAGCTAAAATGTTATGACATAATGGAAATATGTATGAATATGGAAAACACTTTTGAGACTCAACAATAGGCTCCAAAAGAATTTCTTTGTTAGATGGCTTTTCAGGATACAATCAGATGCTAGTACATCCAGATGATCAACACAAGACAAATTTCACCACTCATTGGGGCACCTTCATGTATGTTAAAATGTATTTTGGGTAAATGAATTTTGGGGCTACCTTTCAAAGAGCAATGGATATTGCTTTCTCAAAATAAATAGGTTACTTCATTGCGATATACCCTGATGGTATCACAATATACTAAAAAACTGATGAAGAACATGTAGCTCACTTAAGAAAAGTCTTTGAAAAGTGCAGAAAATATGGTTTGTCTTTGAATCCCAAGAAAAATTGGTTTGGTCTTTAAGAAGGAATTAATATTGACCCAAAAATAATTGAGGGAATACTGCAAATCAATCGTCCAAGGAACATCAAAGAGTTGCAATATTTCATTGGGAAGATAAATTTATTAAGAAGATTCATACCAAACCTTGCAGAACTCCTAAGAAATATTACTAACATACTCAAAAGAGAAATGGGAGTTAAATGGACCATAGAAGCAAAGAAATCTTTTAATCTGGTAAAACAAGCTCTTACCCAAACACTAGTTCTAATCAGCCTTGACTTCACCAAAAAATTCTTCATATTCTCCTTTGCATCAAAACACAGAGTTGCTATTGTCCTACTGCAGAAAAAGATAAAAGGATAAGAGCAACCAATAGCATTTTTCAGCAAGGCACTCAGAGATGCAGCTCTGAAATATAACATAATGGAAAAAAAAAAAAATTGCCTTAATCAAGGCATTGAAGGATTTCAGGGTATACATCTTGCACTCACACATCATTGCATTTGTGCCTCACATAGTAGTGAAGACATCTTGACACAATATCCTGATGGAAAAAGAGGTAAGTGAATTGTTGTCATTTTAGAATATGATCTAGAAATCAGGCCCACTAAACTAATCAAAGGGCAAGGACTGGCTAAACTCATGGCTCAAACAAATTTTCAAGCACTCGACATAAATATGATTGATGCATTAGATGAACAAGAGGAGTTGGCAATTCCACCTATTGAAGAAGCATTTCTGAACTCATCTTGGTATGCTGATATATTATATGTGATTTTTAATGTGAATGTTCCTCCTGGTTTGTCAAAACAAAGGCTAGATTCTTGAAATTAAAGGTTTTGAATTTCTACATTATAGATAAATTTTTATGTTGGAAAAACTCTCGTGGTATATTGCTTAAATGTTTTCTTGAAGAAGATACATATAGGATTATGCATGAGTTTCATGAAGGAGAATTTGGAGGCCACCTCTATTGGAAAACCACTGAGAACAAAATCCTTAGAGCTGGTTACTATTGTCCCACCCTCTTTCAATACATCCATAGAAAGGTAGTTTCCGCTCATAAATGTCAAATCTTTGAGGGAAAATGAAAACCGCTACCCTTGCTATATGTTAGGTACCTATATTACTAGTATAGTCCCTTATTGTTGTTAGTGTAACCCCCTTATTGTTATTTTTGTACCCCTGTAACCCCCATATTGTTATTATTGTGCCCTCACATTATTATTGTTAGGTCGGTTAGGATTACATTGTGGCCCCACTAGGATTACATTGTGGCCCCATAGACTCCTATATATAAAAAGGAGGTTTTTTCATTTGTATCATCCAAGAATTTTTCATTCATGTAATGTATTGGAGGTTTCCCCCTCGAAGTGGCTTATTTCTAAGTTTTTGATATCTCTTTTCTTCTATTTTTGGAGCTGGTTTCACAACATTTGGTATCAAAGCTTTGGATTCTAGGGTTTTGCTGCTCCAAATAAGTCATCATGGAATTTTCGCTATAAATTTTTTTATACGAAGGATCGGAAGCTGAATGTTTTAGAGCACGAAGCCAAAATCTCGAGGAACATCGTCACAAAATTTCAGAGCTTGGTTCACAATATTTTCGTAGATATGATATGTGGAAGTTAGGCTTTTTGTAGGCTCCTGAATTTAACTTAAAAAGTTCATCACGAAATTTTCGCTCTAACTATTTTTCTACGAGGGTTCAGGAACTGAAATTTTCATAGAACGAAGCTGAAATCCTAAGGAATGTCGTGGAAAAATTTCAGATATTGATTCGCATTATGTTTAGAGGTAGTACCTATTGAAGTTAGAGATTTTTCAGGCTCCTGAATTTCATCTCAAAGAGGTGATCGTGGGAAAATATTCATAACTCTCTCTCTGAGAATCAGATTGGAATTATGTAAATAGTGGTTGGAAGCACATAGATTTTAGTTTCATGTCTATCAATTTTAGAGCCAAAGTAGCAAACAATGACACGTGACAAGTCATACAAGTTCGCTCTACTGAACCAGTCCATAATTAGGTCATTGTGGTAGATTGGATATAACTTTTCCTTGAAGAATCCAAATCAGGTCAGACCTGTGGCATTCAAAAGAGGATTCATAGGGATAATGCAAGGCCCAATTTGAGACATTGAAGATCTGAAATCACAGAGATAATTAAATTTCAATATCGAGCTCCTCAAAAGCAACAAAAAGGTGTGTTATTTTTTCTGAAGTGCATAAGTATTGTTTGAAGAATCAGTTTGAATTGATTACAAGGGCGAATTATAGAATAGATATCAGTACTAGGTTATAAAATTCCCCCTAAAAATAATTCAACACCCATTAAGCCTTCAAAAGGCTCTACTATGTCTCATGAAGATGAAAAAATGCAACATGACATATCAAAAGTACAAGAGCAAATGCACCAAATTTCGCTCTCGCAAAGAGAAACAAAAAATGAAATGGATGTTTTGAAGAAAAACGTGGAAGCTAAGCTGGATGGTTTGAAGAAAGGTATGGAAGCTATGATGAATCGTTTGAAGAATGATATGGAAGAAAAAATGGAAGGTTTGAAGGACTGTATGGAAGAAAAAATGCAAGGTTTGAAGGAAGACATGGAAGGTTTGAAGGAAGGATTGTCAAAGTTGATACAAGAAATGATTCCTAATGGTGAAAATATAGTAGAAGAAACTCGTGATGAGAACAAACAAAATGTTAATAATGATTTCATAAACTCTAATTTTGGATTGAATAACCACCATATTCCAAATATGGATATGAGGAAATTTGATGGCAAGGATCCCGTAACATGGATACTACATATGGAGCATTATTTTGATCTCAATAATGTGTAAAGCACACAAAATATACACATTGCAACTTTACATTTAGAACAAAATACATTTGTATGGTATCGGTGGCTTTTCTTCCGTAAAGAAATTGTCACTTGGTCAATTTTTACGGAGGAAATGATAGCACATTATGAGGATACAAAGAGAAACACCTTCTTTAGCCAATTGATAAATCTCAAACAAAAGGGTTCTGTGGTGGAGCACATTTAGGACTTCCAAAAAATGAATATAGGGGTAATTGATATTCCAAAGGAACACAAGATTGATGTCTTCATGGGGACTTTAAAGGATAACATCCAACATGAAGTTTGCGTTTGGCAACCTGATTCATTGGAGAAGGCATTCAGGCTGGCAAGAAAAATTGAATGTAAAATTATGGCGACAAGGAAGCCTACCACTCACATCTATAAATATGGAAGTGTTGCTACTCCTAGACTTCCACAACCTAAAATGTTGACACCACAACAATTGGAAGAAAAAAGAGAAAAAGGGCTTTTCTACAGTTATGATAGAAAATACACTAAAGGTCATAAGCGTGCTGAAAATAAATTATTTTACATAGATCGTGAAGAGGAGCAATAAAACGAACAAGAAACTTCAAAAAAAGAGGATATACACCAGGAAGCAACCCTAGAAGAAGAAGAAATGAGTCCGACCATATCATGTAATGCATTGGTAGGAATTACCACTCCTCAAATTCTCAAGATAGAAGGACATATCAAGAAGAAAAAGGTAATAGTGTTGATTGATTCAGGTAGTACCCATAATTTTATTCGTTGTAAGGTAGCCAAGGAATTGAATTGTTTCCTATACCCAGCACTAGAATTTCAAGTGATGGTTGCAAATGGAGGAACTATAAATTGCTCAAGAAAAATCCATAATATCAAGCTATCCATGGGGGAATATGTATTGAATAGTCAAATGCTTTCCATCCCAATGGGAGGTGCTGATGTTGTACTAGGAGTGCAATGGTTACAATCTTTGGGGACAGTAGCTTTTCATTTTCAAGAACTTTTCTTGAATTTTTTTTCAGCAGGAAAGGAAATCGAATTATGAGGTATCACAGGGAAGCTAGGAAAGATAATAAGCTCTAATGTCATGACAAAGCTTCTAAATAAATAACAATGAGGCGTAATTGCACAATTATGCTCACTAGAAGTTCCAACATCAAAATCATCTATTTCTCCAGATCTTCAAAAAGTCTTTGACAATCATTCCAAGGTGTTTTATACTCCCAAAGGACTCCCACCTATTCGTGATCATGATCATGCTATTCATTTGATTCCAGGAAGTGTTCCTCCAAACATCAGGCCTTACAAATATCCTTATGTCCAAAAGAGCGAAATTGAACGTATGATTGCAGAAATGTCAGAGGCTGGTATAATTAAACCTAGTCAAAGTTCTTTCTCTGCCCCAGTAGTATTGGTGCACAAGAAAGATGGATCATGGTGGATGTGTCCGGATTATAGGGAGCTCAATAAGCTCACTATTAAAGATAAATTTCTCATTCCTATGATTGCTGAGTTATTGGATGAATAGCATGGATCAATTTATTTTACCAAGTTGGATCTTCGTTCAAAATATCATCAAATTAGAATAAAGACTGAAGATATTCTGAAAACAGCATTTTGAACTCATGAGGTTCATTATGAATTTTTGGTCATGCCTTTTTGCCTTACCGATGCACCTTCTACATTTCAAGGGTTGATGAATTCCATTTTCAAACCCTTCCTTAGAAAATATTGAGTTGCTGGAATCATGGTTGTAAATATTTAAATGTCACAATTACAAAGGGTTACAGCAATTACAGACCAAGTGCAAACAAGGCATTGATCTACAAATTCTAGAGATCTGACTCTAAGGTTCTTAACACCTCCTAAAAGAGCTACCCTCCCATGGGTGATGTTATCCTCCTGTATTCTATAGTATCACTAGGTGACTATGGATTTTCTACATTCTGCTGAAGATAACATTCATTGACTATTAGCTATCTTCAGAAATCTCACTGTCTTCATTATCTTCATTTTACCTATCTACTATCCCTCATTTTTCTTTCTCTAAATTGCTCTGAAAAACCCAAGTTGGCCTTAATCCCTCTTTTCACCCTTGTTTCCCTACCAAAAGCCCCATTTTCTCCACTAAACCCCCTCACCTTCATCATTTTTCCTTTTTCCACTAAAACAATGTAAAACGTCCTTTTTACATTATTTTAAATCAAAAAAATACCATTCGGGTCCCATTGTTTTATATTAAACCCTGTTTTAATTAAATAAACCCAATACCCATTTTATGTGTTAAAACCCTCCTCTATGCTTTAATCCCCCCTCTTTAGAGCCCTTAACCCTAAATAAATGCCAACCCCCATGGCATATAACCCTGGCACTGTGATATAAAGAACCCCACCATAAATTCTTCCTTCCACCACGTAGACCCTGGGCTCCACCCTTTCGAAATAGCCTGTTGATCCAATACCCTCATCATCGTAAGATCACTTCTGCCAGATCCAATGGTCTACGATCGTTATCACACCATCTGCCGCTCAGATTTTAATGCCTCCAAACCTCATGAAATGGGTAATATTCGCCTTCGTACCTCCTGCCACGCGGCACCCATCCTATGGAATCGCATCCCCATAGATAATATCACCTCACCGCCCTCACTCCATGCGAAAACCACTTTTATCCCTCCCGCCAAAACCCGAAATCACCCCGTTCAAACATTCCAAATTCCTCTGCCTCTGTGATAAGCCCTGATCCATCACCACAGCCTCTGCAAGTGCTCTGAAAGGCCCGAAAAGCCCAAATAAATGCACAAACCCCTCCTGCATAGGTTTTAAATTAATTAATTGATTTTAATGTGCAAGTTGTGGAGGTATAGATGCATGGTTTGCATTCTAAGGTCTGAAAAACATTCAAACAGACTTCCTGGGTGATGATCTAGCAAGTTTTTCCATCAAAAGGACCAGGAGCGCCAAGTAAAAACATAAAAACCAATGGATCATGACCATTGATGGTCATTCAAATGCACCAAAGAAGCAAAATATGCTCCACTACACAGCAAATTGCAAATAAAGATACAGGCAAATGATGAAACACAGTCAAAGAAAGGGTTAAAGGGTTAATCAAAGGATTAAATATTAAATCAAAGGTCAAGAATGAAGAAACATGATTAAAAGACAGAGGTCAAAGATAAAGAAATATTAAAGGGTTAATCACAGATCAAAGATAAAAGGAAGAATAAGAGAGAAGACAGTGAAGACAAATTCAAGTTTAAAGGATAAACAGAGCTTAGAGGATAAATCAGAGAAAATTAACATAGAAGACAAATCCGGATAATAAAGTAAAACATCAATTACTTCTTCAAAGACACATTTTGCCACCTACAACATTTTTTCACTCAAATAGAGGCAATGACAATTATTGCAACAGTCATAGATATTTTAAATAGCTCAACAGTTATTGTAAAGTTAATGAAAAGCCTTAAAAGTCAAATATATCCTAAAGTTAGCTCGACAGTTAAAGTTAGGAGTTATTATTACAGTGAGACAGTCACAGATATTTTTCCTTGGGCCTTGCATGGTATCAAAGGTCAAAAATACATTAACTCTATAATAAATAAAAATATGAAACCCTAGCTTAGGATCACTTCCTCATTTTGTAGATAAATACTACATGTATTATTCATTTTTAGTGTTGGTTGGTTAGCTGGTCAGATGCCTAATTGCTTGATTGAGTTGCTAGGCTGGATTATTTGAGACTCTGTGTTGCAGAGATTATTGTACTAGAGTATTGTAATTGTTTTGAACATCAGTAATACAAGCATGTTCACAGGATTCTTGAGCTATGTTAATGTTGAATTTATGCTTCTTTGTCAATGTTTTCCCTTCTGTTTTCCATTTTGTCCATTATTTCTCTGATAAAAGAATAGAAAATTTAGATTAAGATATGTTGTCTTGGCACCTTAATTTTGTCTTCTTCTTTCATCTTAATGTTTTCTTCTACAAGGTCTCATTAGAGAATTCTTAATTGCTCTCTAGTTCCACCTAGCTCGTTGCCTTGGAAATGATTCAGTAGAGTCCAACCAAAGAAGTCTATGGTTTGCCCTGTCCTTTGGTCTTGCTTGAAATGTTATTTTTAAGGCCTTCTTTGAAGTTTACTTAGTATATTCCAACCAAAGAAGTATATGGTTAGCCTCGTCCTTTGGTTTGTCTCAAACTGTTGCTACAAAGGTATTTTTAGTTTGATTAAAGAATTCTTAATTTCTCTTTCATTATACTTACTGTTATCTTGAATGTTTTCTTTGTCTGAAATTAATAGCTAGAGAATTCAGGGGTGTCCTACTCTCTAGGGTTGCTGGATTTTTATCTTAAGATTTTCTTACTAGAGTCTGGCCAAAGAAGTCTATGGTTTTCCCTACCCTTTGGTTTTTCTTAAACAATTACTTAAAATGTTTTTCTTGTTAAAATAGAGTTAAAGGATTCTTAACTGACTTTTAGTTTTACTGATTTCACAACTTACTGTCATTTCATATTTCATCTAATCTAAGAGATCAACTTGATATAGCTAGCTTTTCCTATAAAAACCCTTGTAGAGTTGATGAATAATTAAATCCTTTTATGACTCCATAGCCCAATGAATTAATGATGCCCACAGTCTATCTATTCAACTGAAACACTCAATCACTAAATCACACAATAAATTAATAAACCAAACAAAACAAATAGTCCTAGAACCTCATAACTAGCCTAAAATCGGAAAACAAAAGCATAAAGATATATCATTTACAAACACATACATATAGAGAGCCCTCTTTGAGTCTAGGAAGGCTAGGTCCTTGGACTCCAAAGTGGTTTGATGTGGTTCCCTGCAAAGTTGTTCTTTCCAATCTTGCAAATCACGGGGAGCCAACGGGTGAAAGAATACCATGGGTAGATTCCACTTACAATACCACGGGCGGATAAATACCATGTGTTAGAAATATTTTCATTGATGGAAAAAGAGCACAAAGGATCAACACCAGAACCAACAATAAGGCAAAGGAGAAAATCAGGCACAGTGCAGTAAGCAAGCATAAAAGATCAGCAATGAAGCCACAAAGGAAGCAGAGAAGCAGCAAAGAGTAGAAGAGAAGCAACAAAGGCAGCAAAGAAGTAGCAAAGGCAGAAAAGGAAACTAAGAAGCAAGGCAGACAAGGAGAAGAGGCAGCAAAGAATCAGAGGCAGTAGAGGTAGCAAAGGTAGCAAAATAAGGCTCGAGACAGTGTAATGGTTATATGAATAACTAGAAGAATAAGCTCAAGAGAGATTCACGTTGAAGAACTCCAAACAAGTTCAAGAGGATTAGTGTGGAGAAACCGATGTTATAGAGCGGCGACAGTATAAAGAAAAGAATTTAATAAAGATAGAACACTTAGAAGAATTCTTAAGAAGGAATCGACGGCGAGGATCGGATCGCAGAATCGAGGGTTAAGTATTGACAATAGAGATCAAAGCAGACTAAAGAGGTGAAGAAGAGCCGCGTGAAGGCGAGTGGACGAGCATGATTAGATCGCAAATACGAAGGTGAGAGATGAACGGATGCGATGACTTCGCAAGTCAAACAATATAAGATATGATGAGACGGAGGGATAATTTGAGGACCATCGAATCATGTGGAAGATCAACGATGGACGGTGGATCGCAAAATCGCACATCGGCAACTTTAAGGTTTAACTTTAAGACATCACACGATATTTTGTTTTGGTTGTGATGTGATGAGGGAACAACCACGTGTCAGCACTGCACATGAGTGTACATCGCAGATCTTATAGGTTACCGTTAAGAGTTCGCACGGTATGAGAAGTTGTATGCGATGTGATGAGGGAAGAGCCACGTGTCAGCACTGCGCACATCGCAGATCTTAGAGGTTGCCATTAAGAGTTTGCATGGTATGGTACGTTGTATGTGATGCAATGAGGGAGGATCCACGTGTCAGCACTGCGCACTAGCGTAATATCGTAGATCGCAACATTATATGGTTTAGCATTATCGATAATAGTTGAACTTGCAGACAAGCAAAGTGCGATGTATTTTGATTGGTCTAGGATTGTGGGACTCAAAAACTCCCGTTCCATGTATATGTGTATCTTGTTATGTGCGTCATGTTATGTGAGCCATGTTATAAAGTTTACGATGTTTGATTGCTAATGTATGTATGTTATATTTAACTCCAAAGTTGTATTCCGTTGCGTATAAACGGAGATTTATGTGGGCCATAACCCACAAATCCGTGGGTTTGGTTAAAGAAGTCGACCAAGATGAACAGTGTTATGTAGTTGTAGTTGTGTGCTAAAACCAAAGTTTGAACATAGCAAAGAAAGGCTCGAGTAAGAAAAAGGACTCGGAGCTCGTGCAGAACAGTACAACAACATGGGTTGAGTCGGGCAAAAAAAGGGAAATTATGCAGCACAGTTGAAATATAACTGCAGAAACAGAAAAGAAAAAACGACAGCAAGAAGAAGAGGACAAACACACAGAAAATCTATGAAACTGAAAGGATTGAGTAAAATAATTGATTGTAACTAAAAATGTATTATTTATTTTATATTGTTTTTTATGCAAAGGCAAGTCTCTAAGGCAAAGAAAAACTCCAATTTAATACTCAAATGAGAGTATTTTTTGTTGTAACATCCTGAATATGCTGAGCGAGAAACTGAGAAGGTGGAAGGCAAAGGTTCATACCTATTCATTTCATATTCCCATATGGAATGCAAACAGCTATGAAGTGATCTCTATAAATGATGTTATTGATATATGCATAGAGAGAGTTGAGCTCCAAAAATGTTCTTTCTTCCACCACATTTCACTCCATTTCTTTTATCCATTATTAATCCCAGGCTCAAATGATCAATGAAATTAGTTAAAATTGATTTAAGAATGAATATCATGGCTAACTTGCTATGTTTTTATGGTTGTGTCATTGTAGTACTTTTTGAACTGAAACTAGCTACAAAATGCAGACATTCTGTAGCTAGTTGCCAATTCTGCAGCCAGCTTCATGTTTATACAGGTTCCAGATGTCATCTTGGAGAAAAGCACACATGGGTGTATTCCACGTCATGTCCTCATCGTTTGTTGCCCTCCATGGAGATTGAACGGAATTATGTATGTGGTTAAGCACGTGGAAACTCAAACTAGGAGGTAGACTCCTAACAGAATAAGGACAGTCCAGATTCTGTTACGTGATCATGATCAGAGTCCTAGTTTAGTTTCTATTAGGAAAGACAATAATCCCCGTATTATCTCAAGTTCTGTTATGTAAATTTGCTATGAATATGCTCGAGAAACCGAGAGACAGAGGTTAGATTTTGGTTAGATTTTATGGTTGACTGCTAGATCTTTGAAGTCCGTGAATACTCTGTTTTGAGGTGATTCCTCTTTAATGAAAGAAGCAGTATTTCCTTGAACGCGTTGAGTTGATTCTGAACTAGATTTCTTGCTACTCTGGTGGTAGAGGGCCCCTGCCTCCTGAGCGGCCTTGTTTATACAGTAGATAAGTATTTTAGTTTTGCTTTTAATTCAGCTTATGTTCATATTTCTTTATATTTACTATCACGGCCAAACTTACTCTAATCAACTCTTCCAAAATATCATTATGAAGAATGAGGCACAACTGTGATAGTGTAGGTTTATTTGCATTTACTTTCATTAGTTATCACAGTTAAAACTTACTCTAATAAACTTTTCCAAAATATCATTATGATGGATAAGGCATAACTGTGGTATTGTAGGTTTTAGTTGTTAGTGTACACCAAGTGGCATAGTCAATCTCACTCTTACAAAGCTCTTCCAAAATATCATAACACTGAGTAAGAAGTAGCTATGGTGTCTTGGACTTTAGTTGTATTTGCTCTCAGTCTTGTGTTTATGTTCAATTGCTTTGAATGATACAGCCATACTCCTTCTCAAAAACTCTTCCAAAACATCATTCATACTGAATGGGATGAACTGTAGAATTCCTTAGGTTAGTTGCATGATAACTTAGTTACAGAACTCTGGAGGTAGAATGCATGTGGTTCAGTTCTGTCATTTCATTTTCAGTTTGATAATGGCTTTTAATTTAACACTGTTCACTGTAGACTAGTAGTACCCTAGTTTAGTCTTAACTTAGCTCACTGTGTTAACATTCCATTGTAGTTGCCATCCATTGCATTTCAAATTGTATTAGCTGTTAAATTTAAACACCACGGTATTCATTATTTACAAAACTTCTTTTGTTCCAAACTCATACTAACACATAATTATCTGGATAGAAGGTAGTATCAGTCTAAGGCCTGGAGTATTTTTGCAGTGTTTTTACCATTTCACAAACAAGCCTTTTCTCAAATACCATTCTAAAAAGAAATCTATAAATTTTGTGTGAGGCCTAGTGATGCTAGATTGGGTTGCAGAACAAAGTTAGAAGCTAGTTTAGAATAGAAATATTATGGTGCTACAAATGTTCTTTTCCAAATGTATTTTAATAGACTTTTAATCATGGATGAGATGTTGTAACATTGTAAGTTGATTGTTTGATTGTTTAGTTAGGAGAATTTCATTTACACTTAGCTGCCCATTTCTCAAGCTCTTCCAAAACATCTTTAATGAATGAATTGGAAAATTTAAGCTCATGTTGTGATTTATTTTCTTGAAGTCCTTATCAAGCTTTGTAATTTTTTAGCCATAGTTCAGGCTTTGTTTTGTTTCAGTATTTGCATTTGTCATTTTTCACCCATAATTTAGGCTTCACTCTGTTTTTAACCAGTAGCCTCTTTCCACCAGCATTTAGTTCCTTCCCTTTCCAAACATGAAACCATAAAACCAAAAACATCAGAAAACACTAAACACAACGTGGTAAGAAACAAATACCTAGGCACATATAGTGCACCACACTTCAGCAGTTTACCAACCCTGGTTGACAATTAATGAACTCAATTTAGGAGACTAGATTGAGCACAAACATTTTGGCGTCGTTGTCGGGGAAGTGTAACTAGGTAGCCTTGTTTCTTAACTCCAAAAAAAAAAAAAATTATATGCGTAGAGAGAGAGATTCAAGGGGTAGATTCATAAGAAGTAGAAACAGGAGCTTGATCCCTAGAACAACACTTGTTTCATCTAGACCAAGAGCCAGTACACCTCCAACTCAGACCCATAATCCATCCTTTACTGATCCTAGACTCCCAGAGGACTTAAGATCAGATATTCCATTAGAAATACCTCCCATTTCATCCACTGAACCTACCTTAGAAGAGGATTCAAGGACCTCTATTAGAGACACAAACTTTTCCACTTCCTTAGAAGAATCAACTATGGCAGAAGAAGGGGGAGGAGGAGTCTTTAATGGAGAACACACATTATTTGGAGGAGGTAGAGGTAGAGGTAGAGGAGAAGGACGTAGAGGTGTAGAAGGTGAAGGAGGTAGAGGAAGAGGTAGAAGAGAGATGGGAAGCTCTTTTGGGTTTCCTATAGTAGATGAAGAAACCAATACAACCATGAAAAACATTTCACCCTCTGTCCTTCCAAACTTCTATGGACTTAAAACTGAATATCCTGAAACCTTCCTATTTGAATTTGAAGTCCTATGTAGAACTTATGACTACTTACAAGATGCTCAAAAACTTAAACTATTTCCCTCAACATTGAAAGGAGTAGCATTGAAGTGGTTTATGAGTTTGATCAATAGTTCTATTAGGACATGGGAAGACATGAAACAAGCATTTCTAGAGAGGTATTTGGAATATTGTATGCCAGTCAATCATAAGGAGGAAGTGTTTAAGATGTTACAAAAAGAAGATGAAAACTTGGAAGATTTGTTGGAGAGATTTCATTACAACATCAAAAGAACAAAAATGGAAAAATTAGATCTAGACACCTTAAAAGCTCTCTTGTTGAAAACAATTAGGGATGAATGGTTGGATATCCTTAACATGATGGGAAAAGGGGATATATCTCAGCTCACATTACCTAAAATAGCTGAGTTATGTATCAACCTTTCAAGAGGGAAATCTAAAACTATAAAAGGCCCAAGAGACCCTGCTCTTGCAAGGGTAAGTAAGTCTGCTTCTGGGACAGTAAGTAGGGCAGAGATAGGGCATATGCTTGATGAATTCAAATCTGATATCTTAGGGAGTATTATTGAAAAAATAGGCACCCTTAAGTTACAAAACAAGAAAAAAGTTGAATCTGATGCTTTAGCAATCTTTTGTCCTAGATGTAGAAAGAAGCATGCCTTAAGAGAGTGTCCTTTGGATGAAAAATTTGTAGAGACCTGTGTCATTTTTTCAGAAAAACATGAGACCAAGAGTTTTCCTTCACTTCCTAGTCTTAAAGCTGTCTTTCAAGAGGAAATTCCTACAAGTTCCACAAAATCTCTCAATTTTGTCTCTAGAAGGCCTTGGCAAGGACCTCAAACACAAGGATTTCATGATCAAATGTGTACTCAACCTCCACCAAATTGGAATTCTTGGCAGCAACCTTGGCCCCAATTTCAAAATCAATCTCAAGCTTGGGCACAAGGGGCACAAAATCCCTATGGAAGATACTCTCAGTACTATCAGTATCCACCATCCTATCCACCCTATCCACATTTTCCTCAACAAAAAAATCCTCAATATTTACAACATCAAAATAAACCACTTCCGTTACCATTTCCTCAAAAATCAAATCAGTTGTCTGTTCAACCCATACCAAACCCCAACAATATAAATCCTCAGAATACATATATGATAGAAGGCCAACAATTTCCAACTTATTTAATTACTCCTCTAGACCTTAGTGATGTTCAACTTAGGTCTGGAAGAGTACTTGAAAAAAGGAAACCTTTTGTGATTATACAAGAACAAGACAACTCTGAGGAAGATTCTCTACGAGAAAATAAAAGTCTTGAAGAAGACACATCTTTTTAGGACCCAAACATTGAAAAATCAAAACAAAAAGAACCAATAATTTCAACTCCTGTATTAGAGCAGCCATCAACATCCACTCCTACACCTCCCTTTCCAGAAAGATTAAAAATTGATAGAGGTGTAGAAAAACAAATTATGGTGCCTAATTATTATTTCCTAGATGAGCTAAGAAATGTTTGCATTAAGATTCCATTATTACAAGCCATCAAGGAAATCCCAATTTTAGCAAAGACAATAAAGGAGTTGAGCATGAAGAAAACAAGAAAAAGAATAAGAGAGACAAAGAAAATTCAACTGGCAGGAAAAATAGCAGATATCATGATGGGTAAGATTGCTATTCCAAAGTATCTAGACCCAGAAAATCCAGTTGTTAAAATTCACATCAATGGAATTGAGATCCAAAACACACTCATTGATTTAGGAGCAGCAATCAATATCATGAGTAGACAAATCATGGATAAACTGAAACTTCCTAATCTTCTATTTACACCTACATTATTACAATTAGCATATAGATCGGTGATTAAACCTGATGGGGTAATAGAAGACATTCCAGTGTCCCTAGATTCTTGGGAGTACCCTGTGGATTTCATGATCCTAACTCCTAAGAATAATCTAGGAGGACACCCTATTATATTAGGAAGACCTTGGTTAGCTACAACTGATGCTTTCATTAGTTGTAGATCCGGTGATATGTACATCTTTGATGGTAATTCAACTAAGAAATTCACTTTGTATCCTCCAGCAAGGACAATTACAGATTTAGATGATACTCAATGGATAGAGGATGAAGAAGACTTACAACCTCTCTTCACAATTTCAGAAATTAGTGAAGATAGTCAAATTCTGAATACTTTAGAAAACTTTGAATCCTCTTCGGAATATAAACATGAACCATTTCAAGAAGAATCCAACATTGAGTTTTTGTCATCAAGGCATATGTCTCTTCATTCCATGGATAAATTTGGCAGCTCTACAAATGAGATATTTCCAGGCAAATCTTTAAACATAAACAAGAACCTAGAAAAATCTCAACAAGAAGAGTTAGTCAAGATATTACAGAGACATTCTTCTGCATATGCATGGGAGTACACTGATATGAAAGGGATAAGTCCTAAGACTTGCACTCATCACATCTACATAGAGGAAAATTGTAAACCAATCAGACAACCTCAAAGAAGGATGAATCCAAATCTTAGGGAGGTTGTTAAAGAAGAATTGCAGAAATTGTTGAATGTCAATTTCATTTATCCTATTTCAGATAGTCAGTGGGTTTCTCCTTTGGTAATTGTGCCAAAGAAAAATGGTAAATGGAGGGTATGTATTGACTATCGAGAATTAAATAAAGCTACTCTTAAAGATCATTTTCCTTTACCTTTCATAGATCAGGTGTTAGATACATTAGCTGGCAAAAAGTACTTCTCATTTCTAGATGGGTTTAGTGGTTATAATCAAATTCAAGTAGCACTTGAGGACCAAGAAAAAACCACATTTACCTGTCCTTGGGGTACTTATGCTTACCGAGTATTGCCATTTGGATTATGCAATGCACCTGCAACATTCCAAAGGGCAGTATTAGGAATTTTTTCAGATCTAATACATGATTGTGTAGAGGTATATATGGATGATTTCACAGTTTATGGAAACACATTTGAAGAGGCTTTGGAAAACTTGGAAAAAGTTTTAAAGAGATATCAAGAAGCAAATCTTTCACTTAGTCATGAGAAATGTTTCATGATGTTTACTAAAGGTATTGTTTTGGGGCATCATATTTCAGGGGATGGGATTAGAGTTGATGAGTCAAAAGTTGAAGTCATCTCTAACTTATCTATTCCAAGTTGTCAAAAAGATGTTAGGAGTTTTCTAGGATTTACAGGATATTATCGGAGGTTTATAGAAAACTTCACTAAGATAGCATCTCCACTCTTTAAATTTCTTACCAAAGACTGTGAATTCAAATGGAATTATGATTGCCAGTTAGCCTTTGAGACCCTAAAAACAAAAATTTCTGAAGCACCTATTTTAAGGGGACCTAACTGGAAGTTACCTTTTCACATTTCAACAGATGCCTCAGATACATCTCTAGGAGCAGTATTGGGACAAAAAGACCTGATTCCTTATGCCATCTACTATACCAGTAAAAATTTGACTCCTGCAGAGTTAAACTATATTGTAACTGAAAAAGAGTTTTTAGCTGTTGTTCATGCCATAAACAAATTCAGACACTATATAACAGGCTATGAAACTTTTGTTCACAAAGATCATTCTACAATTAGATACTTAATGAACAAATCAATTACTAATGGAAGAGTTATAAGATGGTTATTTATTTTACAAGAATTCAACATTACCATTCTAGATAGGCCTGGAAAACAAAACACAGTAGCTGATTTCCTATCTAGACTCCAAAACATCAAAGATGATACTCCAGTTGAAGATCAATTTCCTGATGAATACCTTTTGGAAATTTCTACTCAGACTCCTTGGTTTGCTGACATTGCTAATTATTTAGTTTCAGGGAAATTTCCTTCAATAATGAATGCAAGAGAAAAAATAAAAATCATTTATGACAGTGAAAAATATTCATGGGTTGCTAATGAGTTGTACAAGACAGGTCCAGATTTGATCATTAGGAGATGTGTTCGAGAAGATGACATGCCTGAGATTCTCAAAGCATGTCATGATGAACCTTGTGGCAGACACTTTGTTGATAAGAGGATAGCCTATGAGATCCTTCATTTAGGATATTATTGGCCCTCCTTGTTTAAATATGCTAAAGAGTATGTCAAAATGTGTGATAGTTTCCAAAGGGTAGGGAAACCTTCTCCTTCAGGTGAGATGCCATTACAACCTCAGGTACATATTGAACCTTTTGAAAAATGGGCTTTGGATTTTGTAGGACCTATTAGTCCTCCATCAAGACAAAAGAGATATATATTAGTTTGCAATGATTATGTTACCAAATGGGTAGAGGCCAAGCCATTAATTTTTGCTAATGAAGCATCTGTAGTTAATTTTCTTTTTTAGGATATTTTTACTCGTTTTGGTGTCCCAAGGGAAATTGTTATATATCAAGGAGCTCAATTCACATCGAGGCTAGTGGAACAAATGATTGAGAGGTACAAAATCAGGCATAGAAAATCTACTCCTTATCATCCACAAGCAAATGGTCAAGTGGAATCTACTAATAAGGTTATTGAAGGGATCCTAACAAAGACTGTCCATTTACATAGAAAATATTGGGTAGATAGGCTTCCTAAAGCCTTGTGGGCCTATATAACTACATGGAGAAGCACAACAAACCATACTCCTTATGAACTTGTTTATGGAAAGCAAGTTTTGTTTCCCATAGAGTTCTAGATTCAAACTTTCGAAATGGCAGTTCAGCTAGGACTTTATCAGAGGCACAAAAGCATAGATTGGAGCAGATTAATGAATTGGATGAAATCAGACAAGATGCAGTTCAAAAAACAAGTCTAGTCCAGCAGCAAAGGACTAGATGGCATGACAAGTACATCAAAGAGAAGAAGTTCAAAGAAGGTGACTGGGCTCTCTTGTTTGATTCAAAATTCAAGGATTTTCAAGGTAAATTTCAAACACATTGGCTTGGGCCATATGAAGTTGTTAAAATTTTTGACAATGGAGCAATAAAAATCAGGAAAATAGATGAAGAAGAGGTAACTTTTCTTGTGAATGGTCATAGATTGAAGCTATATCACAAACCACTCTCAAGGGAAGAATTTATTACAAAGTTCCAGGAAAATAGTGATGTGAAGTTAATGAAGAAGAATCTTTCTTCTTCATCAACTTAATTGAATTTTCTGAAGTCATTTTATTGAAAAAATAATAATAATAATAATAATAAAGTATAAACATGAAAACCAATCAATGATTGGCATGTTTATACAGAAAAGATAGGGTGGAAATCAGAATCTTTCTGGCACTCTAACTTTTCCATTTTGTTTCTGCAAGTAGCTGTTACAAAATCATAAGTTCAGATCCATTTCACTTATGATCCATCTCATTTCATTTCATTCCATTTACTCATTCATCCATACTCCATCTCATTCACTCATTCATACTTCACTTCATTCCATTTTTCATTCATCTCATTCCATACTTCATCCACCTCATTTCCATTCCAGAATTTAAAATTTGATGTTTTTCTGCAATTGAACAATACACAGCAGAAAATTGCAGGGTACTTTTTCACTCCATTTCATAAATTTTAATCCATCCCACTCCATCATTCACTTCATACATATCCCATTATACCATATTTCATCATCCATCTTCACTCATTCCATACAACATTCCATTTACATTCCAAACCACTCCATTCCATGATTCAAGTTCTCTACAGGTACATTCTACAATCAAACAAACATTCTGTAGCTAATCAGACTTTCTGCAGCTAATCAGACTTTCTGCAGCCAGACAGATATTCTGCAGCTACAGAACCTGAAGACACTGACCAGCAATTATTTGATTTGCAAAAAAATGATCCTGCACATCCATGAACAAGTCAATATCAAGAAGGTTATGAAGACTCAAAAAAATTAATGATTTTTAGGGAAAACAAAGCATATGAAGATCACAAGAAAATCAAAGCAAAGGCAAAGGTATGAAGTAATTATAATGCCACATCATGAAAAAATTTAGTATAGTTTAGCTATGAATAATTCGAAAAGTTGTTTTGATTAATTTTATTGATCATGCCAAATAAACCTTCCGCAAAACTTTGGATAAAAATCCTTCTATTTCACCATTCCAAAACCCATATCCGATCATCATTTTAAAAAATCTCTAAACAGTTAAAGTGCTGAATTGATTGGATTAATCACGTCACTAAGCATTTAATGATGATTTTTGAAATATCTCCGCGGTATTTTCACTCATTGATTCTTTTTCTTCACCTCACTTCATTAATTCATTCCGTAACCATTCCTTATCACTCCTTTCCGCAGCCGACTCTTAACCATTTCATTCTGTAGAGAAGAGGTATCTCTGTAACAACCGTTTTCACTGTGAAACAGAGGAAACATTTGGGGAGCAAAAACAACTTGTTAACGGCCATTCTCACCGTGAGCAGAAGGCTGGTAATATTGAAGATTGAAGAAGAGTTATGGGCCTCATCATGAGAACAAAACCAGTTGGCACTAAATATTTAGAAGATTATCCCCAAATTCGATAAATTTTGCAACAAGTAGGATGGCTACAATTCCTTGAAAAATTTAGTGGCTCCCACAAAGAGGTTACTAAAACGTTTGCAAGGTCATTCAAAGGATCCGAGGTTGAAGTTGGAGATATTAAATTCACTATCACAGAGGCTTTTATTGCAAAAGCAATAGGACTGCTTAGACAAGGAGAAAGGTGGTTTAAGAATAGAGAATTCCATAACGAATCATGGAAGCAGATACTCAAGTCACCAGGTATGGATGTCACTGTGTTTAAAAAGGGTTTCCCTAGTTATGCATTAAAGAACAAATGGAGAAACATGTTGCTTATCCTACAAAAATTCATCACTTGTAAAGGTAGATATGGTACTTTCTATGTTTACCATATTAGGTTGATAATGCATTTCCTAGAAGAAGAGCTTAATTTGCCCTATTTCTTGCTTCAAAGTTTAAAGAAAATGGCTTCAAGTGTCCAAAAGAGAATTCAATTTCTAGAGACAACTTTATACCACCATGGTTTAGTCAAGATTTTGATTGAGCATCATTTGAGCAAAATAGGGGATACTTGGGATAACTTCTTGGTGAGAAATCACTTTGAGGAACCAAAAGAGCCTTCACCTAAACATCAACCTACAAAAAGAAGTAGAAGATGGAAATCCTCCAAAACTGAAACTGATAAAACAATACAAGAAAGTAGTGAAGAAATGATCTCTGAAAAATTAGTTCATATTAAGAAGCAGCTTAAGGAAAAGAGAATCATAAGAAGAGTTGCCAGAGAAAAAGGAGAAGGGCCATCTCAACCGAGGAGGAGCCACAAACTGAGGGGCATACTAAAGAAAACAAAAGTTAAAAAAACTGGGGTTATAAACATAGAAGACGAAGAAACACCTACTGAGGAGGATTTTGATGAGGAAGTTCCAGAAATTGATCCTGCACAGCAAGAAATTTACAACTATGTTGAAACATTGGAGAGGAAAGCTTCAGAGAGTAGAGACAGAACCCCTAGTCCTCCACTGTCCGAAATAGATGTGTTAAGAAGAGATAGGTACAAGCTGGAAGTACTTAATATACATATTAGGACTGAGAATGATATTTTGAGGGAACAAGTTAAACTAGAAACCAGTATGAACTCAACCCTGTCTCTACAAATGGACAAAGTGGAAAAGGCTAATGAAAAGTTGAAAAAGAGGAACAAAAAGTTAATCAGGGCACTTACCAATTTAAGGTTCAAGTTAGTCATCAGGAAGCCCAGAAGGCCTTTAACTACTAGACAAAGCAGAAGAAGAGGATTGGATGTTCTTGTAGAGGCCTCTGAGTTCATGGAATAGTTGCATGAGAACATGCAAGAATCTAGCAGTGGGGGTATGTTGAGCTCCAAAAATGTTCTTTCTTCCACCACATTTCACTCCATTTCTTTTATCCATTATTAATCCCAGGCTCAAATGATCAATGAAATTAGTTATAATTGCTTTAAGAATGAATATCGTGGCTAACTTTCTATGTTTTTATGGTTGTGTCATTGTAGTACTTTTTGAACTGAAACTAGCTACAGAATGCAGACATTTTGTAGCTAGTTGCCAATTCTGCAGCCAACTTCATGTTTATACAGGTTCCAGATGTTATCTTGGAGAAAAGCACACATGGGTGTATTCCACGTCATGTCCTCATCGTTTGTTGCCCTCCATGGAGATTGAACGGACTTTTGTATGTGGTTAAGCACGTGGAAACTCAAACTAGGAGGTAGACTCCTAACAGAATAAGGACAGTCCAGATTCTGTTACGTGATCATGATCAGAGTCCTAGTTTAGTTTCTATTAGGAAAGACAATAATCCCCGTATTATCTCAAGTTATATTATGTAAATTTGCTATAAATATGCTTGGGAAACCGAGAGAAAAAGGTTAGATTTTGGCTAGATTTTATGATTAACTGCTAGATCTTTGAAGTCCGTGAATACTCTGTTTTGAGGTGATTCCTCTTAATGAAAGAAGCAGAATTTCCTTGAACGCGTTGAGTCGATTCTGAACTAGATTTCGTGCTACTCTAGTGGTAGAGGGCCCCTGCCTCATGAGCGGCCTTGTTTATACAGTAGATAAGTATTTTAGTTTCCATTTTATTTCAGCTTATGTTCATATTTGTTTATATTTACTATCACAGCCAAACTTACTCTAATCAACTCTTCCAAGATATCATTATGAAGAATGAGGTACAACTATGATAGTGTAGGTTTCAGTTGCATTTACTTTTGTTAGTTATCATAGTTAAAACTTACTCTAATAAACTTTTCCAAAATATCATTATGATGAATAAGGCATAACTGTGGTATTGTAGGTTTTAGTTGTTAGTTTACACCAAGTGGCATAGCCAATCTTACTCTTACAAAGCTCTTCCAAAATATCATAACAATGAGTAAGAAGTAGCTATGGTGTCTTGGACTTTAGTTGTATTTGCTTTCAGTCTTGTGTTTATGTTCAATTGCTTTGAATGATACAGCCATACTCGTTCTCACAAACTCTTCCAAAACATCATTCATACTGAACGGGATGAACTGTAGAATTCCTTAGGTTAGTTTCATGATAACTTAGTTACAGAACTCCGGAGGTAGAATGCATGTGGTTCAGTTCTGTCATTTCATTTTCAGCTTGATAATGGCTTTTAATTTAACATTGTTCACTGTAGACTAGTAGTACCCTAGTTTAGTCTTAACTTAGCTCACTGTGTTAACATTCCATTGTAGTTGCCATCCATTGCATTTCAAATTGTATTAGTTGTTAAATTCAAACACCACGGTCTTCATTATTTACAAAACTTCTTTTGTTCCAAACTCATACTAACACATAATTATCTGGACAGAAGGTAGTATCAGTCTAAGGCCTGGAGTATTTTTGCAACCTTTTTACCATTTCACAAACAAGCCTTTTCTCAAAGACCATTCTAAAAAGAAATCTATAACTTTTGTATGAGGCCTAGTGGTGCTAGATTGGGTTGCAGAACAAAGTTAGAAGCTAGTTTAGAATAGAAATATTATGGTGCTACAAATGTTCTTTTCCAAATGTATTTTAATATAACTTTAACCATGGATGAGATATTGTAACATTGTAAGTTGATTGTTTGATTGTTTAGTTAGGAGAATTTCATTTACACTTAGCTGCCCATTTCTCAAGCTCTTCCAAAACATCTTTAATGAATGAATTGGACAAGTTAAGCTCATGTTGGGATTTATTTTCTTGAATTCATTATCAAGCTTTGTAATTTGCTAGCCATAGTTCAGGCTTTGTTTTGTTTCAGTATTTGCATTTGTCATTTGTCACCCATAATTTAGGCTTCACTCTGTTTTTAACCAGTAGCCTCTTTCCACCAGCATTTAGTTCCTTCCCTTTCCAAACATGAAACCATAAAACCAAAAACATCAGAAAACACTAAACACAACGTGGTAAGAAAAAAATACCAAGGCACATATAGTGCACCACACTTTAGCAGTTTACCAACCCTGGTTGACAATTAATGAACTCAATTTAGGAGACTAGATTGAGCATAAACAGAGAGCTTAGAGAGTGGAAGAATAAGACAGAGCAGATAGAGAATATGTGAAAATCCAGAGTTGATATAAAGCATATTTGAAGGTTGGAAGGACAACAGTGAAGAAAGAGAAAAAAAGAGCTGATATCTAGGTAAATCATCACATGATTTAATTATAGTGTGAGGAATTTGGTGCTTCCATATCAAGTTGTAGCTTGATAGATGTCCAATTGTAGTTGGTTGAGGTAGGAGCCTCTTGTGGGTTGCAGCCTGCAGAAAATAGATGGGATTTGGAGCTTCCTTGAAATTTGTAGCCTACATAAGTTGAGGTAGTGGCCTCCTGTAGGTTGGAGCCTACAGAAAATTAGTGGTGAGAGGGATTTGGAGCTTGCCTTTGCATCACAAAAATAATAAGATGTGGTTTTATCCCTTATGGGTTTCCACTTATAACTGTTGTCTATATGCATGATGATTATGTGTTGATGTTATGTATTTAATCTTCTTAATACTTGCTAATCACATATTAATATCGTTGTTTCATTATACATTAAGTTTATCGTGAAATTTAGGTGTACATAAGTTTAAAAGAAATTTTTAAAAGTCCATGAATGCATTAAATTGATTCACCCCCCCCTCTCATTTTAACCAAGGGTTCAACAATTGGTATCAAAGTAGTTCCTTATGTATTAGTTTAACAACTGGAAGGAGATCCTAGTTCCCCAAAATGGCTAGCCTAGAAGGATGTTCAACAAGTAAAGCCCCATTGTTTACTAGCACAAACTATCTCTTCTAGAAAATAATAATGAGGACATACATAATGTCTCTACGAATAGAAGCTTGGGCTGTTGTGGAAGAATTATATTCTCTAAAGGATATTGACATAGATAAATAAGCCAAGAAAAACTTCATAGCTAATGCAAAAGCCATGAATGCACAATTGAGTGGTCTGTGTGCAACAGAATTTATCAAAGTAATGCCAAGTGAGACTGCCAAAGATATCTGGGATAATTATGAAAATATCCATGAGGGAGATAAAAAGGTGAAGATGGCCAAACTGCAAGCCTATAGATCTCAGTTTGAAAATGTAAAAATGAATGAAGATGAAGATGTAGCCAGTTTCTTCTTAAAGGTTGCAGAAGTTATGTATAGCATGAAATATCTAGGAGAAACCATTAATGAATGTGTAATTGTACAAAAGATATTTAGATCTTTACCATCCAGGTTTAACCCTAAGGTTTATGCCATAAAAGAAACAACAAACTGGGAAACACCGACCATGAACCAATTGCTTGGAAACTTGACGGCCTATGAGATGAGACTTCCAAAGGGGAAGTCAAATGTCAGGGAGGAAGCCTTTAAGGCAGATAAGTGTAAAGAAGAAAAGGAATATACATGCTCCTACTCTGATACAACTTGTTGGAATCTTGATTTCCGTTAGACCAAAACCCGCAGGTGTTAGTCTCTGCTACAATCGCCAGAGTTAGGATCCACGAGAGGCGGTTAGTCCATGTCGCGAAACACATGGGGAGCGTTGGACCCAATTTCCAACACCATGGGTGGATAAATATTGTTGAGAATTAGGTAGGGCTAGGTTTAATTAAAATTCTCTACTTCATAATTAATTCTGAGCTTAATTATTTTACTTATGTCTTATGTTCTTAGCTTATTATGTCTTTCATAAAGTTAATTACAAAAACACAAGAGACACAAATTTAGATTCTTCGAGCCAGGTCCAAAACCTCTTCCTCTTGGAGAGGAAAACCCACAAGAAATTTTTCTTATATATTTTCAGTTGACAAGTACCATAACCATGACGCGGACCCTTCAGCTTTGTATGCCTCCATGACCTTATCAATGCTCTTTCTTGACTCCTTATGTTGATCTCCTTTTCTGCACCAGGACATGGAAAGCTCTGTTCCTAGATAGACTATCCTCAGTATCCTTTAGATACGCCTTCTTTGTTGTAGCATATATCTCATAGATTTCCCGATTATTCCTTTAATGAGATAGCACTATGTCTACCCATGTTTTGATCCCTTCCCTGCTCCTTTTTGTAGTCATTCAGATAGATCCAAAACTGAATATTCTTCTTCGCATTACATTCCAGAACTTCTCACTATGAAAACCCTTAACTTGTTGCTTCAATTTCGAACTATGATATGCCACTTATTAGACCTTAGATATTGACATAATGATTCTCCTTCGTATTGTGATTTTTGCTGCAATTAGGAAAAACCAGAACCAAGATATTTTAACCCTAAACATAGATCTCTTTTCTTGTAATATGCCTCCTTTGTTTTGTGCTAGAAATCCATCTTACTCTTTGTTGAATTATCCCTTATCTTCACACCCAAATAGACCTTTTCCTTGCATTACTTCAGAGCTTGAACTGAATTGTTCATCCACAGAATGTTGTCTAAAAATCTTATAGGTATCAAGCTTCCTTCACTGTATTTTCTGCGCAACCTAGTGGGGTATATATAGTGGTTGCCATCTGTAATAAGCCGACATGACCTATTGAATAGTTTCGTCTATTTTCAACCGACTTGAGTTTGCATTCTCTGTTTTGAGGATGAATTCAACAAGGAGGATATACATATCATTTGAGTTGACTTTCATGAGCATATTGACAAGGTCTTGGGGCCTCAATTAATGTCCTTTCCAAGTGTAACAATCTTCCATATACATGAATCTATGACAAGATGACAAAACCCCTAAAGTAATTAAGAAGAATTAATACAAACTTATTTCTCATGTAACCCATGAGCCAAGTAATTACAAAACACATTTTATTATCTTTGTCTTCTTCATTACATAAATTCATAATTACAAGGCATTATGAGGACTGAACCTCATTACACTTTACAACACTCCCTCTTAAGTAGGGAGGTATTCATAATGGTACATGGTTACTCTCAATATGAAGAATCTCATAAGAAGATTTGGATTGGTAATCGCATCTGTATAGAATCATATTGACCAACATTGTCCTAGTGCAAGGCCTTGACTAACAACCCCATATCTCAACAAGATAATGGGCTACAATGCTTGTGAGACACATGACTTATAGACACCATCGTCATTGTCACTCCAAGGTACATACTCCACCTAGGTGTTCCTAGAGTATGACCTACTCGCACTATTATTCTCTTGGGTAGCTAGACCTTAAATAATATCGGTCCAAGACTACTCTTATCTTGAATTCCCTATCTCATTCTAAATAGTATAGGATGCTAGATGATTACCCAATCCTTCTTTTTTTTTACCCAATTGAAGACCAGAATGATGTGTCTATCTCTCCCTCTCAGCAAGGGAGGACCTATTCCACAATGGAATGTACTCATTCCTAAACAAGGAATGTACCCAAGATCATTCTTAGGAATTACCAAGTTTCTTCCAAGTAATAAACTTACCACGAGTCTCCATATTAACTAGGGACCTACAACAGCAATGGTGAGACACCCAACTGCTCATGAAGAATTTCTCCCCTTGATGTCATGGATTTAGATCTTGAGGAATCTTCAACTTTAGCTTCATGTGGCATAGATCATCCATCACTTTCATCCATGAGTCATGTCATCTCCTAGAAAACGATTTATGAGTATTTCTTATCTGATCCACCTTTATGCCATGATGCTTTCCTTCAAACCATGTCCTAAGGATCTTACATCCTTCCACATGGTTGGTAGCCCTGCATAAAGTTATTCAGATAAGCATATACATAATAACTTTTCAATCAAAATTTACCTAAATGATGATCTTTCACCAAGGCATCTTCCTGTAGGCATCAACATCCTTTATTCATATTGATGCATTTCCTAAATATATGTATTTTCAAGGGTATTTCTCTTTACCATACTTCTATTAGAGTCTGCATATCTTCCCATGAGATCTCCTAGTCACATATTCTTGGCTTTCGGATGATAACCACCCCTTGACATGGTTTCACTTCATGATCTCTTCCTTTCTTTCTCCACACAGCTCCATTTACAAAAAATTCCAGTATCTAGTTCCTTCTTTGTATACAACCACATCATATTAAATATGAGGAAATATCTAATTTCATCTATTAGTGACAATCTGTGCACCAGAAGAGATCCTCCTTCCTTTGATAATACTTCTAAATATAGAAGTCCATCACCTAAAACCATATGACTTCACAACATCCAGTGTTAGCATATATGTACCTTATGTTATCCATTTGCGTCATCCTGCAAAAATTTCCTTAGAATGAAGAACTTCATTCCCTTGAACAGCTTCATTAATATGTCATCATACCTTAATCCTCGAATTATAAAAGATATAATTTTTTATGAAACCTTTTTCTTTCTCTCTAACCAGTGAATCCAAAGAGGACTTCATTAGAAAGTGCCAACACATGTTTTATAGATGACCTTTGATCCAGATGAATATCTTCCATCAATGTTGTTATCAGTGAGGTTCCCAGGAGCCACTTCTTCCATAACTGTATTGAGGACATATTCCTATAACAAGTTCTCCTTCCATACTTCTATCATGATGCCATTAATATACAATGCTTCCTAACATGTTATTTTACAACTGTCAGAAATCACTTAAAGAGGAATATGATCTTAATCATAGTAGCGATATTTCGCTTCTTCATTCTTAGATTTCTTTGCATCAATTTCTTCCCTTTCTCCTAAGACATGGGATTATTCCTTTTTCCTCTTGTCCTTTCCATATTTAGGAAAATCCATTTGATAATGCCCATTTTCATTACATCCAAAGCTTCGTACCTTGTCCATATTTCTCCTTTTATTCTTAGGAACAAATTTACCGAATCTTCCTTTCTTCCGGGACATGGATGCAAAGGCTTGATCCCCTTCACTTAATCATGTATCAGCTTTGGTTTTCAATCTTGTTTCCTCTATTTCACATAGAGACCATAGATCCTAGAATGGTGCTGCTTCTTTCTTCCTATATAAGATTGAAGTGAAGTTTCCCCATTCTTTCGGTAGAGAATTCAACACCACTGTATTCATTTCACTATTAGACATTACTTATCCTAATTCCTGTAGTTTGCCTCATATTTCATTAATATTCATAAAATATGGAGTGGTTCCTTTCTCTCTTAACAATTTCATCTTGTATATCTCTTGTCTCAGAAATTTTATTTCTCCTACAGTACTTGTTAGGGTCCTATAAGTATAGGATTCATAATTTGGAATTGACTTATAATATTCCTGTAAAAATATTTACATACCCTACTTTCTGCAAGTTGTTTTCCCATATTTTGTAAAAAATAAAAAAAAAATAGAAAATCAAAAAGAGGGTAAAAGTCCTAAAAGAAAGATCAAAGGACTTATAAAAAATAATATACCCCAAAGAAAAATAAATAAAATATGAAAGTGTGCAAGTCCAAATGCCACTACTTTTTACTGATAATTATGGCAGAGTGTCAATAAATGCCATAATCCATGATGAGTTGAACTGCTTAATCTTCACTTGTCATGTTTTAAATTTTATTTTTGTAGAATAGTGAATAAAAATTGGTCATACAGTTTAATCCTGACTAATTAGTAGATAAGTAGAGAATAAAGAGGTGCTCATCAGTTTAATCTGAGCCCTCGGATGATATAAGGTATATTTATATAGTTTTTGTTGCTTTCAAAAGAATAAAATGTTCAAGGTTGCTAGCTCAAATGCACCTGCAAAATGGAAGAAAAAATGTTAGATTAAAACTTGGGTAGGTAGAAAGAACTAGGAGAATCATGTAAATACTTTTCACCGGGCAAAAATAACTAATTTCCCTCCCATATAGTTATTATGCATTCTAGACTTTCAGTCAAAGAGGATCAGAGCATTTCTCTGACTTCTGTTGGGACCAGACCCAAGGCTCAATGAATGATAAGTTAAAAAGTGTTGAAATACTATGTTAATCCCTGATTATCATCATTTACCCCACATTCATCCATTACACTTAAATTTCATAAGTAAAGACTTTTTACTTAATGAAAAATAAAATCCCTTTTTGAATAATTTCCTTCATTCATAAAAACATAAAAACCCTCCAAAAGTATTATATTCTAAGTTAAAGTGGTTAAATTATAAATGGTTAAAATCTTTTTGCTTGTTATATTATCACTTTGCTTAAGTTATGTAATTACATTTTGGTGTTTCCATTGTCCCTTTTTCATATTAACTTCTAATTTATCTATTAAATCCGTATAAAAAGTCCTTGTCCTATTATTATGAATCCTTTTAATTTATTATCCCTAAAACCCACTACTATAAGCTTTTTATGCCAAAGTAATTACCCACATGTTGAAATAAATCCCAAAAATATCCCTTTGGCCTAAAACTATCAATATTCAAATATCCCGCCCCCTTATAGTTTTAGACCTTCCAAAAAGTCTAAAAACTATATAATAAAACTAAAAATATATAAAAGTGCATTTTACTTACATCTTATGTAACGTGAAAACATTGCTCTACCCATTACCCCATTACATCTTATTATAATTATTTCACGCCTTTGTAAAAACAAAAAAAGCATTATTATTGCGCTAATCTCATTCTACCCTAAGTTTCATAAAGGTTGATATTTTGCGCCTTTATAATACTTAAAAGCCATTTCCTGCATTGCTTAAACATGAGGTTAAAAGCCTAAGATCTTTATCCTAGGCCTTTGACTTTCCCCAATGAATAAAACCTCACGTTTTATCATAATTAACCTATATTAAACCTTTGGTTAATACAACCCACCTCATGCACATTTTTTACCTTATATATAAACCTTCGGTATATATAATCGCTCATTTCAAACCTTTTGTAAACCATATACCCCTCATATAAAACGTTTAATATAAATTCATATATTATAAATTTTATTTCATTACCCGCGCTTGTATAAAGCCGCCTAGTCCCACCCTTCATCCAACCGCAGCTTCCCACTTCATCTCAACCGTTCGCTTCTACTTTTAAGATCCGACAGTTGAAAACTATTTTCGTGCTCCCAAAGCTAGTCCCACCCTTCATCCAACCGCAGCTTCCCACTTCATCTCAACCGTTCGCTTCTACTTTTAAGATCCGACAGTTGAAAACTATTTTCGTGCTCCCAAAGTAAACGATCGACAAATACCCAAATCAACGCAAAATGGCTGGTTTTTTGTTTACCACCTTCTTCGATGTATCATTTCCTCATACGATCGCGTTCGATTGGAGCAATACAATTTACCACCCCAACCCAGCGTGAAAACTACTGATGGTTTTCTGCATTCACAAAACAAAAACTACTCCCACTCGCGATTTGGCTCGCATTTATGACATATTTTAAAGATTTATAACAAACGATAAAACCATTGTTATATGTTTCTATTTGTGTTATATGTATATTCTACTGTGCCCAACTGTTACACACATTCCCATTGTTATCAGAAGCTCTTGTTGTGTTTTGAAGCCCTGAATTCCCGTTTTAGACCTGATTTCAACTATTGTTTCCTCGTTTGAAGACAATTCGAAGCCATTCCTTCGCATCAGCGTTGCAGGAACTATCAAATCATCAAAAACCCTTCTCAAAGCAACTAGATACCTGTAAATCAGGTATTTTCCTAAATTTGACCTGCAAATTTCATGATTTCGACCACCAATTGAACCAATTAGAAATACCAAGATTGAAATTGCCCATTTATTGTGTTCTAAACCTTGAAAAAATAGGGCAAACCCTCGCCATTTTTTCCAGAAATTTCCATTTGCAAAGAACCTCATTTCTAAACCAATTTCTCAGTCAAAGAACCCTGAAAGGAAAATTCCACGGTTCAGAAGGTTTTAAAACCCACTGAAAACCTTAAAACCCCTTTTTTTAGTCCTAGTCATTCGGAAAACCTGCATTTTCTATCTTAAACTATTTCCTGTGTCCTAAAAACCCCAATTGAAGCACTGAATTTCCCATTGTTATCATATTTTTCTTACAAATTGCTCAATTACCCTCTCTTGAAGAAAAACAAACTATAGAAAATTGTTTAAACTTGTTGTAGTTAATTTTAAAATGACAAAAAAGTAACTCACACCTAAGGCTAAGGGATCAAACCCTGTTAAGCCTGGAGGGTCAAAACCTCCTAAAACTGATGCAGCAAAAGTTCCAAAGTCTACTCCTGCTATCACTGCTAAGTCCACTATCACTGTAAATCCTCTTCAACCTCCAGTGTCCACTGAAGAAGTCATGCCCTTAGTTGAAATAGATTACAAAATTGTAGACCCTCAAGTGGAATTCAATCTATTAGAAGTACATAACTGGTGTCATGAAAAGTTCATTGAAAAAGAAGAAATGCCTCTCTGGGATACAAATCTACCCAAGTATGTAATCCCCTTAACACACCCTAGTCAGGACTTGGTAAGACTATGCCAACAGTATTATGTCCCAAATCAAATATCCATTGTAAATAATGACAGGGAAATCCTCTTTTCTATCATTTTTGAGTCAATTAATGAAATTTTGTAGTTACAATTTGACCCTAGGGCAGTCCTATTACCCATTGAAGCCCTGACTCAATTATATTTAGGGTTAGATTTCCCTAAAAGATTCATGATTTTCCAGAACTTCATGCCCAACCATCTGGATATCCAAAATTTGAATCCTCCATATTCCACTTCCAAGTTCCCAGAGGGTTCTAGACATGTTATTTCAATGTTGTCCTTCATCTTAGGATATTACACTGATGAGTTTACTGATGAGTCTGTCCTTGGACTGTTATCCACCTTGTCTCCTGGTCAGCCTCCTGCTGTCATCTTTGATTTTTCCAGACTTATTTTTGATTCCATACACCATCAGTTGACAAAGCTACCCATTGAAGGGGTGTTTAGGTATTCTTCCTATTTATTCCATTTCTTCTTATTTTCACAAGTAGATCACTTCCCTATAATATTGCAGAAAATGAATGTAGAGGGCTAGCCTCTATCAATTGTATTTTGGACATCATTGTTGAGAAAGGAAGGAAATGAATACAGTTATACAGATTTCACAGATTTATTTATCAGACCAGCTATGAGTTTGCTACAAAAAACAGAACAACCAAGAGTAAGTGAGGAGATGAAAATAATATTACAACTGTCAGAAGAATGTAAAATGGGAGATTGGTACTTATATGAGAAGCACACTGAGTTAAGAATCTTTGGATCCAATTTGCTTCCATATAAGTTACCTAAGTTTTTAACTCTAAGAGTCTTTACTCTGGAATATTTAAGGTAGGTATTGAATGCTAATGCCATTAGTTTCATGGCATCCAAAAAGAAGACTCAGTTTAAATTGAAAAATCAGATTGGACCTTTTATAGTAAATAACAGGGATGCTAAGAAAGAGATACAAAAAAAATTGTCATAATTGAAATTCCAAGTGATTTTTCCTTGGAATTATGACCCCCAAGGTCTATTGAGCAGTATCAGAGTTAAGTACAAATGACCTCCTTTTATACATGAGCCAAAACCTGATATTGAAAAATATGCTAATCAAGAAGAATGGCAAGAGAATACATTGGTTGATTTGACTGCAAATACACAGCCAATAGAAAAATTAGGTACCACACTTGCTGTGGTAACTCCTAAAGAGCCAGAAACTTCAAAAAAAATAGCTAGAGAGGAGGGTTCCTATACAGCTGAAACTACCACAGATACAAAATTTAAACTCATCTACAATAAAAGGCTAAAATTTGGCTCCATAGGAAAAGAAAAACTCATTGAAGTGGAAGATGAACTAAAGGTCAGTAATGATGAGGCAACTACAATAATAAAAGAGACATTGACAGAAATTGAAAGAGAACAAGCAGCCTCCAAAGGAAAAGAAACCCAAGTGATTGAAAAATAGGTGAACTTCTTCTTCTCAAATAGTAGAAGAAAAATATTTAGACATCAAGGACAGATATAAACAAATTAAAAAAAGGAATGAGGAGATTAAAAGTGAGATTTATTCTCAATTCCTCAAGAAAAAGCTAGGAAATCAGGATAGATTGCTTTCAACATTTGATTATTCTTCAAATAAAATGATCATGTCCTATTTATAGCCTACTACTTCAACTCCTAAAACAGTGGTTGATTACAAGAAAAAGGAATTTGAAGTAAATATTGAAAAGGTACATGATTTGGATCAAATAGAGTTCCACAGGCATAGCTCAGAGATGTTATATTCCACTGTGGTAACAAAAGCCATGAGTCTAACCAATTTGCAAAATACTATCATCAACTTGCACGATCAAATGAAGCTTGATAAAGGCTCCTTATATGCAAAATATCTAAGGATAAAAGTCTTAGAAGACTTGATTCTAAAAATATGAGTGGACCCATCCAATGTACAAGCTGCTGAAGTCTTAATCAAAAAGAAAAATGATGACATTGTTGCTTTGAAGAAAAAATAAAACTTCCTCAAAGTGAGCAACCACGGAGCAAAGAAATACTTCAGGAACAGAAAGAGAAAGAAGACATGATGCAGTTGATTATAAAGCTTACTACTCAAATCAAGGACATGGAAAGCCAATTAGATTTATTGATGAAGGAAAAGGAAACTATGAAGGAAACATATGCTTCCACCATTCCCACAGTTATTCCCATTATTATAGCTGATGTTCCTTCTACATTGGGAGAGAAATTATCACCCAAAGAGCCACTAGAAACTGTAGTGTTAGTACAATCAGCTACTACTTCCCAAACAGAATCCTCAACATCACAGGTGCAGCATACAAATGATGCAGGGAAAATTGTCAAAGAAATGGAAGAAATGACATTGAAAACCAATGCAATCAATAGTTTGAAGAAACAAATTCAGATTATGGAGGCATCCAATAAAACAGCATCGATTAATGCCAATAATTATGAACAAAAAGCTAAAAGACTTGAAGAGCAAGTCAAAAATCTTCAAAAGGATTTGAGCTTTACCACACAGATTTCTTACATAAGGAATCACCTATGGACCAACATTATTGAGGCCATCCATATTCAATGGCCATCAATTCAGATAATATATGAACAAAGGGACCTCCTTCTGGCAGCTCAAAATGAAATACAAAGGACTACAGAAGAATTAGTAGACAAACCAGCACAGGCACAAAGGCTAATTACCTTCTTAAATAGTAAGAATAGGAATGAACTAGAGGAATTGAAGATTCAGGATGGGACAAAGAAAACTTTGATGAATAACTTGAAATAAAAATGTGATGCTATGAATTTTTCCATTATGAAGTTTTAAGCAAAGTATACTATGCTTAGACAAGCAGGCATTCTAGACATACATGTATTCAATGACAAGTTAATGGACCAGAAAGAATATGATAAGAAAATCAGATATCATGCCAAAGAACAAGTGAATAAGCAATTGCCACAGGGATCTCCAGCAGGGAAAGTAGTTCTCCAATACCTTAAAGGTTATTCTTCCTTCAGAATGAAATTAAACACTTATTTGTGATTAAGCCAAATTTTTCTAAGTAAATTGAAGCAGATGAGAACTGCAGAAAGTTGAAAAGTATGAAGATTCCAGATGCTAAACAATGGCAGACCTTCACAGATTTATTATAGCAGCAAAGAAGCAAACAGTGAAAGACAGTGTAGGAGAAACAATCAATTTGAAAGGGAAACAAATCGAACAGTATTTGATTTTGATTTTTTACTGCTGAAAATTCTCTTTTTACAGCAGTTAGAGGTAAAATTGTCAGGTTAAAGAGTATCAGGGTGAAAGGCTAAAGTCAAAGTGTATCAAAAATAAAAATGACAGCTAGCTGATTTATCTGTTATAATTTCCTTTTTTACAGCAGTGAAATGGTAAATATATAGCATGAAAGAGTATCAAAGATAAAGTACATGGTCAAAGAATATAAGTGGAAAGAGTATCCATGAAGTTATCTTTCAAAAGATATTTGCAAAGTGCCAGCAAGCATGGACAGCTACTCAAACAAACAGTTTTTTGTTAGATAAGATATCACTATTTTTTCTAGATAAGAGGACAACTTGCTAAGTTGTTAAGCAGTTATCCCTCTTAATGTGTAAAGATATTTTTATTTCTTAGAGTTATTCCTAGATTTCTCTAGGATATTTCTAATAAACATTTTGTATAAATACTTCATTTTATGAAGTGTTTAGGGTGGAATAAAATTGCTGAGAACATTATAGACATTTTTCTGGTATGTTGGAGGCTCACATGTGTTGATTTCGAAGCAGCAGTCTAGACAATTTCCAATTGGACTTCATAATTCAGGATTCATGCGATAATTTTAAGATTAAAGTGCATCTATATTGTCATTGTTTACTTTCTGAGTTCCATTCATTTCATATATTTTGTTTAATCTTAATGATTAAATAGGAGTATTACTTCAAGACTAGTGTTAGAACTCCCTGTCTTAACTACTTAATTATTTAAATGTTTTCTACTGATTTCTGGATTTAGGAATTCTTAATTGCTCCTAGTCCCATTTGACCCCTGCCTCCTTCCTCTTTTTCTGGATCACAGGATCCTTCATTGCCCTTTATCCCGAAGCAAGGAATCTCATCAAAACAATCTATCCAAATCTTTGAGGGTTATCTACCTTGCCTTGAATACATTAGCATCCTCTTGGCCTTGCCTTCTAGTTCTACTTGCTAGAATTTGACTCCATAGCCCAATGTACTAGTATATCCCTCTTTAATTTGTCTTCAAGTAATATTATTTTCCACCAAATATTTCAAAACCAAAACCAAATTGAACTATCATAACTAGCCTAAAATAGTAAACAAAAATAAAGTTAAATCATAAAGAGAGAGCCCTCTCTGAAATTTAGGAAGGCTAGATCCTAAATTTCCAAAGTAGGTTTGTGGTTACCCCTAGCTTTCTTAAAACTAAAATAAAAAGCCCACAATCCTTAGAAATTACTAGGGTGATAATAGTACACACATAGAATAGCTCCACCAATTTCTCGTATATTTATTTTACAGTTTCTAGTTTTGATACATAGGGTATGAGTGAGTCCTTAATGGATTCTATGAGAATCCGCTGGGCTATGATTTTTCCTTTCATGTACTTGGCATGAGCTGGAGCATCTTATTTTGAGGGTTGAGTTGTATATCCTTTGATGTAGCCCATAACTTCATCTTCGATTAGATTCAAATTTGTCCTCTTCTTCCATGCACTAAAATTTGATGACCCAACCAGCTTATTTCTCTCTTTGTAATAATTCATTTTAATAGATTTAGATGAGGTCATAGAGATTCTTACTTGAGTGTATTTATTTCTTCCTTTTGTCAGCTTCCTTGATGGTGATGAAAATTATGGCAGGAACTACCTCTTATATTGATTCCTTTAATATAGGTGACCTTAGATCCTTAATGATCAAGGATTATTTCAGAATGATGATGTTTTCAAAGGTATTGGATAGTGTTGGATGATGCTTGATGATGTGTCTTCCAACAGTGCTTTCAATATCATAAATATTTGATGGCAAAGATCATCTCCTTGATGAGAGGATCCTTTGAATGTCCTTTTGAGATAGCTTGAGAATTATTTTGCAAACTGATTTGACTTTCCAGTGAAAACTTTGACCTTGACTTTGATGCTTTCTAGGAAAATGGATTCTTGCTCTTTAATCCTTGAGTGTCTCCTTGTCAAGTAGCCCTTGTCTTCAGCACCTCAGTTTTGATTCCATGTTGAGAATTAGGTAGGGCTAGGTTTAATTAAAATTATCTACTTGATAATTACTTTTGAGCTCACTTCTTTTACTTATGTCTTCTCTTCTTAGCTTATTATGTCTTTCTTCAAGTTAATTACCAAAACACAAGAGACACAAATTTAGGCTCTTCGAGCCAGGGCCAAAACCTTTCCCTCTTCGAGAGGAAAACCAACAATAAATTCTTCTTATAGACTTTTAGTTGACAAGTACCATAACCATGATCCAGACCCTTGACCTTTGTATGCCTCCAATACCTTGTCACTGCTCTTTCTTGACTCCTTATGCTGATCTCATTTTCTACACCATTCTGCACCAGGACTACGAAATATTGGTTCCTAGATAGACTATCCTTGGCCTCCTTTGGATACATATTCCTTGTTGTAGCATATATCTCAGAGATTCACCAATTCTTCCTTTGATGAGATAACCCTCTGTCTACCCATGTTTCGATCCATTCCTTGATCCTTTTTGTAGCACTTGAGATAGATACAAAATTGAATATTCTTCTTCACATTACATTCAATAATTTCTCACTGTGATAACCCTAACTTATTGCTTCAATTTCTAACTGTGATATGCCACCTAGTAGACCTGAGATAGTGACATAATTCTTATCCTTCACACTATGATATTTAATGCAATTCGGACAAACCAGAACCGAGACATTTTAACTCTAAACAAAGTAATGTTTTCTTGTGACATGCCTACTTTTTTCTACGCTGGAAATTCATCTTACTTGTTGTTGAACTGTCCCTTATATTCACACCCAAACAAACCTTTTCCTTGCATTAATTTGGAGCTTGATTTGAACTGTTCATCCATAGAATATTGTCCAAAAATCTCAGAGGTATCGAACTTCCCTCACTGTGTTTTTTGTGCAGTCTATTTGGGTATATGTATTGGTTGCAATCTGTAATAAGCCGATGCGACCTATTGAATAGTTGCATCTATTTTGAGCCAACATGACTTTCATGAGCATATTGACAAGGTCTTGGGGAATCAATTAATGTCCTTTATAAGTGTAACAATCCTTCATATACATGACTCTATGACAAGATGAAAAACCCCCCAAATACATCAAGAAGAAGTCTTTGGCCTATAATAAAAACTTCTTGCTCATGAAACCCATGAGTCAAGCAATTAAAAAATAAATTTTATTATCTTTGTCTTCTTCATTACATAAATTCATAATTACAAGTCATTATGAAGACCGAACCTCGTTACACTTTTCAAAAAATACCATGGGTGGATACCACTTACAATACCATGGGTATATTTCATTGGTGGATGAATACCATGGGTCGATGCCACTTACAATACCATGGGTCGATTCCACAGGTCGATGAATATCGTCCGTGGATAAATACCATGGGTTAATGAATAACATGGGTAGATGTTGCTTTCCATTTGGATTAAAATGGTACATAAGACGATAATATTTTGCTAGAAAAGTAGCAATATTATGTCTGTTAGCACTATTCAAATTCATGGTCTTTATATCAATATGTGAAAAAATCTAGCTGGTGACATATGCACATGGGAAGGTTGGATATCCACATGAAACCATGTGCAATATCGATCTCTGAACACTGACATATACCTCTTAGTACTTTGGATCTTCTTTGAAACTCTTTGATAAAAAAAATTGTGTTCACTTTCTGCCATGTTATATCTAATTCCCTCTCCACAAATAGTTGAGTGACCCCATATACTAGGAATTTTACGGGTGTGCTCTCAACTAATTCCCTAATACTATTTTTTGTGGTGTCTTTTGAAGAAAATCCCTTGGGTGTCGTGGTAACAATGACTACTGAAGAGAAATTCTCAACAATTGTGGTAATTGTGGTAGGGAAAAGGCAGTCATGGAAAGAAAGCATTAGCTTTTACAAATCGAATTTCAAAACAAGATTAGGTAGCAAACACACAGAATGATGTGAAGGACTGTGAAATTATCATGATAAAGTGAGGGAGAATCAATGAGGGAACTATCCATTACATAGTCTTAGCAGTCAAGGATGCAACCTAAGGCTGGAGACTGCGCAATACACAGTTTATCCTAGCCAGTGACAGGGAGAGGCAACACATTTCATAATCTAAGTGGCCAAGGTTGCAAAATGAGCATTGGAACAAGGAAATTCATAGTTATGCCAATATGTATTGTGCATTATTCATTCTTAGAGACCAAGGTCTCAGCTTGAATCTCAGACTTGCGCAATGTCAAGCTGGGCAAGGCAGTGCATGGCCAAGTGAAGTGAAGATTTTTCTAGTGAGGGTGAAAGAAACAAGCATATCTAAGGGATAATGCACGTTAAAGTGCAAATATTACTAATTATGGATCAATTGGTGTGAATCAAGTGCAGAAACTCAAAGAATGGAAGGGAAATAAATATGTGAGGAGAGTTGCTGAAACGACAATCACTGGTGTGAAAAAAACAAGAAAACTAATGTGACACTTACGAAATATGAACGAAAAATTGAATCAACACATATACAAGATAATAAAAGTTAAAATTCCAGAAACCATGAAGAGAAACAAGTAAAACAACACTCACAGCAGTGAAACGACAAAAAGCGATAAAAAAAGCGGTAAAGATGAAAAAATAAAAACTCACCCGGAAAAGCGACACAAACTCCACTAAAGGTTCCTTGATATCCTTGGGAAAGCTAGAGCTCCAAGATTGAATTTAGAAATGAGCTATATAGGCATCAATTAAATATAGTTGAGAGGATTAAGGTTTATGACGTGTATGCCTAAAATCAAGGAAAAAAAAAAATTTGCGGAAATTTTTAAAAATAGCAACTGTGCCACCTTCGGGAAACTAACAATGAATCCACATTTTCTAGGGATGATTTTTTTTTTTTTTTTCAAGAAAATTTCATGCAAACTACTAGGGAATATTGCACAATTCTGGAACAACAAAGAAGCTTCTCAGCTCAGTGCATTGTACAGTTCTGAGCTCAAGGGATGGATTGCGTAGTTTCTGAGCTTAGTGCTATGATTTCATCCATGACTACGTAGATATCAAGCTCAAGGCTGAGCTTTCATTCTATATTGTGCAGTTTCCATCGTTAAGGTTGGCTTGCCCCCATGGATTGTGCATATTCTAGAGGCAAGCTCGAAAAATCTGTAAGGCCAAGTTACCTTGTGACTCAAAAATAGCATATAAGTATGAAAAAAATCTAACAAAATAACATATGAAAAGGATAACTCTTGATCAAATCATGAATACTTGACGATAGTACAAGATAAGTTCTTATGGATAGAAGGGAAGGCTCCAAAATCAAATAATGGGAAAAAAATTGGAGAGTGGTTGTAACAGCTGCAACATGTTCATATAGTGAGTGGAGGATTATTAATTTATGTAATTATAAACCTATATGTATATAATTCCACCTTCCACCCCCCCCATTCTCTCTAGATGGTATTAAGGCTCACCATAACCTTGTTAAAGGATTTTTAATCACCCTACCAAAATTATTAAGAATTATAAATATTGACTGCATGCAAAAGGCATTAGCACCATCATGATTATAATGACAAGGAACATATTCTTACTCCTCATATTTACTATAGTAAATGTGAGGGATCTAATTCAATAAGAAATTTATCCAAGTGGATATGCCTGTTCCACCTATTCAATTTCATTAGTTTTATTATTTACTTTTTTTAGTAGTTTTTCAAGTCCTAAACTTTTGAAGTTTTTTTTAGGGCCTATATGGCGTAGTCCTTGGAGAGATATTTCCAACGAGGTATCATATGCACCAAATGGATATACTATGACCAAGTTACGACCCTAGGAAGTTGGTTGCCCAACTAACCCCAACGGAGCCCATAAACTCTTGGTGTTACATCTCCTTGGGTTAGGGTTTTAGCTTTTATGGTTTTCTATTATTTTTCAATAATAAAAATGCCCTTGATCATCATTTTAACAAAATTTAGAGGCATGTAGCCACCACATATCTTCTCAGAGATAAGCTACCATCGCTTTAGCTAGTTTATGTCCATTTTTTCTGTAAGCATATTTCAGTTATTTGATATTAATCAAATGGAATTTTATTTCTGCTACACCTTTGTGTTTATGTTTATTTCTGTATTTTATTCCATTCATGCATAAATCTAGATTCAATTTACGGCACCATGAGGGTTTGAAACATATTTTAGTTTCAATGTTTTGCAGTAATCTTTAATAATTTTCATGCAAGTGCCACGGTCTCCAAAAATCATATAAGAGATTTAAAAATATCTCCTTTGAAATTATTTTTTATTATCTCAAATGGATTTGTTATGAAATTTGATTTCATTTCCCGGTTTGAGAGATATGAGCAATTGAAGTTACACCTGTCTAGAACATTGTGCCGCCGCGCGTCTTATGAGTTTGTAGAATCATTTTTCTCACCCCACAAGTCCTCCAATTTCAAGTGTCTTATATCACTGGAAATATCTATTCAATACCTCAAATGGGTCTTTGACAGAATTTGATTTTATCACCTGTAGCAAAATCTATCAACAAATTTGCAGCAAGAGGTCCATTTCAACCAAGATCGGGATTAGTGGTATCAAAGTAGTCTGCTCTTTCTTGAAATTTCTTTGCATGTCCCCAACAAGGATGGGGTATAAGGAGTTAGGGTTTGATCTAGTTGAATATTTTCAAGATCAGTCTCGCAAACCCCGACACCTCCCATGGCAGAAGAAAATAAAGATAAGAGAGAAGGAGATCCTATCAAAATATTACTTGAGGAGAACCTTGAGAAACAATGGAACGTGATGATGGATAACTTTGTCGATATCCTTCAACGACTACCCATCAGCAATGCATATGCATTCAGGCACCACTTTGGAGGTGTCACGCCTTTCAAGGTACAAGTCAACTTCGACATTCCTATATTTGAAGGCCAGATAGATGCAGACGTCGTAGATAGATGGTTGAATTTGCTGGAAGGGTATTTTCCAATCCATGATTTCTCTGACCGAGAAAAAGTTACTTTTTCACTCCTCAAAGCCACCCCCCATGTCAAATACTGGTGGGAAACCTACTGTGATAAAAAGGAAGAGAGGGAACCCTCTCTATTCTCGGTCGCACCCACTTGGAATTTGTTTTGAGATGGCATCAAGGAACAATATTACCCTGTGGGGAGCTATGAGGACAAGTACATCCAATGGACCATGATGTGGCAGCAAAGGGATCAAGATGTGCATGAGCTGATGAATTTTTTCCATACCATGCGCACAAATATGGGTATTAAAGACTCAGAGAGACATTTGGTGCTCAAGTACCGCAAATTTTTACACATATAAATTTAGGAGGAAATGGATTTCCTCAACATTACCTCGCTTGGTGCGGCATATCGATATTCCGCCAATATTGAATAGAAATTTAAGCAGAAGAAGCGAGACTCTGGATCTGTTAATCTGAAGCCAGGGAACGACACCCATGAACCATAGAACAAGGGGTAAAGCCAAAACGGGGTGACTCAAAAGAACACCACAAAGCCAAAGGACACGGGGAAGTAGTGTGAATTTCATAACAACTCCACTCACAACACAAGCGAGTGTTGGACCAAAAAGTCGCTAGTGGCTGAACTAAAGGCATCTGAATGAGATGCATGTTTTGATTCTGATTCAAAACTAGACAAGGATAATGAAAAAGGGAAGTAGATCATTGATGCGGATCCTAGTGCCATTGTGGCCAGCACCAAGCTCCAGAGGGAGGATCCCAAGTATCCAGAGGAGGGGGAGTGCCTCTTACATTCGCACATGTGGGTGAAGGGTTCTCCACTGCAATTCCTTATCGATTTAAGGAAGCCAAAAGAACCTCATTTCAGCAAATTTCATGAAGTGTCTTGGCCTACCAACCACAACACACTTGTGGTTGTATACCATCGGGTGGCTTCACCAAGGAAGAGATCTACACATCAGCCAATAGTGTCGCCTTCCATATAGCATGAAACCCTTCATGGATGAGGTAATGTGTGATGTTTCTCCTCTTGATGTGTCTAATATATTATTCGACCAACCATACTTGTGGAACGACATGTTGTGTATGAGTCTAGAACTCGTTTTTTTATTATTAATTTGGAAAATAAGTTGTACAGGATACCAGAGGTAGTACCACCTCACATCTCTTTGATTACTACAAAGAAACGCAGTAAGATTATTTCCCAAACTAGGAAATTTGTTTCATTACAATTTTCCCTCAGGGAAAGAAGAATATTATGGCCACAAACTCCAAACAAGGCTCCCCTGCATCACAACAAAAAATGGACAAAGTTGTGGAGGACTACAAGGAAATTCTCTCCTCGCCCACAGAGGTTCCTCTACACTGTCAGGTCAAGCACGCCATTGATCTAACCCTAGACGCGTTGTTGCCTGATGTTGCCATACCTCATGTGACCACATAGACAGAATCCACACGTGTATTTTCTGACATACGCCAATAGGTCTATGACATATTAGATAAATCCAATTCCAAGTACAAGCAGCGATCAACATCGAGTGCCACACAAGGTCCGGGTGGGTGACACATTTTGGTTACATTTGTAGAAGGAGCGCCTCTCTAGACCCCAGTGCAAGCTACGCCCACTTCAAAGTAGGCCAACTCCTTCACCAGGGAAAGTGGTTCACCAAGGACCAGGTTCAACAAAAATTTCCCTACCTCATGGAGGCTCTACAGGCAATGGGGACCATTACTTTCTAATGGGGGAGGAATGATCCAGGTGGATATTGGTGGCCACCCTCCTATTCCACCTAGTCAAGTTAATCATTTTTTTATTTACTATTTTTAGATTTTTTCAAGTCTTGAACTTCCAGAGCCATTTTTAGGTGCTAAACGACGTATTCCTTGGAGATATCTTTCCAACGAGGTATCATACGCACCAAATGGAGATACTATGATCAAGTTATGACCCTGGGAAGTTGGCTGCCTAACTAACCCCAACGAGGCCCATAAACTCTTGGTGTTACATCTCTTCGGGTTAGGGTTTTGGTTGTTTAGGTTTTTCTCTTGTTTTTCAATAATAAAAAGGCCCTTGAGCCTCATTGTAACATATTTCAAAAGCATGTAGACACCACATCTCTTCTTAGAGATAAGCTACCATCGCCCTAGCTAGTTTATGTCCATTTTGTCTGTAAGCATATTTAATTCATTTGATATTAATGAAATGAAGTTTTATTTCTGATAAATATCTATGTTTATGTTTATTTCTGTATTTTATTTCGTTCATGCATAAATCCAGATTCAGGTTATAGCTCCATGAGGGTTTGAAACATATTTTAGTTTCAATGCTTTGCAGTAATATTCAGTAAATTTCATGCAAGTTCCACGATATCCATAGATCATATTACAAAGTGAAACATATCTCATTTGAAATTATATGTTATTATCTCAAATGGGTTTTTTACGAAATTTGATTTTGTTTCCTGGTTTGAGAGATATGAAAAATTGAAGTTGTTATCACTCATTAGTTTAAACAACTCCATTGATAGGGTTCATGTTGTCTCATAAGTCATTTTCATGAAATGACTAAAAAAATTGCATTTGGTAATGTCTACCCTAATTCTAAAACCCACCTCAAACCATGTAATATCATTCAAATCTACCTCATCTCATTAAGTTGTCATTCCCATGCTTTTAAATCACAAAATAATTCACTTGTTAGTTTTACACAGTTTTGTAGCAAATTATATGGTAAATCAGCAATTTTTGCTACGAAACTGCCTGAAACGGTTGTCGCTACGAAACTGGGTTTTTCCTACAAAGATTTCCAGAGTGGTTTGAGGTGTCAAATTTTATGGATGAAAACAAATGTGAGGTCAGCTAAGTTAGTTTTTATAATTCCCAAGCATGCAAGGTCATATTTTGTCTCATCATTGTTTTTTGTGGTCACATGTGTCATCATCCTCCCTCAAGTTGTCAAATTAATTTTTAAACAAATCGCCCAAGCTCCTATCTATAATTTACCCTTCAGCCTTCGCATGTATCAATGATTTTTCACCTTGAAATAGTCCAGCCCATTGCAAAGCAGCTCTCTGTCAATTTGTTTCTTTACAGGTGTCACATGTTTAAGAAGGAAACTTGGTTATAAAGGAAGATGGCCATGAAGGAGAAAGCATACAAAGGAGACTATCTGCTTATATATAATCCCATGGACCTTGATATATCCATGGAGGACCCTAGCTTTTTTTAAACATTCACCAATTCAAGTTGCTTGCATTTTTGTTGGAGCTACAAGAGAATTTGTTGTGTTTTTGGACTGTGTGAGAAGTAAATTTCAAAACAAGGTTATGGATGAGTAGAGATAAATTTGGAAACACTGAGAGAGGTTATTTTCAAGCACATAACAAGGAAAAATAAAATCCTTCACTTTTTTCACAGGTGCTACCAACTTGGAGATCTGAATATGTCTCTAGGACCTATTTTCAGAATCCAAATTTTTCCTGTTTTATACACGTTTTTCTAATGCATATTCTGGACAGCTAGAGATGGTTTTCAAAAACCCAAGAGAGGTTTTTCTTCAAAACTTTCTGATTCACAAAAAAGTCCTCCCATTTTTCAACATCTATCAAGGATAGGGAGATAGGAGCTCATCTCTGAACCCTATTGTTGCAGAAAAAACATAGTCATTTTATTGGTAAATTAACTTGCTAAAGGTGAAAATGACTCTTTTTGGAGAGGGGAAGAGGCAAGTTTTCCTTATCATATTTCATCATATCAATTTTCAGACCTACAAGTAAATTTTTGATGAAAAAGGGATCATTTTTATTTTTCTCCATAATCAGGTAGTTTCGTAGCGAGTTCTAGGCTTAAAGGCCAAAAAACGCTACGAAATTTCTTAAGAGTGTTTTTTATCTCCAAAAATAGTTTTATGAAGGTTCAAGGAGGGAGGTTGATGGTATTTACCTATTTTGACCTGAAAACATTATTTGGCCAGTAGAGGTGGCAGAAGGAAAGGTTAAAGGACAAAAATAACCTCGCTACTAAACTACGCTACGAAATTGCCTAAGATCCTGCGTTTTGTAAGGAGGTGTTTTTAAAGGATTTTTTGAAGGTTTGAAAGTGTTTTGAAGCCCAGACAACCACGTGGAGGTATTAAAGGATATCATTGGAACATTCTAACAAATATTTGGCCTTCGACAAAGTTGTCTTCTTCACCAACTCTGCAAAAGGACAGTCAACAAATGTCATGTCATCATTTCCTTAAAAATAGGATGATTGTTTTTAGTTTAGTGAGGGCATTTATTCTTTGATGATGGATAGTGCCATTCGAGCACCTAACTAATTTTGATGTAATTATGCACTCCTTTAGTTAGTAGTTGTAATAAATATAATTAGAGTCCTATTAGGAGAATAACTCTTAAATGAATAGGTGTCTTTTTATGATTCCAAAAATAGAGTGTCAGTTATGATTAGCTGTTAGGGTGAAGGTTTGATAATCTAGAATCCTATCTAATGTAAAAGAAGTCTATTTATAGATAGAAGATTGAATATCAAAGGGTTGGAGAATGCTTGTGACACAACTACTATTGTAAATTTTATTCATATCAATAATAGAAAGACAGTGACTATTTCCTGCTTCACCTGAGATTCTTGATGTGTTTCAATGGCTTTATTTGTTTCTTTTATATCTTGCTTCTAGTAGTCTTGATGTTAAATTACTCAGAATTCATGTCATACATGCTCTCACTTCCTTTTAGCATTGAGTTACCGATTATTCCCATGTGTTAATGTTGTTCTATCATTGAGACAGAAAAAGCCTCTGCTTCCATCAGTAGGAATTCTTGTCATTGATTTCCTTTTACTGACTCCATAAGCCCAATGGTAGTTGAAACTTCCTCATTTTTCACTTGCAATCATATACACTAAAACACTCACAGAGTTAGCCATCTATTTTAATACATAATTGAGTAAATCCTTCGATAAGTTGAGAGAGCTCTCTCAGACTGAAAAGGTAATCTTCAGTAAAAATCTGGTTTGAAATAGTTACTCCAAGTTGACCATTAAAACAGCCCAACAGGAACTCAATTTGGTGATAACATTTTGGGCATTGTTGGGGACATGAAGGTGAAAATTTTCTCTCGACAAAACGACAAGGTTCAGATTTGACTTCTGATGATGAACAGAAGCCAAACACAGGAAGGTTGTACCATTCACCTGGTGACTCCATTGTTCAAGATCTCGAGCTTCAAAGTTCAGAGTGACTTCACTGGGAAGAATCCATATTTCAAAACATTCATGGTGATCCAAGATTACAAGGTATGTGGCAAACCATTTATATGATGAAATGTTACAAAGTATAAGGGATGAATTAGCAGAATTTCAAATAAATTAACATTTCTCAACAATAGTATTCCATTGTTTTAAATCCAGTCAACTCACGCCTAAAAATAAAATTTGTTTTCTTGGTTTAGCTGCTGAAAAATTAGAGAATGAATTTGAGCTATTGGATGTTCAAATTGGATCATTTTATTTCCAAGATCCTAAACAGTTCTTGGAAAGTCTTCCTCCTCCAAAAAAGAAGGAAATTGTTATACCATTTGACTTGTAGATAAAGGAGGAATGTGGTTATGAGCTTGATATTGTAGAGTTGGAATCAAGGTTCATCCTTGATGAAGAAAATTAAAAGAATATCCTGGATCAATTTGTCATTAAGAACTTAAAATGGATATCAATAAATTATGTCTTCTATGATCCCATAGCTGATTACATGGAAGAGTTCTATAGTCCAAATTTTCAATTATTTTTTCACTATGAAAAACAGACCCATCTTCTCTTACCTTTATCATTCACTACAAGGAAAAGACCCTCTAGCAAAGGTTATAAAGGAGGTTCTCAGTGTTATAAAATTGGCCAAAATTGTCAAAAAAACATTTTCTACAACATTCGTTTATGGTTACGGAGGTTTTGGCAGAGCTTTTAATGGAAATTAAACACAACTAAAAAAAATGGGTGGCCAGAGTTTATTACAGATGTTTTTTTCATCGGTGCACTACTCGGTCTTCAACGCACCGGTGCATACATCTAGAAGGTGGCCTGGGCCGATTGAAGGAGCATGTAGTAGGCTGTCAAGGTATAAAACCTCCCTGGGTACGGTGTTGGTGATACAACATATGGGGTCGTTCTAATTGGTCTTGGGATTTGTGCGGTGCCCATAGGTCGTCTCAACGCACCGGTGCGTAGACTTATAGAAACGCACCGGTGCACAGTATCACACAAATCCACTGATATTTATAATTGGTATTGGTATTTGTGTGATTCCCATAGGTCATATAAATGCACTGGTGCATAGAGCCACATAAACGCATCGGTGCATAGTATCACACAAACGCACCAAGATTTATAATTGGTATCGGTATTTGTGTGGTGCCTAGAGTTCATACAAATGCACCGGTGCGTAATTCCACATAAACGCACCGGTGCGCAGTACTGCAAAAATGCACTGATATTTTTAATTGGTTTTGGTATTTGTGCAGTGTCCATAGGTCGTAGAAACGCACCGGTGCGCTTCAGAATACAAACGCACCGGTGTATAGTAACTGACACGCATCGGTTTTCATTTTGTATTTTTTAGAAACATCGACCTCTAACAATGCAATTATTGTGATTTTTTTAAATTCATTATTAATCAAAAGTAGACACATCTTATAACAACATTTATATTAATCAAATTTTTATTAATGCATTTGAATGTGATGTTTGGATTAATTTTCTATATCATATCATAATTATTGTGATTTTTTAAAATTCATTATTCATCAAAAGTCGACACATATACATCTTATTACAACATTCATATGAATTAAATTTGTATTAGTGCATTTGAATGTGATGTTTGGATTAATTTGTTATATCATATCATTAAATTTCACATCTCTTTATTATAATATTTATTCATCCATAAATTTAATCAGTGGTGTTACATTTCACAGTGACAATGGAGAATGCAATAGAATAAATTAAAACATATATATATACATACATACATACATATATATATAAGAAAGACAACCTTTGTCATACAAAATGGAACATTTATTGGTATCCCTTTGTCTTTCAATTGGGACACTATGTCAATTACATTAAACAAAATGTCTGATTTCACAGGATAATATTTCAAAAAATACAATGCCTTGCTTTGATATCCAAACATAGTGATCATCATTCTTCGCTTGAACTGCTACCACTGCTGGAGCTACTTCCATGACTTGGGTTATTTTCAGAAATGTTTTTTTCATGGTGTTGATTGTTTTCTTCTTCTTCAGCTTCCCTCTACAAACATAAAAATAAACTGTAATGAGTGTATATACATTGGTGAGAATAATGAAAATTACAATATTAAATAATATACATCTTGATGTAAATTGAAAATAAATGTTGTACCATTGCAACAATTGACTCATAAACTATACACATTCTTTCAAAACCATGTAACATGCCATATTTCAAGATTTCATTGGGTCGCGCACTTCCATACTTTGTTTCCTACAAGTTTTATACCCCAAAACAAATCATATATTTAATATAAAAGATTTTTTTGTTCTCTTAATTATAGACGGAGCCAAGTAAAACAAGATCGATAGATGCTTACAAATTCCACAATTAATTTCTGATATGGAAACATATACTCACAACCCATATTTAACTCAATTTCAAAAAATTCGTATTATGGTTCTTCTTTGTATGTTAGCACATGTTTGAAGACATTCAATGATGATTTTTGTAAAAAAAATTTAAAAATACAAACATGAAATCTAGTTAAGTTGTTATAAGGAAGTAAAAATTACTCACAAACTTAGATATCAACCCTTTTCTTCCTTGTCGTCCTGTTTTATGTGCTTAATGGGTTCCATTTTCTTTTCTTTTCTACAATAAAATACTTCAAAATTAATATTTAATGCTAAATTGTTTATTTATTGTACCTAATGATCGAAAAATTCAATGATTACATATTACATTTGAAGCACGTTGTTGTTGAGATGTCTCCTCCTGTGATGTAATTTTGTCCATTTCTTTGACCATCTCCTTGTAAACATTTTTGGACATTCCTACTGGCATATTTATGATATCAGCTCGTTCATCTTTTGAGATTTTCATAATCTTTCTGAAAATGTAACATGATAATAAACTATTTAATTTTTATATTGATAAATGAAAATTAAATATAACAAAAGTGATATTTATAATTGATATTTATAAATAATTCTAGATAAACATTTAAAGGAATATTAATTTTTAATTCCTTCTTTTTTGTTGCTATGCATTTTTTCTATTAAAATTCTGACATGTCTCATTCACCAATTCTCTTGAAACTCTTCCTATAGTTTAGATAAAATTTGGTTCTTGGAAACATTGGATTAATTTTTGTATTGTAAGTGGAAAGAACATCTATACATTCGTTCCACTAGATCCCTCAAACTTTTGTAAAAGTTTTTCCCCCTTTCGTTAACCTCTAGCACCACTCCAGATGAGCTAAGGAGAAATTCATTTTCATTTGCATGTTCTATTTTTTTTTCTTTTTTTAGAACAACATTCCTTTTCTGAGTTGTTGGTCCCTGTAGAACATTAAACAGATGTGAATTAATAGATTGTTTGACACATGTTATCTAATAATTTTAAGTATATTATTAATGAAAATTAAAAAAATAAACTCATATTGGATCGATAGTATTTTTTCATTCACCTCATTCATCATTTTCCAATTTTTTCATCAAGATTTTATGCTCTTCTGGTCGTAGATCAAAAATAATCTTATTGAGCTTCATCATTTTGTGGCGCTACATGATACAAAGTAAACAATATATATTAGTTAAGCATACATATAGTTCAAAAATAATATTTTTTATAAAGAATTTACAAAGAACTTGCCCTTTTTTATTTTCTTGATGTGTTATCAGTATTTTTTTTACTTGATATTTTTTCAGTCATTTCTTTATCAATCTGAAACCTATACCATATCATTCATTAATATATTTATAAATAAATTGTCAACTTTTTAGGTAAAAAAAAATCTCAAGAAACCAGTGTGCCATTCATTCTATACGCACCAACATCGCTACGTGGAGGCTTTATAAACGCACCACACAAACATTATAATAGACCAAACAGTGCTCTATGTCAACAAGGAGCACCGGTGCATTACATGTTAACCACCGCACCAATTAACACAGAGAAATTAATAAAAATCCTCGAGTGTTAGTTTTTGTAGCATAAACTGGTGCCATATTTTACATATGGTGCACTGATAATAAAAAAAATGTTTTTTAATTTTGTATCACAATACTTTTGTGGTGCGATGGGATAATACAGCGCACCGGTGCACTAGGTTACGTCGGGCGCACCGATAAAAAAAATCTATTTTTTTTTAATTCACGCAAGGGCCGACATGGATTGGGATCCAACTATGCTAGCAGTGCCATGGGTTGGATGTCTTAGGCCTATATTTAGCAATACAAACCCTATAAATCTAAATTGAAAAGCGTTAATTCAGAAATCACAGAAAAAGGGAGAAGAAAGGGCAGAAACAAAAAGAATGTAGGGTTTGTTTCTTCAATGGATTTTTTATTTATTTTGTGTGAAACATCGCGTTCATTGTGTGCCATAATGAAATAGCATACCAGTGCCATATTTTACATATGGCGCACTGATAAAAAAATATTTTGTTTTTTAATTTTTTATCACAGTAATTTAGCGGTGCACTGGGATAATGCACCGCACCGGTGCGCTAGGTTACGTCGGGTGCATCGATGAAACAAATCTGTTTTTTTTAAATTCACGCAAGGGCCTACATGGATTGGGATCCGACTATACAAGTTGTCCCATGGGTTCGATGTCTTAGGCCTATGTTTAGCAGTACAAACCCTATAAATCTAAATTGAAAAGCCCTAATTCTGAAATCACAGAAAGAGAGAGAAGAAAGGGCATAAACAAAAAGAATGTAAGGTTTGTTTCTAAAATGGTTTTTGTATTTTTTGTGTGAAATAACACGTTCGCAGTGCGCCATAATGAAATAGTGCACCGGTGCCATATTTTACATATGGCGCACTGATAAAAAAATATTTTTATTTTTTATTTTTTATCACAATACTGTCGCGTTGCGCTGGGATAATATAGTGCACCGGTACGTTAGGTTACGCTAGGCACACCGATGAAAAAAAAACCTTTTTTTTTTAATTTCACGCAAGGACTGACATGGATTTGGATCCGACTATGCAAGTCGTCCCCTGGGTTGGATGTCTTAGGCCTATATTTAGCAATACAAACCCTATAAATATAAGTTGAAAATCCCTAATTCTAAAATCACAGAAAGAGGAAGAAGAAAGGGCAGAAACAAAAATAATGTAGGTTTTGTTTCTAAAATGGATTTTTTTTTATGCGAAACAACACGTTCGCGGTGCACCATAATGAAATATCACACCAGTGCCATATTTTACATATGGGGCACTGATAAAAAAAGATTTTGTTTTTTAATTTTTTATCATAGTACTTTCGTGGTGCGCTGGGATAATACAGCACATCGGTGTGTTAGGTTACGTCGAGCGCACCGATGAAAAAAATATGTTTTTTTTTTAATTCACGCAAGGGCCGACATGGAATGGGATTCGACTATGCAAGTCGTCCTGTGGGTTGGATGTCTTAGGCCTATGTTTAACAATACATACCCTATAAATCTAAATTGAAAAGCCCTAATTTTGAAATCACAGAAAGGGGGAGAAGAAAGAGCAGAACCAAAAAGAACGTAGGGTTTGTTTCAAAAAATGGATTTTTTATTTTTATTTTTTTTTTGAAAATGAAAAGGAAATTGAAATTTTTTTCCTACTGCGTAAAAAAAATGTAGAAAAAATTTAAAAGAACAATAAACATTTATTTATTTATTTATTTATTTATTTATTTTACTTCGTAAAAAAATTGCAGAAAAAGTAGAAAAAAATAAACTTTAATCATAAGATCATTTGAAATTATATGCTACATGGTTTGAATCACCAGAGGTTTGGAATTCTAATTGTCTGAATACTTTTGTTCGAATGTATTTCCCTACTCCACAGTGCTCTCGTGCTCTTTTATTCCAGGTATGTCTCCTGCAAATCTCTCGCTGAATTTTTTTGCAAAAATAGTAAGATAATGAAAAGTGTTTAGTATTTAAATAATTGTTTTATGAAATTATATTTTTGAAAATATTTTGCCACCCATTTTTCAATTGAGTGCTTTTTTTTCACTTAAAGAAAATAGAGTTGCATTATTTTTATTTGTGGTTGTTCGTCGCTAGTGCATCACTTAATAGCACCGCACCGGTGCGTCTGTTTATAAAATGACACCGGTGCACAGTAACGAAAATGCACCAGTGCGGTGATCTATATATTAGCACCAATAACAAGAAGTCCATTTTTAAGTCACCGAAATTACTTTTAGGTGTGTTCATCAAAATTTATCATTCATTTTTCTCAAATGCAGGGAGAAAATATCATAATTATATCGAATGGAAAATTCTTCAAAATCCAACTCATTCCATAATATTTCTCAAATTCCATGGTGGAGTTCTCCCTATCCATCTTGAGACGTAATATTTACTTCAGATTTTATTTATATTTTCATTATCTAATTGAATTTATGTTTTGTATCCATGTCAACCATGACCAACTTAATTAATTTATAATGTATACAAATTTGCAAGTTCATGTAGATTCAACATCAAGTTCAGATGCATAAAATATTCAAACAGCTCCAAAGCGTCGGAAGCTCTATCAAGAGCTGCATACCGTAAGGCGCATTTGGTAGATGAAAATGGACAACTGCTTCACCCTACCAATTGTAACAATATTGCATCTTTTAGCCACAATTCAGGGACAATGATGGTAATAATTATAATTGTTTGGTATATTGATTAATGTAATTATTTCAATGTAAAACCAATTTATAATCATGCAATATTTTCAACGTGGTTACTAATTGATATCATATATTTTTTACTAATCATGTTCAAATATTTTTTTTTTAATTATTAGGATTCTAGTGATCATGAGTGACCTACCTACCATCTTCCATTGCACCCCACGACAATGTCAAATCGAGAGAAGACTAAATTAAGAGAAAAAAATTGGAGAGGAATAATACCAAGAATGGTTGAATCAACCACCGATTCAATTCCCATTACGTCTAGATTCACCAATTAGGAATGACTACAACAATAGTAGTTCTTCACAAGCTGGCAATGGAGGCAATCAAATAGAGGTTGGTATGGATGATTACTTAATGGATGCGACTCCCATGGAGACAATTTTGTTAGATGAATTCCAAAACAATGATCAGTTAGGGGATGACGCTCATATCATTGACCCCTTTTTAGAAAGCCTTAAATTTTCTTCCACCACCCCTCTCTTTGGACCTGGCAGTCAGTCAAAGTCTACCTAGTTGGGGAAAACGATGTTATTGTACAACTTGAAAGCAAATTTTGGCTTGTCAAATGCATGTTTCTCAAAAAATTTGAGGTAAGTTAGCATAAAGTACTCCCTTATATAAATTTGAAATATAATCAGTACACTGCAATGAACATTACAAATGGTAAAATTTATGAACGTTAATAATTATATCGGAATTAATGTACATTTATTAATATATTTTTCCATGATCACCAACTACAGGTTATTCAAAGATAAGGTTCTTCCGAGTGATAATGTCTTGCTTGGTAGCTGCGAAGAGGCAAATAAATTGTTGAAAATGTTGGGTGTTGAGTACATATCATATCATGCATGTCCAAATGATTGTATTCTATATAGAGGAGAATATGCAGACAAAGAGATGTGTCTGAAATGTGGGCATGATAGGTATGATAAATAAAAAAAGAAGGGTAAATCACGTACTGGTCCTCCTTTTAAGATATTGAGGCACATGCCTATAATCCCAAGGATTCAAAGGCTCGTTCATTGCAAAGAATTAGCTACGTTGCAGGGATGGCATGCCTCACATAGAAGTGAGTTGGGATTTATGCGAATCCCAACTGATTCAGTAGCCATGAAGCATATAGAGGATACATGGCCCGAAAATTTCAAGGATGAAGAATAAAGTCTACGAATCAGCATAGCCATGGATGGCGTCAACCCATATTCCCTCTAGAACACCAACTATTATGTTTGGCCTATAGTAGCGATCAATAACAATATCCCCCCATGGTTGTCCATGAAGAATGAACATCTTATGTTGGTTGTCATAGTCCCTGGTAGAAGACAAGTGAAGAATATGGATGTCTACTTACAACCACTAGTAGATGAATTGAAGGAATTATGGGATGGGATAAATGTATACGATGTATCAAGACCCATCGTAGTAGAGAGGAGTTTTATGCTGTATGGCATATGTGCTTACATGACACATTATTATCCAAGCTTAGGAGTTTTCTATGGTAAATTACATGTTTAATTTATTGATTTGTTTATATACGTAACAATATTATTTCACATATTAGTTATTTAATTCATTGTAATATTTATTTTGATCTTCATGATATTCTTTAATGTGCCATGCATATTAATTGTATACAATAATCTCGCAGGTCTTGTAACAAAATTGTATTTTGGATGTAAATGTTGTGGACCTTCTCTGAAAGCTAGGTGGTCCAAGGACCTATGAAACATAGTGTATGATTGCTCCATGATATTCCTCCCATAAGAACACCCTTACAGAAGAGCAACATCCGCTTTCAATGGTAAACGAGAGAGAACCCAAAGGCCTCCAATAATTAAACCAGTTGAATGGATTAGAGCATATGAGAGAGAGAATGAAAAGGAGTTCATAGAAATGTTGGATTCAAATGGGGAGCCTATGTTCGATGATCCAGAATTCTTCGACACCTATGTTGAGAAATTTCCCATTGGGATGAAAAGGAATCTATCTTTTAAAACCTCCCATATTGGGAGCATCTTAAGATTACCCACTTATTAGATCCCATGCATATATTTAAAAATGTTTCATCTTCTTTATGGAGGCACATATCATCGAAACAAAGTGACACATTGGTTGTTAGGAAAGATCTTATTACTTCAAAAACTAAAAAGAAACATTGGCCAAGACGATTAGAGAGTACGGGATCAGAGGCAAGCGCAGGTCCCTCTAATTCATGGTTTTTCAAAGAAGGTGATGTCCCATGGATTTTTAAAAAACATGATATTTCTTTGGCAAAGGAAGTTATAATGGTTGTGAGCGTGCCAAATTCATATGGGTCTTCACTACAGTACTGCTTTACCATGGATGACCATTTGTCTAGGTTGAAATCACATGACCATTTGAATCTTCTAAGAGTATGTATAATGTCAAAAGCATGATTTTATTATTTGTTATATTGATAAATTTTATCCCATGTAGGGATCATAAAACATAACTAATTTCGTATATTATTGCACGTGTTTATAACTTTGCAGTTTCATTATCCTTTGTTCGTGCATGGGTGTGTGAAACATGAATTCCCTCAAGACCTAGGACATGCCATATCAAAATTATCTGCATTTATATGTTGGATCACGTCAAAGGAGATTCATGTGGCTAGCATTCCACAGTGGCGTCAAGAGATAGTTGAGATTGTTTGTATGTTTGAGAAGGAACTATTGATGAGTTTCATGGACTTACAAATTCATCTTCTAATCCACCTAGTAGATGAGGTTGAATTATTTAGGGTGGTTTCTTGTCGTTGGATGTTCTTCTTAGAGAGGTAGATGAAGAAATTGAAAGGTTTTGTTCGATAAAGGGCAAAACTCGAGGGGTTTATGGAAGAGGCATTAGGGGAATTTTGAGGTCTAAAATGGGCCACCTAAGAAAAATGTACAACCAAAATAAACTTTATAAGAACCAATAGGATTCAATATGATGATCTCAACCATGGGGGATGATTCGCCATTTTTTAAGTAAAAGGATAAAAATATTAAAAAATAATAAAATAATAAAACTACTTTTTCAACTCATATTTTAAACTTATATCCCAAAGTTTTTACTCAAATTTCAAGCAGGAGTACTCGTTGGATGAAAAAATTAATTCCTTATCTAAGGAGTACCCATGTTTCAGACTTCCGATGGACCTTTCTATGTGAAAACTGAAAAATACATGAAAAAACGTGATTGCAATCACGTTTTTCATGTATTTCTCATTTTTCGTGTAGCAGGGTCCATAAAAAGTAGGCAACATGGTACTCCTTGGATGAGGAATTAAATTTTACATCCAACGAGTACTCCTGCTCGAAATTTGAGTAAAAATTTTGGGAGATAAGTTCAAAATACGAGTTGAAAAAGTAGTTTTTTCTTTTTTCCCTCTAAAGTTTGATGATGTCATCAAATCTTATTTTATGATTTCCACTATTATTTTATAATTTCCTTAGGAGGCCCATTTTAGACCTCAAAATTCCCCTAATGGGGTACATATCATATGAGTCTTTCTATTATGCAAGTGATTACATCAAGTAGATCGACAACAGACCAGGTGCAGTGATTTGGGACGATGAAATGGATGAAGACAAAAGAGAAGGGGAGTTGCTCCAAACGAGTGGAAAAATGGGTTGATAAAGAGTAAGCGACTTATAATTTTTCAAATTTACACAAAGTTAATATTCATGTTGAACTTCGATATAATGTATATATTTATCTCTAAGTACTATAAAATTTTGATTTGATTTCATCAGCGAATGTAGAAATTGAAGCAATCAATAAATTTGTTATTTACAATTATGAAGAGACACAATTGTGGGTCGCATTGTACAAACAAAAGAGGATTAAATGAGATAGTGATAGGAAATAATTAATATGGTTGAATGGTAGAAGTGTGCCTTATCCTGATCATTTAAAATAAAATATGAAAAAAATATGCCCCAACAGTTGGGTTGCTGACCAAGTCAAAGAGAAATACAGTGCAACCGGTCGTTACCCGCATGCTAAAGAGGATGCGCTAAACATAGGGATTGGGTGCAGCAACTCAGTAATATTTTTTTTAATTTATATGTAAATTTGAAACTTATAAGACATCTATATTTCATATTTTAACTGTTGGGTTATTATAAAACACATGACACTATGGATTTTTTAACTTTTTTATAATAGGTGCATTTGTTCCTATCTATGTGGGCATATGGACACCATTTTCGCACAGAAAAAGTTGATGCAAGAAACAACACACAAGACTATGGAGTGGAAGTCCAGTTCGATCAATCGAGTTGATCTAGCCACTGTGATCAAAACCTAGTACGAGGGACATTAGGTTATGTCAGAAATATACAAGAGATCATTGAAGTGGATTTCTCTTCTTTCCAATGTGTTATTTTTAGGTGCAAGTGGTGGGACACCTTTGATCAGAATAATGTAAAATAAGATCGTGATAGTAGGCTGATATGTATCAACTCTAGAAAGATGTGAGATGAAGCTAAGGAGCCCTATGTTTTCCCCAAACACTACAACCATGTGTTTTTTTACCCAGATGTGTTGCATAGGGATTGGTGGTTCATATTGACACATGACCCTAGATAAAAAAATATTTTTGAGAACAATAGTGTTATCATGCCATGTGAGCTGGAAGATAATGAGGGTGATCATGAGAACCGAGAGTGATATGGTACATGTGTTATTTCATCAATATTTATACTTTTTAAGATGGGTTTTTCGAAACATTATAATATGTATTTTGAATTATTTGGTAATTTGCATTGTGTTAATGTTAAAATCAATATTTCACTTGATAATTTGCATTTATGTTGATCTCAAAAACAATGGCATACTGTATAAATTAGTTCTTTTTTTGTATCTACGATCATAATAAAATAATGATAATTCTAAAGTACATGAATTTATTTGGATTATTTTCTCAACTTTATTATGTTACAATAACTCATATTATTCTAGATTTATTATTTTACAATTATTTAAAATTTTAAAAATCTACAAATTTAAAAATTGTAATAAAATCATTTCACATTAATACAATTAAAATTTTACAAATATTTTACATACAATTACAATTTTAGAATTTTACATACAATTACAATTACAATTACAATTTTACAATTACAATCAATTCACAGTAATACAATTAAATTTTTACAAATATTTTACATAGAATTATAATTACAATTACAATTACAATTTTACAAATTTACATATATACCGTTACAATTGCAATTTTAGAATTTTACATACAATTAGAATTACAAATATTACAATTTTACAATATCATGATCATTTAATATTAAATTAATTAATAAACAGCACGTTTATGATAACCATCATACAAACATCATATTTGACCAAAAAACACATTCAAAATCGCTAACATCATCGTGATCATGATCCTCTAACAAAATACAGTTAACATTATATATTAACATCATCACCACACAAACATTAAATATACATCCCATGTGAAATAACTGCTATCACATACACATCTATCTACAATATGCACATTAAATGAAGTACATATCATACATGACCTAACAATATACACATCATGATGATCACCAACATGTAGATTAAGTACAACTGCAACATGAACATAAAATACATGGATCATATATATATATATATATATATATATATATATATATATAGAGAGAGAGAGAGAGAGAGAGAGAGAGAGAGAGAGAGAGAGAGAGAGAGAGAGAGATAACTGAATAATATCAAAAATATACAACTGTATTATAAATGTCATGGATCAGCTGGTGGTACATCATCAATAGCAGTACTAGTAGAGGCTTGCTCAGTCAATGGTGCAGCGTCGATGGTCGATGGTCCAGACTGCTCATGATCATATATATATATATAGAGAGAGAGAGATATATATATATATAACTGAATAATATCAAAAATATACAACTGTAATATAAATGTCATGGATCAGCTGGTGGTACATCATCAATAGCAGTACTAGTAGAGGCTTGCTCAGTCAATGGTGTAGCGTCGATGGTCGATGGTCCAGCCTGCTCATGATCATAAGTACTGTGAATGCTACAGGATGTTGACTGGATGTGGACGATGGTCCAGCTTGCTCTCCATGATGATTGTTGTTCGATGCTAGTGGAGGCTGCTCATCTGGCACGGCGCGAGATGAACAATCATCAAATGATGAGTCACTCCTCGCGGACTGTCGATCACGTGTTGTGTCTCGACCATGCCTATAACATGCAATGGTCCTCCTCAGCCACATAACTAAGGTCGTAGCTCCTACGACATACCGCATCAGGTTGTATATGTCATGCGACATGCCTATCCACATATGTAACAGCCTACCATCAGCCTGTATGTCTCTCATATTAACGGGCCTGATGCTCACCTCAATAATCAATGCAGTGAGTTGGTATCCCAACTCCATCCTATATCTTCTATCAAGCCGACCGCACCTAGAAAAAGGCAGTATCGACGCACCAGCAGGAGTAGGTCTCTCTACACCAGCCTCTACATGATCATCGACATCTGGCATGCCCTGATCGTCATCAGGATCCACACTTGGATCATGTGGTAGTGTCGGCATGTCCTCGCCATCAAAAGACCCAATTTTTGCAAAACATATAAAAGTACACAACAATAATTAGACAATTTCATTACACAATTTAATAAAAACAAGTTAAAGAACATGTTATAATAAATTCAAATAAAACAGTAATATTACCTCTATCATCGGGCGGCTCATCAGTTGTGAGGAGGATGTTGGAACACCCTCGCCAATCCAAACCCACATAAGGACAGGGGACAATAATGAAGGGATGCTCATCAACACTGGCTAGAAACTTCAATGCATCATTCGATATCCTCGCTAGAAACACAATCTCGCCCTTCTTGTGCATCATATGCCCCCACATGTGCATCTGTGCCTCGAACATTGGCCTACAAGGTTGTAGAACAAAAGTAGGCCTTGTCTTTGGAAACCTCTCAAAAAATAAACATAAAATCTCTAAAGCAAAAGGGAATTTGACCCTCCCTTATGCATGAACATGACATCTATCTAAGGCTGTACAGAACTACTGCAAAAAAATGGTAGACCACCTGACAAGTCGTGGCTCATGTACTAAAGAATCAAAATAATATAGAAGCGAGCAACTAATGCGTTTCCTGTCACTGGTGTTGTGTGAAATGGTCTAAATGAGAAGTGAGAGGCACCTCACCTCCTGACTACCAAATGCACCAATACGTAACTAACCTCTGGAGACCTGAAAATATGAAGGAGATAGTATATTTGCTCCAATGTATCTTTGGGAGTACACTAACTGACTCCCTGCTACATAGCCAACTGGAACCTATAGGAATGAGAAAAAATCCATCCCTCTCCTCGATATCCCTGCAATGAAATATATATCCTCCTCAGTGGGCGCATACCACTAGGTACGACCAACCCAAAAAGCCTGTCAATTGGCATTCCACCTGCAAATAAGATGTCTCAAAAACAAACCATGGCCCTTTAGGGAAGTAGCCTCCTCATATAACTTGAGGAGGCCTACCTGCCTTAGGAGCCCCTAGGTAACTACTATAATAGGGCGAGGGTACACATCTCTCTCCCTCTCTCATGCCTCCCACAGGCGAACCATGTTATACTGTTCTACCTGTTGTTGTTGTTGTTCCCCCTCTTCTCTCCATTCATGTCTCTAAATGATTGACATATTAAATACATTTTTTTATTAAATGAGACATGTATTCAGAAATATACATATATAATTTTTTTTTGAAAAACAAAAAAAAAACAACTGGTGCGCTGAAAAAAAAAAGGCATGCACCGGTCCCAGTGCATATTTTTATCGAGCGCACCAGCATCGATGCTCCTAAAAATTTGCAGTAGCACTATAACTATAGGTTCTTTGATGTACCATAGGGGTATATCATCCCCACTGGAGCCATTCTTATCACTCATTATTTTAAACAATTCTGTTTATAGGGTTCATGCAGTCTCATAATTCATTTTCATGAAATGACTAAAAACCTGCATTTGGTGATGTCTACCCTAAGTCTAAAACCCAGCTCAAACCATGTCATATCATTCAAATATACCTCACCTCATTTAGTTCTCATTCCCATGCTTTTAAATCACAAAATAATTCACTTGTGTTTTACACAGTTTCATAGCAAATTATATGGTAAATCGGAAATTTTTGCTACCAAACTGAGTTTTTCCTGCAACGAGTGTCAGAGCAGTGTGAAGTGTAAAATTTGATGGATGAAGACAAAGGTGAGGTCAGTTAAGTTAATTTTTCATAATTCTCAAGCATGCAATATAATATTTGTCTCATCATTGTTTTTTGTGGTCACGTGTGTCATCATCCTCCCTCAAGTTGTCAAATTACTTTTTTTTTTAATCACCCAAACTCCTCTCTGATGGTTACCCTTCAACCATTGCATGTATCAATTATTTTTCACCTTGGAAGAGTCTATCCCATTGCAAAGCAACTCTTTGTCAATTTGTTTCTTTACAGGTGTCACATGTTTAAGAAGGAAGCTTGGTTATAAAGGAAGATGGCCATGAATGAGAAAGCATACAAAGGAGGCTCTATGCTTAGATAGAATCCCATGGACATTGAGCTATTCATGGAGGGCCCTTGCTTTTCTGAAACATTCATCAATTCAGGTTGCTTGCATTTCTGCTGGAGCTACAAGAGAATTTGTTGTGTTTTTGGACTCTGTGAGCAGTAAATTTCAAAATAAGATTATGGATGAAAAAATATAAATTCGGAAATACTGAGAGATTTTATTTTCAAGCACAAAACAAGGAAACATAATCTCCTTCACTTTTCTCACAGGTGCTACCAGCTTGGAGATTCGAAGATGTCTCTGGGATCTATTTTCAGAATCCAGAATTTTCCTGTTTTATACATGTTTTTCTAATGCAAATTCTCGACAACTGGAGATGGTTTTCAAACAAATAAGAGAGTTTTTTCTTCAAAACATTATGATTCACAAAAACCTCCTCCCATTTTGCAACATCTATCAAGGATAGGGATATAGGAGCTCATCTCTGAACCCTATTGTTGCAGAAAAAATAGAGTCATTTTATTGGTAGATTAACTTGCTAAAGGTGAAAATGATGCTTTTTGAAGAGGGGAAGAGGCAAGTTTTCCTTATCATATTTCATCATATCAATTTTTAGACCTACAAGTAAAATTTTGATGAAAAAGGGATAATTTTTATTTTTCTCCATAATCAAGTAGTTTCGTAAGAAGTTCCAAGCTTGAAGGCCAAAAAATGCTACGAAATTTCTGAAGAGTGTTTTTTATCTCCAAAAACAGTTTTATGAAGGTTCAAGGAGGGAGGTTGATGGTATTTACCTATTTTGACCTAAAAAACATTATTTGACCAGTAGAGGTGGCAGAAGGAAAGGTTAAAGGACAAAAATAACCTTGCTACAAAACCACCTAAGATGCTTTGTTTTGTAGTGAAGTGTTTTTAAAGAGTTTTTTGAAGGTTTCAAAGTGTTTTGAAGCTCAGCCAACCACGTGGAGGTATTAAAGGATATCAGTGGAACATTCTAACAAATATTTGGCCTTCGAAAAAACTATCTTCTTCACCAACTCAGTAAAGGATAGTCAGCAAATGTCATGCCATCATTTCCTTAAAAATAGGATGACTATTTTTAGTTCAGTGAGGGAATTTATTCTTTGATGATGGATAGTGCCATTTGAGCACCTAACTAATTTTGATGTAATTACGCAATCCTTTAGTTAGTAGTTGTAATAAATATAATAAGAGTCCTATTAGGAGAATAAATCTTAAAGGGATAGATGTCTTTTTATGATTCCAGAAATAAAGTGTCAGTTATGATTAGCTGTCAAGGTGAAGGTTCGATAATCCAGAATCCTATGTAATGTAAAATAAGTCTATTTATATATATAATATTGAATATCAAAGGGTTGGAGCACTCTTTTGACACATCTATTGTTGTAAATTTTCTTCATATCAGTAATAGAAAGACAGTGACTATTTCCTGCTTCACCTGAGATTCGTGATGTGTTTCAATGGCTTTATGTGTTTTTTTTATATCTTGCTTCTAGTAGTCTTGATGTTAAATTACTCAAAATTCATGTCATACATGCTCTGACTGCCTTTTATCATTGAGTTACTGATTATTCCCATGTGTTAATGTTTTTCTATCATTGAGACAAAAAAAGCCTCATCTTCCATAAGTAGGAATGCTTGTCTTTGATTTCCTTTTACTGACTCCATAAGCCCAATGGTAGTTGAATCTTCCTCATTTTTCACCTACAATCACATACACTAAAACACTCAAGGAGTTAGCCATATGTTTTAAGACCTAATTGAGTAAATCCTTTGATAAGTTAAGAGAGCCCTCTCAGACTGAAGCGGCTAATCTTCAGTGAAAAGTTGGTTTGAAATAGTTACTCCAAGTTGACCATTGAAGCAACCCAACAGGAACTCAATTTGGTGATAACAAAAGTTACACATCTATGGAACATTGTGCCGCCACGTGTCTTATGAGTTTGTGGAATAATTTTCTCACCCCACAGGTCCTCAAATTTCAAGTGAATTATATCACTGGAAATACCTATTCAATACCTCAAATGGGTCTTTGACGAAATTTGATTTCATCACCTGTAGCAGAAGTTATCAGCAAAGTTGCAACAATAGGTCCATTTTAACCAAGATCTGGATCAGAAAGTCCCTTAGGTAATGTATGAGATTTATCACAAGATATAAAGTAAAAGGGAAATCATGTTTTTTTTCCTCCTACAACCTTAAAATGATTCTCACCCTCTCTCTAGCGAATGATAAAGTCTTAACCTAAAACCTACCATATTATTAATATCTTTAATGCTAGGAGAAAGTGAGACTCAATCCATTTTAATTTTTTTATGTGATCACCATGTGGCTTCTTATATGGCTGAAGAAAAAATAATGCTTGAGATATGTAGAAGGAGATCATTAATACAATAGGTTTCCTTTTCCAATGAGAATAACTATGCATACCTACTCTCCTCATAGCTGCAGTTTAAATTTTTTGAACCTTATAATACATATCTTTAAACTCATGCCCATGAGTACAACCATGAATGGGACTTTCTTGAGCCATCATTCACATGTGAATGTTTTGAAATACACAAAGGAAGGTTCACAAATTCAATGCATTTATGATATAATTTATAGGTGATAGATTATGATCTTCATTTTAGTTTGATTCTATTGCTCATGATTTCCTAGTTGATGATGACGAACCGAGGATCCTAATTAGTATTATGACTTGATAAATAGTTCATTCACTCCATATTTAATTACATAAGGAGGAAAAACTCTATTCATCTAGCATATTGTTAATCATTCAAGTTACATATGAGTCGATTACTTAAGTTTAAGCTTTGTCCTTTACTTTGCATTGAGAGAAATATTTATTCTTCCCTTCCAAAATTTGTGACTAATGAGTTGACCACCATACTAGCTCTTACCCTATCTCATAGATTCATTATGTAGCCCAATTAAAATCCCTTATCTTGCAAGCATGCATTAGAACAAGTGTGAACTACCTCCATGACTAGGATCTAGCAATGTTAAAGGTTTTTTGAAAGCTATTCGTACCATTCCCCACGTTGGCTACAATGACTCCCATTTAGGGCACCAATATATTATTCCTTGCTAACTATTTACATGAGTTAATTAATCTTGTAATATTTCCAAAGGTTTAGCTAAAGTCGTTTGGATAACTACTTTTTCTCCTCCCCGTGTGGGATCAATTCTTGAAAAGTGACATCTTATCCCATTGTGATAAGGCTATAAGGGTAGATAATCCCAGGGACAAAGTTCCACTCCAGTGTACTTCAAGATTCTTTGGCTCTTGCTAAGTCACAAGTTATTGGTATATCTAGCTTGTGATTTTTTGGATATACCTGCGGGTTATAATGGTAGTTAGTAGGTTTGATCTCAATCCTAACCTAGATTAGTGTAATGTAATATCGCCAAATGGGAAAATGACAGTAATACAAGCAAAAATAGACTAAAACTACAACAAAATTAAATACACCATCAATACATGAAAAACTGAAGCCAAAAGATGAGCTGAGCCATTTTATTAATGTCGAGGATTGAGTACAAAAGAGGTGTTGGAATAGGTGCACCTGGGGCTACTCAAGGCAGGTTTGAATACTTCTCAAACAAAGTTGAAATGAATCTCTACAATTGGATCTGCGTGACTCTGGTGTTGCGCTAATTTGCTCAGAAATGTTTTTGATGGATGACTTAGGACGGTTGGTTGGGTTGATTCCACTGCTCAGAAAATACTGGGTTTTTAACCTCAGACTCTACTCACAAAACCCACAAAAATGTGCGAAGGAATTGGACAAATGTTGACCCTAGAATTTTGGCCCTATTTCCCCTAGCTCCTCTAGTTGAGTTAGGGTCTTTGTTTGACACCTAAAACATGCCCAGAAAATTTTTCCAAATTAATCTTGGCTTCTCCTCAATAAACCCAGGAAAACCCAGAAAGGGTTCATCCTAGTTTTGACCTCGGAAATTGACCCTCTTGGGCTTGGATCACCCAACTACTGGGAAATTTGACTCCTCATTGGAACTGCTGGTATATGTCTCCAAAATGATACCAAAATCCATGGTAGGAGGTGGCTAGCCTCCCCTCCAATTCCTTCGATTGAAATCCTCCTCTCCCACACTTCTGACACTTCCTCTAGACTACATTGTGTAGTCTCTACTGCCCCTACACAGTCCTTAAGGGACTACGCACTCATGTTGTTGCTGCTATGTCCTCGCCAAAATTGTGGAACTATTCTACTGAGCAGGCACTTGAAGTCCCCCGAGGTAGAGGTTGAGATCTCCGCCTCAAGATCCTGTGTGCAAACCAACACGATAGACTTGGCACCCGATACAAGTGTGCTATGTCAAGATGACAATAAAAATAGAAGATGAATGAATGAGGAGATGAGTTTCCTTCACTTACTTTTATCAATTAAGTCCCTAATGTTCCCTTAGGCCCACCATGTACTGCGGAGTCCCCTCATCCAGCAACTCACTGAGATGCCCCCATAGAGCCTCTCCCACGCTGCCATCTTGGGAGTTGCCTCCAAATCAAATGTTGGCCACATGGACCCCACTAAGGCCACAATTTTTCCTTGTGAACTATAGGAGTAAGTTGTAGCTTTTCCCTTAATTATTAATTATGGGTCCTGACCCACCTTATTTGTGCTTGAAATTAGGAACATAAAAAATTATCAAAATTTAATATTCTAATTAGAAGAATTGCTAATTGGGGATATTACAGTCCTCCCCGCCCAAAAATTGATTATCCTCAAGAAATTCCTGAATAAGCATCCTCTCTAGATGATGCTCCCCACTGTCACAGCAAAGATGTGCCAGGGTCCGAGATGCGCCACTGAATCATCCTTGACTTGTGCATCTCCCTGATATGAAGGGACCCCTCAATACCTGGATCCCAAACAATCATGTCCAACATGAAGCTCCCCTTGTTCCACCCACCATCCTACTGAGAAGAAGTAGCAGGAGCCATATGAACACTATTAGTGAGTAGGGAATCATGATAGTATGGAACTATGCTCAACTCCTCATGAATTTTCCCTACCAAGTAGTCTATCCCATGCACTCCAAGAGTAAACCCTCAAATATACCACCTAATCCATGCAGAGATAGCATCCCGTTCACATGAGCCCCTCCTACTATCATCCTGCTGACCAAAATTCCATGCTAATTAAATTCCCCACTCCATCTGTGACTCGCTAAAGCCCAATGGAATATCTACATGATCTCCCCATGTAGTATACAGCTCATCCCTAAAGGTTATCGAGTTGTGTAGAGTCGTAATTCTTGGGTCCCCTACTAATCTCAGAGAGGTGCCACCATGCTGACGTTGCACCACTCTGACTATGAGATACTCCCCATCATGCGCGGATTGTATCCCTCACTCTTGGGGCCTTGTGGAAAAAAATTTATGAAGGCCAAGCTCTTCCTACCCTGGCATCTCCTTGATGTCGATATCTACCCCTCCACTTCCAATCATGACCCTGAGCAACAACATGATAATTATGCCTCACCACATAGTGGAGGTATTAGTGCTCCCCCATGTGTCAAAACCAAGGTGGATTAGATCACCCTCTGCCATGTCCTTGCTCATCACATAGTGGAGTGATCCACTTGGCCAATAGATGCCTGGATTCCCCAACCATACTGGGAGATCACAACTCCCACTCCTCACAGGATGTCATTGTGTAGCTCTACTACTTGCTAGAACCCATCTAACCCTCATCTCTGACCCCTGTATGTATCCCCTGGCTAGACCCCAAGTATCAAGAGTCTATCCCACACATGCGTACCTGCCCTGCTCTTTCCAGACCACGTAGTGAAATCTTCCATCCGAACTCCTGATGATACGCCTAGACACTGCTCAGAATTTGGGTACCCTCCTGTCGACGAAGTCTACCATCCACCATCCCTCAAATTTGAGCCTAGGGGCCAAACATACGCTACCTTGGAATTCAACCATGTCATCCCTAAGCATGTACCCGTCAAATCGTGCACCTAGCAAGTGTCTCAACTAGAGAGTCTCCTCCCAGCTCATGGCATGTGGTATCTCATCCAACTTCCTTGGGTGAGCCTCCCATGCCCTGTTGCCTGAATGGAGAGTGTCAAGGGGCACCAACCAAACACTTCGCAACCGTAAGCAACACTGGAGGATGATAGGTGGGTATGTCCCAAAGGGTATGATCAAGAGTCTACCTCAATGCTCAAGAGTAATCCTATGGATGACACTCTCTCTGCCTCAAATCTTCTCATAACACCCTCGTAGCCCTATCCCCGCTAAACACGGTGTCTCTAGATGCTCAACAAGATCCTCATCAATCCTAGGTGAGCTGCATCCTATGGTACTCCTAATTCACTTGTCCATAAGTCCCCTTAGAGGCAACGCCCGAAGAGCCCGTTGCGTCGTATCATGTGTCACTGCATACCACCAAGTGACTTCGCACTCCTTGACATGCCATTGTATGTTGAAACTTGTCCATGTACCCCACTGGTTACCCCCGGCTACGGTTATACCATCTTGTATCATCATGTATCCCTCCTATGTCATTGCACATGTCACTCCCCACATGTACCCAATGCGATGTGAGGCACTCCTACTCCAAAACGTGGTTCGACATACTACAACATACCCCCATGCATCTCCATGATGTGGGCTACATCTCCCCATCTACTCTAAAGGAATGGAGCGACCTAGATCCTCACATGCCAATGAAAACACCACTGCACCTATCCTCCATAGCTCAAGTGTCCCACATACCGATGAGAGAGCACTGTCTCTATGTAATGCCATATCTGGTGGCCTGTTGATACCACCTCCCACTACCAGCTCCTGCCAAAGTAGGCTAATCACCTTGTGACTCCATGCACAGTCAATATGCTAATATAACTCATGAAAAGTGTATTCCCCCCTATCAAACCATCCTATCACCAAGGTTGTCTGGGGCATTGATAGATATCTGAAAATGTGTGCGTCCTCAAACATCAGGTCCATCGCGCAACTACTACCACCACCTACTAACTCTATGATTTGATGGGAAATCCCACCTATATCCAAACAAAAATCTGGCCCTCGTGTCCCTTTGATGATCCATGGACTCTGCTGAAATGTGGCCACAGATGTATCCAACTACCTAACTTGATCCATGGGGTACCAGCTCAATACCTCTTGTCATCCAATCACAAAGGAGGTATCGAATGTGAAATCCTCCGTGGAAGGAACAAGCCCTCCAAGCTGGTGTGGTGCCATGCTCAACTCATGTTGCTTAGTCCTACTAACCTGGCCATCCCTTGAGTATGCCTAGGCAACTCTGCCTCCCTCAATTCAATGTGTAAGGGTGGGCTAATAATGTTTTAGTCCCTTCCAGTGTGCCTCTGGAGAAAACTATGTTGAAAGCCCAATGTGTGGTCTCTTTGTTTCCCCTCATCATGGATGGCTGCACATCCTCCTCCACCATGGACTCTATATGAGTCTCCCACTACTAAGACAACCCAACATGCAAGTTGTGATCATCGGCCAACTGTAGATGGGTATCGTTCCGAAGCTCTGTCATAGACAGATATTCCTCACCAATGGTTTTGTGCTCCACTACCTCCTCCAATATATCCATCGGGGCTACTAAAGGGAACTCCATCGGAGGTGACTCCTGCATCACACTAGGTGTGTCCTTGTGCTCCTCCTGCATGCCATTAGCCTCATGCTCAGCTGGATGGAATGCAAATGGATGCACTCCCTCCTCAATGCATTAGGGGAATTTTGAGGTCTAAAATGGGCCTCCTAAGGAAATAATAAAATAATAGCTAAACCAATAAAATAATATTTATGAATTTCCAATTCACTTTTTGCACCAAAATCCATGTAACCATAGTTAAATTCAATTCAAAAGTTGTACCAAAATAAAATTAATAAAAAACTTGTATTGATGTGACTATAAATAAGAATGAGCTTTTCAAGAAAAATTCATTATCATTGAACAACTAATGCATTTTCCCTTTGTACTTAAATAACTTAAAACAAAATATAAATATAAATTTATAAATTTTTGATTATATTATATCCTATTAATTAAAATTTATATTATTTAAATTGCATAATAACATGTAATTAATATAATATATAAATATAATATAATATAATAAATGTATAGGGATATGCATTGTTTCTTTCAATAAATATGAAATGAAAATAATATTATTTTAATCAAAAACTGTGAAACGACTTTTATTATGAGTACTTTACTTTGACTTTCAAAGTACTTAGAGCACTACCATGGTTAACTATGAGTTTGTATCCACCATTGAGAATGTGACAAGTAAGTACCTTTAACTCAAGCAATGCCACCTCAACCATTAGGGATGATGTTGTCCTCTAAAATGTGATTGGTTCTCATAAAGTGAATTATGATTGTACATTTTCCTTAGGAGGCCCTTTTAGACCTCAAAATTCCCCTAATGGTGTATGTTTTCTCTCATCTCTTCACTACCTCTTCATCCCGTATTTGTTTCATCAAGGGGGGATACCTTTCCTAACATCTCTCCCATTTGATGTGTGTTGTTAACACCCAAAAATGCGGACACTACCCTGGTCATCACGTCAATGGATAGAACTATTGGGGTAGGCTCTACTCTCTCCACTAAGATGTTAACCGACACGGTCAAATAAGTCTCCAAGATGAGTGACCCCTACGTCATGCTGGGAGTATCCACTTGCTCCCCATGATCCTGTGTAGATGGTTGCAGCCCCATAGCCTGTGAAACTCTAGTGCCTCTTATATAGGGAAGAGGATAGATCTCATTTAATGCCTTCATCAATTCGGTCAATAAATTTTGGTAATTAAATCCTCATTGTGCCATGGTTGTCTATGGTTTAACCCGTCATTGTGTATACATGCACAAATCTTTCATAATCTAATTGGTTACCCCACAACTGGCCAAGATCATGGCTCTGATACAACTGTAATATCCCCAAATGGGAAGATGATAGTAATACAAGCAACAATAGACTAAAACTACAACAAAACTAAATACACCATCAATGCATGAAAAACTGAAGCCAAAAGATGAGATGAGCCATTTTATTAATGTCAGGGATTGAGTACAAAATAGGTGCTAGAATAGGTGCACCTTGGTCTACTCAAGGCAGGATGGAATACTTCTCAACCCAAGCTGAAATGACTCTTTGCAACTAGTTCTACATGGCTTTGGTTCCGCACTAATCTACCCAAAAATGTTGCTGCTAGATGACTTCGAACGACTGGTTGGGCTACTTTCATTACTCAGAAAATATCGAGCTTTTAACCCTGGATTTTACTCACAAAACCCACAAAACCCCATGAAGGAAATGGCTAAATATTAACCCCGGAAATTCGGCCCTATTTCCCCTAGCTCCTTTAGTTGATGGCTGAGTTAGGGTCTCTATTTGACACCTCAAACCTACCAAGAAAATTATTCCAAATTAATGTTGGTTTCTCCTCAATAAACCCAGAAAGGGTTCATCCTAGTTTTGACCTCGAAAATTGACCCTCTTGGGCTTGGCTCACCCAACTGCTGGAATTCGACTCTTGGATGGAACTTCTAGTAGATGTCTCCAAAATGCTGCCAGAATCCCTGGTAGGAGGTGTCTAGCCTCCCCTCAAAATCCTTCAGCTGAAATCCTCTTCTCTCCCACACTCCTAGCACTTCCTCTAGACTTCACTATGAAATCACTGCGCAGTCTCTGCTGCCCCTACGCAGTCCTGAAGGGACTACACACTCCTATTGCTACTGTTATGTCAACTCCTCACCAAAATAATAGAATTCCTCTCTTGATAGGGCACTCAAAGTCCCCCGAGGTAGAGGTTGAGATCTTTGCCAGAAGATCTCGTGTGCTAAACAGCACTGCAAACTTGGCACCCGCCACAAGCGTGCTATGTCAAGATGAAAATCAAGATAGAAGATGAATGAATGAGGAAATGAGCTTCCTTCACTTCCTTTTATCAATTGAGCCCCCAACGTTCCCTTGGGCCCACCATGGACTGTGCAGTACCCTCATCCAACCACTCACTGCGCTGCCCCCATAGAGCCTCTCCCACACTGCCACCTAGGGATTTGCCTCCAAATCGAATGCAGGCCACATGGAGCCCACTAAGGCCATAATTTTTCCTTGTGAACTATAGGAGTAGGTTGTAGTTTTTCCCTCAATTATTAATTATGGGTCCCGACCCACCTTATTTATGCTTGACATTAGAAACATTAAAATTTATCAAAAATTAATATTCTAATTAGCAGAATTTCTAATTGGGGATATTACATGTAATGAATTAATTATTCCCATGGTTAAAAAAACATCTCCAAATTTTAATGACCAATTCTTTGGCTATCTTGTAAATCACGAATTGGACTCGGCTTTCACACTACACTTTTAAAATGAAATTCTTTTATTTTTATCATTGGAATCACATCATGGTGTAGGATAACTCCCAATTGTTCTTTATGATGTCAAATTACATTGTATGACATGTTTGTTAACAAGTAATTCATTAACAAAAATTTGAGGCCTAAATTAGACCTCTTAAAGAAAATAATAAAATATTAGTTAAAATAATAAAATAAGAAATATGAATTTTCAAAAGAAAAGAAATACTACTACTTTTTTATAATCAAAATTTCCACTTATCTCCTTACATGTTTACTCAAATTTCAACATTAGGAATTCTCTAGATGTAGAAATAAATTCCACATCCAATGAGTATTAACTATGCTTACTTTTGATAGATCGGAAAAGAGATAAACTAGAAATACATAAAAAATACATTATTCTTTTTTAGAAAGACATTTGTTTTCATGTATATCCAATTTATCTCACTATGTGTCTATCATAGTGAGTGGTTGTTGGATGTGGAATCTAATCCCACATCCAACAAGTACTTACACTTGAAATTTGAGTATTTACCTATAGTGAGATAAGTCAAATATATGACTAAAAAGTAAGTTTATTCCTTTCTGTCAAATAATATCTACTCTTGTAAATGATATCATGATCTTGAATCCTATTGGTTATTTTAGAGTTGATTTTAATAGTAATTTTTTTAAGTCCCATTTTTCCCTCAAAATCCCCCTAATGTTTATACCTTTTAATACACCATTGAAATTGCATATACTATGAATTTTTAAACAAACAAATAATGTTTGAAAAATAAGTTATTACATATTTGGAGTACAACCATGAAAAAGTGGAAGTGGTCAAATAAGAAGGAGGATAAAGAACCCATTGCAATGGAAATTATCCTAATATACAACTACATTGATCATAGCATTCGGCATCTCATATAACTAGACCCTTGCAAATATGTTTAAGGCATATATAAGAGCCATTTAAACAACATAATTATGTTTTTGTGTTAACAATAGTGAAGCCATTATGGTTTAGCTCTCATAATTTCATAGAATTGCAACTAGAGAATAAAATTTTTGTTTTCCCCAATTTTCAAAAATGTTTAATCCAATGGAAAAAATAACAAGGAATGAAACATCTATTCAAATAAGGGGACTTGGATTAGTTCCTAGAAACCTCACATGTTTAGTACTATATACAAGTTTTCAACCCCTTAGATAATGCTAGACAAAAGCTTTATGCAAGCATCCATAAATAGATATAACTCGGTGAAAGTGATTGATCATTTGTGAGGAGGATAAAATTCATTTTGAAAAATCCTATCAAACACATCAGATTGATCAATTACAAGAGCACATTAGAGATGTGATAATGTTGGTAAAGATGCTTTATATTTGGAAGACTTGTACACGAGTGGACAAGCACTTGGTTTCCTTGATACACGATGCATTCATTAATAAATATGCACTCAAATTGTTGGGAATTATATCAGAAACCATCAAAAATGTTTTCAAGCAATGCCTAGAGAATTCATGGAATGCATCTCCCTAATTCCACATGGAAACATTCCTAGTCAATGCAGTTTTTTCTAAGAAATCATTTCTAGAGTTGTGTGACATGTGACATCCTTTCCATCCACCTCTTCTAATGCATAATCAAAACTACGCAAGCATAAATATTAAATAATTATGAGTATCTCTATGGAATATTCTTGGTTTCCTTAAACAAACTTGTTTTTGACAAGCCATGCAAAAGGTTCTCGAAGGAATCTCTTCAAGTATTAGGAAATATTGGTTATTGGTATGTTACCTTCGCATTTATGCAAGTACACTCCAACTCCAATATATTTCCAAAGCATGTTTTAGAAAAATTGGTAATCTAGAAATATCATACTAGACAATAAAATTCAGGTCAATTTCACATTGAAAGAAAACAAGTGCTTATTCCCAATGTATACTCATATGGCGGGGGTATTCACTAATAAGTTTTTGGTAGCATTAGAGCTAAACAACATGATATATTTTTTAAATTGCATCATGGATCATTTAAATTCCTAAGATGATTAATCATGTAAAGTAGAAATGCCTCACTTGATCATATTGTCACCAAGTTTTTCTTGAAGAAGAATTATGCATGTGAATGGTTAATATTTATGTGATGCAAGGAGGAAGCATAGTGTGGTGGAATAAGAAAAGGTAAGATTGGATCCATTTAGACATATCTTCGACCTTATGGGAGCCTCATATCTTAGGCTTTTATCCATTGGATTGAGAGACACTCAAACATTAGAGATGGAAAAAGTACTAGACACTTTAGGTATCCATTAGGCTAGAAGAGGATCAAAGGAATGCAGGTTGGAAGGAAACCATAATGGTAGTATCAAGGACATAGGATCACTTAGTCTCAAACATTGAAACTCCTAATAATATAGCAATTTACACTTAACAACAACATAAGAAAATCAAGAAAAGTAACTATCAAGGTGGTTAGTAAGCAACAAACTTAGGCTTGGTAGTCTAACATCCTCCAACAATAAAACATTAACCTCATTCCAAACTTGTCAATGATTACATATGATGAGTATCCATCAATGACACTTGGAAATTTTTCATCTTATAGGAAGAGGAAGGCCATCACCATGCAAGCTCTTAAGTGAAATAAGTTTGATGACAACCAAGTGGTAACTAAAATTATATAGGCTATAATGGTAGACGCATTATGAGTAATACTTCCATACTATTTTTGGTGAGGCTGTTTTCCATATCATGGAGTAAAACAGATGGCTCAAAGAAGGCATTGGTGGGCTAGAGTATTAAGTAAAGTATTTTTTTCCAAAGAAAAAACCTAGTTTTTATTTCCAAGGAAGAACAAAATTATAGAAATAGACGCCATATATGCTCCTTGATGCAGGGGAATTAGACACTAGCCAGCAATGTAGGAGGTTTTTCCACATGTTGTGGCTAGGAGGGTTCGAAATCCTTGAATTGTAACAGCTAGGTGTCAATACCTCAGCTGACTATTTTTATTTAGATTAGTTAGGATTGGTAGAAGTCGAATAGTTGGATTCGATCCATCTGTCAGTTCAGTTATTTGAATAAGTTGTAATTAGACCTTTGATTTCTATAACGATCCTCTCAGAGGAACCGAAGAGTCATATATTGATGTATATAAGTTGTATTCCTCGGATGCATTGAGGAGGAGGAGGAAGAGAGAGATTTCTGCAATAAAATCTGTGTATTAACAATTGCTTCCAATTAAATGAATTTCAGTTCCCATTGATTATCTAATTGTCTTGAGTCATTATTTGTGAGGAAATTCGTTTGATTGTGAGGTGATTGAACATTGTCTTGTGTATAACTATTGAACTGATATTGTGTGCAGAATTTTGGTGAATCAAGTCACGACGAAACCTCTATAATTCTCTGTATGTTTCTTTCTCTCTAATTTTTCGAGTGAGTGAAGAAATCCCATGTGTAGGCAAGGTCTGTTAATAATGGCGAATCCCGTTTAATAAAGAGATGAATACGTTTATTGTTAATTGAAGTCCGGAACCGGGACTAAACCCTAAGTTAGTAAACGAAGAGGATAAAAGAATAGCGCAAACCAAACTTACACCCGTGCTCAAGCACTGTACCAAACCTGCGAGTGGATTTGCAAGCCGGGTTTCCCATATCGCACCGCTTTTGGGTGAGTAAGCGGTATTTTCTGTTTGCGAGCGATTCCATAGGGAATGTGACACATGGTGAGGTGGACCCACGGAAAACCGCTATCATAACACGCCATCGCACATTATCATTCGACCAGGGAAGCCGAGCGATATTGTGGAGAGCCGTTGATTTGGGAAGGGGCCATCAGACGGTAGTTGGTTGATAAAGATGCGCAGAAGATAACCAGGTACGGTACGAGCATTTGATTGGGCCGTCGATTACGTATGTGGGGCCGGAACCGAAGGTCTATTTAAAAATCATTTATTCAAAAAGGCGTTGGTTATTGATATAAAGCTCAATTATATAATTTAATTGCCAAAGGTTGTGGATAATGTTTATTTATCAAATTCCACAAATTTGATAAATAAATTTCCGAGAAAGAGGAAGTAGACCACGTGGACAAAGAACGGGGTTTTAGAACAGAAATGCTGACAGAGCCACGCTACAGTTGACCAAACTCTCCTCAGGGAGACTTTCAGACTTCATTGTCGTCAATTGTGGTATCAGAGCTGTTGTTTTCGAGTTGTTTTTGCAGAGAGCTGACATGGCAATCTGAATTGGTAGAGGTGCTGGCAGAAGGAGACATGTTGCCAACGAAGAGGTGTTGGAGATTTTGCAGAGGTTCGAAGCCAGAGTGGATGCCGTGGAGCGAAGACAGACCAAAGATCCTGAAGACATCAGCGAACCTGAAACAGAGGAAGCGGAAGAAAATGTTGAGATTCCTCCTGACATGAGGCTCCTTAGAACTGTTCTGGGGTCTGCAGTTAAGCCCAGAATTGAAGTGTCGAGTTATGCAGGGGAACTGAATCCAAAGGAACTGGTGGACTGGATAAACGAAATGAATAAGTGCTTCGATTATGAAGAAATAAGTGAAGATAAAAAGATCAAGTTTGCGGTGACAAAGCTGAAAGTACATGCTGCACTTTGGTGGGACGGAGTGCAGGCAAAAAGGAGGAGAGTTGGCAAGCAACCTATCAAGAGCTGGACCATAATGATGGCTAAATTAAAAGGTAAATTCTTGCCTAGTGATTATCAGCTGACATTGTATAAGCAAATGCAGAACCTGAGACAAAGGTTGCTGACAGTAAAAGAATACACAGAGGAATTCTACAGAGTAAGCATAAGGGCTGGGCAATTCCAAGACACACCAGAGAAGACTGCCAGATATGTGAATGGTCTCAAGCTAGAGATCCAAGATGAGATTGGTCTTCTTTCTCCTAAGATAGTGGAAGAGGCCTATCAGATGGCCTTGAAAGCAAAGGAGAAACTCCTAAGGAAATAGTCTGCCAAGAAGAGAGGTACTTTCTGTGGAAAGGGAAGTCAGGGTGGTAGAGGAAAGCCTACTACACCCAGGGATGGAGCTAACAGTAGCTCACCTCAGAATGCATCTACAAAGGAAGATTCAAGGGGCAGAAGGGGTCCTTACAGAGGAAAAGGAAGAGGAGTCATAGACATAGGAAGAGGTAGAGATTTGAGGTGTTATATATGTCAGCAAGTGGGACATAAGCACTATGAGTGTCCAGAGAATGTGGGTGCTAGACCAAGAAATGTTGTTGTTGCCCAAGCTGGAGAAGAGACAGAAATTGAAGAATAAATTCTTCCAGAGAGGGGAGAGTCCTTGGTGTTAAATAAGGTCTTTTTGAAGCAAACCAAAGAGGCCACTGAGCCTGCACAAAGGAATACTTTGTTTAGGTGCATATGCAAAGTCCAAGGGAAATGCTGCCAACTAGTCATTGATAGTGGCAGCATGAACAATCTGGTTTCCACTGAGGTAATAGAAAAATTGAAGTTGAAGACAAGGGAGCATCCAACTCCCTACAGGGTGTCCTGGCTGCATAAAGGGCACCAGCTGGTTGTAAAGGAACAGTGTGAGATAGAGCTACAAATGGGAAAATATAAAGATTTGGTCCTGTGTGATGTAATGCCCATGGATGTGTGTCATATACTGCTGGGTAGAACTTGGCAGTTTGACAGAGCAGCAGTGCATGATGGCAAGAAGAACACTTACAAGTTCTCCAAAGATGGGGTACACCATACATTGATACCCATGGAAGAAGGAGAGCCATCCAGCAGAGTGATTGATCTAAAGACCTTGTTGCTGAGCTGGAAGGAATACCTGCAGCAGATAGAAGAAGAAGAGGTAAGTTTTGCTTTAGTTTGCAAACCTAAAGTAGTTCTTACTTCTACAAAGATTTCTGATTTTCCAGTAGAAATCCAAGAGATGTTAGAGGATTATTGTGACATTATTGTCGATGATTTACCTGATGAGCTGCCACCTGTGAGAAAGATCAGTCATCAGATAGATTTTATCCCTGGTTCAAATCTGCCAAATAAGGCAGCCTACAGAATGATTCCCAAGGAAAATGAGGAAATCAGGAGACAAGTACAGGAGTTGGTGGACAAGGGGTTGATTAGAGAAAGTTTGATTCCATGTGCAGTACCAGCAGTATTGAGCCCAAAGAAAGATGGAGGCTGGAGGATGTGTATTGATTCCAAAGCAATCAATAAGATCACAATCAGGTACATACTCCCTTTGCCCAGAGTTGAGGATTTGATGGATTGTTTGAGTGGTGCTAAATATTTCTCAAATATAGATTTAAAAAGTGGATACCATCAGATTAGAATAAGAGAGGGTGATGAGTGGAAAACTGCCTTTAAAACAAATGAATGACTGTATGAATGGATGGTAATGCCTTTTGGGTTGTCAAATGCACCTAGCACTTTTATGAGACTTATGAATGAAGTATTGAAAGAATTCATTTGTAAATTTGTGATAGTGTATCTGGATGATATATTAGTTTTCAGCAGAACTAAAGAAGAACATTTAAGGCATCTTAATCATGTCTTGAAGAAGTTGCACCAAGAGAAACTGCTGATAAATTTGAAGAAATGCTCATTCGTGAAGGAAGAGTTGGTGTATTTGGGTTTTGTTGTTTCTGCAGAAGGATTGAAGATGGACCCAGAAAAGGTTAAGGCAATTGTGGAGTGGCCTTCACCCAGGAATGTTTTGAGGTAAGAAGTTTCCATGGACTTGCTAGTTTTTACAGAAAGTTTATAAGAAACTTTAGTAAGATCAATGCACCCATAATTGAGACAATAAAGAAGAGAAAACAACCATTTAAGTGGACTGTTGAAGCAGAAAGAAACTTTAAAGTTTTGAAGCAAAAGATAACGGAGAAGCATGTTTTGATTCTGCCTGATTTTACTAAACCATTTCAAGTAAAGTGTGATGCCAGTGGAGAGGCCATTGGAGCTGTGTTGATTCAGGATGATAGGCCTGTAGCCTATTACATTGAAAAGCTAAATGACACCAGAAGAAAGTATTCCTCTTATGAGAAGGAATTCTATGCAATTGTTCAGGCACTGAAGAAGTGGAGACATTATTTGACGTCCAGGGAATTTGTATTATATTCTGACAATCATGCTTTGCAGTATATTGTACAGCATCCAAAGTTGAAACATAAGCATGCTAAATGGGTTAAGTATCTCCAAGGTTTTAATTTTGTTTTGAAACATATAAGTGGCCAAGCCAATAAAGTAGCTAATGCTTTGAGTAGGAGGCACATGCTTGTCCAAGAAACAAATTTTGAAGTTGTAGGATTTGATTTTCTCAAAGAATTGTATAAAACAAATCCAGATTTTAAGGAAGTATTTGAGGCATGTCGTAACCCTGTTTTAACAGATAGAAGCCAGTGGCTGGATTATTTCCTGCAGGAGGACTTGTTATTCAGAAGAAGCCATCTGTGTGTACCAAGATGTTCCATGAGAGAAAATTTGATCAAAGAGAAGCATAGTGGTGGACTTGTTGGACACTTTGGTACTGATAAGACTTATGAGCAGCTGAGTCACTTCTATTACTGGCCCAAGATGAGAGCAGAAGTGGACAAGTTTGTGAAGAATTGCAAAATCTGCCAGTATGCTAAAGGAAGGAGCCAGAATGCAGGATTGTACACTCCCTTGCCTATTCCAGACAGGCCTTGGGACATGGTGAGTATGGATTTTGTTCTAGGATTTCCCAAGACTCAGAGAGGGAATGATGCAGTCTTTGTTGTGGTAGACAGATTCTCCAAAATGGCACATTTTATTCCATGCTATAAAAATAGTGATGCCACCCATGTTGCTAACTTGTTTTTCAAAGAAGTTGTTAGATTGCATGGGTTGCCCAAGAGTATTGTTTCAGACAGAGACACCAGATTTGTGGGTCACTTTTGGAGGACATTGTGGAAGAAACTTGGTACCAAACTGAGTTTCAACTCAGCCTATCATCCGCAGACTGATGGACAAACTGAGGTAGTGAATAGGAGTCTGGGAAATTTGTTGAGAATTCTTGCAGGAGAGCATCCCAAGCAGTGGGACCATATTTTTCCCCAGGCAGAATATGCATATAATGACTCACCAAACAGAAGCACAAGGCAGAGTCCATTTCATATTGTTTATGGAATGCACCCCAGAGGAATATCAGAGTTAAGAAATCTGGGAAAGGCAGAATTGAGGAGTGCAGATGGTGAGGAATTTGCTTCAGAGATCCAGGCCATACATGAACAAGTGAAACAGCAACTACAAGGCAGCAGCATCAAATACAAAAGCAGAGCAGACTTGAGCAGAAAAGAAGTTCATTTTGAAGTAGGAGATTTGGTTTTGGCACACTTGAGAAAGGAGAGATTCCCAAGGAAGCAGTATAACAAACTGAAGTTCAAAAATATTGGGCCATGCAAGATACTTAGAAAGTTTTCTGCAAATTCTTATGAGATTGAATTACCTCCTGATGTTGGAATATCTCCCATTTTTAATGTTGCAGATTTGTACAAGTATGAAAATGATGGTGCAGAAGAAAGATCAGCAGACAAGGGACGGATTGAGTGGAAAGAGCAGCTACCTCCAGCACAACCATTGCAACCAAAGAAGATATTGGACAAAAGAGTGTTCAAAAGGACCAGAAGACAAGAGTACTTTCAGTACTTAATCAAATGGAAGGAAAAGCTAGAGGAAGATGCCACTTGGATGACTGAAGGAATGTTGTAGAAGATAGGCAGATCAATGGAAGAGCTCATGGACAGGAGCCCATGAAGAAGATTTCCCTTAGGAGTCTGATGTAGGGGCATTAGACACTAGCTAGCAATGTAGAAGGTTTGTCCACATGTTGTGGCTAGGAGGGTTCGAAATACTTGAATTGTAACAGCTAGGTGTCAATACCTCAGCTGACTGTTTTTATTTAGATTAGTTAGGATTGGTAGAAGTTGAATAGTTGGATTCGATCCATCTGTCAGTTCAGTTATTTGAATAAGTTGTAATTAGACCTTTGATTTCTAGAACGGTCCTCTCAGAGGAACCGAAGAGTCACATATTGATGTATATAAGTTGTATTCCTCAGATGCATTGAGGAGGAGGAAGAGAGAGATTTCTGAAATAAAATATGTGTATTAACAATTACTTCCAGTTAAATGAATTTCAGTTCCCGTTGATTATATAACTGTCTTGAGCCGTTATTTGTGAGGAAATTCGTTTGATTGTGAGGTGATTGAACATTGTCTTGTGTATAACTGTTGAACTAATATTGTATGCATAATTTTGATGAATCAAGTCACCATGAAACCTCTGTAATTCTCTTTCTGTTTCTTTCTCTTGAATTTTCCGAGTGAGTGAAGAAATCCCGTGTGTAGGCGAGGTCTGTTAATAATGGTGAATCTCATTTAATAAAGAGATGAATTCGTTTATTGTTAATTGAAGTCCGGAACCGGGACTAAACCCTGAGTTAGTAAACGAAGCAGATAAAAGAATAGCACAAACCAGACTTACACCCGTGCTCAAGCACTGTACCAAACCCGCAAGTGGATTTGCAAGCCGGGTTGCCCATATCGCACCGCTTTTGGGTGAGTAAGTGGTATTTTCCGTTTGCGAGCGATTCCATAGGGAATGCGACACGTGGCGAGGTGGACCCACGGAAAACCGCTGTCATAGTGCACCATCGCACGTTATCGTTCAACCAGGGAAGCCGAGCGATATCGCGGAGAGCCGTTGATTTGGGAAGGGGCCATCGGATGGTAGTCGGTTGATAAAGATGCGCGAAAGATAACCAGGTACAGTACGAGCATTTGATTGGGCCGTCGATTACATATGTGGGGCCGGAACCGAAGGTCTATTTAAAAATCATTTATTCAAAAAGGCATTGGTTATTGATATAAAGCTCAATTGTATAATTTAATTGCCAAAGGTTGTGGATAACGTTTATTTATCAAATTCCACGAATTTGATAAATAAATTTCCGAGAAAGAGGAAGTAGACCATGTGGACAAAGAACGGGGTTTTAGAACAGAAATGCTAACAGAGCCACGCTACAGTTGACCAAACTCTCCTCAGGGAGACTTTCAAACTTCGTTGCCGTCACTCCTCTCACCAAAGAGCTCAGATTTCTTGACCCCCCCAAAAAAATAAAAAATGATACATTAGATACGCTACTTGTTTTTATATAATTTATGCACTATAGTGTTGTTTCCCTAACAAATTAAATAGAAAACTATAAGAGTTATTATGGATAAACGTAAACATGATCAAAGATTTCTGATATAAATAAAATCATTGAAGTCAAAGGACAATAGCTCGAGTTGTAGCTACCAGATTTATGTCCCCCTCCACTTGAATTCTATTTTGGAGACATGTTAGCTTGTGTGGAAAAAAATTGAACATGTTAAAAATCACGACGAGCAATTCTTATAAGCGTAGAGAGGCAATAAAATTTGGATATCTTGATATTGAGGTGAATAGTGGTAGTTGTTGTTATTTGATCCTAGCTCTTGATCAAAACAATTCTTCGAAGTTAACGATTCACTAGTTACCATTAAAAAAAACAAAAACATAACATCATAGAGAATTAAGTAAAGTATTTGTACAACATTTCAAAGGACAACTTGGTGGAATTTTGTTGTGTTTGCTCACATGTACTTGGTGGAATTTTGTTGTGTTTGTTGACATGTGAGAGGTTCTAGTAGTATTGGTGATACATGAATTCTTTTGCATATTCAATTATGTGAGGAATTATCTATTAGCATGATGGTAGTAAACCAATAACTAAAATACATAATTACAAATATGGAAAAGAAAAAATTACAATGAGAAGAAATTTACACTTGATAGTAACAACATAGGCATTCTCTACAAATGTGTGTTTAACCAACCAAAGTAAGAAAATTATAATATCATATGGTATCAAGCAAATAAGATTTCACTCTCAAAGATGCATTGGAAAATCTAAATGTTTTAGTCACTAGGAAATGATGAATTTTTGGTAAAAGCCTAGAGTTGGAAAAGCCATATAGGACATCAATGTTCAAAATGGAAACCAACCCTTCCCATTGCTGCAACAATATACTGAAGAGAAGAAGTAATATGTGTCATAACTCTAATAGGCATTCTCTACCCATGTGTGTTTATTCAACAAAAGTGAAACAATTATAATATCCTATGGTATTAAGCAAATAAAATTTCACTCTAAAAAATGCATTGGAATATCTAAATGTTTTGGTCACGGGGCAATGATGATTTCTTGGCAGAAGCTATGGAATTCGAAAAGGCATGTAGGACATGAATGTTCAAAATGAAAACCATTGCTGCAACAACATACCAAAGAGAAAAAGCATTATGTTTCATAAGTCCAAAATGTCACTAACTAGTTTAAAAAAAAAACCCAACGTAACCTAAATCTTTTTAATAATTTATGCCCATACATTAAACACTATTTATAATTACATGAGAGACAAATTTCACTTTATAAAATCAAGTAATATCAACGTAATATTTATTTTATAATTCTTTTGAATTACAATTAGTATATTAAGAAGTAAAAAGCATGTTGAGGGTCAAGAAAGAAAATAGAGTGTCACTTTTTGTAACTCCCTCATAGCATCCACCGTTATATATCCTCCCTTGCATACCTTTCTTAATCAATTGTAAAGGATCATTCGTGAATCGTGACCACACAATTTGAGAGCAAGATTGTGTAGCCCAAATTTCAAATGTGTAATCCAAATTTCAAGTCGCACTAAATTTGTGAAGAAGAATTATGTGATTCGCTATTTTAAGTACTTGTTTATGAATGTCTTTTTTTAAAGTTATTTTATACTAATGAATGAATAATTACGAATATATTAATTTATATAAATAAAATAAATTTAAATTGCAAAATAATATAATATAAATATGTATTTAAAATTTTAAACACTTTCATCAATTTTATTGTTTATATTTATTTTATTTTACACAATTATTAATACATTTACTATCTTAAAATATATATAAAAATTAAATAACTTAAAATAATCAAAACAATTAGTGAATACCGTAATAATAGAGTATTATTTTTGAATTGAATATTTTTATTTAATAATTAATTTGATAAGTGTGTTTTTAATGTGGCATTTATTTTGGAGAACAATTTTTAGAATTTTAATTTAGTTAGTTTAATCATATAAAATTAAATAGCTAATAAATAATAGTTATTAATTCATGGTCAACATCAAAACACTTATTTTTTGATATATTACATATTATCTAGATTTGAAAAATCATAAAAATTAACTCAATTATAAGTTTATTTTATATTATTAATAATAATTATAAAAAAAAATTAATATATGAGTTAAACATATATACATTAAAAAAACATGTAACAAGAAAAATATGATAAAACAATAGTAAGCATTAAGAATTTAATGACAGTTATGGACATGATGTATATTTTTTTCATTAAATTGAAAAAAGAGAAATTGAAAAAAAAAAAGACATAATTACCTATTTTATCAGAAATCCTTAGGGAAATCACATTATCATTTGAGAAGCCTAGGAGTTTGTAGTTCCTCATCAAGAGAATGAACTCAACTCTCTAAATCATGACTATTAATCTCAACTCTCTATAGTGACTATTAAAAATATTCCATATTTTCTAGAAGTTAAATCAATTATACCATATAAACTAAATTGATGAAAAAATCCCATAAACACCAAAATACTTAACTCATAATGCATCGCATATTACCAAAATGATGATGATAATAATAGAACAAAATTATAAAAATTTTAAAATTATTATCAATATAATTAATTATAAAAAAAATAATAAATAAGTTAAATATATATTTTTTATGAGATTTAACCTTCATAGAATATTTATGCAAAGTTGAGATTTATATATTGAAGGTGGTTATTTAATTTTTGTCTTTCAATTTAATTTTTAAAAAAAATGTCATGTCATTTTCTAATTTCCATTCTAAAATCACACTTTTATTGTTTATTATTATTTTATTATGCTTTAATGTTTTTCTTGTTACATGTTTATATGTGTGTGCTATTAACTGATATATTAATTATTTTTATATCTAGCTTAAATCTATCTTAACTCTATATTTACCAAGTGTTAAGAGAGACACTCTCTAAAGAAATTTGATCCAAAGCTAAGATGGATCTAGGTTGGTTTAATTATTAATTGTAATTGTAATTATAATTTTATTTTTATTTTTATTTTATTTTGACTAAGTCAAAATGTTAAATAAGACATTACAACATCTCTACCATACTAGAAACGAAAAATTGTGTTTATTTTATTTTTATTTTGTTTTGTTTTGACCAAATCAAAATATTTAAAAAGACATTGCAAAATCACTACCATGTTGACTAGAGAGAACCTCTCATGACAATTAATTAATAATAATAATTTAAAATAAAATTATACTAGCAATTGCACTGCAAGTACGAAGGAGTAGTATAGAGGAAATGCTCAACTACAGAAACAGGATTGGGCTATTAAATTACATAATCTAGTTACAACTACATATGTTAATATCATTTATTTGGTTACAATTATATATGTTAATATAATTTTTAGAAGTATCACTTCTTTGGTCCTAAGATGAAATATCATCATTCAAGAAGTTTACAAAATGAGGTGTTTGATTAGTCTAACTCTTTCTTCTCTAAGAACCATAAGTATCTAAGTACCAAAAAACAGATTTTCAATGGGAAAAAAGAGATTACATCAAAACCACAAAGCATAACAACTCATCTATGGTATAAATTAGGTATTTAATGATATAACTTACAGAATCTCTTGATGAACACATAAATAATTTCATCGTTTTTCCTCTTGAGTAATCATACATTTTTCATTTTTTTTAAATTTAAACAAAAGAAAAACTAATTACATCATTTATATAATCCAACATAAACCTCAATGTGTAATTATAATCTTTACTTCATATCATTGAAAATAAATGAATTTGTTTATTATTATAACTAAATCATTTCTTTATTTATTATAACTTTATTTTCTTTTGTTCCTTCTCTAAAAGCACCTTCAAGTGTCTTTATGAATTCTACAAATATTCTTCCTTTAGTCATCTTCTTTTCAAGTTCAATCTTCAAAATAGTCTCCTGAGGTGTCCACTATTTTCTCTTAATTTTAAATTAAAAGGAATTTGAAATCAAAACTCTCTTAATTTTCTCTCTATTTGAAATCAAACAGAAATATTCATTATTTAACATGGAATTGACATAAAATAATATTATTAGTATTACATTATGTTGAATTCAGTTTATGTTTAATTTAAATGTAAAAAAAAAAAAATTACTATAAGTCATAAATAAAATATTTCAATGTCTATGTTAAGGAAAAATAAAGTCATTTCAAATAAAATAGAAAAATATTTTTTATTTCTTATTACCATAGAGATGTATAATTTATTTCATTTTTAAGATGGAGTTGATATATAATATTTAAAAAAAAAAAATAGTAAAGAAAAATTCAATATGGGTTATACATCAAATATTTCAACATGCATGTAGAGTAAAATATTTTAACATCAAGCATCTATATAAGGAGAAAGACTCAATAATTCTTATTCCATTATTATATGCTTTCAAATTTAAAGTGTGAGGGAGATTTGCAATCATGTCAATGTTTAATCTGGATTTGATATATAGCATTTTAAAATAGATTGACAATAAAAATAATTGAATATATGCATATAGGAAAAAATACTAATAACAAGAATATTCAATATATGTGTAAATACAAAGGGAGAGAGTGTTGCTCAAAACCAACAAAGATCCATCTAACTCTGGATCTACCAAGAGCTGAGAAAAATCAAATTTCTAGAAGTGCAAAATTTTCCTCAAATTCTACACTCAAAATTAAACTTGCATCATGAGAAATTTGATCCATCTTAATGTTTAGTAAATCGAGAATTAAAAGAATCTATATTAATATATCAATTAAATTAAATGATGATGATGATGATGATGGTTAACGTCCACTGAGACCAATCTTTGGTCTATCGGACCTAAAGAAAAGAGATATTTAATTTGATTTAAGATTTTATTCCTATGCTCAAAAAGCTTGGAGAGAAGCCTCCAAAGCTCACTATAATTTTGACATCTTAAAAGGCTAGGAAGGTCAGTATTGCAACAAATATTATGAAATTGAGCTCTGATGTGGTTGTACATGGGGCACTCTAAGTGGAAGTGATTTTCATCCTCGATGTTCATATTCTCACAGGGATGGCACATCATTTCCATCCATGGTGTTTTAGGAACTTTCCAACGACTTGTTTCATTAAGGAGCTCATGAGAGTTCGTTCTAATCTTGGCTATATTAATTTTCTTCTTTGAGCTAGTTAAAACAGAGAGATACTTTTGATCTTCTAAGGTGGTGGTTGATGACCTCCTTATAATACCTTAATTTTCTTTTAGCTGCTATATCTTTCTCACACCACATTTTTTCTTTGAACTTAGAAGTAACAATTTTTTTAATGTTATTGATGTTTTTCAATGCAACATTATATTCGATCTCCCAATGGTTTAACCAGGCCCTCTGGTGTCTTTATACCAACCTCGTTTAAGCCTTAGGTGGTTTTGGCTGGAATTTAAAGCTAGCTTAGGAAGTCTATGGTCTCCTATGCTATTGAGCTTGTGCCTGTACAACAAAAGCCTAGTCATAGCAAGGCTCTCGATAGGGGAAAGACCCACTTCTATAAGGACAATAGGATATGGTGTATTGCTTTTAATTTTAAGGTAATACGTTATAAAACACTTCTGGATTTGCTCAATCTTTCTCCAGGATTCTCTGGAGATCCTGCAACCCCAAACCTCACATCCATATAAGATAACAGGAGTGACTAAAATTTCAAAGAGGAACTTATTTCTATCCCACATTATGAGGTTTGTCGTTTTACAATTATTTTCAAGACCAAAATAAGCTTTCCACCCCCCATTAATCCTTTTATGAATGCTATAGTTCCATTTGAGCTTGTGATGAATATCAATTCCTAAGTACTTGTAAGAAGACACTTCCTCCAAATTACTTTTGTCATACATAAAATTAGCATAAGTGTGCTTCTTCTATTTGATAATAAATACATTAAAATAACAATTTTATAATAAATACATTAAAATAATGTTCATATATATAGAAAATAATTGATATATAAAAATAATATTAATTTTTAAAATCACCCAAATAAATTTTATTAATTTTAATTTTATTTATATAAATTTTAAACATTTTATTTATTACATAATACTTTTCACTTAAATTCAATGTGATTCACTAAAATTCCACTTTTTAATAACATGCTAAACTCTTTGATAAATATATCATTTCAACCCTAGGAAACAAAATAGAATAACTTTTTTTCTTAATTGTATATTATATTTATTATATTTTGGACAAAATGTGTTGTAGTAAACCAATGCAATTAAGCATTCAAGTCTCAAATATATGTTATACTCATCTTTTAAAAAAAACTTAGTAAATTATTATTTTATAATATTTATGTATTAAAATATTGTTTATATTAATAATAAATTATATAAATGAATGATAAAAATAAATATATTTTTTATTTAGTTTAATATAAAATAGTAAATATTAATAGATATCAAAATTTAGTATATCAATTAAATTTGGATAGAAAAATAGCCATAATTTTTCAAATCACCAAAATAAATTTATTTGATTTTTTAGTTTTAAATTAATTTATATATTTCTTATATATAAAATAATTTTAAATTTTAAATTTCTATTTATATGGTAACACTTTTTTAACTTTTTAATAATTAATATAATTAAAATATATATATATTATTTTCAATTCTAGTAAAACTAATATTAACCCTTCATAAATATATCATTTCAATTGCAAATTAAGATATTCAAGCCTAGGTCATAAATATATGATTTCAATTATTATAAGGAAATAAAAAATAATAATATTATTAAATCCAAAATATAAATATATCAATAATTATTAGTGGTCAATAATGTTGCTGCCCAATGTTTAATACGTTTGTTTATGGCTGCCGTTAACCATTCAAATATGTGATTTAATCCATCATACACAATCTAACCGTTTATAAGTAGAGGATCGGGCTGTTCAATTGTGAATAACAGCTAAATTACGATGTGAGACCACAAAAAAAAATACCTGCAATTCTAAATATTATATTAAAATATATTATTAAAGTTCTACTCTCCACACTCCAATAACATACACAATCAGATTGTTCAAGAGTAAATATCAATTCATAATATAGGGTTGTTGAACCGTGGAAAAAAACATAAACTCGATATCATAATATTGGTTAAAATATTTTGGATAGATAGTGACGAGTGTTGTATTAAAGTATTTTTAACCTAAATTTATTGATTTAATTTTTTATTTAAACTCAAGTAATATATTATAAATATAATCTTATTAAATTTGGGAAAAAATATCTTTTAATGCTTCCAAACTTAAAAAAGAATAGAGTAAATAATTTAATTCTTACGTATTAGTGCACTAAAGACAATTTTTACTTATTAACACAATTCGACTATTCAATAGTCTCGAACAACTCATAAATCTGCGAATCTAAAATGGACAGCAGAAAAACACAACCGTAATTTTATAGTGCAATAAAATATCAAATTGAAATGAAGAAATTCTGACTGTCGACCTCCAAGATGAAACATGCAGAGCTTTGTGCACTAAAGACACCTTATGCATTGAAACATGAATATCTTTGTGGATTTTAATGGTTTCTGAGATGAACTGATGGCCCATGGAAATTAACGTTGGATTTACAATTAGATTGCTATGGAAATTTGCATTATTTATGTTTGGAGTTGTCTATTCAGTTTAAAGAATAATATGGATTGCATTTTTTTGGAATCTGGTAAAAAAAATTTCAAAAAATCAGATAGTTGGTGTGTTTGAATTGTATTTTTGATAGTGGAAATAGATTCAACACTATCAGAAACATTTAGGACACCCAAAATAAAAAAGTTTAACAACTGCAAATAAGATTCTGATAAATCTTAGCCGAAATTTATCAAAATCTTTGCTAGATTCTAAGTTATTCTTGATAGAATGACAGAAGAAGAAACAAATACAAAATATTGTTGGAGAGCAAAAGATGTAAATTATTCTATTATGAGCAATATATATATATATATATATATATATATAGACAGTTACATAGAAACAGTTTGAACCAACTAAAAACTAATTTCTAAAACTGATTTCTAAACTAACACTTAATGGAAAGATTAAATCTTTTAACACTCCCTTTTAATATTGAGGGTTACATTGTTTTATGCCTAAATTTTGACATTGAAATTCAAAATTAACTTTTCCTTGCGGTTTGGTGAAGATATCCGTTAATTGTTCCTTGGATTCACAAAATTTGAGAACAATATCACCATTTTTGACAAGTTGATGAGTGTCGATATGTTTGCTCTTTTGATGAAATACATTGTTCTTCGACAAGGAAATAGTGGAAGTATTGTCACAAATGACTGAAATAGGTTCATTTTCTATATATCTGAAGTCAGAGAGAAGTCTCTTTAGCCACACTGCTTGACATGATGCTGAATTTGTTGGAACGTACTCAGTCTCTGTTGAAGATAGCGCAACTATGGGCTGCTTTTTGGATGACCACGAGATCAAGTTTCTGCCAAATAGAAAAGCATATCCAGAAGTGCTTTTCCGATCATCAATACATCCTACATAATCACTATTTGTATAACCAACAAGCTTACTGCCTGCAGAGGCTGCATACGATAAACCATAAGTAGATGTACTTGCAATATAACTTAACACCCTTTTTCCAGCCTTCCAGTGGTAGTCTTTAGGAGATTCCATAAACCTAGAAATATAACTAGCTGAAAATGTTATATCAGGTCTAGTAGCCGTAGGATACATAATACTACCAGCAAGTTGCTGATACAAATTCGCATTAACAATAGTACCCACATCATCTTTACTCAACTTTGTACCAGCTTCAATAGGAGTATCCAACGGTTTACACCTGTCCATCTTAAACTTTTTCAAAATGTCAGTAGCATACTTCTGTTGACTCATAAACATCCCATCTTGTGTTTGTTTCACTTCAATACCTAAGAAGTATCTCATTAATCTAAGGTCTGTCATTTCAAATTCATTTTTCATTGCAGCTTTAAATGCATCTAACTGCATGTTACCTGTATAAATTATGTCATCAACATAAAGACACAATATCAAAATATTACCTTGATGATCATTCTTGATATACAAAGTGGGTTCATGGTCGCTTCTTCTGAAACCATTATTCAACAAGTAATGGTCTATTCGGTTGTACCAAGCTCTTGGAGCTTGCTTCAAGCCATATAATGCTTTCTTCAACCTGTACACCTTATGTTCTTGATTTTTTATTTCGAAACCAGGTTGTTGATAAAATTACACTTCTTCATTCAAAACACCATTCAAAAAAGCAGACTTTGCATCCATTTGGTAAATCGGCCACTTGTTTTGTGTTGTAATAGCTAATACAAAACGAACAGCGTCAATTCTTGCTACAGGTGCAAATGTTTCACCATAATCTATGCCAGGTTGCTGTGAAAAACCTTTGGCAACTAATCTTGCTTTGTGCTTATCAACTTCACCTCTCTCATTTAACTTTTTTTTAAAAACCCATTTGACACCTATAGAGTTTTTATCATCAGGTAGATCAACCAAATCCCAAGTTTGATTTCTTTCAATAGCATCAATTTCATTATTCATCGCATCTACCCATTCTTTGTCCTTTATAGCCTCTTCAAAACACGTAGGTTGAAATAATAGAAATGCAAAATTTACAATATCATCAACATCATCTTGTGCATAAATATCACTTAAGTTTCTCATTTTAGAATTATCAGAATCAAACTCAAAAGATGATGAACTACTACTGGTTTTGTCTTGAACCTGTAATCTTGGAGTGCATGTTGCAGGTGCTTGATGTTAGTCTAACAGACTAAAAGGATTAGGAAAAGTATTGTTCTCCATTTCATTCCAAGACTTGTCTTCTAGAAATTTCACATCTCGACTTAGGACAAACTTCTTAGTTATAGAATTAAACAATCTGTATGCCTTAGATTGATCACTATATCCTATAAAAATATACTTTTCGCTCCTATCATCAAGCTTTTTTCTCAATTTTTCTGGAACATGAGCGAAATAAATACAACCAAATATGCAAAAGTGTGAAACAGTTACCTTTTGTCCACTCCATGCTTCTTCAGGTACAAAATTTTGAACACTGGAAGTTGGTGATCTATTCAAAATATATACCAAACATGCAACTGCTTCAGCCCATAAATCTTTAGACAAATCTCGTGTTTTGAGCAAACTTCGAGCCATATTCATAATTGTCTGATTCTTTCTTTCCGCAACTCCATTTTGTTTCGGAGTATAACTCGTTGTCGTTTGTTTTTTAATACCATGTTGTTTGCAAAAATCGATGAATTCGTTAGGTTCATACTCACCTCCTTTATCAAACCTCATAACTTTAATAAACTTGCTACTGTGCTTTTCAGCCTTGGCTTTGAACTCCTTAAACTTCGAAAATGTTTCCGATTTATATTTGATGAAATACACCCAAATTTTCCTGCTAAAATCATCAATGAAATTAAGAAAATAGACACTGCCAACAACTGATTTTTCTTGCATTGGACCGCACAAATCTGCATGCACTAACTCTAGTTGTTCTTTTTCTCTATTAGACGCTGAAGCAAAACTATCTCGCTTATGTTTACCCATTATACAACTTGTACAGGAAGAGATATGATTAGACAAAGAAGGCAAACCTTTCACCATAGACTCTCTTTGCAACAAACTCATACTTTAGATAGGTAAATGACGATATCGCAAATGCCACGGATCAGAGTCAGTTGGCATTGAAACATTATGTGCATACAACTTCTCACTTTTCAACTGTAATTGATACAACTTGTTCTTTGTCATTGGAATCTTTGCAACAAGAGACTTATGTTTATCAACAATCGTGCAAGTAGTGTTGTGAAAGCTAACATCATAACTATGTGCATCTAACTGACCAACACTCAACAAATTATGCTTGAAATTGGGTACATAATAAATGTCATAGATATTCTTCACAACATTTTGTTTGGTTAAGATAGGCACAACACCCTTTCCTAAAGCTTTAAGCTGGCAATCATCACCCAAACCAATAGAGGAACTGAAAGATGTGTCAAGATATGAAAACAAATCACTATGACCAGTCATATGATTACTACATCCACTGTCTACCAACCAAACATCTTTACTAGGTACTTGCACAGTTACTTGGCATGCCAAAAATAAAGCATCTGATGTTTCACATTCAGTGTTTGTTACATTGGCTTTGTTTTTACTTAAAACATACTATAATTTTTGACATTCAGACTTATAATGGCCATATTTTTTGCAGTAGTGACATTGAATTTTTTTATTTATCTATCCATCTACGACCATGATCATTTTGAGACTGCTCTGAATGTACTTGAGTTACCTGTGATATTTCATCAGACTGAGATTTTCCTCTACCTTTTACTCTCCTGCCACGAAAACCTTTGTCTCTACCTCTATCCATAGAAGCTTTAGATTTGAAAGCATGCTCTAAATTGCTAACGTCTAAATTAATTCTTGCTTCATGAGCCAACAAAGAACCAATTAATTCTTCCACAAATAATTTTGTTAATTCTCTCGATTCAAAAGCAGTAACAATCATGTCAATTTTTTTAGGCAAACATCTAAGAATTTTTTCAACACTTCTTTGGTCTTCTATTTCTTCACCATTCATCCGAAGCTAATTAACAACACCCATAACTTTACTCATAAACTGGTCAATGGTTTCTGATTCGGTCATTTTAAGTGTTTCAAATTGTGTTCTGAGAGTCTATAATCTTACCATTTTTACTTTATCATTTCCTTGATAAGCAACCTTAAGTATATCCCAAATTGATTTAGCAGTTTTACCAGTAGTGATCTTAGGAAAAACAGATTCATCTAAGGAATCTAAAATGCACGACTTCGCTCTACCTTCTTTCTGTTTGATTTCATCAAATTGTTTTCTTTGGGCAGCAGTCATACCAACAATTGTATTTGTGTCATGTTCTGTGAACCCCAACTCTAGTGATTCCCAACACCCTAAGCCTTGTAAGCATGTTTGCATTTTAAGACTCTAAAAATCATAGTTCTTTCCATTAAATAATGGCGTGGGGATTGCAAACTGACTTATCGAGGCCATGCTTGAAGTAATCAAAAAATTGAAAACAACTCTTTTTAAAACACTTCCAAATAGATAACACAAATAGACTTTCAATGAAGGTGATTAAAAACTATATATTTTTTAACTCTTTTTAATTTCAACACCTTAATTTTATAAATCCCATAATTGAAGATTCACACCAAAATCGAAGACATATTTCCTTTCCTTTCAACATCCTGATTCCCTTTCTTTCAACAACCTCATTAATAGGCTAAAAAGCCAAACCAATCAACTAAAAAAATGTGGCAGCCGATTACACAAATTTTTTTTTTAACTGTGAATCAAGTAAAAAAAAAAACGTGTAAGCCTTCCTCAAACGCTAATTAGAAAAACTATTAAAACTAATCAAGTAAAACACTTGTCTGCCTTTTTCTAACACTAATTACACAACTATAAAAACTGTGAATCATGCACCTTCGATGACTAAACTCAATTCACGGCTTACAAATTCCTCGTTGGAGGCTCCTTCATTCAATGACTTGGCAACTTCAAACAACAAAGACAAAACTGCAGTGAAAAGGCAGGCAACAAAGCAGGTAGCAACAACTTTTCTGCTTCAAAATCTTCAAACGACAGCTTCAAACAACTAGTGCAATTCTTCAACAACAATTTCCTTCAAAAGCTTCAAACGGAAGCTTCAAACAACGAGTGCAAGTCTTCAAAAACAAATCTCCAGCAATTCGTCTTTGCCCAAGAAGAACCCTAATGCTCTGATACCATGACAGAATGACAAAAGAAGAAACAAATACAAAAGATTGCTAGAGAGCACATGCTGTAAATTATTCTATTATGAGCAATCTATATATACATGCATATAGACAATTACATAAAAACAGTTTGAACCAAGTAAAAACTAATTTCTAAACTAACACTTAATGGAAAGATTAAATATTTTAACAATTCTATGGGTTTTTTTAGACTACGGCTCTTTACTTCTATGCAGTGTTGAATATCATAGATCCGTGATAGAACACAGGTAGGTAAGTACTGGTGTTGCATCATTGAAATTCGATTTGACAGTTTTTACCAAAGCTTCAACTGTCTGATTGTTAATAAGTTTGTTTGGATATTAAATGACATTCACAATAAAAATCTGCAAGTGATGATTCAACAACTGGCCTTAAACAAACGAGTTGGCTGTTAGTCATGGCACTGTTGAGCACTTGTATTTCATATGTAAGAGAAAAGCATGGAATCCAGGATGGAGACAGATGAAAGAAATTTAAATAAATGAAAATAAATATTGTTTCGAAAGAAATTTAAATAAATGAAAATAACGATAGTTACCAGTACATGCGCTTTACCTTTTAATTTTGTATGATTTATAGCACGCAACACAAGGTCATGTTAGAGTTCTAGTCATGGCCACAGACTTGTTCTAGAATATTGCACATACCTGCTTTGAAATTTCTTAAATAAGATTTGTTTTTCATATGTTTTGTGACTAGTTTTCGATTGCAAATATATGCACACATGAAGAGAAGTACATAAACCAATTGAAGCACCCCACTTTATTCAATTGAATTTTGAAAACATGTAAGCGATGGATTTTACTTTACACATTTTTATTTCTAAATTGTATAACTAATTAATATAATTTATTCTTCTCTACATTAATAACATGGTCCATGCTTATGAGTTTATCCTTCTTTCCATTAAGAACATGGTCCTTGCTTATGGTCATGGGCGGATTCAACTAGAAAGCACTTTCTTCAATTTTTTGTACAACTTTACATTTTCCATACTGGACTAGCCAACCTAAATTGAACAACAAGATTAGGAGTGGCGCGAGTAAAACCTACCTGAAGCACAGGAATTGTGTAGTGGAGGAAAGTCCTCTGTCAAGTGTAGCTAAAATGAATGGAATTGTAGAAGTACCTGCAATAATTTGTTCTAAGAGGAAAAGGAGGTCAGCATATTGGTGAAAAAAATTATAACCCAAAAATAGATACAACATTAAGATTGATTCCTTTTCTGCTTCACATCAAAATAAAAGCTTCGTTAATGATTGTAAACTCACTTAGTTTTACAGACCCTTTAAAAGAAATGGAAAATACTTAGGGGCTCAGATTCTATTAATTACCAGGTGAAAAGAAAATTCTTTGAGCAAATAAACAATTTTTAAAAGAACTACATGTCAAAAAAGGGCAAGCTAGAATACATGTATTTTGGAAAGAACCCACAACCATATCACAACCCGACCATATCACAACCCAAGGTAACTTGGAAACCATTTTTCAAGAATTTTCTTAAAACGAGAGTCGAATTCACTTAATGAAATAACTAATTGGGAAAGTTTCAGAGGAAGGAGTAATAAAACTTTGAAGAAACCCTCGTACACAACTATTTACCTATATCGTCGAGCAGGGACCATGACAAAGAAATTTGGATCAACCATGCATAATAAGTTCACATTATATCAGAGTAATAATTCCATGGAACTGAATATGGCTGCAAACCGGAAAATGAAACAATTATATAGAAAATGCAAATTAACATAGGAGAAGGAAAAGTTATCTATCCATAAATTGATGATAATAACACTTAGGAAGCTGTAGAGGCACTAGTAAGGAAAGCCGAAAACTTTCTGATCATTGAAGCCCTGAGATGATAATAACACTTAGGAAGTTGTAGAGGCACTATTAAGCAACGCCGAAAACTTTCTGATCACTGAAGCCCTGAGAGTGCCTAGTGTAGCAGGGAAATAAATAATCAAATTAGATCAATAAGAAAAACCGTAGCGAAGAGACATATGAAGGAAAGTAACATCGTAGCAAGAATCTATAAAATTACCGACATTTTATGAGAAGGTTGAGCATCAATTTAGGAAGAAACATTGTAGCCATGCCTTCAGAGTTGCCATGTCTCCATACTGCCACAACGATGCTCTGCAAGAACACAATGCAATCAACTCCAAGCCTGCTAAATACACAACCAGATTACCATATGGGAGTGTGGGGTTTTACGGTCTTCAAGTTTTTGTGTTCTATTAAAATTTCTCTGGATTATATCTAAAACGGTTTTTCTTTGTAACTGACTAATAATAACAATATTTAATCCTAAGGTAGACATAATTTCAACCGTCTAACATCAAAATCAATGATTCATAATCGTACACGTAGTAGTTTAGGAGAGTTGTTTTCAAATAAAGACGCTTTACAGCGTAAATATAGTTAATTTTTATAGTTTTATTTTAATATTCTCTAAATCTTATATCATATAATTTAATATTATAAATATTTTCTGTCCATTTTATTTAATTTATATAAATTCTATATAATTAAATATTTCAATATGAAAATGAAAACACCATGAATTACATGCATCAACACAAAAATTTTAAAATATTAAAAAAAAATGAACGATTCAAACTTTTGCAGGATAATCCAACATTAATAATTTTAATAATTTTAAATATTAAACCATGTATATTTCATAAAAACCAATTATTTTTAAACATATACAGAAGTCAATGTCACTGAAATGTTACTTTTGAGATTTAAACAACTTCATAAAAATCAATAATTTTGAAATCTATTTTTCAAATGAGACGTTGAGTTTGAACCCTGAGTGAAATGAAATGTAAAATTAATAACATAGATGACGGCAAATGTATGTTAGCTGAATTTTATGCCATTTGTAATTTTTTTCATTTGAATTTTGAGCATCTAGCTGGGTAAATTCAAAGCGTCCAAAAGACCTCTAACATTGCGGTTTGCAATTAGCAGTTTTACTCTCCACTGAGAATTCCAATTAAATTTCTAATCGGATAAGGAAAGAAATTGAGGGACGCAAATAAGGTTGTGTTGGCAACATTTTTATGAAATTTAAATTTTTCTTTTTGTTATTTAAAATGATATTTTAGAAATTTTTGGAACATTTTTTTTTTCTAATTTAATTTAAGTTTATTATATCATACATAGCAAAATATTACAAAGTTTGTTTTCGGGATTTAGTCAGTTAATTTTGGAGGGATGTGTCAAGAGTTTGATAACAAAATAAGGACTGTCCTAGCTGGGAAACCAGTCCATAAGTAGCCAAAATTAAGAGTTGCCCAGGATGGGAAACCAACGTAAACAATTTTGAGACTAAAACATGATAGAGAAAAGTTCTAAAGCAAATTTAAACTAGAAAACGCCAAGAAAAAACTAGAGTGAAAGAAGGGCACCCAACAATTGGAATTAAGGTAGCCCTTCATTCTTCTTTGGACAGTTGGGATCTCCTTCTTCAATCTTGCAAACGTAAAAAGACTCATCATCCTCCTTGCTCGGCGCATGGGCAGAAGTTGTAGGCGGAGGTAACACCTAGGCAGCGGGTTGGCTGGAAGTGACCGCAATTGCACTAGCGTCTTCATGCTTGCCACCCTCGTTGCTGCTAGAACCTTTATCGTTGCTAGAACCCGAGCCACTGCTAGTTCAATGGCTACTGCTAGAGGCGCTCTCCACAGGCAGAACTTTCATCTTGCGTGGAATGAAGGCTGGCTCAGAGAGAAGAGTAGACTTGCGCAGGCGTTTCTTGGGACGAATCTTGAGGAGTCGGGGGGTAGATAGGGAGGTGAAGAGACAAATGAGCAGAGAGGTTGACAGGGTCGAGCCTGCTCGACTCTTCCCAACCCATAGAGAGGTTCAAATCCCTACCCAAGGCCATCGACAATGGAGGTCTGGAGGGGAGGCCGTGCCCACCAACTCGTCGACAACGCATTCTATGGCGCCATGGCATGGTAGGCGAGGGAGCAGAAGCACAAGACAAGGAGGGAGCTTTCTTCAGAGTAGGAGAGGAGCTCCCACCACCAGAATTCGCCAAGTGATAGCTACACCAGCGCTGAGCAAGGCCAAGAGCCGAGGGCTGAAAGGAAATGGAGGAGGCGAACACAAAGAACTAGATGGAGAGCCGAATGGAGGCCTGAGGAGCGCAGCGGGCTGAATTAATAGCCATTGCAGCGGAACGAGTAGAAGTTAAAACTTTGCAGTAAAAGGACATCTCGAGAAAGTTAGTGAAGAATGGAATAATGGTCGGCATGCTCTAGCGTTTAACAGCATGCAGGCGGCCATGTGCAAGCGCGTGGGGCTGACAGCTCCCCTGCCACATGGTACCCAAGTGGCCCGAACTTTCACTGCAAAACACCCATTTTGAAACATTTTAATTGTAAAGAATTTACAATTTAAATTTGTTATTCTAACTTATCTATATATTCTAAGCAAATCAGTCTTAAAAATAAACCAAAACACCCTTCATAATGTATAACAAATATACCATAGCTAAAAATCATGGTTTGAATCTTGTTCATCCCATGCTCACGGCCCCATTGGGTAGGTTGAGCTAGAAAATGTGAAAAAATGTTATTTATTTTGATTTTTATTTAAATTTGTGAAATTTGTTGGAAAAGCCCAAGCATAAAAGCACAAAATTATACATTAATATGTACATACTAAAGTTATCTATATCACATAACTCAACTTGACTCAAACTTTCTAACTCATCATTAACCTATCATGCCTGAGTTAATTAGATATTTTAACAGAATGAGAAAATGAGGCCACGGCCTACATTATTCTACGGTCTGGCCTACCATCAAAATGGTCTGAATGATGTTTATCCCAACCTCCCTCGGGTACTTTCGAGTCTGAAAATGGTAGTACCACCTCTCTCGTTTATTCTTCTTGCTTTCATTTGGATTAGGTAGTGCTACTGTCCACGATCAAATATCGTTCGACCTGCCTGGTTTACTTTTGCGCTTTTTCGTGAACCATCGAATCCAGATGTGAAATAAAATAATTGTTATTTTTCTCAAGTACATGCAAGCCAATAAATTGCGGTGTACCACGCACTATGTACCCGAGCACGGCAGTGACCATCAATATCAACATCGCGAGGGAAAGTATGCAGGAGGGTGAGGGTACATAAAGAATAAAGTTGTTGGAATCCATATATGTTGAAAACGCACTAGGTTAGTTCCGACCCTGTTAAGAAAAGCAACCTAAACAAACGAGCTCCTAACAGCCCTGTAGGTGTGGGTGAAATGAGAAACAAGCCCCTTTGTTTTTTATAGCATGCCGACATTGCGCGCCTATCCAGTCTTGTCCCTACAATTCACAAGCATGGAACTGTGTAGACTGAGGGAAAAGTTTTTCAAAGATGGGGCCGTTTTTGTCGCCGGTATATCCCCTTCGTCAATGAAGGGTGGGGCAGGAGAGTAGTGAAGTGCTGTCCAGCATTTCCAAACCGTTATGCGTACGTTGAATATATATGATCTCATTTGAAATGTATTTCTAATCTGATAAGGAGTTGTCTACGGCAACAACAAAAAATAAAATAAAAATATAGTCTCGAATGTAGTTTCTTGCTTTGAAAAAATTAAACAAATTAGATAGTTAAAGTGTTTGAATAGTTTTTTTTTTTTTTTTCTTGGTAAAAATAGATTCTGTCATAGAAATTTCTGAAACACTTAAAATCCTAAAATTTAACAATTATAACCTAAATTTTAATATATTTTTTCAATTACCTTTTTTAACAACTCTACATAATTTTATTTGGGATTAGCTCCTGAAATTTGTGGAGACCAAATCTCCATACTTAACCGTTGGACCACAGATTCCTTCTGATAATATATATGTCAGTGTATACATTATTGTTTACTCCGCCGCAAAATATAAAATGCATAATGTTTAGTCAATTGGATGAATTTATCTTGAAGTTTCATTATTGTTTACTCCACCACATAATACAGAATGCATAATGTTTTGTCAATTGCATAAATTTCTCATGAAGTTTCATGGGTTGATGATTATGCTACATGTGCTACTACATTTCTCATAACTCTTCCTGTTTCTTCGTTCTGTTTATTAGGGAACCAAAAATCAACGATGGTACGGGTTTATTATTTTGCCTTTATTTTTATATCATTTGTCGTGTGGAAGAGGAAATACAAAAGATCGGCGTTTATTTTTATATCATGGTAGTGGGATCAACACAGAAGAATAAATACAAAAAGTTCGGCATTTAGTTTTATATCATGGTCGTGGGGTCAACACAGAAGAATAAATACAAAAAGATAGTTTATTTTTTTTTAGAAGTTGTCTATCGAGCCCATGAAATAGCCAGGACGGCAGGAAATTGGTGGAATCCGGTCAACTAAAACTCCAAAAATCAGGTGTTTGGAGTGTTTAAAATCCATTTTTGATGCTGGAAATGGATTCAGCACTATCAAAAACCTTTGGGGCACTTAAAATATTAAAGTTTAACAACTGTAAAGAAGATTCTGGGCAAATTTTTGCCAGATTTTCTGAAAATCATTGCTGGATTCTGGGTGAAAACGCGGCCTTTTTAGACTGCGCAATTTTTTCAATATAGAAAAATAAATACAAAAAGATCTGCGTTAAGTTTTACGCGTAGTTTAAAATAAATTTTCAAAATAATTTATAAATTTTTGTAAAATTATTAAAATTTTTAGCTTTTTTTTAATTTAGAGTTAAACTTCAGTATTTTAAGTGTCTTAAAATTTTTTGATAATACCGAATTCATTTTCATCATAAAAATATAATTTAAACACTCATATAATTTTTAAATTTTTTGTTATGACAACTCCATTTTTATATCATAGTCGTGGGGTCAACACAGAAGAATAAATACAAAAAGATCGGCGTTTATTTTTATAGCATGGTCGTGGGGTCAACACAGAAGAATAAATACAAAAAGATCGATGGGATTTGAATGCGGACCCAACTGTTACTTTTCCATTTTCTCTGCACTCGAAAGTCTAGCATGGACTATTATGAGTGTTAACCTGTGACTTGGTGGTTAAGCTGAGATGACATTTTCCTTCAATAATGATTGCTGGTTTTTATCATGTAAATTTGGTGGGATTAATTAATTGAAATTTTGAAATTGACTGAGTGGTGACTAAAATTATTATTTTTTTAAAATGAAATTAATTTTTTTGGTTTTTATATAAAAAGTTGTTTTTTTAAATGTAAATAATTTAGTTGGTTAGTTTAATTGGTTGTTTGTTTATTTGTTATTAAGATATCTTTGTTATTGAGAAGTTACAGATTCAATTTTTTGGATCCTCTTTAGATTAAATATGTTAGGAATGATACTTTTAGGTGAAAATATTTACTGAAAGACAATAAACCACATAGAAAAAAATGTAGATAATTTAATTAATAGAAACTAAATAAAACACACATATATTATATAATTTTAAAAATAATAATATATAAAAATTAAAAATTATTTTATTTTTAATTATAATTTATATATTATGTAAAAAATTTCATTAATAAAACTATTTCAACTATGAAAAAATATATATGAATTATTAATAATTTCAAAAATAATAACATTTATATTATATATACATTTTTAAATAGATTCTATTATTTGTTTTTATATAATTCTTCCATTTCTTTAAAAAAAAATGATTTCATTTATTTAGGAATTTTGTGCTCATCGATTCTGATTATTTTTATGACATTAAATAGTGTACTCATAATTAAAAGAAGGTTGTGAATTTTTTAATAGGGTGTTTTAACAAAAATCTGAATTTTGGTAATATTGGTAGGATATCTCATTTGATGACTAGATTTATTTTTATGGGATAAAACTTGAGTTTCCATTGATCAATGATATATCTTACGTATAACGAGGATTTCTTATGTTTTACTAGCAAACGGTGCTCTCCTAGATTCTTCAACCAATGATATATCTTAAGTATAACGAGGATTTCTTATGTTTTACTAGCAAACAGTGCTCTTCTAGATTCTTCAACACTTGCATCAAATGTTAGATATATTCTTCCTAATTATGAATAAAAATTAATATTCATCGAAATACAATACAAAATAATCTAGAAAAGGATACACTATATCATTCCACATAGATGTAGATGATGCATCATATAAATAGAAAGACATTACCAATAGTTCATAAATAATTTTCCCTGTCTTGAAGCTAGTCTTTGAGGGTTTTCTTTTTTGACTCGCACTTGGTGATTTCCCAATTTGAGATCCAATTTTGTGAAGTACATGATATGTTGCATTTGATACAAAAAATCAATGGTCTACGGTGATTTTATTTAGAGATTTATACTGGATACATTAGAGGAAATTTCAACTTAAAAGTGTTATTGAAATTTTCATGAAATTTCCATGTTATAATATGTAAACCAATCAAAAAAATTTAAATTTAAAAAGAGATACATGTAAATATTCTAGAGGGAAAAGAAGAAAAACTATTTTTTTAATTGTATTTTTGGCTTATCTCCTTATAGGCTTACTCAAATTTCAAGTTTAGATATTCGTTGGATGTGGAATTAAATTCCATGTCCAACGAGTGCCTATTTCGCATAGTTTTGATCAAACCCACATTGATAAAAATTCAAAATACATTAAAAAACATGTTCAACACACTTTTTTATAGTATCTTCAATTTTTATCAATGTGGGTCTTCTCAAAAGTATGCATAATGGATACTTGTTTGATGTGGAATTTAATTATGAATCCAATGAGTGTTTACACTTAAAATTTTAGTAAACATATAAGGAGATAAGATAAAAATAAAATTTTAAAAATTAGTTTTCATTTTTTCCCTCCGAAATTCACAACTTTTGTTTTATTATTTTAACTATTATTTTATTTTTTTTCCTTAGGAGGCCACTTTTAAGCTGAAATTCCCTCTAATGCAAATTCTCCAACTCTCATATGTCTTGGAAGTATGATAATAGGTGATTCACAAGGTAAATTTCTTGGTCATGTGACCCTTTTCTCCAACAAGTGTTGCAAATACTTCTTTGCTTTAATTAATTCAACTATAAACTATGTATACAATTGTATGTCTACTAATGGTGAGTTCGATAAAAACCATATCTTGAGATCCACTTCCCTCTCTAAGTGATAGCCTTTTAGGATATTAGAACATCTTTATGTATACTTCTAGAGATGCCTTTACTTGTATTGGTTTGTCTCCTTGTTGATTTTGTTACAAAAATAAAGTTACTTCTTTTATTCTCTCTAGTCAGTTCCTTATGTCTATTATTATCATGCTTTTATTCTTAGAATCATTCTTGTGGTTCTTTGGATTTAACTCAAGATGTATTTCCAAATAATTTTTCCTTCGATCCTTACACTAGTGTGCAATTGTGCCAATGTTATTTTCCTATCTTTTTAGCTTCTTGTTTCCATCCTTGGAAGCACTTAATGGATTTACTTTTGTGGAACCACTTACTTTTCATTTCTTTGGTATTTGGTTTTAAGAGAATCACTTTCCTCTTTAAATGAATTTGTTAACCACCCAAATACTTAAGGACTACATTTGAGTTCTTAGGAGATATTCCCAATTGAATGACTTATTCTCTCAATTTTATAGCGCAACCTTTCACAGTATGACATTTTTCTTCTAGTGATAATAGTGCTAATGCATCCATTAGCCCTTGTCGTACCTAATAGGGTAAAACTCAAGATCAATGGGAATTTAAATACCTCCAATAAAGTTACATGTGGATTACCCTCCAATCTAGTTTATTTCACATATATTTCCTACTAAATACATGACCATCCAACTTAGATTGAGCAAACACTATATTTTTCTCTTCTACTATGTCATGGACACGAAAGTAGATTTCTAAGAACTACAACAAGTGGCTCAAGTAGCAATATGGATGGGGGCAGGAGATAAAGATACAAAGGTAGATTCGTACCTCCAAGTCTACGATCGATTTTGAGTTTACTCGGTTCCCCTACTATTTGATTTATTGCAATAATTTTAGAAGATCCTGCTTTATATGAATAGGGGAGGCAACACCCCAGGTCGAGAGTCAATATAAGTTTAGGTTGAAAATATAAATCCAGTGCCATCTATTAGAGATCGACCTCGAGTCTATTTCCATTTCAACGCCTCTTCCAGGTCCAGATCATATGTTCCAAATTTGTATTAGATTCTTGTTGAAAACCTTTCAAGTGGGGATGTAATGGTCAATTCCAAAAGATTAAAACAATGTCACTGAATATTAGGATGTAGAGTTATCTAAATTAAAAGATTAAATATAAGCATTCAGATATATATGCCAATCAATCTACTTCGAAATTTTCTTTAGTACAACAACCTTCCAGTTTACTTTCGCACAATAATCATGGCTAAAGTGAATGTCTAAAATATTGTAGTGAAAGGTTGATAAAGCAGGTATAGTTAAGGTAAACAAAAAAATAGCCACCCAAAAGTTAATATGGCCCCCTGTTTGTAAATATTATCACTATGCTCTTTAAATAATTTGAAAATACATGTAATAATTAAATCAATAGAAAATGATCATCTGTTAGAGGAATTGGAAGGATTCAAAGGAGGCAGTGACTAGAGAAAACAAGCAGTAAATATATCATACAATATAGATAAAGAGGGGTCATCTCAAGAAATCTTCAACACAATGAAACAATACTTTAAAATTCACAAGTATGCCCTAGGATCTTTCTTGTGCGTTATAGTATTTATAACATAGTGTGTTTACAAAGGATGCCTTCTGAAAGGTCATTTTTGCAAGCTTTCAAAGTCTAAAAATATAACAGGTTACATATTGAGCACGAAAAAAGGGAAAGCAAGGCTAAATTAGTCTCCCAAGCTAAAACTAACAAAGACACTCGGTTCTAGATATCCATTCCATTCACAACAAATTCCATATAAGCTCAATCTCTCAAAATATGATAGAAGCCAAAGTCACCGGCTCTCGGGTCACGCAAAGATCATTTTAAGAAACCATTTTTCCAATAAGCATGAAGTCCTTGATATCTATTCATGCTTGGAGAGTACAATATCACAGTAGGAGAGAGGAAAGGAAGGATACATAAAAAGGATATTGAATTCTATTAGTATCTTCTCTGGTTACTGACACTAACCTCTGGGGATGAGAGTGGCACTTTAGACAGAAAATGACTTGAATAATGTTCCCTTTAATGATAGATACCAAAGAAATATTTATCCAAATGTCCAGTGTAGACCTCCTAACCCACCTGATACCCTAGAGTTACTTTAAGTAAGGAGAATCCCCAGGGGAAATCAAAATAAATGATGGAACAAAAAGAATAGTAAATGTTTGATTTCTTTTTTTGTAAATTTCTAAGTTTCTTGATTTTCACACAGTTTACGAAATTTCTGGCCCTTTTTTAACTAGATGCATATTAGCTTGTAGAAATTGAAGCATGAGTCTTCATTTTAAATTGCTTATTTTTTCCCAAAAATAAGCCTAATGACCAATCTTACGCAATAAATTTATTATTCTCAAATCTGTGATATATACACAATGGAAATTGATTTGAGATCTCTATAAACAGAGAATGAGAGACCAACAAATATATCAGACCCACTTTATCTAATGGTTTCTTCATCCATCCAGAAGAAACCCAATTGACCATTGATAGCCTTTGAATCGTTTGACATAAAATCTAAAGTAGATAGCAGTAACTACAAAGATTGATTTATAATATATGTAAGGAAGTATATAAAACTTTGTAACCAAAGTATACACACACTCACATCCAAGAGTAGAAGGCTTGTTTATGTCCGCTCACAAAAACTTCTCTGCTGAGGATGTTCTCGCCACGAGATGCTATGCCTTCAGTCAGTTTAGCCATTATCCCTATTTGATCATGTACAACATCCATACAATCAAAAATACCAGTATCATTATTATTATCTTCAACCAAAGAGGAAATGAGAAAATATAAGTTGTTGGTTGCTTATCGGACACTGAAAAACATGCGCGCCATTGAAGAGGTTGGAAGATGTGGATTATATGGTTGTTTCTATATGGATTGAGTACCAGAGGAAAAAAAGGACTTTAGAAATGCATGAGGTGAAGAGTAAAAAAGTGGAGGTAAATAACATGTTTTTTATTTAAATTCAATGAAACTTGACGATCAAGAATGAGCCAAAATATTAAATATATTAATAAGGGATATACACAAAAAAAATTTAAGAAACACTTGGTCTTTATGGAATAGAACACCCGTGGTGGTGATTTGGTGCAAGATTTTGAGATACAAAGATCTAGATTTGCAAAACAATGAACAAACTTGCAAGAGAAGGAAGGAGTGAGCAAGAATATAGAAAAGAATGAAATTAATTATGAAATATTAGTTTTGGAATAAATACATAAAAGCAACTAAGTTAAGCTTAGTTGTACATGCAATAAATATGGATAGTTAAAGCTAACTGAAGCTAAGTGTGCTTTATGTTATGCTAATGTGCACATGCACCACATGCAAGTAGTAAGTTAACTAACTAAGCCAAGTGCACATCGCATGCAAGTAGTAATTTAACTAACTAAGCCAAGTGCACATCACATGCAATATCTAGAGTTGAACTAAAGCTAATCTAGGTGCATGTACACCAACACCCCCCCTTAAGCATAACTTAGGTGAGTGTGATGCAAAATGAATGAGTCCCGTAAACACAACCATTTTAGGTACCCATATACAATGCATAAAAAGGAAGAAAGAGGGAAAACCTAGTGGGAAGAAAACCCCCCCTCAAAATATAGTGCAAAAGTAGAGAAAAGACAACTTCTAGGCAGTTGTGTCCTTCACCCTGAGACGATCTCACAGGAATTGAAACTTCTGCTCAGTGAAAGTCTTGTTGAAGCTATCAACAGTCTACTCGGAACTAGGAGAGTATTAAAGATCGATGATACCATTATGAATGGGTTCTCTAATGAAGTGCATGTGGATCTCGATGTGTTTGGTCCGCTACCGCTGCACTGGATCTCTGCAAAACTTTAGCGTACTTTGATTATCGCACCAGATGATAGTTGGAAGGTGGACACTGATCCCAAGCTCAGATAGGAAATGTTGTAGCCAAATGGCCTGAATAGTGGCATTGACTGCTCCTCTATACTCGGCCTCTACTGATGATAAAGCAATGGCAGCCTGCTTCTTGCTTAACCAACAAATTGGGTCGGATCCAAAACTAAGTACATAACCGGAGGTGGACTTGCAATCAATGTAGTAGCCAACCCAATCTGAATTTGTGAACCCAATGAGATTCAAAGAAAAATTGGTTGCATAATGAATCCCATAGGTGATTGTCCCCTGGGCATATCGAAGGATGCAATTTACAGCGTTCCAGTGTGACTCATGTAGCTCCTACATGTATCTGGAAACTGCTCCTACGACATATGAGAGATTAGGACGGGAATGAGTGAGATAAAGAAGACTTCCCACAAGCTGACGGTACAATGTGAAATCAACCAATGGTGTGCCTTTGCAATTCTCAATCTTTATCCCTGATAAGAAAGGTGTGGTTGTTGGCTTGCAGTCACTCATGTGAAATCATGCCAAAATATATCTAGCATACTTTGGTTGAGAAATGGTAATCCTAGGATCACTCTGATTGATCTCTAGTTCAAGGAAGAAATTTAGCAAGCCCATGTCTGTGATAGAAAACCGCTTATGTAATGCAGTTTTAATATTAGTAATGGCAGAAGCTGAACTACCTATTATCAAAAGATCATCTATGTAGAGTACTATGATAAAAAAGGAGTCAAATTTCTTCAAAAAATAAACATTGGAATCAGATTTGTAGCATAAAAAATTTTGAGATAACAAATAAGAGTCCATCTTTGCATACCATGCTCTAGGTGCCTGCTTGATGCCATAGAGATACTTCTTTAGTTTTCATACCAGAGATGAATTGTGCATGTATCCCTGTGGCTGCTCCATGTATATTTCCTCCTCGAGATCACCGTGAAGAAAGGCATTCTTCACATCCATATGATGCACCTCCCATCCTCTTATTATTGCAATGGAGAGAGCTAGCCGAATGGAATCCATTTTTTCCACTGGAGAAAAAGTCTCATCATATTCAACACCATGTACTTACTGAAAACATTTTGCTACCAATTGTGCCTTATATCGATTAACTTGGCCATTTTCTACTTTCTTGGTTCGGTAAACCCACTTGCACCTCACAAGTTTATGATTGGAAGGTAGCATAACCAAATCCTAAGTCTGGTTCTCAATGAGAGAGTTATATTCCTCATCCATTGTGGCTTCCCATTCAGGATGCCCAGTTGCTTCTACATAAATTTGTGGATCAGATGCATGCATCATATAAGCATGCATGGGCATGCATGGCTCCATAGCTAAGAGTTCTTGTGGATCTTCCTCAAACGGAGGTATAGAGGTAGGATCATCAAGGATATCATCCATGTTGCGCCATTTTTGTGTTCAAGGTGGTCGAGAATCTTTCGAACTACATGCGGAAGTATGATCAATGTTCAACAATTGGTGGTCCAACAGGCGTCACAGGAAAAGACTCATCTTCATCTGAATTCTTATCTAAAGTTTCATATGCATACTCATCAATGAGTGGTGATGGAAACTTGGTAACAAGTTCATCCACTGGTGCATGCAAAATATCTTCGTCAAACTTTACACTCCTTTCAATAAAGAGTTCTTTAGTGTTGATATCAAGAAATCTGTACCCTTTGACTTCATCAGAATATCCAACAAACATGCATGCTTTACTTTGAGGCTCCAAAGCCTTTCTCTTTTCTATAGGAATGTTGGCCCATGCTCGAGATCCAAAAATGCGGAAATGACTGACTTCAGGTTGCATGCCAGTCCAAGCCTCAAAAGGTGTTTTTCCAGTAACAGATTTATGAGGAGATCTGTTCTGGATGTATGAGGCATAATTGATAGTTTCAGCCTACAATTTCGACGGAAAAGATCTTGAATGCAACGTGCAATTGGCCATCTCTTTCAAAGATTGATTCTTCCTTTCAGCCATGCCATTTTGATGTGGAGTGTAAGGAACTGTATGCTACCACTGTATGCCTACTTCATTACAAATATTCTTGATATCTTTGTTGACATATTCTGTCCCATTATCTGTGCGGAGTATCTTGATGTATTTTCTAGACTGATTTTCTGCATGCGCTTTGAAAATATTTAGATGTTGAAAAACTTCAGACTTGAGTTTCAAGAAGTAAACCCAAGTGAATCTAGTGTAATAATATATAAATGACAACACATATCTTACTTTTCTCATTGAAATCACTGAAAATGGACCCATGAGATCACTGTGTACAAGTTCCAAAGGTGAAGAGGCTCTCCATGCATGTCCCTTCTCGAATTTTCCTTGTGGATGCTTTCCAAGAGCACATCCATTACAAACACCATTTGAAAATTCAATGGTCGGAAATCCTTTGACCATCCCTTGATTGCTAAGCTGTTGCATATATCTAAAATTCAAGTGCCCAAATCTCTCGTGCTAAATCCTACTTTCTTCATTTGCATGCGTAAGTAGAAAAATGGAATCTGATTAAGGAACAAAATTAGAAAATGTATATAGACGAGATTGATCATTCACCTTGCCAGATGCAATCTTAAAGTTGGTTTGCATGTCATAAATGCTCATGGAATCTGGGGTAAATTCCACTTTCCTTATGCTGCCTGTGTGTGTCATCTAATACACTGAGAGAAGATTGACAGAAAGCCTTGGAATATGCAAGACATTCTCAAAAATTCCATCTTCGAATTTCACTCCTCCTTGTGTAGTTGCTGCAACTACAGAATTATCCCCCATGAGAATAGGAGGTCCTGAGTATGCATGTAGAGAAGAAAATGATTCCTCTAAAGAAGCCATATGATGTGAAGCTCCTGAATCGATGATCCATTCTTGCGGTGCAGAATGAAGAGCAATCAAAGCATGCCCATTACCTCTTGGATCTAGTGCTTTTTCTCCAGACTTCTTCTTGGCATTCTCAGGAATGTGGTCTCCAAGATTGTTTTGTTGGAGTGTCTACGCCATAAGATCTATAGTCTTCTTCATGCATGCAGATTCAGGGTGAAAACCATAGTGGCAATAATTGCACATTGATTTCCCTTTCGTTCCTTTCCTTTCCTTTGAGCTGGATGATCCATCAGGGGGTTTGGGATTTCCTCCCTTTCTTGGATTAGGATCCTTCTTCCCTTTTACTTTCTGATGGTCTTTGGAATTTTCCTTTCCTTTTGCATGCACAGTAAGTGCATGCGCTTTGGAATTTTCAAGTGTGCCCATTTTGATGAGCTTATCTTGCTCATGCATCAAAAGACTGAATAAAAGAATCCAGTGAGGGCATCTTCCAAGCTGCACCGGTTGTAGATCTTACTGCGTGGAATGTAGAGACGAATACTGCATACTCTGGACCGAGTTTTGATAAAATGGAAAGAATCAACTAATTTTCTTGCTTGGATTTGTCAATCCCGCATCCTTTCAGCTGAAGCAACAAGGCTTTATACCTTGTGAAAAAATATTGAATGTTCTCAAAATTTCTCAGATCTAATGAGTTTAACTCATTTTCGAGAATGTGACCTTGAATTTCATCTTGTTTTCCAAACAATCCTTCCAAAGTTTTCCATACTTCATTTGGACTTGAACATGATTCAACATGAAATAGAAATTCTGTAGAGATAGATAAACATAGGATGCTGAAGGCCTCGTCCATGCGATTGAAATATCTTGTTTTCTCCACTACAGATGTTGGTTCAACTTCTGTTTCCATGGTTACTCAAAATAAGCCTCTACTTCTGAGATGAAGTAGAATCTTTGGCTTCCATTCGAATTAATTATCTGGAGTAAGAATTGTCGATTGTGGAAACTCCAATTTAGACTCCATTCTTTGTTGTTGCTTCAACCTTCTGAACCTGCAAATAAAAATTTCTTGTGCACTGACTACAAATCCCTACGCTCTGATACCATGTAATATTTTGAGATACAAAGATCGAGATTTTCAAAACAAGGAACAAACATGCAAGAGAAGGAAGGAGTGAGAAAGAATATAGAAAAGAATGAAATTAATTTTGCAATATTAGTTTTGGAATCAATACATAAAAGCAACTAAGTTAAGCTTAGTTGTACATGCAATAACTATGGATAGTCAAAGCTAACTGAAGCTAAGTGTGCTTTATGTTCTACTAATGTGCACATGCATCACACGTAAGAAGTAAGTTAATTAACTAAGCCAAGTGCACATTGCATGCAAGCAGTAATTTAACTAACTAAGCCAAGTGCACATCACACACAATATCTAGAGTTGAATTAAAGCTAATCTAGGTGCATGTACACCAACATTTGGAGACCGAGCTACCATGAACCCACCTGCATGCATTACACATGATCTTCCATAATCATTTCGACAGTTCGATTATTCCTGTCATGATGAATTTACCAGCTTCAGAGGGAGATGTTGTACTGTTGTCAAGGATGAATGTACCTACTTCGAAGGGATATGTTGTAGGCCTACGGTTTCATGGTCGTTGTCGCAGTTCTCTTGATATGACGCTCGAGCTTCTGTACCATCTGTGGGTGAGGACGAGGAAACAGAAGGCTGTGCACAAGGGATTCGTGGGGCGCAATGAGGAAATTATGAAGGCAACCATGAAACCCAACACATGGGTCATTTGGTTCGACATTGAAGAAATCAAGACTCCCACCACTAACTTCAGTGACGCCAATCTCATTGGCCAAGGGGGCCTCGTGACACTGTACAGGGGAACGCTCTAGGATGGTCGATGAATTGTGGTAAAAAGAATTAGAAATTTCACACTGAAATGTGATCCTGAATTACTGAATGAAGTGGAGGTCATCAAAAATATCAAGCACCAGAATCTGGTCATTTTGAGAGGTTGATGCATGCCGAGAAATGCTATCGAAGGGCACCAATTGTTTCTAATATACAATTATGCCTAATAGAACTCAGAAAAATCCAAATCTTGACCTTTGACCTAGAAACAACGCTGAAATATCATCATGGGCACTGCGAAGGAGCTGCCTTATTTGCATAACAATATTGAGCCAGTGATTTATCGTAGAGACATCAAAGCTACCAAAATTATGCTTGATGATGATATGAATGCCCGTGTGGTTGATTTTGGGTTGGCAAGGATCATAACTAAATACGCACAATCCCAAATCATGATAAGAGAGAACCTTGAATTTAATACAGGGAGAGGGATTAGCTTTCTTGCTAAACAAGAAAGGTGAAAAGAAACAACTCGAGTGCTGCAAGCCCACTACCTGGTATGGGAGACTGGTATTCTTCACTGGGTTGAAGAGGATCGATGCATTTCTCGGTGCCTCCATATATGACATACAATGGCTTAAATGTGCACCATGAGGTGATAGTTTTTTTTTTCTAAATATTATGCCCTTGTTTTCTTTCATCCTAGCGGAGGAACCCATCTAGCAATCAAACAGAGGATACCATCAACACATTAACCTAAGCAGGAGACCGGAACCGGTAATAGAACTAGTTTTGTAGAAAATTAGTGAAGCTAGGCTTCCCTATGGGTAGATCGTTTGAGGGCACATTCTCAAAAGTCCTGGTAAAGTATCTTGACAATAATTTCCCCAAGCCCTGCCCATCTCTAAACTTCATATTAGGTCCTATCATCACAAAGAATAGTTGCAATACAAGCACTCGCAAGCAACAAACCAGAATGTTAAGAATTGCCCAATCATTACCCTTCTCCCTTGGTCCAAAGGGATCATTCTGTAGTGACCCATGAATAAGAAATAGTGCAGACATCAGAAGCATAGAAACATAGAAGCATAGACCCAGATGTGAATTTTTCTGTCTCTGTGTATCTTGTATCTGTCTCGGGAAGAGGACTATGAAGATTGAAGATAAATTTCCCAACATGTGTATATTGTCTTTGTCTCAGGAAGAGGACTACGGAGATTGTCTCATGAAGAGGACTACAAAGATTGAAGATCAATTTCCCAACCTCTGCAACCAGATTGATTTTCAATGACTTGTAGGGAAGCCACTTGTTTTTGCAGGCAAGCAACTTGTTTTCATCGGCATGAGGCACTTGTTTTCATCTTAGATATAGGAAAACCCTGAAAACCCAACACGAGCCACTTATTTTCATGGTCGATATACCCCTCATGGTTGATATAAGGACTCCACAAAATGATATCTTCTTAGAATATTAAATGCTTAATGATTAATGCTAGCATTACCTATAGGTTCAAAATAGTATCATGAAATATATCATATGTATATAAGTATTTCCTTGGTATGCCTCGATATGAGGTCAATAAGATGGCAAAACCTTTGATTGGATGTGAAAGAATATTCATTTAAATATAGCAAGAAAACTTTTCTTAAAAAGTATTATGATTGTTTTTGGTTTTGGTATTAACAAATCGCTTTCAAAAAAACAATTACAATAATCCCTGCAACCTCGTAAAAACAAGAACTAATAAGGAAATTATATTTTCTTATTACATGAGAGAGAGTGGTTTGAGTTTAAATTTTTCTTAAAAATAATATATTCACATCTTAATAACCAACATTACCCTTATTCACTAAAGTTTTAAGGAGGGAAAATATCTTTGAGGCATTTTTTTTTCCATTATAATCACGTGGGATTCCCATGGATTTAATTACTAATATTCCTTGTTATAATGGTTGAATGTTCTTATTCTTTCTAATATACTATGGTTTGAATTATCATTTATATATGTGTAAAAATTGGTTTTATTATGTGATTAGTTTACTAAGTAAGAGATCACAACCCAACCATCTTCAAACATTATGAAAAGTGGATTAGACTAATGTTTACAAATATTGACATAAATATTTAAGTAATGAAGGGTGAATTAAGTTACTATTTACACATATTGAAACATTATGAAAAGTGGATTAGACTAATGTTTACAAATATTGACATAAATATTTAAGTAATGAAGGGTGAATTAAGTTACTATTTACACATATTGAAATAGACATTTAAGTAATTCCTATACAATAATAATTATATCATCCAAAAATAAATGTTGCTTCGTTACATTAATGATTTCATTAAGGTAGTGTTAAAGTTTTACCTTCCATCATTTAGATACCATATGTATCCATTAATGACTTTTGCCTCCCATCAATGTGGTCCCATATCCACCCATTCATTAATCTAGTGTAATATCCATCCACTTATCCCATCAATCTAGTCACATCTCTCTCCACTTATCATTTACTATAATGTCTCAATGTCTCTTTCATTACTCTGTGTAGAATCCTCATAAAGAACTTTATGAGAACTTTATAAAATGTTGATGAGGAATTGTTTTAAGGATATTATTCGTTTTTAGTTGTCAATACCTTTTTTTTAATGTTTGTGATATTTTCTTAAGCTAAACAATAACACTAGTTATGTTTGAGCCAAGAGGGTTATTCTAGAATGTAGTATGAGGGACATGTGTAAGTATCTCACGTTCTCAAAAAAACAATAATAAAAAATTTGGCTTACGTCTGCCAAATAAAAAAACAAAAAATAAATAAACAATTAAAAATCTATTAACAAAACAATATACTTTACTTTCACTCTTCAAGTAATAAATACAATATTTCGATGTCTATCTTAAATAGAATAATTTTACACAGATAAAACATCCAATGTGCATTATCATAAAATATTTTAACATGAATTAATATAAAATGGCCCAATACACATGTTATATAATCTTTATAACATTAAAAATGTTTAATAAAATATTTTAACATGAACTAATATAAAATGGCTCAATATACATGTTATGTAATCTTTATAACATTTAAAAATGTAATTTAAACAGTAAAAAATTATACATTATTTTTTGCACTCTAAAATAAATTTGCAATAAATTTGATCTCTCTGAACTCATATTAAATTCGTACTTTAGATGAATCTATACTAATATTTAACACTACTTACCTCTAACATGTCTCCTCTTCATTCCTAAAGTATCTTTATTTCGTGCTTTTTCCTTCTGTCCCTCCGATCTGATTCATTTTCCGAAAGGCAAGCTGGTGAGTGACTTACTGGCGAGCTGGCTGTCTTTATGGCTTGGCCTTGGTCCTCTTCATGCAAACATTTTCCATATAAAAGAAGAGTATACAACTCATGCACAAATCTGTCGCATTATGAGGTACCACTCAAGAGTTTCCCTCATTTCCATAAACCTTTTTAACAACCATGTGCTTCTGGAGATATTTTTGCGAAGAGACCGAAATCTATCTCCACTCCCATGGTTGTTTCCTTCCCTGTTGGCCTTTTTAATTAGACTAGCCAATTAGTATAAAGAGAATGATAAAAGATCTTCTTATTCCACCTACTTAAAAACATGATTACATATAAAATATAGAACTTTTGTTAATATGTATGTACGTGAATAGAATTAATTTAATTTCAAAAAATTGTGTTAGGAAAAAGAATTACTTTAAAATATTTAAAGATATATATCGTTTATAAAAATCCATCCCCGGTAAAGAGTAGGGGCATATTTTTGTTGGAGGGTATTGTAATTTTAAGAAAAGATTACAAATAAATTATTTTTTATTTGATTTTGGTGTTTAATTTTAATGTACTTAAATGAAATAATGTATATTATTATTATTATGTAATTTTTAAGATCATAATTAAATCCGATATCAAATTGATGTATAATTTTTTATTTATTTATGAGAAAAAAATCCCAAAAATACCAAACACAAATAAATTTACTTTCAACCAAACATCCTTGATGAATAGTCATTCATTAGGAAAATTGTTAAATTTTTTTCCTACGGAAAGTTTTTCCCAGTTATGAGTGTCTTCGTACCAAAGCGAATAAGAAGACTAAAGTCAAACGTCTCACCTCTAATTGTGGTCGAGCATTATTCAATAATCGTCGCAACGACCACCGAAAGAAGTGGGACCTTTCAAAATCGCCCACGAAAGTCGTAAAACAAGGTTAAAAAAGTCTCTTAAATGTTGAAGTTTATAAGGTATGCTTTAACTATGTCAAAGTTATCATTTGTAATTTATAATTTGCAATTAGCATTACCCATTACAGAAAGTGAGAAAATGTGGTGTTTTCCCATTGAAGATCAACGAATGCAGAAATGAAGGTTTTTTTATAAGGGTATTTTAAAGTGTAAAGGGGTATCATTAAAAGTTAAAAATTAAGGAAGGTTATTATAGAGTGTGAAGTAATATTATTAAAAAAATAAATAAATAATTTGTTTATGGGTTCTGGATATGTGCTAATACTTTTTGATGTGAAGTTATATATTAGACATGATGAAGATGAAGTTCTGCCTAGCTTAAAAAAATAAATTGAAGATAAATATTATTTTTATGGTTTAGTGGATTAGTTTGAGTGGTTAGATATATATTATTTTTATAGTTTAGTGGATTAATTTAAGTGGTTAAGTGGTATGAATTTTCAACTAAAAAAGATTAAGGTAAAATTATACACTAGTTACTTTTTTTATGTATAATTTGTTTGATACCGAGTACCATTAAGTATCTATTTTTTTTAAATATATTTGTTTAAAAGAAAAGAAAATATTAGTGTTAAATTAGTAGTGCACCAGTCTAGATCCATCTTAATTCTAGATCTACAAGTGTAGAGAGGGATCAAATCTCTGAAGGTGCAAACCTTTTTCTGAATGCAAAACTTGAAGAAAGGTTTGTACCTCGAGAGATTTGATCCCTTTTGGAGCTCGATAGATCCAAAGTTAAGATGGACCTAGGTTTCTTTAATTATTAATTTTATTTTTTAGTTTAATTTATGTTTTTATGTAATTTCAACGAGTCAAAATGTTTTAATTAAGAATTTTAATTTTTATGTTCATTTTTAATTTTATGTAATTTGAGAAGTCAAAATGTTTAGATAACATAATATAACAAAACATTACAACATCTCTTCCATATTGGGATGGAGAGTGTCTCGCAACCCAAAAATGTAATAAAATTAAATAAAAAAAAATTATAAAATATTTTGATTGTGAAAAATAAATTTATAAATATTTATAAATATTTTCATTGTGAAATGAGAGATGATTTTTGGGCATGTGGTATTGATGAGCCATGGTATTGGCACATGGTATGGTTGTTAAAATCGGAAGAAACCAAATATTCAGAAACTTAGCAGCTCACAGGTGAGCCTTCACCTCAAGACTGCCTCACTGATAACACTCTAAATTGATCATTATTCATCAAGAATATACATGTTTACAAATGCATAGGAGAGTTAGAAATAACAACTAGAAAATAAGAACTAATTCCTAAACTAGGATACAAGCACAACTAATGAACATAATCTCTCCAATAATACATTCTCCATTAATTCCAACACTCCCCCTTAATGAAGAAATGGTTCACGAGTACTCCTAACATCTCCATAAATAATTCAAATTTAATTCTTCCATGGGGCTTGGTAAAAATGTTTGCTCCATTGTCACAAGTATTACAATATTCAATATAAATTTATTTTAACTAAACCTTCTCTCTAACAAAGTGAAATTGGCTATCAATATGATTTTTGTTTTTTTGAAACACACGATTGTTTGCAACTTTTATTGAGCTCTGGTTGTTGTATCTGATAACTGTTGCATATTTTTGTTCTTCTCTAGAATCATGGAGAAATCTCCTCAACTAAATTGTCTCACTCGTTAATGCACACATTTCTTCATACTCTACTTCAGCTGCAGATAAGGATACAATATTCTACTTCTTGCTGCTCCATGAAATGAACCCGAACCCAATCCTTAATGCATAACCTATTATGGATCATCTTTCATCCAGATTTCCGGCCCAATCTGAATATGAAAAACCTGCCAATATAACATCAAACGAATCAGTATATTTAAAACAAAAGTCTAAGGTTCCTTGAAAATACCTTAAGATACCTTTCTCTGCCACCCAATGACTCTCAAGAGGCTTTGACATATAATGGCTCAAAAAACTGACTGCAAAATCTAAATAAGGTCTAGTTATAGTTAGATAAATCAAACTCCCAACTAGATGTCTGTACAATGTTGCATCCACCTCCTTCGAACCATCATCATTCTGAAGTTTGACATTCTGCTGTAGAGACACTGAGACAAATTTGCACTGATCCATTCCGAATTTTTTCAATAAGCTACTGACATACTTTCCCTGAGACAAAAAATTCTGGCCAGAATCATTCCAGACATCAAGACCCAAACAATAGTGGTAACTCTCCAAGGTCTTTCATCTCAAAAACTCGTGACATCTGCACTTTGATTTCTTTAATGAGCTTATCAACATTTCATGTAATAATAATATCATCTACTTATAAAGAAATCAAAACAATTTTCCCCTTTTCATCAAACACAATATACAGATTTGGGTCGTTCTTGCTCCTCTTATAACCACGATGTAAGAAAAATGAGTCAATTTTTTCATACCAATACCTGGGCGCCTCTTTTAATCCATACAATTCTTTCCTCAATATATAGACTAAATTTTCTTGTCCCTGTTGAACATACCCTTCAGGTTGTGTTAAATACACTTCCTCTTTCAATTCACCATTTAAGAAAGAAGATTTCACATCTAGCTAGTGTATTTTCCAGTGATGTTTCGTAGCTAAGGCTATTTACATTATTATGGTGTTTAACTTAGCTACAGGGGCGAAGGTTTCTTCATAAACAATACCTTCTTTCTGCGAATACTCCTGAGCCACAAACCTAACTTTGTATTTATCTATACTACCATCTTCTTTAAACTTAGGCTTGTATAACCATTTGTAACCTATGGTTTGTTTACCTTCAGGCAGTTCAAATAGATCCTAGGTTTTGTCTTTAAGTATTGATTTATATTCCTCTTCCATGGCTGCCCTCCATTGATCATATTCACTTGCTTCTTTATAGTTTAAGGGCTCAACAAAATTCAAAATATTTTTCATGAGGAAATAGTATTTATACCTGGTAGGTAAGTGAGTCTGCCTACCTGATTTTCTTGGTGTTGGAGTGGCCTCAAATCTGTTTTGATCATCCATTAATGGAATTGGATTTCTAAATCCATCGGTACGCTCTAATTATTCCTTTTTATGATGTTGTTGCCACTCATGGTTGTCCCTTGTTTCATCACTTCCATCTTCCACCAGCAAAGGAATGTCCCACTCTTCATTGTCTTTATCATAGTTTCCATCATCAACCTTCTCATGTAATACTACGTCTCTACTCACAAACACTTTGTGAGTAGAAGGATTAAACAATTTATATGCTTTAAAATCTGTACAATACCCTACAAAAATGCATTTAATGGCATTTGAATCCAATTTCTTCCTATCCTCTTTTGGAACGTGAGAAAAATATTTCGAGCCAAAAACTCTTAAATGATTAACTGCAGGCTTAAAACCTAATAAAAACCCGAATGGAGTTTTAAGATCAAGGCTTTTTGTTGGACTCCTTCTGCCCAAAAATTATTAGACATGTTCTTACCTTTTAACATGATGCATTCACACTCCACAAGGGTTTTGTTCTTCCTCTTTGCAACCCTGTTCCGTTGAGGAGTGTGGGGTACTATGAACTACTAAACTATCTCATGGTCCTTGCAATATTTGATGAAGTCACTCTGCTTGTATTCTCCCCCTTGATCTGAGCAAAGAATTTTGATGAACTTCCCTGTCTGTTTTTCAACCATGCTCCTGTATTCTTTAGAATATTCAAAAGTATATGTATTCTTTCTAAGAAAATATGCTTAGGTAAATATTGTGCAATCATCAAGAAATAATAAAAAATAATATTCACCTCCTAATTCCCTGGTCTACATCGGCCCACATAAATCAGTGTGCATAAGATCTAGTATATCTTTCTTATTCCTAACTAAACATGAGGTAAAATCATCCATATGCGTCTTCCCAAGGGCACATCCTTAACAATAAACATGAACATTTTAAAAAAAATGGAGACCATTGACCATACCTTGTTTCTGAAGTAGCAGTAAGTCATGAAAATTGATATGACCGAATCTTTGATGCCACAAATTATTTGTTGTCATAAATTTTGAAGTCAAGGCTTGGTGTGGTACACTTTGTACATTCAGCTTGTAGAGACCTCCAACTCAAATACCTGATGCAATTGGCTTCATATTATCTAGTAGATATTTAATAACATAATCATACTTAAACAGTTCTACCCTAAGATTCTGATTTGTTATCATAGAGACAGAGATCAGATTCTTTTTAATTTCAGGTACATACATCATTTTTTGAATATGCCTAATATTACCATCAGGTAATACCACAAGAATATTTCCATACCCCTTAATCTGGTAACCTCTGTCATCATCAAGGTAGATATTAACACCATTACTGGTCTCTTTAAAATTTTCAAACCAAATTTTCGCTTCATCATTCTCAACAGAGAGAACATAATCAGACATAAACAATCCGAGGTTATGATTATGACCTTCATCAGCAAAGTGCTCTGCATGCTTCTTTTGTCTATGTCAATTTTCATCAAACTTCTTCTTATGGCAATTCCTAGCAATATGACAGATTTACCACAGTAAAAACATTTGATCCCTAAAACATATCTGATCAAAGACATACCTTGAGGTGGATTTCTCTATGGTGTACTCCACCTTTTTTTCCTGCGATTTCTCTTCATATGAAAGGCTTTTTCTTCTCCATTAATGAAAGATATGAATTTTGGGGTTTTAGAGTCATCCACATCTCTTCCTCTTGTAACAAGATCCTCATCAATTCTTTGTAATTTGGGGCTTTCTCCCTTGCGTTAAGGCCTATAATAAACATCTGATAATCAGTAGTCATACCATTCATGGTAATTATGACAAGATCAATGTTTGATACTGTCTCCCTTATACCAGCTAACTTATTTTCAGCTCCTTGATCCAATAAATGAATGCAACGACTGATTCACTTTCCTCCATTTTGATGGAGAGAATATTTCTCTTCAGGAATAATAAATGATCTCTATTCTTTATCTCATACAAATCCTTGAGAGTTGTCCAGATATCATTTGCTGACTTACACTCTCTGATGTGAGGGATAATGCAGTCTTTCACTGACAATTTCAACAACACTTTCGCTTTGTTCTCCCTATTCTCCCAATCTTGAGTTGCTACAGTTGTTCTGCCTCCAACTATAGTCGGCTTCAATTCATCCCCATTTGCAATTGCCTAAGCACTTTTCCCCTCAAGGAAAGTCTGTGTTGGAAAAATACTAGGAGGGGGGGTGAATCAGTATTTTGAGTTTACTGAAAAGATTTTAAATTTTTTCTATTACAAAATTCCATACGCAGCTTTGATGAACCCAACTCGCATATACACGTGCATATGCTGAAAGAAACTAGTGTATATTGATATAATTTTACAGATTAGAAAAATTTTCAGGAACAGTCTCTAAATCTGTTTAGCAGTCATGCATCTATTAGATAATCAGTAAATATGTGCAGTAACAGTAGTATAAATCATCACACAAGTGCAACACACATGAACACCAATATTTAAGGTGGAAACCCAATTCGGGAGAAAACCACCGTTGTTGTTGTCTCTATATTAAATATTTATTATATGAAAACCGTTTACAACATTGTACTGATATAGACTCATACCAGTACACAGGCCTCTACCTACACAAGGCTACAACCTTCTCTCATTGTCCAGCTGCTACTGGTAGGGAGCTACAACCCCCTTGCTTCTCATTTACCAGCCTCTCCTGGAAGGGAGCTTCAACCCCCTCAATAGAACACCAACTTCTACTGGAAAAAAGATTCTACTTATATACTGAAGGCTTCAACCCTCAAAACCATTGTAGACCATGTTTCATCAATTTTCATACTGGATCCTATAGCTTCCACAACACACCTTGTAGGCCTCTTTCATCAGATTTTCAGTTTGGACCCACTGCACATATTTAAGCTCAAAGGACATATATCAAACTGAAACTTATAACCCCTCCAATTCATTCATTTAATAATCAACCAATCAACCAAAAACTGATCTTTAATCGTAATCAACTAGCAGCATAATCAGTATTCAAACAACCCAGATTTGTATGAAGACATCATTGATAGATAGTAGTAAAATAGAAAAATAGATCAGACATTTCTTTTCGCACACTTCAGCAAAACCCTAGATTCCATATGTGCTTTTTCTTTACTGAACCCGTGTATATACGCGCTTTCACAGAGACAAACCTGTGTATATATCTACAACTATTTCAGCACTGACCTTAGATTCCATATGCGCTTTTGCTGAAAGTGACATGCCTATATACGTGCTTTCGCTGAGATGAACCTACGTATAGATCTGCAAACATTGCAGGGCTACATAACTCTTCAGAACAGATCAACAACTCAGATCTTACCCTTCACTTCAGTAAACATTCGCCAGATCACAGTTCTAAATATTCCATAAAAATATTTAAAAAATACATAGTCATTTCAGGTCTAGAGCTCCTGATCCATCATTTTATTCATAGGTTCTTTATTAATTCAGATCTATCAATAAACTACAACCCATTCCATGTAGATATCCTTTAGAGTGAAGTATTCATTCAATACCCTTGCTCATTCCATACTTGCACTAAGATATTCTTCTCCTTATATAGATTTAGCCTTTACTAATACCATGAGTCAAAACCACACACCAACTGATGGTATTTTTGGACAGAATCAAATAGACAATACAACACTCAATACTGTGTGCTAATACCATGGTAATGCCCCTTGGTATCATACTTTTAGAGCAGAAAAAGGCATACGCGACTTGGAACGTACTTACCTGCGTGTATACGTGACTTGGTCTTTACAAACCCGCGTATACATGTGACATATTAAAATTATCCAATCTACTGCACAAGGTTTGCCAGGCAGACTGTTGAGGTTCTCCAGATAGACATATACTACATCCTTTGCTAGAGAGTTGCCATCAAGGAAAATCGATACAATATCTTAGGGCATAGGAAACATATTGCCAACAATCTCCCCCTTTGGACTTCATGGCAACTATGATTATAAATACATTAAGCGTACCTTTTATTCAACCATCCACAATATTCTCCCCCTTTGACATCAAGGGAAAAGGGAATATCAACACCAAAACAAGGTTTCTCTTCCCCTGTACTAAAATTCCATGCTCCCCCTGAGTTCATGCTGAATTTTCAGACAGATTTTTCAATGAAGTACATGAATTTATAACACAACCTAGTATGACCTTTCCTAAGGACTCATACATACAGTAATGATCCAACCAAGTGGAATTACATATTTGACTCAAATTCCCAATCAAGTGAGTTTATAAATTTGAACAAGTCCTTACATGACAGAATATAACAATTTTTCATCATAGGTCTCAACATGACCTTTTCATCAAATTACAGATATGACTTTCCAAGACCAAAGAATCTCAACCATGAGATCATAACACAGTAGTCAATGACAACAATGCATCCTTTTTCATAGTACAAGTGCTCCCCCTTAACTTGTGCATACAACAAATCATCAAAGCATCTTCATCAAGGAGAGAAATATCAGAGAATGATACAGAAAGATGAATATTAGAACACCAACAGAGATTACTCGACAGCACCACAACTGTTCTGAAACGCTGACCCAGAGAATTTCTGTTAGCAAAACCCATACGTGGTTTTATGCATAGAAACCCGCGTATATACGCGATTTTCCTTTATGGAACCCGCGTATTGAATTTAATCTTCTGAAATTAAGCAGATTTGATCAGAGAGGTAGAGACAACTCCTAGCTTCTGTCTGAGATATTCGAATGCTTCCCTGGGAAGAGGTTTAGTAAATATATCAGTAACTTGTTCTTTGGAGGGAACATACTCCAATTTAACCTTTTGTTCAAGCACTTGTTCACGTAAGAAGTGATACTTGATAGGAATGTGCTTGGTCTTGGAATGCATAATATGATTATTTGAGATACTAATGGCACTTGTATTATCACACAAAATGGAGATGGGAGGAGAACATTTGATTTGAATGTCTTGTAAAGTCTGCATCATCCAAAGTAGTTATGTGCAACATGATGCGGCAGCCACATATTCTGCTTCTGTTGTAGATAAGGCAATAGAACTTTGTTTCTTGTTGAACCAAGATACTAATCTGGGCCCCATATATAATGCACCACCACTAGTGCTTTCTCGATCATCAACATTTCCAGCCCAATCTGCATTTGTGTAAGCATGAAGAGTGATATCATCATTCTTTGGATACCATAGACCAAAGTCTTTAGTCCCTTGTAGATATTTGAATATTCTTTTTACAGCCTAAAGGTGTGACTCCTTTGGATTAGCTTGGAATCGTCCAACAATCCCAATTGCATGCATAATGTTAGGTCTTGTCTCGGTTAGATAAAGAAGACTTCCAATCATGGATCTGTATTCGGGTTGATTCACCATGGGAGAATCATCATGAGAACTGAGGTTACACCCAACTACCATTGGTGTACTTACAGGTTTGCATTCTTCCATCCATACTTCTTCAAAATTTGCTTGAGATATTTTTCTTGTGATAAAAATATGCCATTGGTTGCTTGTTGCACTTGTAAACCAAGAAAAAATGTTAGTTCCCCAAGTAAAGACATTTCAAATTCTTGTTGCATAATAGAAGCAAATTTCTGACTCATGGACTCTTCATTACTCCCAAAAATGATCTCATCAACATATACAACTACAATCAATAGTTTATCTTTTTCAGTTTTTGTATATAAGTTTCTATCAACAAATCCCTTTAAAAAACCTTGTTGGTGAAGTATTTGTCAAGATGATAGTACCATGCCCTTGGAGCTTGTTTGAGACCATATAAAGCCTTTTTAAGTTTACAAACAAGTTTTTCATCATTTCCCAAAATGAATCCTTCTGGTTGTTTTATATAAACATCTTCTTCTAGATCACCATTGAGGAAAGCAGATTTAACATCCATTTGATAAACTTTGATTTGTTGAAAGCTTGAAAAGGCAAGAAACATTCTTATGGCTTCAAGTCTAGCTACAAGAGAAAATGTTTCTTCAAATTCTATACCTTCTTGTTGAGCATACCCTTTACAAACAGGTCTAACTTTGTTTCTAATAACATCTCCATTTTCATTTAACTTGTTTTTGAATATCCATTTTGTTCCAATAACATTTTTATCATGAGGTCTTGGAACCAATTCCAAAGTATGATTCTTTTCAATCTGATCAAGTTCTTCATTCATGGATTGAATCCAACATTCATCTTTGCTAGCTTGATTAACATTTTGTGGTTCAATAGTGGATAGAAATGCTAGATATCTGGGAGATCCTACAAGAGGTCTTCTTGTTTGGACACCTGATCCCTTTTCTCCCAAAATTTGAGATTCTGGATGATTCTTTGGAACAACCTGGATGGAGCCTTTTCAGATAGATCTTCTTTTGTTTCTTCATTGGGTTCACCTTCTATATTGTTGCTATTTGATGCAGGAAGATATACATCACCATCATCTTCATTTGTTGTTTGTATTTCCCCTTTTTGAGTTGAGAGAGACTCATCAATCACAACATCAATGCATTCAACAATCTTCTGAAGTCTTTTATTGTAACATTTATATGCTTTACTTCTAGAAGAGTAACCAAGAAATATTCCTTCATCTACTCTAGGTTCAAACTTACCAAGTTTTTCGTCATTATTCTTGATAAAACATTTGCTTCCAAAAACTATAAAATGCTTTACAGTTGGAAGATTACCATACCAAAGCTCATAAGGAGTTCTATCATTGTTTACTCGAAAATGAGCCTTGTTAAGAATATTTACGGTAGTGTGTACTACTTCTCCCAAAAATGTGTCAGGTGTTCCAGAATCATCAAGCATAGCTCGAGCCATTTGTTGAACTTTTCTATTCATTCTTTCTGCTACACCATTTTGTTGTGGGTACCAACTACATAAAACTGTCTTTTTATGCCATGTTGTTCACAGAAATCAAATAATTCATCTGATATATATTCACCTCCTCGGTCAGATCTAAGACATTTGATTTTTAGATCCAATTCATTCTCAACCAGGGCTTTGAAGATCTTAAAATTTTCAAATGCTTCATCTTTGTGTTTTAGCAACCCAATCCAACACATTCTAGAGAAATCATCAATAAACAAAATATAGTATTGTTCTCCATGGGGTGAATTTTTCCTCATAGGAACACATAGGTCGGTATGAATGAGTTCAAGAGGCTTACTTGCTGATCCTTCTTTGGCATTGAATTGCACTTTGGTTTGCTTACCAAATTGGCAAGATTTGCATATGGTACTTTCAGGCATAGTAATGTTGGGAAGATCATGAACAACTTTGAGTCTGCTAGATTTGTTGATTTTGGAGAAGCTCAAATGCCCCAATATTCTGTGCCATAACCAATTTTCTGAATATTTACCCAAGTAACATTGTTCCTTACAACTTTTCAATACATACAAATTTCTTGGTGTTCTATTTAATTTTATTATTGTTTTTCCCGTGTCAAGATCACAGACCACACATTTTTTTGAGCTAAAGACAACTTCAGTTCCTTGATCACACATTTGACTTACACTTATTAGGTTATGTTTTAATCCATCCACATACATAACATTGTCAGCTTTCACCTTTTCTCTTAGAAAAACATAACCTTCTCCCTTAATAACAGCAGGAGTATCATTTCCAAAAGTGACATTCTTTTCTCTTTCTAGAGCATTGTATGCAAGAAGTTTATTTATGTCACCTGTCATGTGTTTTGAGAATACACTATCAATGTACTATTGATTTTCTTCTCCTTCTGCAAATAAAGCTATGCCACATTTCTCAACTTGTAAGTCCTTCTTTCTCCATACCTTGGAACTTGAAGGTATATGCTCTTTTGGTTGAAGTTTGCTCCTGCATTCAGATTCTTCATGACCAAAGTTATTGCAATAAGCTCATTCAATTTCATTTTGAAGAGGAGAAAATTTGTTATATGTATTCTTCTTTATTCCAGACTCATTTCTTTTCTTTCTTGCTTCTATGGTCATGATGGTTTTCTATGCAACACATTGAACAACTTTATGACCAAAATTATGAGATGAGAAACATTGTCCATTAAAGAAGAAATTTCTGCGATCATGGAACCTTCTATTTGTGTTTACCTGTTGATTGGTATTTCTCTGAAATATATTTCTGTTATTTTTCTTCGTATTGAGGTGGTCATGCTTTACCTGTAAAGTTTCTTTGTTCCCTTGCTGAGTGACAGAATGTTGTAGGCTGGTTGTACCTGCTTTTAGATAGTTTGGTGCTGAAGACTGAGAGGATTCTCTGACATATCCAAGACCTGTCTTTAAAAGAGGAGAATGTTGTACCTTGATAATTTCATCTAAGGTTTTAGATCCTTTAGCAAATATAAGATTCAAAGTTTTCACTTTGTCAATTTATTTTTTAGACTTACTATTTCACATTTTAATTTCTCATTGTGTTTCTCCTTTTCTACAAGCTGATTCTTTAGAGTTTCTATGGATATTTTGTTTTCTTCCAAACATATTTTGAGCTGATTGATTTCTTCAAGGAAATCATTATCTTCTAGAGCATCCATAAAGGTATCCTTAGCCTCACTACATGAGAATTCTAACATCTTGATCAGATTCTTCTTCACTATTTGATAACCCATCACTATATTCATGAGCATAATAAATTTTTCTATTGCTAAACCGATTCTTATTTCCCCTTGCTATTTCCTTTCCTTTTTCATGAATTTCCTTATGAGGACACTTTGTAGCATAATGACCAACTCTTCCACAAGCAAAAAATTTAAAAGGAAGCTTACCTCTGAACCTTCTAGTGCCAAGTTGTAGCTTCTTTACAAATTTTACCTCATCTTCTTCTGAAACATACCCTGATACTTCTGTTTCTTGTACTTCTTTTCCTTTTGTAGTAGCTCTAAAGACAACTTCCTTGACCTCAGATGAACCTCCTTTTCTCATTTCACAAGCAGTTAGAATACCATGAAGTTGAACAATAGTAGGAGTTTGTAGATCCTGGTTCTCTTCAATAGCAGATACTTTTGACTCAAATTTGGAAGTTAGATATCTTAATAAATTTTCTACCAGAGTAGTGTTAGTTATGGTTTCTCCCAAATTTCTCATACGATTTACAATATCATCCAGATGTAAAAAGAAGCTAGAAATACTCTCCTCATTATGCATCCTTATATTTTCATATTGAATTCTAAGAGTTTGGTGTTTAGCACTTTTTACCTTCGTATCACCTTCATAGCTTAGAATGATTTTGTCCCATATCTCCTTTGTTGTATTCAACTGCATGAATTTGACAAATTTGGATTCAGTCAGACTCCCCAATAATGCATTGACCGCCTTTGCATTCGTTTCATAGTTCTTTCTTGCTGTAGCATCTGTTAGAACTGAGGCTGGATATTGATAAACTCCTTCAACTATAGCCCATACATCTGCGCCAAGAGACTGAAGATAGGATCTTGTCCTTGTCTTATAGAAGATTAAATTGTTTCCGTTGAAGAGAGGAGGCCTGATAGATGATGTCACATCTTGATTGCTCATCTTGGCTGATCTTCCTTCCAGCAGCTAAGCTTCTTCAGAAGGACCTGCTATGATACCAATTGTTGGAAAAATACTGAGAGGGGGGTGTGAATCAGTGTTTTGAGCTTACTGAAAATATTTTAACTTTTTCTATTACAGAATTCCATACACAACTTTGATGAACTCAACTCGCGTATACACGCGCATATGCTGAAAGAAACTAGCATGTATTGATATAATTTTACAAATTAGAAAAATTTTCAGGAACAGTCTTTAAATCAGTTTACCAGTCATGCATCTGTTAGATAATCAGTAAATGTTTGCAGTAATAGTAGTATAAATCATCACACAAGTGCAACACACATGAACACCAATATTTAAGGTGGAAACCTAATTCGGGAGAAAACCACCGCTACTGTTGTCTCTGTCTTCAATATTTATTATATGAAAATTGTTTACAACATTGTACTGATGCAGACTCATATCAGTACACAGGCCTCTACCTGTAGAAGGCTACAACCTTATATTGTTTTCCAGCTGCTACTAGAAGGGAGCTACAACCCCCTTGCTTCTCATTTACCAACCTCTCCTGGAAGGGAGCTTCAACCCCCTCAATAGAACACCAACTTCTATTGGCAGGAAGCTTCTACTTCCATACTGAAGGCTTCAACCCTCAGAACCACTGCAGACCACGTTTCATCAATTTTCATACTGGATCCTACAGCTTCCACAACACACCTTGTAGGCCTCTTTTCATCATATTTTCAGATTGGATCCACTCCACATATTTAAGCTCAAAGGACATACATAAAACTGAAACTTATAACCCCTCCAATTCATTCATTGAATCATCAACCAATCAACCAAAAATTGATCTTTAATCATAATCAACTAGTAGCATATTCAGTATTCAAACAACCCAGATCTGTATGAAGACATCATTGACAGATAGCAGTAAAACAACAAAATAGATCAAAAATTTATTTTCACAAACTTCAGCAAAACCCTAGATTCCATACGTGCTTTTTCTTTACTGAACCTGCGTATATACACGCTTTCACAGAGACAAACCTATATATATATCCGCAACTATTTCAGGACTAACCTTAGATTCCATACACGCTTTTGCTGAAAGTAACTTGCGTATATATATGCTTTCGCTGAGACGAACCTGCATATAGATCTGCAAACATTGTAGGCTGCACAACTCTTCAGAACAGATAAACAGCTTAGATCTTACCCTTCACTTCAAAAAACATTCGCCAAATCAAAAATCTAAATATTCCATAAACAGATTTAGAAAATACATAGTCATTTCAGGTCTAGAGCTCCTGATCCATCATTTTATTCATAGGTGCTTTATTAATTCAGATCTATCAATAAACTACAACCCATTCCATGTAGATATCCTTCAGAGTGAAGTATTCATTCAATACCCTTGCTCATTCCATACTTGCACTAAGATCTTCTTCTCCTTATATAGATTTAGCCTTTACCAATAACATGAGTCAAAACCACACACCAGCTGATCGTATTTTTGGACAGAATCAAATAGACAATACAATGCTCAATACTTTGTGCTAATACCATGGTAATGCCCCTTGGTATCATACTTTTAGAGCGCAAAAAGGCATATGCGACTTGGAATGTACTTATCCGCGTGTATACGCGACTTGGTCTTTACAAACCCACGTATACATGTTACATATTAAAATTATCCAATCTGCTGCACAAGATTCGCCAGGTAGACTGCTGAGGTTCGTAAGACAGACATATACTACATCCTTTGCCAGAGAGTTGCCATCAAGGACAATCGATACAATATCTTAGGGCATAGGAAACATATTGCTAATAGTCTGCAATTTGAATTTCCAATTAGAATAATAGTACCCATCAAGCTTATTTCTCTTGTTCAAGTACACCTATGCTATTTGATTATTCTTGGTGACGGGTCGATCTATGGATCTACCTTAAAAAAAACTTCCAACCTCCAACAATTGATAAAATAACTAATTCAATTTCCAGATCTATCTCCATATCCAGAAGAGTGATCTAAAGAAAAATACCTCTCTCCAATAGAGGCCCCACGATGGGTGTAACACACCACCATAATTCAAGAAAATGAAAATAAAAAAATGTGCTCACTCATCCACTTACAGAAAAGCACTAGGAATTCAATACACCGTGCAGCTTGTGGGGAGATCTAGTTCGCAGATCGATCTACACTTGGAAAGCTTGGTTCCATGCTCACCACACCAACATGCAAGCTTCACAAATTCATAGTAGAGGTATGCTCCCTTCCCTAAAACAACCGTTTACCACACCTGCCCACTATTTCATGCTAGGTAGCTACAATAGTCCCATGTGAAGGCACCATGGGTTTGAACTATAGGTCGAACTGTAGGATGCTTCCTTTTTGAACTCGACTTCCAACACACATAAGTTTTTCCACCACTACGCCACTTCGCAAAAGAAGTAGGGATTCATTGTTATCTTGACCACGCCTCCACGTAGGTCTAGGTGGTCATGCTCCTTACTTCTGGTGGCTTATACTCGTAGTTGGTTCACTCCTTCATAGGGATCTGCTCAACATAGGTCTCCTTTACCGCAAGTGTTGGCTCCTGCTCAATGGAAGTGGTTCCTTCGGGGATCTTCCATCACTGCAACCAGGAAAAGCTAAGATCTATGCACCAGATGATGGACATATGCCCTTACCTCCTCACGTTTTAGGATCAACAAGACTAGTGTGCTTCCACTTGAAGCTCATGTGCAACACAATACACGGCATGACTATTATGACTCTAAAACTTGGCAGTCGATTTACACAATAATAGTCAGCTCCAATGATGGAACGGAATAAATCCTCCACCTGAGTTCCATAATTAAAAAAGACATGAACAAATCCTCAATGATCAGAACTGGATCAAGGACCTAAGGATTAGCTCAAAATTAAAATTTACAGGATTGGGTTAAAAATAAGATGGTTGCATAGGTCTTGTCTTCCTGATTCTAGCGTCACAAACAGTTCGAAAAGCGGACACTGTATGAAGAAGTTATTACTCTTTGAATGTCGAGTGGGTCTGGTGGAGCACGAAGGGGCTAGCCTTCCTCCCATGGAACCTCATCATATGACTAGTGTGGGAGCTTAATGTTAAGAGCTCTTAAGGAGACTAATCTCAGGTTTAATATTTAATTAAGCTTTAGTTAAGTGGATTTTGCTATGGCAGAGATTCTGGAGGTGCTCCCAAATCTAGGCGGACTTCCACTTTTAGTGGAGTTAACTGGCAGTTGCCCCACATTTAGTGGAGGAAATTGGGGCAAAGTTGTTTTGGTCACAGCTCTCTCATTATTGAACCAAATTGGATGAAATTTTACTCAATTTTGGGTTTTTTCGACCTTCTCAAGACTTTGGGACAGGTTTCAAGTCGAATGGAGGTGATATTCAGTAGCTTTTTTTTATAGGGAAGATGAAGGAGCCATCAAGGCCACCATGAGACAAATTCAGTTTGAGGCCTAACCAGGGGAGTTAGAGTCCTTTTCCAGAGTTCCAATAGTCTAAATTAGATAATTCAGATGTTTTGAATCTGATGAAATGGTTTTTAGAGCTTGTAGAGAACGTTTGAAGGCCGAAAATCTTCAGTAAAGTTCTAGGGGCCATTATTGCCAACTTTTTCCAGCAGCAGTGCAGGGCTTAGAAAGAGCCGTTTGAGACAATTTGCTGTGAAAAAGTGGTAATTATTGGCTGAAAACATAATTTTTAATATACTTATAGAGGTTTCATAAAGTATTAAAGACTTTTAGAGGTCAAAAACTCATCAGAGACATTTTCCTTGACTCTAGTGCCAGGGGGTGCCGATAGGTGATTGAGGAAAAATCGGAGCAGCTGCAGGCTATTATTGATGAACCAAAACTCCATCTTGACTATTTCAGTCATTTTGGAACCAATGGAAGTGGTTTCAGAATATTTTGAGAAATTATAGAGCTCAAAAAGCTAATGTGAAGCTCTGGGCAGCCTTGGGAAAACTGTGAAGGATAGCTTATTTGGGGAATGCAGTGCTCAATTTGAGCAATTTATCAGTTGGTATTTGATGTCTGATGTGTATTAGATACATAATTAGTGGTTTCAATGAAAGAAACAAAATTTTGAGGGAGTTTATGTGATTTAGAAGCTCATAGTAGCTTAGTGCACCGACAAAAGGAATCGTGTCATCAAGAGCCTGAAGCTGTTTACAAAGTTTGGAAAACCATTAGAAGGATTTAAATGGTATTTTCAGTCCTTTGTATCGTTGTTTTATTCATTGGAATTAAGTATTTACTTTGTAAAAAACACTTACCATAATCCCAAAGAGCCGAGTCAAGATGACCAAGCTCAAAGGAGACGTAGCCCACGAGATTTCGGGTGAACTCCTAGATTAAAATTGTTGTTGTGTTTGAATGATTATTTTATGCATTATGTTGCTGCCATACATGTTAAATTACAGCAAGAACAAATGAAGTTAAGACACATAAACAATAAAAATTCATACATCACTTTCAAGTAAATAATTCCGCAAAATTGTCAAGTACAAGCTAGATCATTTTAATTAAAATTGAGTGGTAGGTTCTTGAAATACATACAATTTATCCAGACCATTTTCAGATCAGGTTGGTATCAGAGCATAGTTTCTTTCTTGACAGAGCACTTGGTTGCTTGATTTCATAGCTTGAAAGGTGTTTAAACAGTGTAAAGATTGATTGTTTTACTGTTTTCAAAATGATTGTTGTTTGAGTTTTCTTGAGATTTTGGGATAGCTACTGATTAGCTAAGTCCTGGAGAGGACAAAAAGGAATAAAAGGCATGAAGGCATCTTCCTTACCCCAAGGGACCTCAAGGTCACTTTTGGGACAAACCCTCTTGGAGTTTGTTTGTTGTTTGGCTGGTTGAATAAGAGTTGGTCTTTACAGCCATTTGGTTAAAAAAGCTTTGTCATTTTTTTTGAAAGCTTTAAGAACTTTGTTGAAGTTCCTTTTGTTCATTGACATCATAATGACAACTTCTACTAGTGAATTTTCCTCCTTCACAAGATCCTTCGATGATGATATGAAGCGTGACTTTATTATATTGAAGGACATGGTGAGGATTTTGTTTGAGGATAAATGAGAAAGAATTGAACTTCTTGAACATTTGTTTGCCATGAAGGAAGAGAAGGAAGAAATTCTTCAAAGATTGCATGATATGGAGAGATAGCTCCATCAAGCTCAAGAGGCTTTGACCAAGAAATTGCGTGAGGAAGAGGCAATCCATTCTAATTTGTCTTCAGTTTCCTCTTTAGAAAGAGGTGTTGGTTCTTTCGAAAAACATACAGGGGGTATAGTGTCCAAATTAATGATTAAAATGGGCTATGAGGGCAAAGGATTAGGCAAGCATGCAGAAGGCATGGTTGATCCCATTTTGTTTGAGGAACGACCCAAGAATCTTGGTCTTGGTTATGTGCAATTTAATGGCGAAGACTCCAAAGCCATGAAGGCATGTGATGCTACTTTAAAGAGAACCTTTATTCCAAGTTCTGAGATGAAAATAAATCAAATTTGTTTCAAAGATGATTGCCATTGATTTAAGACTTTGTTGCAGCAAGAAGATGGTAGACATGCAGCTTATGGCATGCATGCAAGTTCATACATTTTTCAAGACAAGAATGATGATGTTAGTCTAAAAATGAAAGTTGTAGCCTCTACTAGTTCATATTCTCATGAAGGAAAAAAGGATGAACATTCAAAGTAGTACAAGAGGTATAAATATTCTCATGATCAATTTGATTGTGTTTCTACAAGTCATTATAATTTTGCATGCTTAAATGGAAGAAATATTTGCTGTAAAAATTATGGTTGATTTAACCATGATGTTTCGAGATGCTGGATGAGGAAGAAAGCATACAAGAAGCAGATGAAGCAAAGACAAATTTCAAAGAAGGTGCATAAGATTTGCACATTTTTCCAAAAGAGGGGACATGTTGTCTCCCATTGTTGGACTTTGCTTCCAACTAGTCATCCAAAGCACATGCAACAAGAGGACAGAAAGATTAGCGCAAGTGGAACTATGGATTCCATTATCGATGTGAAAATGGAAGATTCACATGAAGAAGTGTTGCAGCAGCAAAAGTCGCCATGGAGGTGGCTTGGAAAGAAGTGGATGGACTTCTTAACACAGTAAGAAATACTCCTTTGTACATATGCACATTTCGGTTGTATGCATGTATTTCTGTTGAAATGTTTGATGCAAGATTGCATATAAATGCGGTTCAATTGAAGTAATTTCTTTGTTGTTGCAAAATTTCATCGTGGAGGTGTGAAAGATGAGTATGATACTCACTTACATTGTAGCAATATCTTTTAGTTCAGCTCTTTATCCACCCACATGTTTTTGGGATTATGTACTTGTTGGTACTTGAAGGGAAGAGTTGAAGGTGTACATGTGCATGGAAGTTGTATGTGTAAATAGCAAACTATAAATAGGTCCATTGTACATTGATACATGCACATGTGTTTGTCAATATGTATCATGTTGTTGATCGACTTGTGTCGATTGTCTTGCACACTTTTTACATTGATTTTGTGTCAATTGTATAGCACATTTTATGACGACTTGTTGTTGATGTCGCATGTTGCACGATTTATGTTTGAGCCACCTTGGATCATTGTTCAAGGCAGCGATGTTCATCTACCTTCTACAAAGTTTTTGCCAGAAATTTGCAGCTCTTGACAAGAGGATAAGTGCATCAAGGAAGGGAAGTGTGAATTTCTTTTTAGTTGTGGTTAAAAGTTACTAGCCATGTAAGGCAAGTGTTTGGAGGCTGAAGAGAAGAGGGCATAGTACTCTCATTTTCTGTACAGATCAGTTTCAGTAGTCCAAGAGAGCTTTTGGGGTCCAAAAGCTTCTCATTTAAGAGGTGTGATGAGAACTGGATCAAGGACCTAAGGATTAGCTCAAAATTCAAAGTTACATGATTGGGTTGAAACTAAGATGGTTACATAGGTCTCATCTTTCTGATTCTGGCACTTCAAACGGTTCGAAAAACAGACACCATATGAAGAAGTTATTGCTCTTTGAATGCCGAGTGGGTCTGGCAGAGCACAGAGGGGTCAGCCCTCCTCCCATGGAACCTCATCATATGACCAGTGTGGGAGCTTAATGTTAAGAGCGCTTAAGGAGCCTAATATCAGGTTTAATATTTAATTAAGCTTCAGTTAAGTGGATTTTAATATGGCGGAGATTCTGGAGGCACTCCCAATTTTAGGCGGACTTCCACTTTTAGTGGAGTTAACTGGTAGTTGCCCCACATTTAGTGGAGGAAATTGGGGCAAATTTTTTTAGTCATAACTCTCTCATTATTGAACCAAATTGGATGAAATTTTAGTCAATTTTAGGTCTCTTCAACCTTCAAAAGACTCTGGGATAGGTTTCAGGTCGAATGGAGGTGATATTCAACAGCTTTTGGTTCAAGGAAGATGAAGGAGCCATCAGGGCCACCATGAGACAAATTCAGTTTAAGGCCTAACTAGGGGAGTTAAAGTAATTTTCTAGAGTTATAATAGTCTAAATTGGATAATTAAGATGTCATGAATCTAATGAAATGGTTTGCAGAGCCTGTAGAGAACGTTTGAAGGCCAACAAGCTTTAGTAAAGTTCTAGGGGCCATTACTGCCAGCTTTTGCCAGCAGCAGTGCAGGGCTTAGAAAGAGCTGTTTGAGACCATTTGCAGTGAACCAATGGTCATTCTTGGCTGAAAACATCATTTTAAATCTATTTAAAGAGGTTTCAGCAAGTGTTAAAGAATTTTAGAGGTCGAAGACTCAGCAGAGACATTTTCCTTGACGCTAGTGCCAAGGGGTGCCGATAGGTGATTAAGGCGAAACTAGAGCAGCCAGAGGCTATGTTTGATGAAAACAAACTCCATATTGACTATTTCAGTCATTTTGGAACCAATGGAAGTGCTTTTAGAACATTTTGAGAACTTATAGAGCTCGAAAAGCTGAAGTGAAGTTATGGGCAGCCCTGGGCAAACTGTGGAGGATAGCCTATCTGGGGAATGCAATGCTCAATTTGAGAAATTTATCAGTTGGTATTTGATGTTTGATGTGTATTAGATACAATGGGAGTGGTTTCAGTGACAAAAAGATAATTCTGAGGGAGTTTATGCCATTTAGAAGCTCATAGTAGCTTAGTGCATCGAAAGAAGGAATCATGTCATCAAGAGCCTAAAGCTGTTTACAAAGTTTGGACAACCATTAGAGGGATTTAAATGGTATTTTCAATCCTTTGGATCATTGTTGTATTCATTGGAATTAATTATTTACTTTGTAAAAAACACTTACCATAATCCCAAAGAGCTGAGTCAAGATGACCAAGCTCAAAGGAGACGTAGCCCACGAGATTTCGGGTGAACTCCTAGATTAAAATTATTGTTGTGTTTGAATGATTATTTGCTGCATTATGTTGTCGTAATACATGTTAAATTACAACAAGAACAAACGGACTTAAGACACATAAAATGTAAAAATTCATACACCACTTTCAAGTAAATAATTCCGCAAAATTGTCAAGTACAAGCTAGATCATTTTAATTAAAACTGAGTGGTAGGTTCTTGAAATACATACAAGTTATCCATACCATTTTCAGATCACTAAATCACACAACAACCCACTTGTGTCTTCTTCTTTCCGAGCACAGACAGATACATCTCCACATGCAACAAGCAGTCACAATCTCTAGCGCTTTATTACAACGCTCCACGATAAGATGCATCCGATCGAGCAATATGAAAAATAAAATAAAAAAATCCAGGAAGCCTCACCCAACCGGATTGATCACCCAACCTTAGCCACAGGACTATTTCAACTCTTCCCTGATGCTCTCCCAACTAAGCTCTGATACCATGTTAAAATCGTAAGAAACCAGATATATTCAGAAACTTGGCAGCTCACATGTGAGCCTTCACATGGACACAACCTCACTTAGAACACTCTACATTGATCATTATTCATCAAGAATATATCAAGGTCTACATATGCATAGGAGAGTTAGAACTAACACCTAGAAAATAGGAACTAATTCCTAAAGTAAGATATACACGCAACTAATAAAGAGACTCTCTCCAATAATACAGTCTCCATTAATTCCAGCAATGGTATGGCTAATAATATCCATGGTAAAGTGGGGTGAGAATCCATGGTTAAAAATATTATTGTATTGTAAGTATTGTTTTGATATAATTTATAGCTACTGTTTATATCTCATATATTTTAATTTGATAGAGGTGTAGATATATCTCAAAAGTGATTATAATGTTTCTTTTTTTTCTTTTTAGATTTAATCAAAAAAAAGTTTTAAAATTAAATTCAAATAAAATATTTATAAAATATTTCGATTGTGAAATGAGAGAGGTTTTTTGGCATGTTGTATTGATAAGCCATGTTATTGGCTGCAAAGCCTATTTAAAAATTAATAATATATATGGAAAAGTGGACGTGAAATATTCATGGTTAAACATATTGTTATATTGTAAGTATTAAAGTTTTTATGTGCTTATTAATTAAATTTAAATATGGTTACATAATCATTATTCTATTTTATAAGTAAAATGGATATTAACTTATTGTTGCTACTTATATGTTATATATTTTAATGTAATATGTATATTATGATTTTCTTTTATCTAAAAAGTTATTCATAATTTAATTAATAAAAACAAAATGACAATGTAAAAAAATAAATTTTCTTATTTTTATTACTTGTAATTTTTTACCCACTACAATATCTCTTGGGGCTTTTAATGTTTACTAATCCTTTACCTATTATAAATTGGACATATTAATATAAATTCAACATATTAAGTCCACATGTAAAAATGTTGACAAACTTTCTTACATTACACTTATAAGTTACCCTATACTCAGCTAGAAAGTGCCTTTTAGATATAATTAAATATTTTACATACAATGAAAAATTAAATGAAAAACAATTATAATTTGTAAAAAATGATTATATTTTAAAATCACTATTCAAAATTATATGAATATGAAATAATATTGATAATTTTTTTATGAATATAAAATAATATTAATAAAATTTTAGATTCAACATAACTAATAAAAATTGTAACTTAAGTTACATTAAAAAAATATTTGTCAGTTCAACAAAATATTTGTCAATTCAACAAAAAAGCTAGTATGTGTAACCTTAAATTTAATTCTCACCCAAAAAAAATATTTGTGATTTCAACATAACAAAAGGAAGTTAGCATTTCATGAGTTTATAACCAATTCCTTTTTTGAATTCACCTCACTAAAAACGTTTAACCTAAAGAGAAAAATGATAGAGATAATATATGAAATGTTGATAAGGTTTTGTTAAAAAATTGAGTTTCAATTTAAAATGCCATTTTGCTGGTAGAAGTTAAAAAAACGAAATGACGGGAAAGTTTGAATCGAGGAGTCCAAGTGGTAAATAAAGAATTATTGATTGATTCTTATCAAATTAAACATGCTTTAGTCAGAATACATGTTATAATCACATTAACCCTAATAAATTCAATAGAAGATGGAACTCTAAGTGTCATTACCAATTAAAAATGATAAAGATTAATATATCATCCAGACACACTACAAAATATGGTTAAAGATTAATATAGCATCAAAATTCACTACCAAGTAATTTAAGGGATACGATATATCTTTCATACCGTTGCATCATATAAACCAAATAGCATTTCCAAAAACTCATATAGGCCTTATATTATTTTTCAAGTAGGTTTTTTTTAGTGATTTACTTATTTGACGAGCACTAGATGATTTCCCAATTTGAGATTCAATTTGGTAAAGTAAATGGTATGTTGCATATGATTCGAAAAATCACTAGAGGTAGAGGATACTTATTGTCTAGGGTGATCTTATATAGATATTTGTAGTTGATACACATCCTCCATGTCTTATCTTTTTTGGGCAATATGATAATAGTTCATTCGCAAGGTGTGTTGTTTGGTAATATGACTCTTTTATCCAACAAATGTTGCAACCACTTCAAGTATGGATTGTTAGTGCAATTGTATGATTGGTGATGGAGAGTGGTAAACAGTATTTATTAAACTCCACTTCCCTCTTAGGTGGTATTCCTTTAGGATCTTAGAACACTTTTATGTATACTTCTAGTGATGCCTTTACTTCTATTGATTCATCTCCTTCTTGTTTTTGTTGCAAGAAGAACAATCGAAACTTCATAATTAAGATAATCAAATTATTGTTTTGGTTGGCATTAAACCAAGGAGATATTGAATTTACCATTCCATGCAATTATGATTTTGTGTTGTGTACCTTTAACTAGGTGGTTTTAGCTTGCTTTCCTCATGAAGAGTTCATTCCTTGTGTGCATATAGGGGCATCCAAAGACTATACTACACACATCAAGTCAAGCCTTGCATCCACCTCCACTTCATCAATATAATAATCCCTAATAAAAAATATAATATTCCACTATTTAGTAACCCTGTGCTCTACAACGTAAATCCTTCTTCACCCATGCTTGTGGGTACGGATGAGAATAATTATGAACTTCAAATCCAATATTACTTACTAAATCCATTGATACGAGGTTGGATTTTGAGCCAAATTCAACTAGAGCATTAACCTTGGTCATATTGACATGTATCTTGATGTGGAAGTGTTTGGCCTTCTCATTCTCTTTACTCTAGTGGAGGTTGCTCATGTTCACCTCTTTTTGCACTATAGTATAATTAATGTTTTTGTATAGCTCTAATATTCTCTCTAACTGGTTCCTTGAATATATTATTAAAATCTTGTTATTCTTCGAATCCTTCTTACGGTTCTTTGGATTTAATTTAGAATGTCTCTCTCAACACTTTTTGTTTGTATCCTTGCACTAGTGTGTGGTGATGGTATTTTTATTTCCCTATCATCTCCACTTCTTCTTTCCCTCCTTAGAAACACCCTATGGATTTGTTTTCTTGGAACCACTTGGTTATATTTTCTTCTTGTCCATATATAGATGTCATTCTTGCACCGATGCATAATCAAGGTATTAAGTCTACATAACACCACTTGCTTCCTAAAATTATTTTGTAAACCAAGAAAACACTTAAGGAGTAAATCTAATTTCTTAGGAGATATTCCTAATTGAACGACTTATGCTTTGAATTCCATGGTGCACCTTTTTACACTTTGACATCATTTCTTCTAGTAATAATACAAACAAATCCATTGGTCCTCATCATATCCAATAGGGAAAAACTTAGAACTAATGAAAGTGTTAAACACATATCACAAAGTCACTCATGGATCACCCTCCAATCCAAGTGTCTTCTTATATATTTCAAACCAAATTTATGCATCACCATCAAAATTCAATCAAGCTCAAGATATCTTTTTGTATTCTACTATGGCATGCACACTAAAGTAAGCTTATAACTACTATAATCATTGGCTCAACATCCCCATATCAATCTCACCTTGATATGGCTTGATGTCTACTTTAATTTCAACTTTTAACAAAGGATAGGAATATATGGTGCTTAAACTTGGCCTATGATTTCTTTATCTATTCTTTATGTTAAAGTTTTTCCATTATAGCTAACATCTTGATTAGTCTATCTATTAATATTTCCAAAACATTTAAAATTTCTCTTTGGGGATGAAATTATTTTTTCCATACTCTTAGAAATGTTGGATACTTTCTCTTCTAACTTTTCAAATCTCTCCTTTGCATCATTTTTTCATATGCTAGTGTACTCATATTCCATGGATAACTTTTTTACACTATATTCTTTGCATTAATATCTATCTCTTTAATGTTACAAAGAAATCGCGAAGAAAACTACTCTATTACCAATATGATCTAAAACGGTGTTGAAGAAGTCAAAAGACAATTTCGAACAAAAAAGGTGTTTTCTAAGGTTCCATCATATTTCTATGTGAAGAAAGGCAAAGACGACTCGCTCATTCACTTGTTTGATGCTCATGGGCTTCCATGGTATTCTATATTCTTGGTGGTGGATGCAACCTAGATTGGACCATCTATGTGGCATTTTGACCAGATTGATATGGTAGAGTGTCCAAATCATTGGACGGCCCAAGGGATCTCTTCTATGTGAACACCCCTATGAACTGGTACAACCAAAATTCACATACCTATCATAAAAGCAAAGTTCCATGTGTAGTTATCAACTACTCTACTACAGAGGTAATATCACCAATTCGTATGGAGGGGAATGGACCGGTAATCTCATAACCCTACATTTTTATTATTTATCTTTTATATTCTTGGAATTTTCCTTTACGCCTTATGTGGGTGGCCTTGGTGTCAACAAGGTTTTTTTTGTTGGCCACTAGCCTTGCCTGTTTTACTTTTTGTTATAATACGAGACATCAGGAGTCCCCTCCAAGGGTTTTAGATATTTTTTCTTACAGATTTCTCCTACTATATCCAGGGCCGAGTGTGTATATTATTTTGGCAGGGATTTGTGTTCATATAAAATTTTCTACAAAATCATTTTGGGGCTTGTGTTGATGTTGGGGTCATGCCTCCCTATTTCGTTGTCTTTACTAGTCAAATATGATAATATATAGATAGAACCAAAAGAGGAACATTTCTATATTTTCATAAGAAACATTGATACAAGTGGATATTGGTGGACGCCCACCTATTCCACTTTCCCACCATTGTTCTTTTAATTTCCTTAATTGTAACACAATTTACTATTTTTGGCGATTTTCCAAGTCCTGAATTTTTGAAGCCATTTTGAGGCCCTTCAAAATGTTTTTATTTTGGAAAATGGAAAAACACATGTCTTTGACTAATTTTTGAGTTGAAAGTTGTAGTCCTCAGATAGGTTTTTCTAACAGGGTATTGTACGCATCAAACAAAGATCGTATGCAGAAGTTATGACCTTGAGAATTTGATGTACCAATTTACCCCAACGAGACCCACATACTTTTGGCGCTTCATTTGAGCCTCATTGTAATAGAGTTCAGGAGGCATATATTAGCCAAATATCTTCTCATAGATAAGCTACCAGCGCCTGAGATAGTTCATTTCCATTCTGCATGTAAACAATTTTTAGTACTTTGTTATTAATGAGATGAAGTTATGTTTTCACTGTATCTTTGTGTTTATGGTTATATATGTATTTCATTTCATTCCTTTATGAATTTCGATCACTGGTATTAGAGCGGTATACTTTTTTTTTTTTTTTTGTGCATGTCCTCAATGAGGTCAGGGTATAAGGAGGTGGGGCTTGAACTAGTTGAACCTCGGCAAGACCAGACTTGCTAACCTCGATGACCTCCCATGGCGGAAGAAAATAAAGACGAGGGAGTAGGGGATCCTTTCAAAATATTTCTTGAAGAATCCCTTAAGCGATAAAGGAACGCGATGATGGACAACTTTTCCCAGATCCTTCGGCGGATACCCACAGGCGACACATCTTCATCTAGTAGCCACCCTAGAGGAGCCACTTCCTTTAAGGTACAAATAAACTTTGAAATTCCCATATTTGAAGGCTAGATAGATGCAGATGTCATAGATAAATGGTTGAATTTGTTGGAAGGATATTTTTCAGTTCATGATTTTTCCAATAGGGAGAAGATTACTTTTGCACTCCTCAAAGTTCCCACCCATGTCAAGGAATGGTGGGAAACCTACTGTGAGTAGAGGGATGAAATGGAGCCGTAGTTGTTTTTAGCTGCACTCACTTGGAATTATTTCTAAGACGCCATCAATGAGTAGTATTACCCTATCGGAAGGAATGAATATAAGTACATAAAGTAGACCACACTGTGATAGGAAAGGGACCTAGATGTGTGTGAATTCAGAAATATTTTTCATACCATTTGCATGGATTTGGGTCTCAAGGATTATTAGCAGAATCTGGTACTCAAGTACTACGACTGTATACACAAATACATCCAAGATGAAATGTATTTCCTAGAAATATCCTTTATTGTCATCGCTTATCGATACACCATTAATATCGAGAAGAAATTTAAACAAAAGAAGCGAGACTTTGGATATTTGAATCTGAAGCAAGGGAAAGGTGACCCCAAATTGCAGAACGAAGGAAAAATCCAAGGCAAAGTGACCCAAGACAATCTGATGAAGCTTCAATTAAATAAAAACACCACGAATAAAATGAAGGACACAGGAAAGTGATGTGAGTTCCATAAGAGCCCCACTCATAACACAAGTGATTGACGAGCCAAGAATTCACTAGTTCCCGAGCTGAAGGATTCAGAGTCAGATGCATAATTTGACTTTGAGTGAGAACTCGACAAGCGGAGCCACAAAGGGAATCATATTATTGATGTAGAGCCCTACACCACCATTACCACCACCAAGATCCATAATATTGAGCTTAAAGATCCAAAATAATGGGAGCATCTCTTCCACTCACATATGTGGGTGATGGAGGTCTCCACTGTAGTTCATTACCAATAGCGGGAGCCAAAATAACCTCATCTTAGTAGAGGTCATTAAGTGGCTGGGCCTACTGACCACACCACACCTGCAACCATACACCATCAGGTGGCTCCACCAAGGAGGAGCTCTTCGCATCAACCATCAGTGTCATCTTCCCTACAACATCAAACCCTTCACAGATGAGGTACTATGCGATGTTTCTCCTCTTGAAGTTTGTTATGTATTATTAGGAAAACCATACTTTTGGAAACACCATGTTGTGTATGAGTTTAGGCCTCGCACTATTATTATTACTTTGGGCAACAAGTTATACAAGATACCAGAAGTGGCCCCACCTACCACCATCTTTTTTATCTCTACTAAGAAATGCCATATGATCATCTCCCAAACCAAGAAATTTATTTTATTTTTTATTCGGTCTCAAAGTAATGGGAATATTGTGGCCATGTCCATGGCCCTTGGGAAAGGTTCCTCCATGCATTAGAAGTAGGTGCATAAGGTTGTGGAATAATATAGGGACATCTTCTCCTCACCTACAAGGGTTCCCTTACACTGCCAGATCAAGAATTCGATCGATTTGACCCCTGTAGAACCTCTACACAATGGGTCAATATATCATGGCTCCATTATGGAAAATCAAAAGACCAAGTGGCAGATCACGAAGTTGCTGCAAAAAAAGGGCACATATGACCAAGTTCCTCACCTTATGGGAGCCTGATTGTAGTCGTACAGAAGAAGGATGGGACCTATAGATTATGCAATGATTATCAAGCATTGAAAAAAATCATTTTTAGGAGAAGGTATCCAATCTTGTGGATTGATGACCTTCTTGATCAGCTCAAGGAGGCCAATTATTTTAGGAAGATCAATATGAAGTCTGACTATCACCAAGCTCCAATAGAACCCACGGATGTATGGAAGACCGAATTCAAATCCAAGGAAATGATTTTTAAATGGTTGGCCATGCCTTTCGAGTTGAAAAATCCCGTGCTTCTCTTATGAGGCTTATGGATGACATCTTGCGACCCTTCACCAACTCATTCGTGGTTGTTTATCTATACGTCATCCTCATCTTCAACAAGATTTGAGAAGATCACTTGAAACACATTTGATGGTCCTTCAAATCTTGCGGTAGCATAAAATGTGTGCCAACTTAGAGAAATTAAAATTTGGCATGAGCCGGGTTTAATATCTAAGTTACAACATAGATGAGCAAGGTGTGCATGTGGATCCACCTACGATCCAATTCATTCGGGATTGACCAACACTGACCACTCTAACATAGCTTCGCAACTTTTTGGGCCTTGAAATTTTTTACCAAAGGTTCATATTTGGATTTTCCTATATCGCTTGGCCTCTAAGTCATATTACCAAGGATGAAGCGAATTTTTTTTTTCCTAGTCTGAGTCCCAACAGAATGTGTGTGTTGAGCTGAAGCACCACCTCTACTCTGCACCTGTACTCACATTGCCATACTTGCAACAACCATTTTAAATTGAGAAAAATGCCTCTGAATATGCTATTGGTGCATTTCTCACCATACATGGGCATTTGGTGGCATTTTTGTGAAGTGTAGAAAGAAAGGAAGGCTCAATTTGACTTACCATTAGTCAAATTGAGAAATTTTGAAATTTCCACATCAACGGACAACTTGGAGGTAGTTAGTTGAGTTGACATGGCTCTTGTCACTTAGTTAGCTTAGTAAATTTGATTTATAGGGTTTGGAGTTTAGTTAAGCATGTATGATTTCTAAATTTTAGTAAACCAATTCAGTTATTTCGATTTGTATTCAGGTAAACTAGTTCCAACTATTGATAGAACTAGTTGGAGGTTAGTTATGCAATGGGACAAAATTATAACTCAGAGATCATCTAGTTAACTAATTAATCAACTCAAAATAGCTAGTGCATGTAATAAATTCGAGATCATCATCTGTGGTGGAGATTATAATGTGGTGTAAAATTAATTATATAGTAGATTAAGTATGCAGTTTAGATTATTGGTCAGGTGATAAACCTTGGGAATTGTGCAAGAAAATAAGGGAGAAATAAGGTCCTATTTCCTCAGGAATAGGGGCGAGTATAGGCAGTGAAAGTGCGGGTAGCATGAGTGCGGGTAGTGCGAGGGCAGGCAACAAGAGTGTAGGAAGAGTGAGAACATGTTTACTCTTGCAGGTTGTTCTCAAAGCGAGAGATCACAATTGTAATTGTTTCTCAATTCACTTGATTAATGAAAACAATATTAAGGGGGTTTTATCAGTTTCTTTCCCTTAGAAACATATGTGTACTTGTGTTTTTGATGATGTATGTTTTCACATGTTGTTATAAATTGTGAATGAATTTCCACGAAGAAGTAGAGTAGAATTGTGTCTCTTGATTTTAGTTTAAATTTCTTGAGAATTTGCAATTCTATAACCAATATTTCTACATGGTATCAGAGAAGGATTCACATTAGAACAAGTATTTAACTTATGTATTGTGTCTTGGATGCCTATTAGTGGTTGTCTAGTTTCCCTAAGTGTTGTGGAAAAGTGGAAAACTTGTCACAACAAGTGGGTTGTATTTTGATACCTTAAGGATTGAATTTTGTAGCAGTCAAGTGGGCTGGTTTTGCTACCCTAGTTCATTGGTTTGGCATTTGAAAAATTTGAGATGAGAGGGATTGTTTTAGAATTTCTATGTCAGTCAAGGAGTGACTCTATGAGGGCATATTTGAAATCCCTAAGAAGGGTGATAATAACAACTTATATGTCACAGATATAGGTAAGATCTAGAAGGTTGAGCACTATTCACAAATGTAGTTGTGAATAGTGACTTTTGCATGTAGTATGCAACAACTTGAAGACCTCGAGAACAATATGAATGGAAGGTACCATGGAACGTTAGTAGGTAGATTGATGGAGCCCTAGTTCAAGGAAAATCTAGAAGACTGTTGGGAGAAATAATTTTTAGATTAATCCTCCAATATTCATATGTCAATCTGGGCTCGTAAACACGAGTTGCACTGCACTTCCTTGATTTAGTTTCTAAGTCATAGTTTTAATGTTTCCTTATGATGATCAACTAAGTAATGAAACACACACATGCTTATGAAAAAACAACTTTGGTAAAGAAATCAAACCATCTCACTAACATTAGCGGAATCAATAATAAAATTCAACTTATCTATAAACTTAACCTATTATGTTCTTGGACTGAAATCTAGACTTAAATGAAGGTCTATTCCTGTACCACAGATTCTACTTTGACAAACCATGAAAGCAAATTCCTAATTCAACAGACTTCATACAACAACTCAGTAACTCAATATTTCATGCAAAATCAAAACACTACAAGGAAAAGACCCTCTAGCGGGGGTTATAAAGGAGGTTTTTAGTGTTATAAAATTGGCCAAAATTGTCATAAAAACATTTGCTACAACATCTGTTTACGGTTACGGAGGTTTTAGCAGAGCTTTTAACGTAATTTCAACATAGCTAAAAAAACTGGATGGCCGGTGGTTATTATGGATGTTTTTTTCATCGGTGCACTACTAAGGTGTCAATGCACCGGTGTGTGTCATCTAGTAGGTGGCCCGGGGTGGTTAAAGGTGCATGCACTGGGCCATCAAGGTCTAAAACCACACCGGGCGTAGTGTTGGGGATACAATGCACGGGGCCATTCTAATTGGTCTTGGGATTTGTGCAGTGCCCATAGGTCGTCTCAATGCACCGGTACATAGACTTATAGAAATGCACCGGTGCACAATATCATAAAAACACACCGATTGTTCTAATTCATATTGGTATTTGTGCAGTCCCCATCGGTCATACAAATGCACCAGTGTGTAGTCTCAAATAAACGGACCGGTGCATAGTATCGCACAAATGCACCGAGATTTATAACTGGTATTGGTATTTGTGAGGTGCCCATAGGTTGTACAAATGCACCGGTGTGTAGTCTCACATAAACGCACCAATGCGCAGTATCGCACAAACACACCGAGATTTATAATTGGAATTTGGTATTTGTGTGGTGCCTATAGGTCGTAGAAACTCACCGGTGCGTTGTAACATACAAACCCACCGGTGTACAGTGATTGACATGCACCAGTGTTCATTTTGTATTTTTTAGAAACATTAACCTATGACAGTGCAATTATTGTGATTTTTTAAAATTCATTATTCATCAAAAGTCGACACATCTTATAACATTATTCATATTAATTAAATTTTTATTAATTCATTTGAATGTGATGTTTGGATTAATTTGTTACATCATATCATAATTATTGTGATTTTTTATAATTCATTATTCATCAAAAGACGACACACATCTTATAATCATATTCATATCAATTAAATTGTAATTAGTGCATTTGAATGTGATGTTTGGATTAATTTGTTATATCATATCATCAAATTTCACATCTCTTCATTATGATAGTAATCATCCATAAATTTAATTAGTGGTGTTACATTTCACAGCAAAATGGAGAACGCAATAGAATAAATTAAAACATATTTTATTATATATATATGAATAAGACATCTTTGTCATACAAAATGGGACAATTATTAGTATCCATTTGTCTTTCAATTGGGACACTATGTCCATTACATTAAACAAAATGTCTGATTTCAAAGACAAATATTTCAAAAAATACAATGCCTTGCTTTGATATCCAAACATAGTGATCATCATTCTTCGCTTGAACTGTTGCCACTGCTAGAGCTACTTACATGACTTGGGTTATTTTTAGGAATGTTTTGTTCACGGTGTTGATTGTTTTCTTCTTCTTCACCTTCTATATACAAACATAAAAATAAACTGTAATGAGTGTATATACATTGGTGAGAATAATGAAAATTACAATATTAAATAATATACATCAATGTAAATTGAAAAGAAATGACGTACCATAGCAACAATTGACTCATGAACTATACACATTCTTTCAAAACCATGTAGTATGCCATCTTTGAAGATTTCATCTGTTGGCACAGTTCCATACTTTGTTTCCTGCAAGTTTTATACCCCATAACAAATCATATATTTAATATACGGGATTTTTTTGTTCTATTAATTATAGACGGAGCTAAGTAAAACAAGATCGATAGATGCTTACAAATTTCACAATTAATTTATGATATGCCAACATATACTCACAACCCATACTTAATCCAATGTCAATCAATTCGTCTAATGGTTCTTCTTTGTATGTAGCCCCTGTTTGAAGACATTCAATGATGATTTTTCTAAAACAACTTAAAAAATACAAAAATGAAATCTAGTTAAGTTGTTATAAGGAAGTAAAAATTACTCACAAACTTAGATATCAACCCTTTTCTTCCTTGTCGTCCTGTTTTATGTGTTGAATGGGTTCCATTTTCTTTTCTTTTCTGCAAGAAAATATTTGAAAGTTAATATTTAATGCTAAATTGTTTATTTATTGTACCTAATGATCGAAAAATTCAATGAGTACATATTACATTTGAAGCACGTTGTTGTTGATATGCCTTCTTTTGTGATGCAATTTTGTCCATTTCTTTGACCATCTGCTTGTACACATTTTTGGACATTCCTATTGGCATATTTATGATATCAGTGTGTTTATATTTTGAGATTTTCATAATCTTCCTGAAAATGTAACATGACAATAAACTATTTACTTTTTATATTGATATATGAAAAGTAAATATAACAAAAGTGATATTTATAAATGATATTTATAAATAATTCTAGACAAACATTTAAAGGAATATTACTTTCTCATTCTTTATTTTTTGTTGTTGTACATTTTTGCTATTAAAAGTCTGACATGTCTCATTGACCAATTCTCTGGAAACTCTACATGTAATTTAGATAAAATTTGGTTCCTAGAATCATTGGATTGATTTTTGTATTATAAGTGGAAAGAACGTCTATAAATTTGTTCCACTAGATCCCTCAAACTTTAGTAAAATTTTTTCCCCCTTTCGTTAACCTCCAGCTCCACTCCATATGAGCTAAGGAGAAATTCATTTTCATTTGCATGTTCTATTTTTTTCTTTTCTTAGAACAACATTCCTTTTCTGAGTTGTTGGTCCCTGTAGAACATTAAACAGATGTGAATTAATAGATTTTTTGACACATGTTATCTAATAATTTTAAGTATATTATTAATGAAAATTAAAAAAAAAAGAAACTCATATTGGATCGATAGTATTTTTTTCATTCACTTGATTCATCCTTTTCCAATTTTTCCATCAAGCTTTTACGCCCTTCTGGTCCTAGATCAGAAATATTCTTATTGAGCTTTGTCATTTTGTGGCTCTGCATGATACACAGTAAACAACACATATTAGTTAAACTTGCATATATTTCAAAAATAATATTTTTTGTAAAGAATTTACAAAGAACTTGCCTTTTTTGTTTTTCTTGATGTGTTATCAGTATTTTTGTTACTTGATCTCTTGTCAGCCATTTCTTTACCAATATGAAACATGTACCATATCATTCATTAATATATTTTATAAATAAATTGTCAAATTTTCACGTAAAAAAAAAAATTCACAAGAAACTGGTGCGCCATTCATGGTGTATGCACCGACATTGGTGCGTGTGGTCTTATAAACGCATCGCCAAAACAGTATAGTACACTGTACAATTCTCTATGTAAACAAGGAGCACCGGTGCGTTACATGTTAACCACCACACTGATTAACATGGAAAAAATAATAAAAATCATCCAGTGTTAGTTTTTATAGCATAAACACCCCGCGCAAACAAGGGACCACCATACGGTGCTCTCTGTCAACTAGGAGACCGGGTGCAGTGCGTTATATGTTACATGGTGCACCGATTAACACAATAAAACATTTTTTTGAAAAACAGCACTTGCACGGTGCACTATAATGAAATAGCACACCGGTGCCCTATCTTACATATGGCACACTGATTAAAAGAAAATTGTTTTTATTTATTTTTATCACATAGTACTTGTGCAGTGCGCTAGGTTACGTCAGGCACACCGATAAACAAATTATGTTTTTAAAAAATCCATGCAAGGGACGACATGGATTGGGATCTGACTATGCAATTTGTCTCGTGGGTTGGATTTCATAGGCCTATATATATAAATACAAACTCTATAAATATAAAATGAAGAGCCCTAATTTTGAAATCATAGAAACATGGAGAAGAAAGGGAAGAAACAAAAAGAAGGAAGGGTTCAGGGTAAAAATGGATTATTATTTTTTATTTATTTGTCTCTGAAAATGAAAAACAAATTGAAATTTTTTTCTTACTGCGTAAAAAAAACAACATAAAAATTAAAAAAAATAATAACATTTAATAACGAGATCATTTGAAATTCTATGCTACAGGGTTTGAATCACCAGAGGTTTGGAATTCTGATGTCTGAATACTTCTATTCGAACGTATTTCGCTGCTCTAGAGTGCTCTCGTGCTCTCTTGCTCCAGGTATGTCTCCTGCAAATCTCTGGCTGATTTTTTTTGAAAAAATAGTGAAATAATGAAAAGTGTTAGTTTTTAAAGAATTGTTTTATGAAATTAGATTTTCGAAAATATTTTTCTGCCTATTTTTCAATTTACTTTTTTTTTTCACTTACAGAAAATAGATTTGCGCTTTTTTTATTTGTGGTTATTCGTCACCGGTGCGTCACTTAATAGCACCACACCGGTGCATCCATTGCTAACACGACACTAGTGCGCAGTAACTAAAACACACTGGTGTGGTTATCTGTACATTAGCACTGATAACAAGAAGTCCATTTTCAAGGCACCAAAATTACTTTTAGGTGTGTACACCAAAATTTATTGTTGATTTTGATCAAATGCAGGGAGAAAATATCATAATTATATCGAATGGAAAATTCTTCAAAATCCAGATTGTCCCACAATATTTCTCAAAGTCCATCACGGAGTTCTCCCTATCCATCTCGAGACGTAATATTTACTTCATATTTTATTTATATTTTCATTATATAATTGAATTTATGTTTTTTATCCATGTCAATCATGCACATCTTAATTAAATTTATAATGTATACAAATTTGCAGGTTCATGCAGATTCAAAATCAATTTCAGATGAACAAAATATTCAAACAACTCCAAAATGTTGGAAGCTCTTACCAGGAGCAGCATATCGCAAGGTGCATTTGGTAGATGAAAATGGAAAGATGCTTCACCCTGCCAATTGTAACAATATTTCATGTTCTAGACACAATCCTTGGACAATGATGGTAATAATTATAATTGTTTTCTATATTGATTAATGTAATTATTTCAATGTCAAACCAATTAATCATGCAATATTTTCAACGTGCTTACTAATTGATATCATATATTTTGTACTAAACATGTTCAATTTTTTTTTTTTTTTTTTAAATTATTAGGATTCTAGTGATGATGAGCGACCTACCTACCATATTCTATTGCACCCCACGACAAAGGTCAAATCGAGAGAAGACTGAATTAATAGAAAAAATCAGAGAGGAATAATACCAAGAATGGTTGAATCAACCACCGATTCAATTCCCGCTACGTCCAGATTCACCAATTAGGAATGACTACAACAATAGTAGTTCTTCACAAGATGGCAATGGAGGCAATCAAATAGAGGTTGGTATGGATGATTAATTAATGGATGTGACTGCCATGGAGACAATTTTGTTAGATGAATTCCAAAATGATGTTCAACTAGGGGATGATGCTCATATCACTGACACCTTTTTTGAAAGCCTTAAATTTGCTTCCACCACCCCTCTCTTTGGACTTGGCAGTCAGTCAAAGTCTACCCAGTTGGGGACAACAATGTTACTGTACAACTTGAAAGCAAATTTTGGCTTATCGAATGCATGTTTCTCGGAAATTTTGAGGTAAGTTACCAGAAATTCCTCCCTTATATAAATTTGAGAAATATAATCATTACACAATGAACATTACAAATGGTCAATTTTATGAAGGTTAATAATTACATCGACAATAATGTACATTTATTAATATTTTCCATGATCACCAACTACAGGTTATTCAAATATAAGGTTCTTCCAAGTGATAATGTCTTGCCCAGTAGCTACGAAGAGGCAAAGAAATTGTTGAAAATTTTGGGTGTTGAGTACATATCATATCATACATGTCCAAATGATTGTATTCTATATAGAGTAGAATATGCAGACAAAGAGATATGTCCAAAATGTGGGAATGATAGGTATGATAAATAAAAAAAGAAGGGTAAATCACGTACTGGTCCTCATTTTAAGATATTAAGGCACATGCCTATAATCCCAAGGATTTAAAGGCACTTTCTTTGCAAAGAATTAGCTATGTTGCAGGGATGGCATGCCTCACACAGAAGTGATTTGGGAGTTATGCAAATCCCAATTGATTCAATAGAAATGAAGCATATAGAGGATACATGGCCCGAAAAATTCAAGGATAAAGTACGAAGTCTACGAATTAGCATAGCCATGGATGGCGTCAACCCATATTACCTCCAAAACACCAAATATTTTGTTTGGCATGTAGTAGTGATTAATAACAATATCCCCCCATGGTTGTCTATGAAGAATGAACATCTTATGTTGCTTCTCATAGTCTCTGGTAGAAGACAAGTGAAGAATATGGATGTCTATTTACAACCATTGGTAGATGAATTGAAGGAATTATGGGATGGGATAAATGTATACGATGTATCAAGACCCATCGCAACAGAGAGGAGTTTTATGGTAAATTACATGTTTAATTTATTGATTTGTTTATATATGTAACAATATTATTTCACATATTATTTATTTAATTCGTTATAATTGTTATGATCTTCATGATATTATTTAACGTGCCATGGATATTAATTGTATACAATAATCTCGCAGATCTTGTAACAAAAGGGTATTTTGGATGTAAATGTTGTGGACCTTCTCTGAAAGCTAGATTGTCCAAGGACCTATGAAAGCCAGTGTATGATTGCTCTAAGGGATTCCTCCCAGAAGAAAATCCTTACAGAAGAGAAGCATCCCCTTTCAATGGTAAACGAGAGAGAACCCAAAGTCCTCTAATAATGACACCAACTGAATGGATTAGAGCATATGAGAAAGAGAAAGAGAAGGATTTCATGGAAATGTTCGATTCAAATGGAGAAACTATGTTCGATGATCCAGAATTATTCGACACCTATGTTAAGAAATTTCCCATTGGGATAAAAATAATATCTATCTTTTATTACCTCCCATGTTGGGAGCATCTTAAGATTACCCACTTATTAGATCCCATGCTATAATGTTCCAAAATTTTAGCCTCAAAGCTAAATGGAACATTAGAGTTAGTAGCAGCTTTAGCCGGTGAATAAATGGGTAGAAAAGCCCATAATTCCCATAAAGAGGATTAAAACACTCTAAGTGTGAAATGGGGCACTCTTTATATCTCAATAAAACACCTCCATGTGTGAACAGGGTTAAAATCAAGCTGCTTTGACTAAGTCAACAGTGCAATTTTAGTGGAGGAATTCTAAGGAGGAATAATGCAATTTTGGAGGGAGATGTATCTTGGGATAGAAATAACCTAATTGAGTGGGGCCAAGGGCAAGAAAACTCATGTCTTATACAAGGAAGAGGATGGAAGCATTATTCTTCATTTTCTAGATTATTATTCTTGTCTTGCAAGACTTGTTGCTGCTTTGCTACTTAGCAAAGTTGCAGTGTTGTTTAGCACTGGGTGTTCCCGGGCGGGAATCCCACCTCTTTCCTTTGAGGAGCCTCATTGGGAGAGTTTTCATTCATCATTCCACATCAGGTTTTCAGGCCAAGCTTCATCCATCTTCATTAGCACAACTTTGCCAGAGATTCTGCAGTGTTGCTAGGTGCAGCAATGGAAGGGATTGGAATCCTGGCTTCTGAGCTAGATTCTCATTGGAGGAAGGTTTCCTTCACTTGAGAGATCTATTTAGAGAGCTCCAGATATTATTTCAGATCTGTGGTATCAGACCACACATTTCCCATATATTCCTAGTGATGTTTCTACTAGGGAATGTGTTATTTTGGAGCCAGTGTTCATTGCATGGTTTAGTGGCTCCGTTGCTGAGTTTCCTTGTGATTCAGAGGTTCATCCTTTCATGGGAGGAAGCCCTTGAGGGATATAAATTAGATAAGACATTTTTCCAACCTTGTACACTCATGTAATTCAATTTTGCAGTGGTGATTTAGTAAATTACTGAATATCCCATTTTGTATGCAGAGTATTTAACAAGAAACCCTTGCCGGTTTCTTTTGTATTTTGTATAAGGAGCTTAGATCTCTATTCTTCAGAATTATTTATCAATACATGAGTATATATATTATTCTCCTATTATTTTATGTGTAAGCCCTCTCTTAGACTGTGCAGTCCCTTGAGCAGCTGCTTCAGCATTTTGCAGTCTTGGGGTTTTAGCACTTTTTGGCAATCCTAAGTGTGGGAGATCTGTTTAACCCTCCTAGTTTACTTTGTTTCAGCTCTAATATTGGATTTAGATTTTATATTGATTATTTGATGGTATCCAAGGTTCCATTTCAATTTTTTATTTCATATGTTGCTGGAAATACGTTTTTGATGCATGTTTCATGAGTTGTTCCTAATTTGGAATATTATAGTGGTATCAAAACATGATCTCTGGCTCAGCCTGTGAGATCCAGCTATCAAAGGAAGGAGGGATGGAAAGAAGCTAGAATTCTTCAGTATATGATAGAAGAAAGGAAGACAAGCTTACAAAGCTTCTTCCAAAATCTATTCAGAGCTTTCAAGGAGAGCTGAAGAAAATGAGATTGGAGATGGGATCTCCAAAGGAGGTTGAATCCAGAGTTGAATCTAGATTTGCACATGGTGAGTGTGAGCATGTAGCTACACACCATGATGCACAGCGCAGTCAAGTGCCCAGATCTATCTCAAGATGGATCAGAGGAGGAAAAATGCCTAAGAGGAGAACTCTTAGTGATTTGTTGCAAGAGTATGAATCTCAAACTGAGAAGTTTAGATATCATACTGATTTCCAAGTGTTTTTCAAGGTCAAGGTGGAGAAAGAACAACATCAGGATGCATGTATATTTATTCTATATACTTTTTCCATATCACCTACATGTTCAACTGGAGCTTGGGTGAAGGAGCTAGAATCCTATTGCGGTAGCTGCACCATATTTCCGGAGATGAAGCTATCAGAGTTGCAGCACTGCATTTCAGAGGTAAGGCTCATGCATGGTGGATTTTTGAATCTTATTCCTTAAATAATTCCAACACTTCCTCTTATGCAAGATTCATGAAAACATTGATGGAGAGGTTTGGTGAAAAACTTCCTAAGACACATGAGCAAGGAAAAATTGAGAGAACAAAACCCTTGCATGTGATGGAGGAAAATCCATTTCAGAAAACCATGGGAGGAGCTAATGTCTTTCATTACACATTTCCGGAAGCAAAACCTTCAGTTCATATTCTTGAACAAGAGGGCATGGGTGTCTCCTTTTCACAGGAGGATCCAACTATTGAGATGTTTCCCATACACATTGAGGAAGATGAGGGCAACAACGTTGTCACATCTAGAGCACATCCAGTACCTCATGCAGAGGGAGGAGGAGCACATGCTCCAACAGATTGGATTCTTGTGCCTTTGCAAGAAGTTCCCCAGGATCTCATACATGGAGGTCCAAGCATAGTTAGTGAGCAGCATGATTGTGCAGCATTGCAGCTGGAAGGAGGAGGGAGGGAGAAAGTGCAACATCATTTGATGAGAGGTACACACCCTTATCTATTTCAGAGAGTTAGTGCGAGAAAGAGGAAGGCAGATTTGTGCTGTAAGGGTAGGGGCAAGGTTTCCCAATCACATGAGCAGTCTACTCTTGACATTAATGTCTCACTACATGGAGGCATTCCACCCGGAAGGCCACCTGATCTAGAGTTGATAGAAGACATCTTGTCTTTGGATTCACCACTCTTGGATTTTGGAGAGGTGAAGAGTTTGGAGGAGAAATTTGGCATGAGGGATGTCAAAGTAGCAGACAATTGCATGAGGAGAGCTTCACATGCCAGATCACTAGTGCTGTCTCTTAGGAGGATTGATCCTTATTGGAGGTCTCAGCTTTTGGTAGAGTACTCCAAGGATCTTGGTGCATGCATGATTCTTGATGACCTAGATGGAGATGACAGGTACATGGTGGATGATGTGGTCATCTATTTACATGGAAGAGTCTTCTTGACTAGAGCTTCTCGTCTCATGGAGAAATTGTTACATGCAGCACATGAGGACTTCTCTTCTATGCACTTTGATGCATATTTCCAGTTGATGGAGGAGTTCACTTGGGAGGGCATCCAGCAAGACATATATCAACATATGGAGAGATGCATAGCCTGGATGATGATAGAGAGGATGTCACAGCCACCTTCCTACTCATTGGGAGTGAGGGAGAATTTCCAGTGGAGCCATTTCAGCTTAAGATCTCAAGTACATGATGGAGGAGGTATCATTTCATATTTTGTTTTGTACTTATTTTCATTATTTGAGCAGCATGATGTAGCAAGAAGAATCATATATTCTTGCATATTATATGATGATGTACTTGCAGCTACTTGTAGCATTGATTTTGGCTATCTTTTTGATGGTTTGTGGGGGAAGCCACATGTATCTAGGTGTTCACCATTGGCACCAACTTGTAACTTCATGTTTTCATCTTATGAGATGACTGTGGCAGCAAAAAAGTGGCTACAAAAGCACTTGTTACTTCTTATTTTGATGCAGGCAAAGGATGCACTGTGCTGGTTCCATGAGAGGGACCATGATTCACTCTCTGGTTGTCATTTGGAAACTTGTTTTTGTTGTATCTTGCTTCCATGTATTGCTGATGTGTTTATGATCATGAGGAGCTTTGTGTGGAGAGTGGGCTTAAGGTTGGAGAGGCCCATCGGGAGCATGATTCTCCAGACTTTATATGTTGTACATTGCAGGAGGAACCATGGGCAAACCATGATTGCCACATCACACTTTTTCTCTTCTTATGGGTGGAACCACTTGGAGAACTTGAGGAGGCATTTCATGGCTGAATTTGTTGGGGCATCATACAAGTTAACCATCATGATTTTACTCTATGGCTTGTATGAGGGAGAGATAAGGAAGCAGCAAGATTTTTTGTTGCTGTGGTTGCACTTGGGAGAGTTTGGGAAGAAATTTTCCCATACCTTTCATGAGATTTCTGAAGAGAAGAGAGGCACATTCATGGTGCAAGGAGGCTACCCTTCAACATTGAAGGATCATGAGAGACTTCCATGTAGGAAGGAGATCTTCTCACATAGCAGCATGATGTTGGATGGCTTTGGCATATGGAATGTCAAAGGGAGGAGTCATGAAGCCTTATTTCTAAGGCCTACAATGCTGACACATGGGAGAGTGTTCTTATTGATGGAGTGTTCCAAGGAGTATATGTATCCATTCTTCTTGCATATTTTTATGAGGGAATTCGCATGGGGGAACTTATACATGGATCTCACTTTCAGCTCGCACATGATGCATGGTAAGAAATACAATGATGTGCTTGTTGATTACTCTATTGAGTATTTATACTTTCTCACCATATGTAAACAGTGCATTGCTCCATATGAGAGCAATATTATCTATGGGTTTCATGGTCACTTTAGGGCCAAATCTTGTGATGTTGATAACCCATATTTACATGACTTTGGGCAAGTGTTTTATTGATTTGATTGTGCACAACTGGTATATATTGTAGCTTACTACTTCATAGTAGATGAGCTAACATGCATAGTGTTGGGGTTCCCATGTTTTGGCAAGGTTGGCAATACCAAAAGATGAGACAACATCAAACCACTTTCAGACCCTAGGATCTAGCCCTCCTGGGTCCAGAGAGGGATCTCTCTATGATTGTCAAAGGTATATGTCTTTGAAGCTCAAAGTTAAGATGCTAGGCTAGTTATAAGGCTCAGAGTTTTTTGTTTAATTGTATGTTTGGTTGCTGAGAATCAGGAAAGAAGGGTTCAATATAAGACAAGGATGAGCAAAGAGGATTTTAGGCAGAGGAAAAATAATCCAGGGAACATTCAGGACCATTGGGAAATGGAGTCAGGAAAGGGTTTACTTGCTGTTCAATATGCATGCTTTCAGTTGGGCTAGTCATCTAAAGCATTGGATCTTAAAGATGATTGTGTGATATGAAATGGTAAGAGAGAAAGTGAAAGCAAGGAAACCATCCAAGGTGACCTTTAGAAATCAGTTCCAGGGACAGGGCATACCATTGAACACCTGTGATCTAAAAACCAAAGGCTAACTCTTCAGACAAAGAACATTAAAGGTTTATAACACAAAGTTGAAAACCTAAGATCAGAGAGAGACTTTGAACTCTCAATGCTTCGACCTCCAGCTTGAGGGATCTTAGAAAGGTTCGATTAATTGAAAAGGATCCTAGTGAGATAAAAACAGAGTTCTAGACCTCCCAGTGTTCCAAATTCATTCAATTAAACCTCAACAAGAACATCTGAAGCACTGACCTCAATAATTCATACATCAGCTGGTAGGCAATAACATCCACTACACTGGTTAAATTAGTTGAAATCAATCCTCAGATACACATATAGCAGAAAAACATTAAAGGAAAGGAGAGCAGAAACATAGGGTACCTAACAAGGGTAAATCCTATGCCAAATTTCTAATGCAAGCCAGTAGAAATGTAATGAAATGAAATAAACACAGAGATAGAAAAACATCACTAGCTGCTTTAAATCAGGATCCAAAGAAATGTGCTTGTCATATAAAGAGAAACACCAGTCAAGTACAACATTTCCAATAGCTTGAAAGTTCAGTATGAATATATCTCCCTCAGCCTATCTTGCAACTTTACACAGAGAACATGTCTCAAAGGAAATAACTTACAATTCTCTGATAATCGATCAACAACCTTACAATGAGTTCCTTCTTGAATTTTATAGCTGAAGAGAGCAGAGGAGGTAGGTGAAACACTAAATGAGGCATTAAACTCAGAAAAGAAAGAGGGCCGAAGCCCATTCTGTTTAAACTCTGTGCATTTATCTTTGGCACTCTTTGGTGAAAGAATGATCTTCTTCAGGTTCCCATTTACTCCGGTATGGCTCTGATGCACTCTGGCTGTAGTACTATGTAGTACTTTTGGCGAATAAACAAAAAGGAAAATGAATGACAGTGAAGTGCGCCATGCAGCATAACAAATGCTATGATAGCTTAGGACTGTGGTCAAGGCTGAATGTTCTTTAGGGACACGATAAATAGAGGAAACAATATGGGTGCTTTGTCCTTTCACAGGTAAGAACGTTTTGCTGATGTAGCTACCCTGATAGAATTGTTTTCTGTGCGCTGGGCCTTCCATGTGATCCATGATGTCTTTGGTTTGGTACCTTGCCTTCAAATCATTGGATTAAGGCTCAAAATCTTCAATAACAGGCCTTAAACACTCTGTTTTCCTGCTGATACTCTTTGCCACTTCCACGCTTGCCTCTGACTGTGAAATCTATGCTTTAATGGCTCTGGGGAAGACTTTACAGAGTTTAAACTCTTTTCCTTTAATGTGAGCCCTGTCATACGTCTTCTCAGACCTTTCTTCTTGAGTTTGGCGCTTGAAAAATGGTCCTTTCCTATTTCTCTGCAACTGTTCAAAGATTGTGAATCATGGCAGTTGTCTGCTGCTTGTACCCTGCAAAATACGCAACTTGTTATGAAATCCATGCATAGGGGAGGATGGCTATGGAGGACGGGAAGACTGATAGCGCGGCGGTGGTAAACGGTGTTTTGGACGAAACAATGGTGAACAATGCAGCACTATGGTGCAAACAATGACTAATAGGGTTTTGGTGGAGAAATGCGCGTGGACCGTTTGATCGTGGTCTAGTGGCGAAGATCGACGGCAGAGATTACACAATGGGGCAGCTTCTGAAAGCTGGGTGGAATGCATTGACACGATGTGAAACATTAAATTTAATGTAAATTGTGAAAGTTAGAACTTAGGCGAAAGTGCAAAGAAATGAATGAAAATGCGATGAATATGATCGTGAGTGGTGGGACCTGGCATGGGTGGAGGGCGATTCAACTTAGATCGTTGGATCTCAGGAGGAGATCAACGGACGGTGGAGATCGAAAAATGAACTGTTTGGGAAGGTTCGATGGAAGAACACAGAGGAAGACGCGATGAAATAAGGGACGTCGATCTCGTTTGAACGGACGGTCACGATTGAATGGGGGGATCGTAATCGGAAGGGGCGGAGGATGGTACCGTTCAAACTTTGCGATTGCGATTGGGGCGATTGAGCGCTGGCCGTTGGATCTTGGGACCAGATCGATGTCTGACATTCAATCGGAGGGATATGGAGAGAGGTGACGGAGCGATGGTGTGATTAGCGCTAGACCGTCAGATCTGAGTGACAGATCAACAACGGAGATTAAATCGGCAGATCGCAATCGCAAAGGGCAGAGGGTGGCACGTTCTAAACTTGCGATTGTGATTGGAGAGGGAGAGCGCGGGCCATCGGATCGACAGGGGAATCAACGGTGGAAAAGAAATCGGTAAATCGCAATCGGGAGGAGCGGATGAGTGGCACGTTATAAACTTGCGATTGCGATTGGAGCAGAAGTGCGATCGGCGCAGGGCCGTCCGATCAAACGACAGATCAATGGTGGAGATCGCGTCGGAGGCCTTGAAGACCAAACTCAATCGCATCGGAGTTTTTCTGCTTAACAAAGGGATGCGCTTCTCCGAATGTTGCGATTGCGATTAGCGCTTGAGTCCTTTGCGCTTGGTTCTGGCGCAGGGTCACGTGGGGAAGTAGTTTGTGGGCTGGCGGGAAAGGGGCTAGGCCCTGATATAAGTTGAAAAGTGGGTTTTTTGCCCCATTTAAGTGCACTTCAAAGCCAAAGAGGGGTCGCAATAGAGGGAATAAAGGGGAATCAGACCAAACAAGGGCGAATTATAGGGTTTAAAGGGGATTTTGGGGGGATTTAGAGGGTGAAAGGGGGACTTTGCCAAAGGGAAAAAAGGGTAAAATGGGACATTCTGCAGGGATACAAGGGACAAATAAAGGCCTTTTGGAGCACAATTTTTTACAATCAGTGAGGCTTATTGACTCCTGAACATCAGAGGGGAAAAGATCAAATGGCAGGGAGCATGGAGAGGCTTCAAGGATGATGTGTTTACCAAAGAAATGCATTCCTTGAAGGCTCATGAAACAATTTAGCTCCCTGTCTTCTTCTCAAGGAATTTATAGGGGGCTGACAGTGGCTCCACATGGGGATGGCTCCTTCTTGAAGGAGTCAAGAATTCAGAAATGATCTTTGGAGTAGGCTAGATGCCTGCTGCTTGAGCCACCTTTCTTCTTTGGTTTTCAGCTGCCACAATTGTGAAGACATCAATTAGCAGAAACATCACCCAAACAATCTACCTACCCATCCTACAATCCTATCATTTTTTCTTCTTCTAGGGTGCATTTGGACTAGCAGACCCTTTACATCATTTATTTTATAAACAGAAAATAAACCTATTCTAATTCTACCCTTATCACTCCATGAGACCAGATTAGACTGTTGGTCTCATATGTTTCTCTACCTAATCTAATATCTGCTGGGATTATACTGTCCAACAGATTTCTTCTCTACATTCTATAACAGAAATTTAAAAACAATCAAACTAGGATTAGATAGTCTAGTTTGTTGTGGATCCAAGGCATAAAGGAAGTTGCACATGGAAAGAAACTTGCAGAAAACTAAAAAAAAGACTTTGAAGGCTTGAAATCTGAAGTTTTGAAGTATCCTTCTTCTTTTGTGACTCAAGTTTTGAGCTTGTTAGAGTCACTTTCCTTTCTTTATTTCAGCTCTGTTTTTGGGCTTGTTAGAGCTGATTCTTCTTTCTTCTTTGCTGGTCCAGGTTTTGGGCATGTTTGAACTAGCTATCTTTACTTTCTTTGGCTCAGGTTTTGATCATATTAGAACCAATCTTTTCACTTCAGAGGTCCATGTTTTGAGCATGACTAGACCTCTCCTTTCTCTCTGTTTTTTGAAACATTTTCTCTTTTTCTTGAAAACAAAATATTGCAATGGTATGTATAATGGACATGGAAACTGGAAATTGGAGATCAGCAGAAGTAGTGTTTGAGCATCCTGCCATTAACAGGACCCCCAAATAGCTTTGTACCATCTAATTCTTGTAGAAAAAAGGCATTTGGACCCACAGTGGCCTGGATGATGTATGGACCTTGCCACAAATTGTCAAACTTGCCGTGCTTTCCTTTATCCTCTCTCCTTGAGTCCCACTTCAGAACTTTATCTCTGATTCTGAAGTCAGAAGCTTTGGTTATCTTTTCAAACAACTTCTTTATACTTTCATGAACTTTGATAGCTCTGTTATAGACCTCTTCCCTTGTTTGCTGGAGATGAATTGTTTGGTTTATCCTTTTCACCATACTGTATTCTTCTGTCTGGATCTCTTGGACAAGTTTGATCACTGGTACACCCAAACTGGTAGGAAAAACTGCTTCTGTCCCATAGAAAAGCTAATATGGTGACATGCCAATGGATTTCTTCGTTGTAAGTCTGTCGGCCCACAAAGCGTGCACTAACTTGTTATGCCATGACTTTTTGTTCTCTTCCAACAGCTTCTTGATGATAGTCACCAGGATTTTGTTTGATGATTAAGCTAAGCCATCACCTTGAGGATAATAGGCAGTTGAATGACTGAGTGTTATTTGATACTTGTAACAAAAATCAACCATTTTCTTGAATCCAAAAGCAACAGCGTTATCAGTGATTATTTTTCTTGGACAGCTAAACCGAGAGAGGATGTGGTCTTCTAGGAACCTAATGATGACAAAATATGTGGCATTCCTAGCAGGTATGGCCTCTATCCACTTAGTGAAGTAGTCTGTGGCTGTTAGGATCCATTTGTGTTGTGCAGAAGAAGCAGGGTGAATCTCTCCTATGAAATCTAGGCCCCATTGCATAAAGGGACCTTCGACAGTGATGGGTTTCAGAGGTAAGGGGAGGAGCTTTCTTTTGCCTTCAAAAATCTGGCATTTGTGGCAGGCAATTACCATCTTATGGATATCATTGAAGAGTGTAGGCCAATAGTAGCTAGCTCTGAGTATTTTGTTTGGAGCGGCTTTCCAGTTTAGGTGGCCTCCACACTCTCCTGCATGGAATTCTTGTTTAATCCTTTTAGCTTCAGACTCAGGCAAACATTTAAGCAATAGGCCATTTGGATTTTTCCAGTATAAGCCTTCATTCATTATGCAATAGCTTCTAGCTTTTAGCTTTAAGAATCTGGCCTTGGTCTTTGATAGTTCAGGGGGGGCATTGAGGTTTGAGAGCATGTAAAGGATATCAGAGTACCAAGGAGAATTCTGAAACTTCTCCTCAATAGTGGGATCAGGCAATATTTCCTGCCCATCCAAGGCATTTATCATGTTAATGTCAAGGGCTTGTAGATTTGATTCAGCCATTAGTCGAGCTAAGCCCTGACCTTTGATCAGTTTGGTGGGTTTTATCTCAAGGTCGTATTCTAAGATCACAGCAATCCATTTGCCCCTCTTCCCATCTAGGTCTTGGAACAAGATATCTTTGACCACTATGCTAGGCACATAGGCTATGGTGTGGGAATGCAGAATGTACACCCTAAAGTCTTTAAAGGCCTTGACTAAGGCATAGGCCTATTTTTCCATTATGTTGTATTTCAAGGGTGCATCTCTCAGTGCTTTGTTGAAGAAGGAAATGGGTTGTTCCATTCCCTCTGGATTTTTCTGCAGTGGAACTGCAACTACTGTATGCTCGGATGCAAATGAGAAAATCAGAAAATCCTTTGAGAAATCACGGCTAATTAGGACAGGAGCTCGGGTGAGCGCAAGTTTTACTGATTCGAAAGATTTTTTGGCTTCTACAGTCCATTTCACTCCCGCACCTTTCTTTAACATGTTTGTCATATTCCTAAGGTGTTCAGCTAGGTTGGGAACACACATCCTTAAGAAGTTGATCTTCCCAATAAAGGACTGTAATTCTTTGATTTTTCTTGGGTGTGTGATTTGTAGTATTCCCTCAAATCTTTGAGGGTCTATCCTGATTCCCTCCTCGGATATGATGTGGCCAAGAAGCTTACCTTCTTGCAGCCCAAATACAGTCTTTTTAGGATTCAATGAGAGGCCGAACCTTCTACATTTTTCAAAGACATTTCTCAGATGTTTTAGGTGTTCTTCTTCGGTCTTGGAATAGACTGTTATGTCATCCAGGTAGATGACAATGAAGTGCCCTATCTCATCAGAAAAAGCTATATCCATCGCTCTTTGGAAGGTTGCATCAGCGTTCATCAGTCCAAAGGGCATTTTAACATACATAAAGGTGCCCCATGGAGTGGTAAAGGCTGTCTTGAGTTGATCTTCTGGGATTACTAAGACTTGGTTGTAACCTGAAAAACCATCTAGCAGGGAAATCCTTTTTGAGCCTACTACCCTCTGAAGAATATGTTCCATTTTTGGCAAAGGGTAATTGTCTTTGAGTGAGGCTCTATTAAGATTCCTGAAATCTATGCATAATCTAATCTCACCCATTTTATTTCTCACAACTACAAGGTTTGAGACCCAATCAGAGAACCTCATAGGAACTATTATGCCTGCCTCATACATTTTTTTAATCTCCTTTTCAACTGCAGGCAATTGCTTTGGGTTTATTCTGCGAAGTTTTTGTCTAAAGGGCTTCTGATTTTCTTTCAAAGGTATTTTGTGTTGTATAATGTTCGTGTCATAGGCCTTTAAGTCTTCATAGCTCCAAGAGAACACGTCAATAAATTCTTTGAATATGTCATTTTATTTCTTTTTCATGTTTGCAGGAAGAGACTTAGCCAATTTAATCATTTTGGGCTTATCTTCTGTGCCTATTTTGCATTCTTCAATGTCGGAGTCTGCGTGTTCTATGGTAGGCTTCTTTGCTACATCATCAAAGTAAAAAAGGTCCTCTAAAGGCACCAGACCTTGAGGTATGTTCTTATCTTTGGCCCGCAGCACCTCAACTTCTTCATTTTCCGCGTTTTCACAATTTCCGTTTGGATTTCCAATCTATTTGTTCAAAGTGTTTATTTCTATGTTACGGGGTGGTTTTTCCTCGTCTGAGGGCTCCTCACTTAGGCGGCCATCACTGGACATAGAGTCTGAATCATAAAATTCAAACTCGTTCCTGCTTATCAGGAAATCTTCAATCTGCTTATCACCCTCAAAGACCTGCCAATATTTTTCGTTATCCGGCACTACAGGTCTGAATTTGGTCTGTATTATGATTTTCTGGTCGCTTGGAGTCTTAGGGTATTAACTGGCTAGGAAAGCTAATCCATTTGCAATGATGTTTTGAATCCTAGGAACAAACACTAATTCGTATTCAACAAATGTTTTCAATATATCCACGACATCGTTCCTATATGCTCTCAACCTAGGGTGTTTGGCTATGTATTCACCGTTCACCTGTTTTATAACCAACTCAGAGTCTCCCTGCATGGATATCCTACGGGCTCCTATTTTCTTCAACATATTTAAGCCTAGGATAAGAACCTCATACTCTACAATATTATTTGTACATTTGAAATGCAGGTTGCAGGCATGGCTCTCCGTGTAGTCACTCTCTGTGTTATGTAGCCACACCCCAGCTCCGGCAATTCTCTTGGTGCATGACCCATCAAAGTTCATTTCCCACAGAGGCCCATTTTTCATTTTATTTTCATTTCCCTCCCTGTCGTGGGTTTCACTGGTTTGTTGTATTACGGGTTCTGCATTGTGCTGTGGAGAGTTTCGATGCTCGTGTGGTATATGATTTTGTGAGGGGTGACTAACCGACTGATGATAGTCGATTCCTTATTTGGTCTGAATCTTTGTTTCAGTGCACTGTCTAAGGTTTTCTTCTTCGTGTTCCTCTAAGTCGAGGGTAGCCATTATGTTAAGGTCCATAGTATTAACCCTTCTGTTTGTATCTATATTTTCTGGTTCTGGCTCCCCCAAAGATTCATCGCTGCAGAAGATAAAGGAGTCCAGATCTGTGTGTACAGAGTAAAGAGGAGAATTTTCAGGCTTTTCGGGGCTACTAACTAGGAATTTCATTTGTGCCTCCCTGTACAGTCTTCTAAGTTGGCTAAAAACAGGAATTGTGGCATAAGCCCCATCCATCTGCATTGTTCCTTGCAGTTTGGCTCCCTAAGACCTTGACAGTAGCATACCATACTTAGGTGGCACATCAGCCACCACAACATCCATGACCATACATTTTGCTGGGATCTGGGTTAGGCTTACACACAAATCTTTGATCAGGCCAAGACACTTTACTCTGCTAGAGTCGAATGAATATAAATATTTATATGGGTGGGTTATCTCCAAGCCTAGATTCTCCATAAATATCTTAGGCATCAAGTTGTGTGAGGCCCCAGAGTCATGCATGGCATTGTGGAGGATCTTATCATGGACATTGAGACTGATATAGAAAGGGGGCACTACCCCTTCTTGAAATTTCCCCTCAATCTTGGGACCAAACAGAAGGGCAGGTTGATCATCACTCAAATTGACCATGTCACTGTTCTCACCTAGATTTAATGCTTTCAAAATTTGGCCTTTATACACATCCTGAGTGGCCAACTTAGAGAGTGAGATAAAGATTTCAATTTTTGCGATCTCACTTTCTAGATTGAAAGTGGACTGACTCTTTGAAATGTTCGACTCTGTTTTGTTAGCCATTGCCTTGGTGGCTGAATCAGTGTGCTGATTCTCGTTATGTACAGTGTTGATGGCTGTTTTATCAGGGGCACTGACTGTAGTGCTAGTGCTGCTAGTTGGTTGATTTTGTTTCTCACTATTTTGGTTGTCCCTTTCTTTGTTCTTCCTAGAACTTTCAGCTGCTGATTTGTTACCTTCAACAGTCACTTTAGAAGGTTTCTCAGGTATTTTCTTGATGGTAATCTAAGAAGCTTTTAGTTTGGAAGTATCTAGGCTCTTTTTTCTCCTAATTTCGTACTGTTCTCTGACCTGCATGATAGCATCTTTAAATCCAAGTCTGTAATCCTCAGATTCTAACCTTTCCTCATCCCAATATGAGGGTGAGGGCTGATCTTCTTCTGTGTAACAGTTATGGATTAAATATTCTATTTCAAATATGTTTATTGTGTTCCCTTCAGACTCTTCTATGATTCCCTCATCTTCATCAAGAAAGTTCTCTTGAAATGGGGGAATAACTTGTTGATCTAACTCTCGTTGTCTGTTGGGAGTGGTGTTTTTTCTCCTAAAGTTCTGGTTCTGGTTATGACCTTGGTTTCTGCTTTGATTGTTGACCGTGACAACCATATTTTCCATCATTTGTTGTAGCTTTTCCATGTTTTTGGATATGCAATCATAATTTGGGTCAGATGTGGAAGCTACATTGTCATCTCTGTATGTTACCCTTTTCTCAACTCTCAATATTGCTTTTTTCTCAATCAGATTTGCCTCTACACTCACTGCTCCCTTTTGCATGTCTTCCAATGTGTTGTAATTTCTCTCCCTAAGATGGTAGGCCATGTCAGCATCAAAGCCTTCAGGGTATTTCACTAGAGCCATACCTTGGGGAGGTTTCATATGTGGAGGAAGAGCATTGTAAATGCTATTAAATCTCGTTGAGTAATCATGGACACTCTCTCCTACGGTTCATGTAAATGCTATAAGGTTCATGTATTCTGCTAGGATTTGGCGAGGATTGGCCTTGACTTCCCATTTGTTTATGAAGGTCTGATATAAAGCGGGGAGATCTTGGATACTATTAGGAGGTAGGATTTTGAACCATTTCTTCACCTCACCTCCTAAGCTCTGGGAAAAGATTCTCATTTTGACTGTATCATCATCTATTTCCATGTAATCAAAAGAATCTTCCATCCTATCTACATGGTGCTGAGCTGTGGTAGACTCTTTTGCAGTGAAGTGTGGGATCTTTGATTGATAATGATTGGGTAAGGATACTAGAGGCTGAGGTAAAACCAGAGGTGCATACCAGGCTGCCATGATGATGTTTTGGTGAGGTAAAGGGTTGGCTTGAGCAACTAGTATATGGATGACAGTGATATTATGACCAGCAGAATTCTGTTGAGCAGATTTAGGATGACTGAGCCCCAAGTTTTGAATGAAGTGAATGTCAGGGGGTGTAGATGGAAGGGTCTCTCTGTCCCTAATGTGTTTACCACTGTGAGATGGTGAACCGGGAAGCTCGAGGTATGGCTGGTCTGGAACACTGAATGACCTAGTTCTCGGTAGTCTGTTTGGTAGGTCTAGGTCAAAAATGGGTCTGATAGAGCTGTAAAGTCTTTTGGAGCAGAGTTAGCTCTATGGATGTGGCTGGAAATAGTTGGTCTTTTAGGTGTAGGAGATCTCTTGAGGATGCTCTTAGGGTTGTCAACTATTTCAGGTGGGTTTGGGTTAGGGTAAGCTCTTGTGTGAATGGTTCTGAAAGCCAGAATGCTGTTCTCCAACAAGGCAACTTAACCCTACTTGTTACCTTTATTGTGGTTGATGTTGTTTCAGAGGCTGGTCTTCTAGTGGAGTCTTATGTGAAACCAAGATAATCAGTAGGCCTACTGATCACCAGTGGAGTCTTTGATATTTAAGGAGCTATGGAGTCACCAGGTGGAAGGTTTAGGGTGTTTCTGAAGGGTACACTGTCCACCACAGTGCTTATGAGATCTCCCTTTTCAAGGAAACCTCCAAAACAAAGGAAACTCTAACCAGAGATTGACTGGGAGGGCTTTTACCAGATATGTCACCTCTGAAAGAGTGTGAGATCTGGAGGCTACCTGGCCCTTTCCAGACTCTGTCTAAGAGTGCGGGAGAAACACAACAAATGGTATAGAAGTTGGAACGTAAATGGAAGTATTTCACTACCAACCTGACCAGAGTTTCTAGGTTTTTTGAGGCTCTTGTGATGTAGTATGGTGGAAAATACTCATAAGTTCCCCAATGGAGTCACCATTATGTTGGGGTTCCCATGTTTTGGAAAGGTTAGCAATACCAAAATATGAGACAACTCAAACCACTTTCAGACCATAGGATATAGCCCTCCTGGGTCCAGAGAGGGATCTCTCTATGATTGTCAAAGGTATATGTCTTTGAAGCTCAAAGTTAAGATGCTAGGCTAGTTATAAGGCTCGGAGTTTTTTGTTTAATTGTATGTTTGGTTTCTGAGAATAAGGAAAGAAGGGTTCAATATAAGACAAGGATGAACAAAGAGGATTTTAGGCAGAGGAAAAATACTCCAGGGAACATTCAGGACCATTGGGAAATGGAGTCAGGAAAGGGTTTACTTGCTGTTCAATATGCAGGCTTTCAGTTGGGCTAGTCATCTAAAGCATTGGATCTTAAAGATGATTGTGTGATATGAAATGGTAAGAGAGAAAGTGAAAGCAAGGAAACCATCCAAGGTGACCTTTAGAAATCAGTTCTAGGGACAGGGCATACCATTGAACACCTGTGATCTAAAAACCAAAGGCTAACTCTTCAGACAAAGAACATTAAAGGTTTATAACACAAAGTTGAAAACCTAAGATCAGAGAGAGACTTTGAACTCTCAATGCTTCGGCCTCCAGCTTGAAGGATCTTAGAAAGGTTTGATTAATTGAAAAGGATCCTAGTGAGATAAAAACAGAGTTCTAGACCTCCCAGTGTTCCCAATTCATTCAATTAAACCTCAACAAGAACATCTGAAGCACTGACCTCAATAATTCATACATCATCTAGTAGGCAATAACATCCACTACACTGGTTAAATTAGTTGAAATCAATCCTCAGATACACATATAGCAGAAAAAATTAAAGGCAAGGAGAGAAGAAACATAGGGTACCTAATAAGGGTAAATCCTATGCCAAATTTCTGATGCAATCCAGTAGAAATGTAATGAAATGAAATAAACACAGAGATAGAAAAACATCACCAGCTGCTTTAAATCAGGATCCAAAGAAATGTGCTTGTCATATAAAGAGAAACACTAGTCAAGTACAACATTTCCAACAGCTTGAAAGTTTAGTATGAATATATCTCGCTCAGCCTATCTTACAACTTTACACAGAGAACATGTCTCAAAGGAAACAGCTTACAATTCTTAGATAATCGATCAACAACCTTACAATGAGTTTCTTCTTGAATTTTATAGCTGAAGAGAGCAGAGGAGGTAGGTGAAACACTAAATGAGGCATTAAACTCAGAAAAGAAAGAGGGCCGAAGCCCATTCTATTTAAACTCTGTGCATTTATCTTTGGCACTCTTTGGTGAAAGAATGGTCTTCTTCAGGTTCCCATTTACTCCGGTATGGCTTTGATGCACTCTGGCTGTACTACTCTGTAGTAATTTTGGTGAATAAACAAAAATGAAAATGAATGACAGTGAAGTGCGCCATGCTGCATAACAAATGCTCTGATAGCTTAGGACTGTGGTCAAGGATGAATGTTCTTCAGGGACACGGTAAATAGAGGAAACAATATGGGTGCTTTGTCCTTTCACAGGTAAGAACGTTCTGCTGATGTAGCTACCCTAATAGTATTGTTTTCTGTGCACTGGGTCTTCCGTGTGATCCATGATGTCTTTGGTTTGGTACCCTTCCTTCAAATCATTGGATTAAGGCTCAAAATCTTCAATAACAGGCCTTAAACACTCTGTTTTCCCACTGATACTCTTTTCCACTTCCATGCTTGCCTCTGAATGCAAAATCTATGCTTTAATGGCTATGGGGAAGACTTTACAGAGTTTAAACTCTGTTACTTTAATGCGAGCCATGTCATACGTCTTCTCAGACCTTTCTTCTTGAGTTTGGCACTTGAAAAATGGTCCTTTCCTGTTTCTCTGCAACTGTTCAGAGATTGTGAATCATGGCGGTTGTCCGTTGTTTGTACCCTGCAAAATACGCAACTTGTTATGAAATCCATGCATAGGGGAGGATGGCTATGAAGGACGGGAAGACTGATAGCGTGGCGGTGGTAAATGGTGTTTTGGACGAAACAATGGTGAACAATAAAGTAATATGGTGCAAACAACGACTAATAGGGTTTTGGTGGAGAAATGTGCGTGGACCGTTTGATCGTGGTCTAGTGGCGAAGATCGACGACGAAGATTACACTGTGGGACAGCTTATGAAAGTTGGGTGGAATGGATTGACACGATGTGAAAAATTAAATTTAATGTAAATCGCGAAATTTAGAACTTAGGCGAAAGTGCAAAGAAATGAATGAAAATGCGATGAATATGATCATGAGTGGTGGGACTCGGCATGGGTGGAGGGCGATTCAACTTAGACTGTTGGATCTCAGGAGGAGATCAACGGATGAAGGAGATCGAACAATGAACTGTTTGGGAAGGTCCGATGGAAGAACACGGAGGAAGACGCAATGCAATATGGGCTGCTGATCTCATTTGAACGGACGGTCACGATTGAATCGGGGGATCGCAATCGGAAGGGGCGGAGGGTGGCACCGTTCAAATTTTGCGATTGCGATTGGGGTGATTGAGCGCTAGCTCTTGGATCTTGGGACTAGATCGACGACTCACATTCAATCGGATGGATATGGAGAGAGGCGACGGAGCGATGGTGCGATTAGCGCTGGACCGTCAGATCTGAGTGACAGATCAACGGTGGAGATTAAATCGGTAGATCGCAATCGCAAAGGGCAGAGGGTGGCACGTTCTAAACTTGTGATTGCGATTGGAATGGGAGAGCACAGGCCATGGGATCGATAGGCGAATCAATGGTGGAAAAGAAATTGGCGGATCACAATCGGAAGGAGAAAATGAGTGGCACATTATAAACTTGCGATTCGATTGGAGCGGAAGTGCGATTAGCGCAGGGCTGTTCGATCAAACGACAGATCAACGGTGGAGATCGCGTCGGAGGCCTTGAAGACCAAACTCAATCCCATTGGAGTTTTTCTGCTTAACAAAGGGATGCGCTTCTCCAAACGTTGCGATTTTGATTAGCACTTGAGTCCTTTGTGCTTGGTTCTGGGGCGGGGTCACATGGGGAAGTGGTTTGCGGGCTGGCGGGAAAGGGGCTAGGCCCTGATATAAGTTGAAATGTGGGTTTTTTGCCCCATTTAAGTGCACTTCAAAGCCAAAGAGGGGTAACGATAGAGGGAAGAAAGGGGAATCAGACCAAACAAGGGCGAATTATAGGGTTTAAAGGGGATTTTGGGGGGATTTAGAGGGTGAAAGGGGGACTTTGCCAAAGGGGAAAAAGGGTAAAATGGGACATTCTGCAGGGATACAAGGGAAAAATAAAGGCCTTTTGGAGCACAATTTTTTACAATCAGTGAGGCTTATTGACTCTTGAACATCAGAGGGGAAAAGATCAAATGGCAGGGAACATGGAGAGGCTTCAAGGATGATGTGTTTACTAGAGAAATGCATTCCTTGAAAGCTCATGAAACAATTTAGCCCCCTGTCTGCTTGTCAAGGAATTTATAGGGGGCTAACACATAGCTACAAATTCTTGGGGGGACAACTTGCCACTTGATGCTCTATATCAGCAGTTTAAGGAACTGCATTTTGTCCACCAGAGAGACCATATGTATCATCCAAACTTGCACATAACCTTCAACTATTTTCTAATTTGGATTCCATGTGGTGATGATGTGCCATTCATCTTGAATGGAATGGTTTGGGTTGCCATGTCTCATGATTTTGGAGGAAGAGTCATTGGAGGCTCAATCTTCTTCTTTCCATTGGAGGGAAATCATATTTCAGCCCAAGATCAGCATGCCCTCTACACTTATCATGAGTGGAGAGGAGGACATCATGGGATAGGCCCTCTTGCCTACCATGTACATTTATTCAATCCACCTACATTTCATGAGCACAAGGTGGAGGAGACTTTTCATGAGTTACCATGTTGGAGGGTGACTCACTTCATTTGGATGATTGCATGGGTGAGGGAGGCACTCATTCACCATGATAATCATCACTCCTACTTTGTGGAGGCCATGAGACATCAAGGAGGTTTCCATTCACACTTTCCACCTTTGATGGATGCAGACACTTTGGTTTTGCACACCTGGGAGGAAGCATTGGATGAAAGTTTATTTGCAGATTCTCTTGATGCAATGATGGAGGCTATTGATGGGAAGCCACATGAGGAGGAGGGGAGACATTTTTCTCTCCTTATACATTTTCTTGAGGACAAGCAAATATTTTGGAGGGGAGGACTATAATGTTCCAAAATTTTAGCCTGAAGATAAATGGAACATTAGAGTTAGCAACAGCTTTAGTCGGTGAATAAATGGGTAGAAAAGCCCATAAGTCCCCTAAGGAGGATAAAAACACTCTAATTGTGAAATGGGGAACTCTTTATAACTCAATAAAACACCTCCATGTGTGAACAAGGTTAAAATCAAGCTGCTTTGACTAAGTCAACAACACAGTTTTAGTGGAGGAGGAATCCAAGGAGGAATAACGCAATTTTGGAGGGAGATGTATCTTGGGATAGAAGTAACCTAATTGAGTGGGGCCAAGGGCAAGAAAACTCATTTCTTGTATAAGGAAGAGGATGGCAACATTATTCTTCATGTTCTAGATTATTATTCTTGTCTGCCAAGACTTGTTGTTGCTTTGCTTCTTAGCAAAGTTACAGTGTTGTTTAACACTAGGTGTTCCCTGGGCAGGAATCCCACCTCTTTAATTTGAGGAGCCTCATTGGGAGAGTTTTCATTCATCATTCCACATCAGGTTTTTAGGCCAAGCTTCAGCCATCTTCATCAGCACAACTTTGCCGGAGATTGTGCAGTGTTGTTGGGTGCAGCAGTTGAAGGGATTGGAATCCCGACTTCTGAGCTAGTTTCTCATTAGAGGAAGGTTTCCTTCACTTGAGAGATCTATTTGGAGAGCTCCAGAGCTTATTTCAGATCTGTGGTATCAGACCACACATTTCCCATACATTCCTAGCACTGTTTCTGCTAGGGAATGCGTTATTTTGGAGGCAGTGTTCATTGCATGGTTTGGTGGCTCTGTTGCTGAGTTTCCTTGTGATTGAGAGGTTCATCCTTTCATGGGAGGAAGCCCTTGAGGGATATACATCATATCAGAAATATTTCCAGCCTCTTACACTCATTTACTTAATTTTTGCAGTCGTGATTCAGTAAATTACTGAATATCCCATTTTGTATGCAGAGTGTTTAACAAGAAACCCTTGCTGGTTTCTTTTGCATTTTGTATAAGGAGATTAGATCTCTGTTCTTCAGCATTATTTATCAATACATGAGTAGATATATTTTTCTCCTATGATTTTATGTGTAAACCCTCTCTTATATTGTGCAGTCCCTTGAGCAGTTGCTCCGACATTTTGCAGTCTTGGGGTTTTAGCACTTTTTGGAAATCCTAGGTGTGGGAGATCTGTTTAACCCACCTATTTTGCTTTGTTTCAACTCTAATCTTGGATTTAGATTTTATATTGATTATTTTATGGGATCCAAGGGTCCATTTCAGTGTTTTATTGCATATGTTGTTGGAAATACATTTTTGATGCATGTTTCATGAGCTGTTCCTAATTTGGAATATTACACATGCATATATTTAAAAATGTGTCATATTATTTATGGAGGAGAATATCATTGAAATAAAGTGACAAATTGGTTGTTAGGAAATATCTTATTACTTTAAAACCTAAAAAGAAACATTGGCCAAGACGATTAGAAAGTACAGGATTAGAGGCAGGCGCTAGTCTCTCTAATTCATGGTATTTCAAAGAAGTTGATGTCCCATGGATTTTAAAAAAGATGATATTTCTTTGGAAAAGGAAGTTATAATGGGTGTTAGGGTGCCATATTCATACGAGTCTTCACTACGGCGTTTCTTCACCGTGGATGACCATTTGTCGGGGTTGAAATCGCATGACCATTTGAATATTCTAAGAGTACGTATAATGTGAAAAGCATGATTTTATTATTTGTTATATTAATAAATTTTACCCCATGCAGGGATCATAAAACATAACTAAATTTGTATATTATTGCACGTTTTTATAACTTTGCAGTGTCATTATCCTTTGTTCATGCGTGGGTGTGTGAAACATGAATTCCCTCAAGACCTAGGACGTGCCATATCTAAATTATTTTCATTTGTACGTTGGATCATGTCAAAGGAGATTCAATTGGCTAGCATTCCATGGTGGCATAAAGAGATAGTTGATATTGTTTGTATATTTGAGAAGGAACTGCCGATGAGTTTCATGGACTTGTAGGTTCATCTTCTAATCCACCTAGTAGATGAGGTTGAATTATTTGGGGTGGTTTCTTGTCGTTGGATGTTCTTCTTAGAGAGGTACATGAAGAAATTGAAAGGTTTTGTTCAACAAAGGGAAAAAACTGAGGGGTCTATGGCAGAGGGGTACATATCGTACGAGTCTTTCTATTATGCTAGTGATTACATTAAGCAGATCGACAACATACTAGGTGTGGTGATTTTGGATGATGAAAGGGATGAAGACAAAAGAGAAGGGGAGTTTCTCCAAACGAGTGGAAAAAAGCGCTTGATAAAGAGTAAGCGAATTATAATTTTTCAAATTTACACAAAGTAAATATTCATGTTGAACTTCCATATAATGTATATTTTGATCTCTATGTACTATATAATGGCCGTTTGATTTCATCAGCGAATTCAGAAATTGAAGCAATCAATAAATTCGTTCTTTACAATTATAAAGCGAAACAACCGTGGGTCGCATTCTATGAATAAAAGAGGATGAAATGGGATAGTGACAGGAAATAATTATGAAGGTTGAGTGGTATAAGTGTGCCTTATCCCTAGCATTTAAAAGAAAATATGCCAAAGGTATGCCCCAATAGTTGGGTTGCTGACCAAGTCAGAGAGAAATACGGTGCAACCGGTCGTTACCCGTGTGCTGAAGAGGATGCACTAAACGTAGCGATTGGGTGCAGCAACTCGGTAATAATCTATTTAATTTATATGTACATTTGAAACTTAATAATGCACCTTTCAAATGTAATTACATCCATATTTCATATTTTAAATGTTGGGTTATTATAAGACACATGAAACTATGATTTTTTTAACATTTTTTTATAATAGGTGCATCTGTTCCCATCTATGTGGGCATATGGACACCATTTTCACACAGAAAATGTCGATACTAGAAACATCACATAAGACTGTGGAGTGGAAGTCGAGTTCGATCAATCTAGCTGATCTAGCCACCGTGAACAAAACCTAGTATGAGGGACATTAGGTTATGTCGGAAATATACAAGAGATCATTGAAGTGGATTTCTCTTCTTTCCAATGTGTTATTTTTAGGTGCAAGTGGCAGGACACCTTTGATCGGAATAATGTAAAGGAAGATCACTATAGTAGGCTAATATGTATCAACTATAGAAAGGTGTGGGATGAAGCTAAGGAGCCCTATTGTTTCCCCAAACAATGTAACCAGGTGTTTTTTAACTCAGATGTGTTGGATAGGGATTGGTGGTTCGTATTGAGACATGGCCCTAGATCAAAACATATTTTTGAGAACAATAGTGTTATGATGCCAAACGAGCTGGAAGATAATGAGGGTGATCATGAGAACCGAGAGTGATATGTTACATGTGTTATTTCATCAATATTTATACTTTTTAAGATGGGTTTTTCGAAACATTATATTATGTATTTTGAATTAATTCGTAATTTGCATTGTGTCAATGTTAAAATCAATATTTCACTTGATAATTTGCAATTATGTTGATCTCAAGAAACAATGGCATACTATATAAAGTTCTTTTTTTTTGTATGTAAGATCATAATAAAATAATGGTGATTTTAAAGTACATGAATTTATTTGCATTATTTTCTAAACTTTATTATATTACAGAAATTCATATTATTCTAGATTTATTATTTTACAATTATTTAAAATTTTACAAATTTACAAGTTTAAATTTTTTAATAAAATCATTTCACATTAATACAATTAAAACTTTACAAATATTTTACATACAATTAGAATCAGAATTAGAATTACAATTTTACAATTTCAAATACAATTACAATTACAATTACAATTTTAGAATTTTACATACAATTACAATTACAATCATTTCACAATACAATTAAAATTTTACAAAAAATTTACATAGAATTAGAATTAGAATTACAATTACAATTTTACAATTTCACGTACAATTACAATTACAATTTTAGAATTTTACATATATACAATTACAATTTTACAAATTTAAAATTTACAATTACAATTACCATTTTACAAATTTACATATATACCATTACAATTACAATTTTAAAATTCTACATACAATTACAATTTTAGAATTTTACATATAATTAGAATTAGAATTAGAATTTTACAATTTTACATATATACAATTACAATTAAATTACAATTACAATCATTTCACAATAAATTAAATATTAGCATTACAATTGAAATTTTACAAATATTTTACATACAATTACAATTACAAATACAATTACAATTTTAGAATTTTACGTACAAATAGAATTACAAATATTAAAATTTTACAATATCAAGATCATTTAATATTGAATTAATTAATAAACATCACGATCATGATAACCATCGTACAAACATCATATTCGACTAAAAAACACTTACAAATTTTCTAACATCATCGTGATCATGATCGTCTAACAAAACACAATTAGCATTGTATAACATCATCACAACACAAACATCAAATATACATCTCATGTGAAATAACTGCTATCACATACATATTTATCTGCAAGTTGCACATTAAATGAACGTATCTAACATGACCTAACAATATACACATCATGATAATCATGAATATGTAAATTAAGTACAACTGTAACATGAACATAAAATATAAGGACCATATATATATATATATATATATATATATATATATATAACTGAATAATGTCAAAAATATACAATTTTAATATAAATGTGTTGACGGGAAAATTTGTCCGGCCAACAGTAGGGGATCTCCCCGGTAGAAAGTCCCAATTAGACCTTGAACTGTTTGGAGTAGGGATCCCGTCCGGGGTGTGGGTCCGGCTACCGCTTAAGACGCCTTCCCTTAGGTCTCAAAAGTAACTGTTTGAACCTGTGGACATACACTTATTCACATGATACATAATACAAGATTGATGCGTTAAACATGAATCAAACACTATGTAGCAAGATTATAAATAAAGCATGTACACCTCAGGAGATGTCATTAGCAACACATCTTTGGGGGTAATGCTCATATGGTAGTCTGACCACAAAAGAAATAGTTCTTCATGATGTGATATCCCTTTACTTCTGAAAGATAAAACGAAATGCTAACAAAATAGTTCATTAACATTCATTAATAGAGCAGATGATAAATTGAACATCATTAATACAACACAGATAGCCGTGACACATAAATGATGACATGAAGGGTGTAGTTTCATTAATCATAGGATGTTCTGAAACTGTAAAAGGAATACACACAGTGTTCGCACAGCAAAACACATCATAACCATAGGGTGTGTTAACAAGAATATGTATTCATATGTACAGGAGTATAATCTTTCAATACAATGCGATGTAGCTCTTGAGTTTCCAAAAAGAAAAGCCCCTTTGTTACTTTCCCCGTGGGGAGTTTTATAGCACAAAACTTGCCCTTTGGGCTTCCCGACTTTTCGCCTGCCTGCTTGTTGAGTTTCCTCGCGACCTTGAAGAGGTTGCGACCTGCGACTTGTCTGGAATGGGTGACTTGCGACCTGGATAGGCAGTGCGACCTGCGACCTGGATAGACTGCGACCTGTGACCTACCTCTAACTGCTGCTCATGACTTGCTGCTACCGGGCTGTGAAGATGGACGTGCAATGTTGAGGTCAGGGGCGTCAATCTGCTGCTCCTTGAGAAAATCTTGCCATGTTCGGTACTCTGCCGCTATGGGGAAAACCAGAGGAACCTCCTCCTTCAATCGATACATGCATTCCAAAGCATTTGGTACTAAGGTTTCCCTTTTCTGTGAGATTTGGTTTGAAAGCAAAGCAAGCTTGGTATAAATCCAAGCTGGAGTGGCAATAAACTGACTCAGATGTTCTTGAGATGCTGAGGGCTCGGGAGCAGCAGCGGCTTGCTTGATAGGCTGCAAAAATGACTGGATGTCCTGATCCACTTGTTCCCAGGTTTTCTCTTCGTCCAATGCCCCAAGCGACGGAATGTGGTGCAAAGTGTGCATCGAGTCGATACCGCTGATCAGGTGGTTGTATGAAGACATTACCTTGTCCAGGTCCTTAGATAGTTTGTCCCTAGATTGTATTGCCATATGGAGCTGAACCTTAGCATCCTGTGTATGAATCCAATCCCTTTTGGGCAAATTTTCAGGTGCCTGAGGGTATTGTACTGTCCAGCCCATCATTCTGTCTAAGGCTTGTGAGGCCTCCCTGAGCTGCTCGTGCTTTTGCTTGGTTTCCGCTCGTGCTCTTACCAGTGGGGCGACTGTTTGTTTGATGCTGAGAATTTCTCCATACACCTGCCTCATGGTTACTTCTAACACTTCACATTCTTTGAAAATGGCTAGTGGGACTTCATTCACCGGTAGAGTTTGGATTCGGAGTTGTTGAACTTCTTCTCTCAACTCTGATTTCTCCTGTTCTGCTTTTTTCTCGCGCTGCTCAGCTGCTTGCAGTCTATTTTGTAGAGAGACTATTTCTCTACTCATTCTAGTTACGTTCTCTTCTGTGGCTGCGGCAAAAGCAGTGCCCGCCGATGCTATCATTACCGGATTAGTCCTGGTATCAAGGACTATGTCTTTGCCTGTTGCAACTGTGGATGTGGCAGAGGGACTTTCGCCAGAGATCTTCTTTTTTCTTGCCGGATTTTGAAAGAGAATTGATCGAATGTGAGCCTGGTGAGGTCAAATACATCCTCTTCCTGCCCCTGGGGGGATCTAACATCAGAAAGCTTGGTACTGCCTAGAGGTATCTCGAAGGGAGCTACCTCGATGTCTTCCAGCATGTCATCCTCCCTTTCTTCTGTGTTCTTTTCCTCTTATTCCTTTCGCTGGCGTTCAGCTTCTGCTTCTGCTTCTATTTCGGCCTTCCTCTTCTGCTCAGCTGCAGCAGCCTGTTCGGCCTTCTTTTGGCACTCAGCTTTTGCTTTGTCCAGCTCTGCCTTTAGTGCCCATTCTGCTGCGGCCTGTGCCTCTTTTTCCTCCTTTTCTTTCCTGGCCTCCTTGGCCTGCTTCTTCTTCTGTGTTGCTGTTGCACTCTTCTGGCGTGCTTCCTCATCCTCTTTTATCTTCTTTTCCCTTTCTTGCTAGGCTTTTGCTTCTACTTCTTTCTGTTGGATAGATGTAGTAAGCCCTGTGTTGGTCCGAGATTTCTTGGGTAAAGAGGAAGAGGAACCTCCCAACTGACGACTTCTGTCTTCTAGGCTCTGATTATCTGGATCTTCTTGGCCCACGTATACTCCCGGAGCAAATTGTCTCTCAGCGTTATACCAGTTCCTTCTCTCATCTTCTGCCGGGCGCTCAATATGCTGATAAGTCCACTTGAATTTAGCTTTCAGGCAGTGTTCAGGAACTATTCTTTCCGGGTCATATGTTCGGTGTTCTAGCGCCTCAAGCTGATAAATTTTCATTGCTTCTCCCTCTGCTGCTACTTCCCTGAAGTCTTTAACTGTACATGCGCCAATGGTGAGGGGTAGCGTGGGCCACGACTTCTTTTTACCTTTAGACAGGACGCTGGAGAAGCGTTGAGACATTTGGAGGCATACCCCCTGAATGAGCATTTTGTCTGTAACAAAGCGAGGCATAGCATGTGGTGCCCTGTAAGTTCCAAAGACTCGGATGAAGGTATATTCGGGGAAAGGGAACCAGTGTGCCACTTTGACTAGAGTCTCCTTGGCCCGCCAAGACATGCAGGGGGCGTCTTGGCCAAATAAGTGTCTATATAGAGAGGGGATAAATACTTTGGAGATATGATCTATATCCTGTTTGTATTTGGACTCCCAAAATACCCTGATCTGTAGATGAATTGCACGCGACTGCTTGGAATCCCAGTTGTGTGCCCATCCCTCAAAGTGTACTCTTGCGCAAACAACATCCAGTAGGTAAGAGGCCATGTAAAATTCTGCAGGCATTCCTTCATTTGGGGCCAATGTCGCGTTCAAGTTGGTCTGCATTGAAGTCATCAATATGCCGGCCCAATTGAAATGGGTGCCATGTGTTGTCACATACTCCATGATGGTAGCCCAACTACAGCTGAAAGTGGAGCAATCCGGGCGCCCGTAAAGTCTGCAAAGCATGGCGGCAACCAATTTATAAACCTTTCTCAGGCTAGCCACCGGGTATTCTTGGTCTTTCTTGACCTTAAACTTCTCGGGCTCCTCCCACCATTGTCTAATAGTATCAACTATCGGAACAGCGTGAGCAGTAGCCCATTCTGGAGTGAAATGCTCATCCGGGCGAGGCAACGAGTAGTAGAGGTGAGCATCCGCGCCTACGAGCGTAGCGAAAGCCCTGCCTTCGCTGTCTCGGATCACAAAATTCTTGGGATCCGTCTTTTGTATGATCCAATCTATAACCTCTGGACATGGAAATATGGCTGGATGCGCCCCTACCAGATGTAGTTTGGACTTCTTGACTACCAAGTATATTTCCCGGTCTGGGAGATCTTCTGGAAATTCCTCTTCCGGTATGGCGAACTCATGATACACTTGGTACCATCGCATACTGTCTTCTTTTGCAAAGGTACATAGTGTATCCCTGTATATTGGGGGTGGGGACACCACATCCAGCTCATCAATTTCTTCCACTACTTTCTTGTCCTTCTTCCGAGATAGTGGGGGCGTCATGTCACTAGAATATGGTAAAATAGGTATGCACTCTATGTCTTCTTGAAGTTCACCTATCAAATTCATAAAGGAATCCCAAGATAAGAACGACATGATGATATAAAACCAGTTACAGTTTAGTGATGAAATTTAGCTGAGACACATGTAAAACTGGGTTACTGGTTTACTGGGTCGCTGGGTCATGGATTGCAAGAAAAGGTCCAGGCGCGACCTTGCGACCTCGCGACCAGGTCGCTGGGTCGCTGGGTCGCAACTCTCCGAAAAATTGGAAAATGTGACCTTGCGACCTTGCGACTAGGTCGATGGGTCGCTGGGTCGCAGATTCCAGAAATCTGGAAAAAATGCGACCTTGCGACCTCGTGACTAGGTCGCTGGGTCGCAGGTTGTGATAAGGCTTGCCGGGGGGGTTTTGCACGTGCGCGGCCATGAGTTTTCTTTTCTCCCTCCTCTTGAGGGTTTATAAGCTAGCTGGGTCCAGGCAGAGCTGAGGAATGGTTTTAAGAGAAAGGGGCAAGGCTATGAGAGTTTGAACCAGAAATGTGGTGAGGTTGGACATTTGTGGATAAAGCAGATTCACAAAACACTCAAAAAATATAAAAGCTCAGACAAAGGGCAATTTAAAGGCCTAAGGGGACATGGGTTTGGAAAGAAATTCTCATAATGGAAAAAGCAGGAGGAAATGGCAACTTACCTGGGAAAATCGTGCCAGTCGAGCTGTCAGAGGCGTTTTCTTTCAAATCGCTGAATGTGTAAAATGCGACCTGGCGACCTCCCTTATATAGAAGGCCGCACGTGCGGGCAATTAATGCGGGTCGCTAGGTCGCAAATCTATTAATTCCAGAGTTTTGCGACCTTGCGACCTTGCGACCTGGCGACCTGGGGTCGCGGGGTCGCGAGGTCGCTGGGTTGCACTTTTCATTAAAATTGCATATTTGCGACCTAGCGACCTGGCGAACTGGCGGCCTGGGGTCACGGGGTCGCAAGGTCGCTGGGTCGTACTTTTCGTTAAAGTTGGGGGTTTGTGACCTTGCGACCTGGCGACCTGGCGACCTGGGGTCACGGGGTCGCATTTTTCATCAATAGTTTAACTTTGCGACTTGGCGACTTGGCGACTTGATAGTTTCTCTTTAGTTTTAAGGGGCTCCAAAAATTTGAAATGGTGGTATTTTTGGAGGGTGTTGTAGGGGCTACAACAAATGGCGATTCACTGGACGAACTCGGAGTCTCTGCTGATGGTTAGTCTTGGCGGGGGGAGGGAGGGACCTATGCTGACTGTTTTCTTTTACCTTGTGGTTGACATTTCCTAACCTTTGGCACCTTGCTGGGTTGCTCAATCCGCTGGCCTGTTTGGGCGCTGTTCAACCAAATTCATTTCTTCAGATCTCTAGACTGGAAGGGTTGGAGAACTCCAGGCGGCTACAGGGTCAGGTACGATTATTTTGCCCTCATCATGTTGCTTCGCTACCAGCGAACCTCTCGGTCCCGGCAGAGTCACTGCCTAGGAATCATGAACGTTGCTCCGTTGCCAGCGAGCCTGGTCAGTACCCCGGCGGAGTCGTTACATCACCTCTCTGCACAGGAAGCCTTTCTCAATCCTTTACCCTTTATTAGTGTGCGATTGCACTTATTTTGAATGTGCCTGAGGCACTTATTTAGATGTGCTCGTGGCACTTATTTGAGATGGAAATTTAGCCTGGGCGGATGAGGGATCCTGACTTATTTTGCTTGCAGAGAGGTTGTTCCTGGTCTGGTATGAGGACTTTGGTTTTTCCCAGATACCCTGTCGTAGCATAGAGTACCTCTTTTCCCTTCTGGTCTGGTTACCACTACACTGCATTTTCTTTTGCGGACACCCTCTCAGGCTGGCGAGGTAAGCTTCCCGCTTGATGCCTCGAGTTCGGTGATATGCTGCCTTTAGGTGTAGAGAACAAGCAAGCTTTTTGCCGCCTTTGAGTCTATCGGAAAGGGCTTTCCATCAGCATAGAACCTGTTGCAGTGTGCCAATTGCGTGGCTCTAACACATCCTTCCTCAAAAATTTTATTACTATATTTTATTTTTATTTTATATTTTATTTTTATTTTTATTTTTTTATATATATATTTTTTATATTTTATATTTTATATTTTTTTATTTTTTTATTTTTTAAACAAGTACGAGAGAAGGAAATATGGTACAAGGATAATATAGCCCTCTAAGGGCAGCTAGGTGAAATAGTGTTTGAGGTCATGCCCATTTACCGGGAGGACCTCGACTCGTCCATCAAGGGTTTGCAATCTAAATGTGTGGGATCCTATCTTCTCATTAATTTGGAAAGGGCCTGTCCAAAGTGCTTGGAACTTGGAATGCTTCCCCTTTTCCTCATGGGCTTTATCCCACTTGAGGACCAAGTCTCCTACTTCAAAATTTTTGTTCCCTGCGGACTTTTTATCAAACCATCTTTTGATTCGGCTCTGATGGATGGCAAACTTTTCCCGGGTCTTTTGCCTTTCTTCCTCCAATTTCAGCAAGGTGTCGATTCGAGTCTGCAAGGTAGGGCACGGGGTACCATGAAATTCTTGGGACAGTTGGAGGGCCGGGAGAGATAGATGAGGAGGGAGAACCGCTTCTTTTCCATACACGAGGAAAAATGGGGAGGTGCCTAAAGAGGACTTGGGAGTGATACGGTCAGCCCACAGTGCATTGTGAAGGGCATTGTGCTAGTTGCGCTGGTGGGATAGCAGGGTCTTCTTAATAATACGGATAAGATTCTTGTTAGTGGACTCAGCTAATCCATTTCCCCGGGGATAGTAATTTGCAGAATGTTTTAGAATAATACCATTTTCCAGCGCAAAATCATATAATTTAAAAGATGAGAAATAAGTTGCATTATCGAAAACTAAAGAAGTTGGAACGCCAAACCTGGTAATGATGGAATGCGTGAGGAATTATATTACCTCCTGATCGTTGATTCGGCGTAAAGGCGTTGCTTCGACCCACCTGGTGAAGTAATCAGTAGCTGTAAGGATATACCGATGTTGTTTAGAAGAGTGAGGTGTGATTTCACCAATTACATCCAAACCCCACTGTTGGAAAGGTTCCTCTACTGCTACTGAGAGTAAGGGGGTGGCTGGCCGTGCTTCTCGGTTGGCGAACTTCTGGCACTGAATGCATTTCCGAACATATGCATGTGCGTCTCTAAAAAGAGTAGGCCAATAGTATCCTGCGCACATTATCTTATGGGCAGTAGTATCTCCGGCAAAATGACCTCCAGCTGGTCCGTCATGCAGCTCAGTTAAGATTTTCTGCGCTTCGTCGGTTTCCAAGCAGCGTAACAGGACCCCATCGTGGTGTTTCTTGAACAACTTACCTTGGATCAGTTGGTGAGATGTGGCTTTGAGTCTTATTGCGCGTTTCTGCCGGGCAGTAAGAGCAGGGTCCATGGTGCCTTGGGCCAAATATCTTGAAATGTGAGAATACCAAGAAGGGCTACTTTGCTGAGGCACATGGTCGCTCGGATACATGTCGATCCCTTGTTCCCAACATTCCTCTTCAATTTCATGAGCACTTGCAGCCTCCGTGCCATTTGGCATAAGCCCTGTCCTTTAACGATATGTGCCGGTTTAAACTCTAAATCGTATTCTTGCAAACACGCCACCCAGTTGCCCTGCCTTTCGCCTAGCTCTTGCTGCACAAAAAGTGAGCGGACTGCTGGGTGTGGCACAAAAACCGTGACATGATTTTTCAAGATGTAGGGCCTAAAATGTTTTACCGCCTTGTAGACTGCATAGGCTTGTTTCTCGATTTCTGGGTAATTCAACTCAGCTCCTTGTAAACCAGTACTCATGAAAGAAATGGGCCGTTCATCGTTGTTACCATCTTTCTGCGTGAGGACAGCCGCAAGCGAGGAGTCTGAAGAAAAAGTGTACAGGATGAAACCTTTACCAAAATCTGGACTTTTGAGGGAAGGAGTTTCAGCTATAGCCTTTTTGATTTTATCGAAGGCCTCTCTTTCTGGGGGATTCCATTGGAATACAACATTCTTTTTAATCATTCCCTGTAGTGGCCTGACTATCTGGGCGAAATCTGAGATGAATTTACGGACAAAATTGATTTTCCCCAGGAAAGATTGCATCGCTTTCTTGTTGCTCTAGGGAGGAATCTGAGCAATGGCTTTCGCCTGTTCTAGATCAACCACAATGCCTTGCTTAGTGATAATGTGGCCTAGCAAGTTTCCCTCTACCACAGCGAAAACTCTCTTTTTAGGGTTGAGCGATATTCCGTACCTTCTACACCTCTCGAAGATTTGCTTGAGGTGGCGTAAATGATCGCCCCTGCGTTTTGAAAACACCGTGACGTCGTCCAAATAGACCACCACGCTCTGCCCTATCAAACCACAGAAGGCTATATCCATGGCTCGTTGGAAAGTTGCCCCTGCATTGATCAAGCCAAAGGGCATGCGTCTGAAAGCAAAGGTTCCCCATTTTGTCCGGAAGGTGGTTTTCAGTCTGTCTGGTTCAGCTACTAGCACCTGGTTATAGCAGGAGAAGCCATCTAATAGGGAGAACATCTCAGATCCAGACACAACTTGTAATATCTGTTCCATGGGGGGCACCAGGTAGTTGTCTTTGTTTGAGGCCCGATTCAGATTACGGAAATCTACACACAAGCGGATCTCGCCAGACTTCTTTCGTACGGGTACCAAATTTGACACCCACGTGGAGTGACGAACTTTGAAAATAATGCGTGCATCCAAGAGCTTCTTAAGTTCCTTTAGAATCATTGGCTCCAAAGCTGGATGCACTTTTCTAAGTTTCTGTTGGAAGGGCTTAACGCCCTCCCTCACGGGTATTACATGCTGAATGATACGGGTATCGTATGTACGTAGATCTTCATATGTCCAAGAAAATACATCGTGATACTTCCGGAATAACTGGGTGAAGGACCGTGCCTCCTCATCACTACAGTCTTTGCCGAGGTTGACGAAATTTGGGTTCTCATCTGATCCCAAGTTCACTTGCCGATGTGCCAATATGGAACTTTTCACTTTGGTGTTCAGAGGCCTGCGGAATCGGCTTTGCAGATCAAAGAGCTTTTCTAATGACACCACCCCCTTGGGCATAATGTTCTCTTTGCGTTCATCATGCTCTCTCTGTAAAGCATGCTCATGCTCCTCCTCGTCTATCGCCGCGTCCTTGAATACTTCAGCATTGCACATAAAGTCCAAAATCTGTTGATCATCGTTAAAAACGCGTAGATTAGAAATGTTGTCTGGCACAGAGGGTCTATATACAACTTCAATAGAAAAACCGTCCCTTAAGGGGGTAAATCTAGCAGCAGCATTAGCCAGAGTATCAGCTGCTGCATTATGCATTCTAAGAACAGATTTAATTCCAAATGCATCAAAAGCAGAAATCAATCGCCATACCTCTTGTTGATACGCCTTTAAATGTGGAGATAAACAGTGAATAGTGTTGCGTACCTGGTGAGTGATAATTTCGAAATCTCCAATTACCTGTAAACATTTTACCTTCAAATCCAGTGCCTTCTTAAGTCCGAGGATTAATGCCTCGTACTCAGGAGTGTTGTTGGTGCACTGGAACTCTAACCGGCATGAGATTAAGAACTTATTCTTGTGGGGGTCAATCAATATGCAACCCGCGCCAGCTCCGTCATGAGTCTTGGAACCGTCATAATACAAGGTCCACAGGTCACTTTCCGGCTCCTTCAGGGTAATAGGTTGCGGAGGGGTTTCTGTTGTTGGTAAGACAGGGGTGACTTGTTCCTCCTCGACTAGTGCTAGTTCAGATTGGACCTCGGGACCAATGACAGACTGAGGGGGTTGGTAACATCCGAATATAGCTTCCAGAAAACACATGCCAAGTTCCTCCTGGGCAAAGCCGATGGGTTCATTAACGACATCCAAATCAGTCACGGTATGTTTCATGTATGGTTCACTTTCGACCCTGATTTGATTGGTCTGCCCCTTGTAAGGAAGCCATAAGTGGGACCAGTCGGTGGCGAAATAGCCTTGCAACTTGCTGGACCAGTCCCTGCTAAGCAATAGGCCATATGCTTCAGGGATGTCGACAATCACAATGTCAATGCATTTATGGACCCTAGAGTTTGACGACAGGCGGATGATGAAATTGTTCAACTCTCCTACGGCTGGCACTTGTGATCTTTCAAGTTGTATGATCTTTGCGTCAGTCTTCTCCGGGCGAATGTTTAGCTTCTTACAGACCAATAGGGGCATGACGTTTGTTGAGGCACCGGAGTCGACTAGACAGTTGTGGACATTGAAGTTAAAAATATCGAAGGACAAAAGGAAAGGAGGTGTGGATCCTCTTGAGTTGGTATTGATGGCGTTTACTATGGACTGTACATCTGGACAGGCTTGCGCAGACGTGTTGCTCACAATCTTCGTAGCTGAAGTATTTGCGAAAGCCTTTAGAATGAGCTCCTTTTGGTTAGTAATGCAGGCCAGCTCATAGAGAGAAATGTTTGCTCTTGTTTTCTTCATATCCTCAACAATGTTATAACTAGATTCTGGTTGAGGGCTAGGCTCGGGAGAGGTTTTTGAGGATTCTGTCGGGAGCTTGCCCTTTTGACTTGCTCGGGTAATGTTGTTGGCGGGCTTTTCCGGAGCAGATTGTTTTCCGTTTACTGGGGGAAGAATTTTCCTTAGGAAAGCCCTCTTCTTGTCTTCATAAGATTGCTCGGGAACAGGTCCTTTGCTCCTTAGACTATAATTCCACACGGGCTGGTCTTTGGGAGTATCTGCCATGTTGATATCAATGGAGGTAAGGCTGTCCCCACCTCGAATTATGTCAAAAGCAAGGATGGAGGATCCTGGTTCTTCGTTCGAGGGAAGATCCTCGTCGTGATCTGAAATATCATCCTCCATCACATCCCCTGGAGTTTGGTCATCTAAAAGCTGGTTAACTACTGCTGTCATGCTGCCAATCCATTGAGGGCACGTTTTCTCAGAGTGGGTGGCTTGATGGAAAGAACAGAAATTATCTTTCCCTATCTCTTCCACATTTAGAGCAGTATTCGGGTTCGACGGAGGTCTGTTAGTGTTGGGATTACTTTTTCTGAAGAAAGGTTTGGGTGGTTTAGTGCTAGTTGTGGATTCTCTGTCCTTTCTCCTTAGGTCAGTTACTTCATTCGTTAAGAGCTTGAGGGTTTTTGCCATGCTTTCAAAATCAAAATCATCTTTATCCCTATCGGTGGTATTAGGAGTGGAGGACTGACCTCTTTTGGTGTTAGGCTTGTGATCATCTCTCCCTTCGTGATCGATGGCTCCTATCGAAAGCATGTCTTTCTCCACAGCGAGAGCAGCCTCGTAATTGGCCGTAAGGGTGGTGTGGGCTTCACGTTTGACGAAAACAGCAATGTCTCTAGGGAGAGCCTTGGTATAGTAGTCAATGGTGATTGAGTCATCCAACGCCAGGTTCGGGGGAAGCTTCTGCTGTATGGTAGTGAAGCGCTGGTTGAAATCCTTAACCTTCTCGTTTTTATGACACTTGATAGTGCTCAATTCCGTGAGAAGCATGGACGGAGTTTTATCTTCTGAAAACTTCTGCAGGAATACGCGATGGAATTGGTCCCATGAAGTGATAGAGGCACTGGGGAGAGAGCGGTACCATGTGGCCACTTTGTTTTCGAGAGTATGGGGAAACAGTCGACATGCGACATCATCGGATTGGACTCTCATGATTTGCAGAGACAAATAGAAGCTGCTGATATGATCTTCAGCTAAGGTGCCTTTCTCAGGGTCAAACTTGGGGAGGTGTTTCTCCAGATGCCTAGGCAGATCGTGGAGTGGGCCCAAAAGATTTAATGGGGATTGAGCCATCCAGGCTAGGGGTTTCACTCTCCTAGCCCGCTGGTGTTGCCTAAACTCATGTTCAGATTCACCTCCCGAACCTGAGACCGATGCTTCTGACTCATGACGGGAGTGTTCGTCTTGGTGTCTCCCACGGTGAAGAAAATCTCTAAGATATCCCAAGTTATGGACAGGAGGCCTCATTGGGTTTGGGTGACGGTTGCAAGCTTGGTTTCCTTGGCCTCAGCCCCTATCTCCTCTACCTCCGGCCCCTCGGCCTCTATTTCCTTCTTCTTCATTCCTGCGAGCTCTATTCCTTTCTCCTTCATTTCTACGAGCCCTATTTCCCACATATACATTTCCTCAGCCTCTGTCTTCCTCACCATCCCCAGGTGGGGGGTGTGCCTGGTTGTTGTTTTGCCGAGTCTGGTTAGGCTGGGAGTCGGGGAAAGGTTCGGTGTCGCCAAATTCTTCGCCCTCTTGGAGAATCGGGTCATCTTCCTCAACAGCATGGCCGAGGTCTTCGAACATGATATTTACGAGCTCGAGTATGGTACTTGCAAGGGCACCATTCCGAGTGATGTTCTCAGGAGGGGTTCTAGTGTGGGCAAGGTATTCCATGATTGGAGTAAATCGTAAGTTTCTGATAAGATCGTGGGCATCTGGGCGCAAGGCTCTCAACTGCGCTCTGGTGATTTCATAATATCGAGTCTCCCTCTTCGGAATATCTTCCAGAGGAGGAGGGACAGTTTCATTGTTTATGACCTCCCCTTGGGGAGTTTGTGATGGAAAGTTTTTTGTATGCTGGGAGGCTGCCATCAGGCCCTCCTTCTGGCGCCAAATCTGTTGACGAGAAAATTTGTCTGGCCAACAGTAGGGGATCTCCCCGGTAGAAAGTCCCAATTAGACCTTGAACCGTTTGGAGTAGGGATCCCGTCCGGGGTGTGGGTCCGACTACCGCTTAAGACGCCTTCCCTTAGGTCTCAAAAGTAACTGTTTGAACCTGCGGACATACACTTATTCACATGATACAGAATACAGGATTGATGTGTTAAACATGAATCAAACACTATGCGTAGCAAGATTATAAATAAATCATGTACACCTCAGGAGATGTCATTAGCAACACATCTTTGGGGGTAATGCTCATATGGTAGTCTGACCACAAAAGAAATAGTTCTTCATGATGAGATATCCCTTTACTTCTGAAAGATAAAACGAAATGCTAACAAAATAGTTCATTAACATTCATTAATAGAGCAGATGATAAATTGAACATCATTAATACAACACAGATAGCCGTGACACATAAATGATGACATGAAGGGTGTAGTTTCATTAATCATAGGATGTTCTGAAACTGTACAAGGAATACACACAGTGTTCGCACAGAAAAACACATCATAACCATAGGGTGTGTTAACAAGAATATGTATTCATATGTACAAGAGTATAATCTTTCAATACAATGCTATGTAGCTCTTGAGTTTCCAAAAAGAAAAGCCCCTTTGTTACTTTCCCCGTGGGGAGTTTTATAGCACAAAATTTTCCCTTTGGGCTTCCCGACTTTTCGCCTACCTGCCTGTTGAGTTGCCTCGCGACCTTGAAGAGGTTGCGACCTGCGACTTGTTTGGAATGGGTGACTTGCGACCTGGATAGGCAGTGCGACCTGCGACCTGGATAGACTGCGACCTGCGACCTACCTCTAACTGCTGGTCATGACTTGCTGCTACCGGGCTGTGAAGATGGATGCGCAATGTTGAGGTCAGGGGCGTCAATCTGCTGCTCCTTGAGAAAATCTTGCCATGTCTGGTACTCTGCCGCTATGGGGGAAACCAGAGGAACCTCCTCCTTCAACCAATGCATGCATTCCAAAGCATTTGGTACTAGGGTTTCCCTTTTCCGTGAGATCTGGTTTGAAAGCGAAGCAAGCTTGGTATAAATCTGAGCTGGAGTGGAAATAAACTGACTCAAATGTTCTTGAGATGCTGAGGGCTCAGGAGCAGCAGCGGCTTGCTTGATAGGCTGCAAAAATGACTGGATGTCCTGATCCACTTGTTCCCAGGTTTTCTCTTCGTCCAATGCCCCAAGCGACGGAATGTGGTGCAAAGTGTGCATCAAGTCGATACCGCTGATCAGGTGGTTGTATGAAGACATTACCTTGTCCAGGTCCTTAGATAGTTTGTCCTTAGATTGTATTGCCATACGGAGCTAAACCTTAGCATCCTGTGTATGAATCCAATCCCTTTTGGGCAAATTTTCAGGTGCCTGAGGGTATTGTACTGTCTAGCCCATCATTCTGTCTAAGGCTTGTGAGGCCTCCCTGAGCTGCTCGTGCTTTTGCTTGGCTTCCGCTCGTGCTCTTACCAGTGGGGTGACTGTTTGTTTGATGCTGAGCATTTCTCCATACACCTGCCTCATGGTTACTTCTAACAATTCACATTCTTTGAAAATGTCCAGTGGGACTTCATTCACCGGTAGAGTCTGGTTTCGGAGTTGTTGAACTTCTGCTCTCAACTCTGATTTCTCCTGTTCTGCTTTTTTCTCGCGCTGCTCAGCTGCTTGCAGTCTATTTTGTAGAGAGACTATTTCTCTACTCATTCTAGTTACGTTCTCTTCCGTGGCTGTGGCAAAAGCAGTGCCCGCCGATGCTATCATTACTAGATTAGTCCTGGTATCAAGGACTATGTCTTTGCCTGTTGCAACTGTGGATGTGGCATAGGGACTTTGCGCCAGAGATCTTCTTTTTTCTTGCCAGATTTTGAAAGAGAATTGATCGAATGTGAGCCTGGTGAGGTCAAATACATCCTCTTCCTGCCCCTGGGGGGATCTAACATCAGAAAGCTTGGTACTGCCTAGAGGTATCTCGAAGGGAGCTACCTCGATGTCTTCCAGCATGTCATCCTCCCTTTCTTCTGTGTTCTTTTCCTCTTATTCCTTTCGCCGGCGTTCAGCTTCTGCTTCTGCTTCTATTTCGGCCTTCCTCTTTCTTTCAGCTGCAGCAGCCTGTTCGGCCTTATTTTGGCACTCAGCTTCTGCTTTGTCCAGCTCTGCCTTTAGTGCCCGTTCTGCTGCGGCCTGTGCCTCTTTTTCCTCCTTTTCTTTCCTGGCCTCCTTGGCCTGCTTCTTCTTCTGTGTTGCCATTGCACTCTTCTGGCGTGCTTCCTCATCCTCTTTTATCTTCTTTTCCCTTTCTTGCTAGGCTTTTGCTTCTGCTTCTTTCTGTTGGATAGATGTAGTAAGCCCTGTGTTGGTCCGATATTTCTTGGGTAAAGAGGAAGAGGAACCTCCCAACTGACGACTTCTGTCTTCTAGGCTCTGATTATCTGGATCTTCTTGGCCCACGTCTACTCCTGGAGCAAATTGTCTCTCAGCGTTATACCAGTTCCTTCTCTCATCTTCTGCCAGGCGCTCAATATGCTGATAAGTCCACTTGAATTTAGCTTTCAGGCAGTGTTTAGGAACTATTATTTTCGGGTCATATGTTCGGTGTTCTAGAGCCCCAAGCTGATAACTTTTCATTGCTTCTCCCTCTGCTGCTACTTCCCTGAAGTCTTTAACTGTGCATGCGCCAATGGTGAGGGGTAGCGTGGGCCACGACTTCTTTTTGCCTTTAGACAGGATGCTGGAGAAGCGTTGAGACATTTGGAAGCATACCTCCTGAATGAGCATTTTGTCTGTAACAAAGCGAGGCATAGCATGTAGTGCCCTGTAAGTTCCAAAGACTCGGATGAAGGTATATCCGGGGAAAGGGAACCAGTGTGCCACTTTGAATAGAGTCTCCTTGGCCCGCCAAGACATTCAGGGGGCGTCTTGGCCAAATAAGTGTCTATATAGAGAGGGGATAAATACTTTGGAGATCTGATCTATATCCTGTTTTTATTTGGACTACCAAAATACCCTGATCTGCAGATGAATTGCACGCGACTGCTCGGAATCCCAGTTGTGTGCCCATCCCTCAAAGTGTACTCTTGCGCAAACAACATCCAGTAGGTAAGAGGCCATGTAAAATTATACAGGCATTCCTTCATCTGGGGCCAATGCCGCGTTCAAGTTGGTCTGCATTGAATTCATCAATATGCCGGCCCAATTGAAACGGGTGCCATGTGTTGTCACATACTCCATGATGGTAGCCCAACTACCGCTGAAAGTGGAGCAATCCGGGCGCCCGTAAAGTCTGCAAAGCATGGCGGCAACCAATTTATAAACCTTTCTCAGGCTAGCCACCGGGTATTCTTGGTCTTTCTTGACCTTAAACTTCTCGGGCTCCTCCCACCATTGTCTAATAGTATCAACTATCGGAACAGCATGAGCAATAGCCCATTCTGGAGTGAAATGCTCATCCGGGCGAGGCAACGAGTAGTAGAGGTTAGCATCTGCGCCTACGAGCGTAGCGAAAGCCCTGCCTTCGCTGTCTCAGATCACAAACTTCTTGGGATCCGTCTTTTGTATGATCCAATATATAACCTCTGGACATGGAAATATGGCTGGATGCGCCCCTGCCAGATGTAGTTTGGACTTCTTGACTGCCAAGTATATTTCCTGGTCTGGGAGATCTTCTGGAAATTCCTCTTTCGGTATGGCGAACTCATGATACACTTGGTACCATCGCATACTGTCTTCTTTTGCAAAGGTACATAGTGTATCCCTGTCTATTGGGGGTGGGGACACCACATCCAGCTCATCAATTTCTTCCACTACTTGCTTGTCCTTCTTCCGAGATAACGGGGGCGCCATGTCACTAGAATCTGATAAAACAGGTATGCACTCTATGTCTTCTTAAAGTTCACCTGTCAAATTCATAAAGGAATCCCAAGATAAGAACGACATGATGATATAAAACCAGTTACAGTTTAGTGATGAAATTTAGCTGAGACACATGTAAAACTGGGTTACTAGGTTGCTGGGTCGCGGATTGCAAGAAAAGGTCTAGGCGCGACCTTGCGACATCGCGACCAGGTCGTTGGGTCGCTGGGTCGCAACTCTCCGAAAAATTAGAAAATGCGACGTTGCGACCTTGTGACTAGGTCGCTGGGTCGCAGATTCCAGAAATCTGGAAAAAATGCGACCTTGCGACCTCGCGACTAGGTCGCTGGGTCACAGGTCGCGATAAGGCTTACCGGGGGGGTTTTGCGCGCGTGCGGCCGTGAGTTTTCTTTTCTCCCTCCTCTTGAGGGTTTATAAGCTAGCTGGGTCCAGGCAGAGCTGAGGAATGGTTTTAAGAGCAAGGGGCAAGGCTATGAGAGTTTGAACCAGAAATGTGGTGAGGTTGGACATTTGTGGATAAAGCAGATTCACAAAACACTCAAAAAATATAAAAGCTTAGACAAAGGGCAATTTAAAGGCCTAAGGGGACATGGGTTTGGCAAGAAATGCTCATAATGGAAAAATCAGGAGGAAATGGCAACTTACCCAGGAAAATCGCACCAGTCGAGCTGTCAGAGGCGTTTTCTTTCAAATCGCTGAATGTGTAAAATGCGACCTGGCGACCTCCCTTATATAGAAGGTCGCACGTGCGGGCAATTAATGCGGGTCGCTGGGTCGCAAATCTATTAATTCCAAAGTTTTACGACCTTGCGACCTTCCGACCTTGCGACCTGGGGTCGCGGGGTCGCGAGGTCGCTGGGTCGCACTTTTCATTAAAATTGCATATTTGTGACCTAGCGACCTGGCGACCTGGCGGCCTGGGGTCGCGGGGTCACAAGGTCGCTGGGTCGCACTTTTCGTTAAAGTTGGGGGTTTGCGACCTTGCGACCTGGCGACCTGGCGACCTGGGGTCGCGGGGTCGCAAGGTCGCGGGGTTGCGGTTTTCATAAATAGTTTAACTTTGCGACTTGGCGACTTGGTGACTTGATAGTTTCTCTTTAGTTTTAAGGGGCTCCAAAAATTTGAAATGGTGGTCTTTTTGGAGGGTGTTGTAGGGGCTACAAAAAAATGTCATATATCAGCTGCTGGTACATCATTAATAGCAGTACTAGTCGAGGCCTGCTCAAACAATGGTGCAGCCTCGACAAGCTCAGATACATGCTGATCATCACGTGCCTGCTGATCTGGTACTGGTGCCTCATGCTGATCAGGATCAATTGTCAGCTGCTCATCATAATGACTCGACATGGTTGATGATCCAACCTGGTCATGATCATGTACTGCTAGATGCTGTAGGCTATTGACTCTACGTGGCCAATGGTCCATCCTGCTCTCCATGATGACTACTGGTCGATGCTCATGGAGGCTGCTCATCTGGTGCGGCGCGAGGTGAACAGTGATCACTCCCGTGATCATGATCATCAGATCATGCATCGTTGCTCACAGACTGTCGATCACATGCTGTGTCTCGACCACACCTATAACATGCAAGGGCCCTCCTCAGCTACATAACTAAGGTCGTAGCTCCTACGACATGCCACATCAGGCTGTGCATGTCACACGACATGCCTCTCCACATATGTACCAGCCTACCATCAGTCTGTATGTCTCTCATAGTAGCGGGTGTGACTCCCGCCTCAACAATCAATGCACAAAGTTGGTCGCCCAACTCCATCCTCCATCTGCTATCAATCCTACCATGCCTAGAAAAAGGCGGTACCGACGCACCAATAGGAGTAGGTCTCACTGCACTGGTCTCATGATCCTCGGCATCTGGCATATCCTAATCGTCATCAGGATGCACACCTGGATCATTTGGTGGCGTTGGCATGTCCTTGCCATCAAAAGACCCAATGTCTGCAAAATATATACAAGTACACAACAATAATTAGAAAATTTCATTACATAATTTAATAAAAACAAGTTAAATAACATGTTAGAATAAATTTAAATAAAACAGTAATATTACCTCTATCATCCAACGACTCATCATCTGTGAAGAGAATGTTGGCACACCCTTGCCAATCCAAACCAGCATAAGGATAGGGGACCATAACGAAGGGATGCTCATCAACACTGGCTAGTAACTCCAGTGCATCATGTGATATCCTTGCAAAAAACTCAATATTGCCCCTCTTTGGCATCATCTATGCATCTGTACCGGCATAAGGATAGGGGACCATAACGAAGGGATGCTCATCAACACTAGCTAGCAACTCCAGTGCATCATGCGATATCCTTGCGGAAAACTCAATCTTGCCCCTCTTGGGCATCATCTGTGCATCTGTGTATCCGACATTGGCCTACGAGGCTGCCAAACAAAAGTAGGCCTCATCTCTGGAAACCTCTAAAAAAATAAACAAAAAATATCTGAAGTAAAAGGGAAGTTGACCCTCCCTTGTGCATGAGCACGACATCTATCTAAGGCTGTACAGAACTTCCGCAAAAAAATGGTAGACCACCTGACAAGTCATGGCTCCTGTACTAAAGAATCAACATAATATAGAAGCGGGGAACTAATGCGTTTCCTGTTTTTGGTGTTGTGTTAAATGGTCGAAATCAGAAGTGAGAGGCACCTCACCTCCTCTCTATTGAATGCAGCAATATGTAACTGACCTCCGGAGACCTGAAAATCTGAAGGAGATAGTATATCCACGCTAATGTATCTCTGAGAGTACACCAACTGAATCCCTGCTACATAGCCAACTAGAACCTCTGAGAACGAGGGAAAATCCACCGCTCTCCTCGATAGCCCTGTAATGAAATAGATGTCCTCCTAAGTGGGTGCGTACCACTAGTTAGGGTCAACCCGTAAAGCCTATAGGTGGGCATTCCACCTTCGATAAGATGTCATGAAAACAAACCATGGCCCTTTAGGGAAGTAGCCTCCTCATAGAACTTGAGGAGGCATACCTACCTTAGGAGCCCCTGGGTAGATTCTATAATAGGGCGAGGGTATGCATCTCTCTCCCTCTCTTTTGCCTCCCACAGGTGAACCATGTTATACTGGTCCCCTATTGTTGCTGCTATTCCCTCTCTTCTCTCCTTTCACGTCTTTGAATGATTGACATATTAAATACAATTTTTTTATTAAATGATACATGTATTTAGGAATATACATATATAATTTTTTTTGAAAAAAAAATATTCCGTGTGCCACAAAAAACAGGCATGCACTGGTCATGGTACGTCTTTTTTTGTCACGCAGCAGCGACGGTGCACCTGAAAATTTGAAGCACACCGAGGGGGTGCACCTAGAAATTTTCAGCACACCGCCCTCTTGGCATTGTTCCAAATTCAATGGTGTGGTGGTATAATAGACCACACCGTTGACTATGGACCAGTGTCAAGAGGATGGTGCACTGACCAAACTATATGCCCCGGGGTGTATAGTTTGGTTAGCGCAACGATCTCTTGACATCATTACATAGTCAATGGTGCGGTATTTTACCAGGATGCATCGTTTACCATGTCAAAATTATGAAAAGCAGTGCGCCGACAAAGTTACCCACCCTGGGGCGGATATTTCACTCAACGGACCACATTGTCACAATTCCATAGGGTCAACAGTGCGGCTGGGTAACCGACCACACCGCACCTTTTTTAAATTTAAAATATCATGGTGTACCTTTCGGTATTGCCCCGAAACCAGTGCGGATACCGTTAGCACTGGTTGCAGTGCAACCTATCAATTTACAGGCAGCACCATGAACCGGTGCGAGCCGAATGGCTCGAGCACACCGTGCGGGAATTTTTTTTTTTAAATGGTTAATTTGGAGCTAATTTACAATTCTAATAAGATAAAAGGCTTAATTATGGAAAAAAAATAAAAATACTTGTACATTTGGTCGTCGAGGAGGCATATTGGCTGTAGAATTTAAAAAAATAAATTTTCCCACTGTTTTGCAAAATTCAAAATGGAGATTGGTGGGAAATGCACAACAACAGTGCGTGCAATGGGTGCAATGGGAGCACCGATGTCAGGGTGCCTCATACAAGGATAAGTTACACTGGTTCTTGAGAGTTCTAGAGCACTGAAAAGTGAAAATTGCGGTGTTTTTTCCGTAATTTTTTTTTTTTATTTAGCCTTGTTCCAGTGCGCGGGGTTTTATAGGCGCACCGGTGCGGTTTCTTATGACCGCACCAAGCGGTTTCAGTTTTGGCGTGGGGTTTTAGGTTGCATCGGTGCAGAATCTTTGCAAGGCACCAGTGCACTACAGTAATAAGATGCACTGGGTGGGTTTGTAAGGAGCACACACTGTCCGGTGTGCCAATTTTTTGTGCGCACCGGTGTTTTCTCTTGTTGAACGAAAAACATCCACAAAACCCTCCACTCACCAAACTCCTCTAGTAACCTCCACTACAAATGGATTTATGGGGTATTTTTATAAGGGGTTCCTAAAAAACATCCACTAGAGGGTATTTTCCTTGTATTGAAACCCTTAATTTTAGGCTTTTACAAATTACACTTTGAAAGAACTAGAATATCTAATCTACTTGTAATTGAAAATTAATCCTATGACTAAATAATTAATCTGACACCCAATTACTGTTCTTAGATTCAAACCCTAGAATGAGAAGGCTTCACATTAATTCCACTGTCTGGACAAAAAGTAAAATTTTATGTTAGGAACTAATTTGAATACTCTACCTCACACACTCAATCAACCAGAATTAACGAACTTGATCTCTCACACTTCACTAACCTGTATACATATTACCTAATATTTGATAATCTTAGAAACAAGCTCAAATATCAAACCGTAATTCTATTTTGAATAATGAAATGAAAAATAAGACAACTTTGAATTTGCTATTTAGACACACAAAAATGTACTTGAGAGACTATGCTACAGTTTCATTTAACATGTATTAAATTCCTCAATCTTTCAACAAGCTAAGCTCAAGAAACCTACTTAAGATTTGAGAAAACCAACACTCTATCTTCTTAATGAAAGATATAAGTCACACAACCTCAAAATCCAACAAACACATACTATACTAAGGCAATGCTAATGGAAACTACCTTAAACTGGAAACTAAGATTTCAACCAGACTGCTAGTGAAATTCACACTTGCCAAAATTCAAATGTTTCAATCAAATTGCAACTAGCTAATCTATCTAATGCTCCGGAGTCCTAATGGAAAAGGCACTTCAAACTTTGAATTGCAGAGACTGTAAATTGGAACAATTGAGATCCTACGGACACCTAATCGAACTAAAATATCTATAGTACTTCACACTTTTCTTGGTAACTCAAAATATGGTTACAAAAGGAATTAAAAACGTACTATCAAAGAATTAGTCGATCAAACCAGAATCACACTGTGCAAGTTAAAAAATCCTATTAAATCTTTATACTGGAAACATGAAGCCCTATTCTTCAACTAGAATGACATAACTCTTATGAATTCTATAATGAGACCTCAGTGTAATGTTGATTTTGACCATTCTTCGTTTCTACTCATGTTTATCAATGCAGAGGTTCATGTTTATGAAAACACCTTCAGTTTGATCTTCTAGCTCGAGTATGTATAAGGAGTATTTACTCTAGTTCGAGGATGATTTTAAGATATATAAGAATAATAATGTAATTCTCTGCATATATACTAATGAGTGCTTGCAATTTCAAACACAAGGGAATAGAGAGATTTTCTGTAAATATCAAACGCACACAGATAGTAGACTGTACGCAATCCTTCAGATCATTTAATATAGGATTCTTGGCGTTATACTCTTAGTTGTTCGATCAAAATTGGCAATGAGATCCTCTCCTCTAATTGGAACCAATAAACATTAACACACAGAGTATTGAATCGATTTTGACAGATAATCAAAATGAAGCTTAAGTTAACTGCTCAACAAATAATCTTAAATTGAAATGCAGTGATGAGATAAAACACACACAGAGATTTACCTATGCATAGGATTATAGGAAGCTAGATTCGAATTATGGTGGGCCCTTTCCACACCCAGAGATGGCTTGGAAACTTACAAAAACAAAAATAAACCTCAACGCATATGATTCAAAGACTAAATGAGTTCATAATGATTCGAAATTGAATCAGTAACACGTCGTGATGAATAGAAAAATTGAGCTTTGATTATTGAGTAACAAAGTTTATAATATCAAACTTGATAGCAAAATGGGAATGGCAATCTTCGCTAGCTAAGTCATGACATTACATAAGCCTTTATAGGCATAGTTACATACATAAAATAGTAAAGAGTTATGTTCATGGTAAACGTTGAAACCAAACTGATATTGAGATCCTACAATCGGTTCACAATTAGCATTTTGACTCCTACGTAAGATAACCAAACTCTAACTATTCCTATCTCTGGCATAAATGTGCAATAGTCCAGAATTTTGCTTCATAAGAGTCATCGAGCTGATCCCGATTTCTAGAAAATGGCAAGCTAGAATGTCTTGTCGGAATCATGGAGAACTGTTGGAACATTGAGTACTTGGGTGAAAATTGAGTACCTAGCAGTTAGGTACAAGTCCTCAAAATTGATATTTGGTGCCAGAGTTCATGCTTCCCTGAGCTGAATAAGTCCTGTAGAAGTATTTTTCACAACTACAACCCATAATGATCAGTTAACATTCAAGTGTACAACTCAACCACCTAAACTTAACCATAGAATAGTCAAAATAACACTACTTGCAATTCCTTTACCTTAAGTTGGGATCTGATGTGATTTAGGCCATAGGAAGGAAAAAAAGGGAATAAAGGAGTTCGACCATAACAAGGTTTAAAGTGGCAGGGAAAGTGAAGAAATGAAGACAAAATAGGGGTTAAACATATTCCCCACACTTAATTTGATGCATGCCCTCATGCATCCAAGGCATCAAATGTCTAGTCAAAGGCCAGTTTCCTTGACCAACTCTTCAAGAGTTATTCTGAATGGAATTAAGCATTTTTTGAATTGCATAGCTAAATTCTGAGCACTTAATCTCCTTGCAGGTTGGGGTCTGGATGCATTCCATGTTATGAGCTATTTTTCCTTCTTCCTCAGCTCATCAATTTGTGCATAAAACCTAAAATTTTCATCCCTTGACTGGTCATTTACCTTGCTAACATATTGAAATAATGCCTCAAACTTATGGCCTTGTATTTTATTTTAATAATCTTCTTTTGGAGCCTTACCAATCTGATTTTAAGATTCTCTTCTTCCTAAGCAGTGGGTACTTTTTAGGAGCTATTGAATGTTGGGAATGGCTCCCTTCTAGATCATGACCCACACTTTGGTTTGGGGAAGCGTCTTTGGCGCTTGACTTGTTGAAGGTCGAGTGGGGGTGAAGGTTTGTAAATCTCGGGCAATGTCATCTGGGATTTGGGACTAGAATGGAGGTGAAGGGGATTTATGCAAAGATGAGGGATATTGAGTAGCATAATTTGGGGATGAGGACACAAAAACATGTTGAGGAATAGAAACTCTAGATGTTATGTGAGGAGTTTTATTCATGCTTATGGTCCTTCTTCTATCTTGTGTAACAGTTTCTATAATGGAAGCTGAAGACTTGTGAGTACGAATTGAAATTTTTCTATTCTTGGACTTGTGCTTATGGTCTTGTTGAACTAGGGGCTTCACTGTTGAAGGCATTTCAACTAGGATTTTAGTGGGATTCAAGGTCTCTCTTCCTTGTTTTCCTTTTTCAATTATGATCTGACTGTCTCTTTGAAGGCCCAAATTTCCTCAAAAGTCAAGAAACGTTGTATCATCATCAGCGATGGATTCCACTGGTCTTGAATACATCTGCGTAATACTCCATTAGCCCAATTGAATGACTGGTATGCTGGTTTCAAAAATTTTGCACAACTAGGTATTTTTAATTGGCCTCCTTTGAAGAAGTGTTCACCCCCTGTGGGCAGCCCAATTTCCGTACTAAGTGATTCCTCTGTGAATTCTGGACGCAACATTCCAATTTTTTCCCTCTTCCCTTCAAAGTTCTGGGCGAAGGAAAATGCTACTGCATCGTTATACCCCTAGAACCTTTGGAGGAAAATCATCCAACCCTTCTTCTCGATGAATTCTTTACATAGCTGGTATTCCATGGTTTGAGAAAATTCGACAAAGGTGGGCTCATGCTTATCGCCCCCCATGATTAAAAAACAAATTCGAACACACCTGCAGTAACTTATTGAATTTAAACACACCTACAATAAGTTATTGAATTTAAACACACCTGCAATAATTCACTGTCAGAGGGAAAGACAGATTCCAATCACATAGGAAGAAAATATTTAGTGATCATAATCGAGCCATACTATGACATCGAAAACATAGATATCATTTAATATGCAATTCAGAAGTCTTGGGCTCAACATTGGTACACACACAATGTAGAGGAAGAGAACATATTCATGTACCCATAGCGTAAAAATGACTCCTGGTGTTGAAAATTCCTTCCATAATTCATTACACATCCCCTACATTGCACAAAGATGCCCTCATTTCATAAACGTGAGGAGAGATGATGGCACGATCGTGGTCTGTAATGGGAACATGGTTTGGCAATGACATTATGAAGACAGTCTCATTATGAATTCGTATGCCATTTAAGGCAATCACCACACCGCCATGCTCAACAAATTCTGATATCGTTCCCAATTGAACCATAATCAAAGGTGAGTCGGTGGTATCAATCCATCTATGTAAGAAAATGATGACACCTTATGTCGAATTTGCGCTCATGATGGATATCGTGGCTGCAAAAATCCCTACATCAAATTTATGCAATCATATACAAAAATTGTATCTCATACAATGGAGCGCTTGGATGATGCATGTTATATCCCCACTCATCATCTAGTATTCCCTCACCATCATACTTAGCCACCCCAAGCTTGATTCACTTTGTCACCACATATATTTATATACAATCATCAATATGGGTGAAACGAAATGGAGACAATGGTCGAATTATGAAGGAAGAATGGTTCAATTTGGGCTTAGGAATAGATTAGGAAGTGAGAGTGGAAATATAGGTATAGGGAATTTCGGTAAAATGTAGTTACATGCAGTGATTTTAAAACTATCTATAACTAAGTTAAGTAGATAAGCGCATTACCTGTGTTACTTTAAATAATATTGGGCATAAAAATAGTGTGAATATCTCCCAGTATATGATGATATTCATCATTAGACATATTTGGAGGGGTTAATAGTCACCTTTTTTCCTTCTTAGATCTCTTTTTCTTGCATTTTTATTATTATTTGGGTTTATGATGCTAGTATAGGTGGTGATTAAGGCTAACATAATCTGAGTGCCTAATATAAGGTTGAGTGCAGAAAATCATGATTTATTAAGCATTTTTATAAATATTTTATTACAAAGGCTTGAAAGAGACAGCAAGGAGAAATTATAGGAGGATTTTCCACCCTCAAAGGTAGCCAAAGGATCCCAAATATTCTCTCTAGAAATTTGAATTCCAGAGGCAGTCGAGCAACTCAAAGAGGAGAGCACCCAATTTTGGTTTACTTGGAGTCCAGTGGACTCAATCACCATTTTTTGGGGAGTTGTTGGTAGCTGCCCTATAGAATAAATAGAGCAGAGATGGAGCTAGGAAGAGTTAGTCTATCCTAGTCTCGCTTCCATTCAGAATTATTGTCGTGAACTATTGAATCTTTTTGTTTTATTCAGGGATCGAAAATTTTAGAGATGTATGCAATTATTCTTTTATGAAATGATTAAACTGATTTAAGTTCATAGGGCTAGGCTTGTGGGTTAGGGCCCAATCGATGTGCCTAAGCTTCTTTGCTGTTATTATCTTTTCCTTCCCATCATTTAGCTAGTTTTTCCTCTATCATTTAGATCTGCTTCTGGTACGTTTAATTGCTATTTAGTTTTTGTGTTGTTGTAGTTTTAATTGCATATGCATATTGAAATAGAGGAAAAACTCCAAAACTTTGGTTAATTCTCCCCCCTCTCATCTCTGTCAATAGAGTTCGAGTAGGGGCAGACCTTCCCATAGGCTAAAATTTCTTTCTGTACGAGTTCCGGGAAGAATTTTTATTACCAAGTCCAAGCCTTTCCTTCACTATTTCATCCCACATTTTTGTCTATTTCCCGTACATGAATCTGTGGGTGTGCTTCACTTCTGAGCACTTCTCTTACACTTCCATTTATCCCCCCTTTACTTCTCACCTTAGCACTGAACTTACCTTCTTTCGAACACCCTTAATCTCTTTAGCCTTTCTTCTATGTTTTTCTCCGTTCATGGCCGCCTTACCCTTTTTACAAAAAACATGTGAAAATCCATATAGAACCACCAAAAACCCAACCTATGCCTTTTCTCCTTGTGACTCCCACCATCGTTTGTTGCACTTTGCAATCACAAAATTTAATGATTGCCATAACACTTATCACCCATTCGTTGCAATTGCGATATTGCGAAGTCACAAATCTCACTTCACACCGTTTACCTTTTACCCTTAACACATACCCTCGGTTATTACAATTGTGATATTGTGAAATCACGCCATAGTGTCGGTCCCACTGCCACGTCATCCCTATTGCAAATCTTATCCCGCAATTTTTATCCTTTCGCAAATCGCATCCTGTAACTCTTATCCTATCCCAAATCGCATCCCGCAACTTTTTCCTTTCTCCCTTAACACTTACTGCTATTCTGGACGATTGTTATATTACGATCACGCCCCGCTGTCGATCCCACCACCACGTCGCCCATCACAAATCGCACTTCACAACTCTTAGATTTTACCTTTAACTCTTAGCACTTGTTCTTGCGATTGCAATATTGTTACATCACATATCACAAATCACAACTTTTCTATTTCTTCTTTTCACCACCATGTCATCTGCATCGCAAATCACACTTCGCTGAACTTACCACATCATAGATCGCTGCCTACAACCTTTATTGCATCGCAAATTGAACTTCGCGCATTTTAGTTCATTCCGTTAAGTCCTTACTGCTATCCATTTAACCTTTCGATATTTCGATTTGCGACCTGCCACGTCACTCATCGCACTTCGCACTTTGAAAAATTTAGTTTATTCCATTAAGTCCTTATTTCTATCCATTTAAACTTGTGAAGTTGCGATTGCGACATCGCACATCGTGGCTTTTGCCCTCCATCGCACTTTTGAGTTATTTCCACTCCAATGTCATTTCTCACGTTATAATAAATTTTTCTAAGGTTTTAAACCCCTCTTTCCTCTCCAAAGTCATTTCTCATGTTATAATAAAGTTTTCTAAGGGTTTAACCCCCTCTTTCTGCTTCCAAACCTCGTTTCATGTGTTAAACCCTCCATTAGCCTCTTTTAGCCCTTTTTCTTCCTCTAAAATGCAAATTAACTCTTTTAGTTAGAATTAAGTCATGGATACTTTAGTTTCATGGATAAGATCATGGTAGAGAGATCATAGGATAAGTAGAATGCATTTAGCCATTTGGCCAAGTTAACTATGGTTTAGAATTAGTTTCCTTTCTGCCATTTATTTTCAACAAGTTAACTTATTTTATTTTTAGTCATTTCCCTTTGTGCCAATTAAATTAGTTACACTCTTGTCATTTCTTTTCAGCACTTTAGTTTAATTTCCTTTTTGTCATTTCCTTCCAGTAATTTACTTTCCAGTTGTTCTCATCATTTAAGAAATAACGCCCTTTTGTAAAGCAGAAGAGGATGACATGAACAGAATGCATCTGTTGTGTATATAGCACTGTCACCTTAAATTTTGTACGAACCCCGGGTTGATAAAGTAAAGTAGGGCAGCCCCTGAGAGTTGCAGCACTCTTGGTGTAATACCAGGGCTCACCAATTTTTGGCGCTGTTGCCGGGGAGGTGTCTAGTAGATATTTTGATTTTGTTTTAGCATCCTTTTATGATTTCGTTTCTTTTCATGTCACTTCAGAAATATTGAAAAAATGCAAAAAATATCTGATTTTCATGCCTTGTAGGACTAGGAATACTCAAAGACAAACCTTACCTAAAACCCCCACATCACCTCCTGGCCACCCTTCACTCTTCTTCAGTGGCAGTGAGATTGAACCCCCTCTAGGAGAGCCTTCTGAATATTTTGAGGATCCTATTGGGGAAGAAGAAGAAGACCTTGTTTCAAATGAGGGACCTGCTTCACCTATCTTAACCATGGCTGGGACCCAAAGAGCCTTCCCATAAGAGAGGCAGATGGGGACACTAAGATGAAAAAAATTAGCCCCTCAGCTCTTCCACACTTTCATGGAATTACCTCTGAGGATGTAGGACTTATGACTACACCTCTGATGATCAGAATTTGAAGCTATTCCCATCCACCCTTAAGGATGCAGCCTTGCACTGGTTCATGGGTCTACCTGGGGATAAAATTACTACTCGGGCACATATGGAAGACACCTTCAGCAGCAATTACAAAGACAACTGTAGGTCCAAGGAAACGAAGGATGAGATATTTAGGATGAATCTAGGGCCTGATTAATCCCTAGAGGATTATGAAGAGAAGTTTCAATTGAACTATAAGAGAGCCAACTATACTCTTGATACTGACTCACTCAAAATTGTACTTGTTCGAGGGATCAGTGAAGAGATGATAGAAACCTGTAATATGTTATCAGGAGGATATATCTACCAACAACCCTATGAAACAATCAAAACTATCTTTCGGAACCATTCTAGGGAATTTAGGAAGAAGGGAAGAGCTATCCAAAGTACATCCAATACCCCTTCCTCTTCCAACTTCATAAAACATGAGATTGGAAATAGGCTAGAGGACTTCAAGGGTGACATGTTGCAAACCTTTGCTTTGAAAATGGACACAATGTAGGTCAAAAGGAAGCAAGAGGAAGCAAAGAGAGCCCTGGCCATATTTTTTCCAATATGTACCAGGAAACACCCAAGAAATGAATGTCCACTGAATGTCATAGAGGTTTTCTTAGTCTGTCAAGAGAATCATGCCACAGACAAGTGTCCCGCCTTACCTGGACTTAAAGATGTATATCAAGGTGGGGAAAAAATTCTAGAGAAACTTTACTTCATCAACCAGAGAAGGCCTTAGGGCCCTCGACCATATCAACAAGGTATGCAAGGTGCACCTCACTCTTACTATTACAACAATCAAAGTGCACCCATGCAACCTTGGTACACCCTCTCTCCTCCATCCTGGTCTAAACCTCCTACTTGGCCTTCTTCCCTTCATATCATCCTCAACTAGTAAACCAACCATTTCAGTAGTATGTTCCACAAAAACCTTAGTGGAAAAATCGATCCCAAGGGTGGAGGCCTCAAAAAAATCAACTACCCGCTCTAATACCTTCGCCCCAACCTCAACCTCAGCTTAGTCAAGCTGCTCCACCTAGGCTACCTATACCTACACATCCTAATCTGAACCTGAACAATAGACAGGCACAACAAGCTCCCAGTGGAAAAACATCCCATCCAACTTATGATGGGGAGATACGGGAGGTTAATCTCAGGTCGGGAAGAGTACTATCAGAAAACCATCCACCATCTCCACCTGTATAGGTTGAGGAGGAAAAGGAAGAAGATAACACTCAGATCCAACAACCTTCTTTTCTCAAGCGCTTGATCCGCCTTAGTTAGCACAACCTAGAGGAGACTAAAATCCTGGGAGAATTGGAAAATTTTTGTGTAAAGACCACTTCTCCAGGCCATTAAGGATGTCCCTATCTACAATAGGTTAATCAAAGAAAAGTTCTTCAAGAAACCTGGAAGGAGATAGAGAGATACCCCCACCATCAATGTGGTAGGACAACTATCTGACTTGATGCTGGGGAAGGTGATATTTTGAAAATACCTAGACCCTAGTAGTCCAATTTTTGATGTACATATATATGGTGTCATAGTGCCCAACACTCTGATTGATTTAGGGGCTACCATTAATGTCATGACGAAGGAAACTATGTTGAAACTTACTCTCCAAGGGACTTTGAGGAAAACCACAACACTTCTGCAACTTGCAGATCAATCCACAGTAGCTTTGGAAGAAATTGTTGAGGATGTAATGGTTACCATTGTCTCTTGGGAGTATCCTACATATTTCGTGGTCTTGTAGCCAAAAAGCAAGTTTAATGGTTATCCTCTCATCTTAGGGAGGCTGTGGTTAGCCATTGCAGATACTTATATTAGTTGTTAGGCTGGAAACATGATTATAAAAAATGGGCCTTTGTCTAAACAGCTAGTGTTTTATCCTCCAACCCAACCTTCCATTGATCATGATCTCCCTATATGGTTGGAGGATGAAGAAGATGAGTTATATAACACTGCCCTTATGTGTACCATAGATGCTATCTGTAGATGGGGGCGGCTTGATGAAGATGAAATCATCAACCATGCTATTCAAAACCAGTCCTCCACTAACACTCCTCTCGAAACCCTAGTCAAAGATTTAGAAAGCCAACCTCGGATGGAAGTGTAATCAGTTGGGACAACCTCTGAAACCACTAAGGCTGTCAATTTTGGCCCATCTAGATCTCTGAAAATCAACCCAAACCTCTCAAATGATGAAGAGAAGCAACTATGCCAGTTTTTGAAATAAAATCTTCAAACATTTTCTTGGGATTACAAGGACATGAAAGGGGTGCATCCTTCAGTATGCAAACATCAAATTTGCATCAAAGAAGGATGCAAGTTTGTTAGACAACCCCAAAGAAGGATGAACCCGACTCTAAAGGACATAGTCAAAGAAGAGATGTAGAGATTACTGGATTAGGGGTTCATATATCTTATATCCGACAGTGAGTGGGTATCTCCTCTTTTCCTAGTCTCAAAGAAGAACGGGAAGTGGTGAATTTGTATTGATTATGGAGAACTTAACAAAGTCACCAAGAAATACCATTTCCATTTGCCCTTTATAGACCAAGTGCTGGATGACCTTGCACGAAAGAAGTCATTTTCCTTCTTAGATGGGTTTAGTGGGTACAATCAGATTCAAATCAGCCTTGAAGACTAGGATAAGACTACTTTCACCTACCCTTGTGGTACCTTTGATTGTAGATTCCTACCATTTGGGTTATGCAATTCCCCAGCCACCTTCCATAGAGCTGTCCTGAGCATCTTTTCTGAGTTAGTCCATGACTCTGTCGAAATTTACATGGATGATTTCACACCATATGGGGATGACTTCAAGGAGGCTTTCTCTAATTTGGGTAATGTACTAAGAAGGTGCATTGAGATGCATCTCTCCTTGAGCCCAGAAAACTGTGAATTCCTGAAGAAAGCAGGGGTTATATTAGGACACTCCATATCCCAAGCATGAATATAGCTATACCTGAAAAAAATCACTATCGTCAAAAGGGTACCTACTCCTCAAAAGTAGAAATATGTCAGGAGTTTCTTAGGCTTAGCTGGTTACTATAGAATGTTCATCAAAGATTTCAGCAAGATGGCTTCGCCATTATTTGGGTTATTGGCCAAAGATTCTGAGTTTATTTGGTCTGGTCCTTGTCAAGAGGCTTTTGATCTCATTAAGAAGCAATTGACTACTGCCCCCATCCTCCGAGGTCAAAATTGGACTTTTCCTTTCCACACCCACACTGATGCATCTGACAAAGCTAGAGGGGCAACATTAGGATAATTAGAGGACAAAATCTCTTATACTGTTTATTTCATCGGCAATAATTTTTCCAAAGCCGAGCTGAATTATACTGTTACTGAGAAGGAGATGTTGGCAATTGTTCATGCATTGAAAAAATTCAGGAATTATGTCACTGGATATCAGACCTTTTTTCACATTGACCATGCAACCATCAAGTATTTAATGAAAAAACTAGATGTTAATTCTAGAATAATTAGATGTTTGTTACTTTTGCAGCAATTCCATTTGACTATTGTTGATAAACTTGGAAAGGAAAATGTTGTTGCATATTTTTTTTCCAGGTTAGTTCTCCCTGCAGGTGAATAAGGAATGGTGGATGACCAGCTACCAAATGAACACCTCTTTTCTATATCAGCACTCTCACCATGGTTTGCTGATATAGCCAACTACTTGGTTGCTGGAAGACTCCCTCCTAATCTTTCATTCAGGGAGAGGAGTATAATCATCATAAAAAGCGCCACTTTCACATGGATTGGGGGGAATCTCTTCAAGCTAGGCCCTAATCAAATCCTAAGAAGATGTGTGAGGGTGAACTAAGTTTTTGATATCATTTTTGAATGTCATGACAGCCCATGTGGAGGCCACTTTGCTGCAAAGAGAACTGCTTACAAATTTTTGCAGGTGGGTTACTACTGGCTTGTCCTTCACCAAGATTCCAGAAGATACACCAGCAGGTCTGAACAGTGCCAAAGGATGGGGAAAACCACACAAAGGGATGAAATTACTTTACACCCTCACGTGACTCTTGAGCCATTTGACAAGTGGGGCATGTACTTTTTTGGACCCATCGATCCACCACCTAGACAAAAGAAGAATATCATAGTCTGCACTGATTACCTAACAAACTGGGATGAAGCAAAAATAGTGAAGGTAGCAACCGAATAAAAAGTAGCAGAATTTCTGAGGGAGAATGTGTTTTACAAATTTGGATATCTTAGAGAAATAGTCATTGATCATGGATCACAGTTCACCTCTCACCTCATTGAGAATATTTTGAGGAAGCATAAGATTAAGAATATAACTTCTACTGCCTATCACCCTCAGGAGAATGGAAAAGTATAAGTAAGTAAAAAATATTTAAAGATAATTCTCACTAAGGTTTTGAGCAGCAACATATAATATTGGGAAGATAGATTGGTAGAAGCTACCTAGGCCTACAACACAACTTGGAAGATAACAACATCATTCACTGCTTATGAACTAGTCTATGGTAAGAAAGTTCTACTTTCAGTTGAGTTTGAATTTAATACTTTGAGAATGGCAGCTAAATTAAATCTAGATCTAAAAAATGCCCAAAACGAGAGGTTACTGCAACTAAATGGATTGGATGAGTTCAGAATGCAAGCACTTCTTCACATAGAGGTAGTCTAGCTGCAAAGGAAGGTATTGCATGATAAGAACATCAAATAAAAGACCTTCCAAGAAGGAGATTGGACATTGTTGTATGACTCAAGGTTTAAAGACTTCAAAGGCAAGCTAAGGACAAGATGGTTGAGGCCTTACACAATGGAGAAATGATTTGATAATGGCACAGTTCAAATCAGGACCATATATGAGGAAGGGATCACCTCGGTTGTCAATGGTCACAGACTTAAAATTTACAAGAAGCCTTTTTCAAGAGCAGAATTCATCAAATCAATAAGCAGAGAGGTGTACGTGATGGGAAAATCCATAGTTTCCCACAACTCTTGAAAGGAAAAAAAAGAAAAAAATAATAAGCTTGTGGGTTGAAAACCTCGATGGAGGCAACTCACTTTCTCAAAAAAAAATACAAAAAAATAATAAAGATCCATGGGTGAAAACCTCTCTGAGGCACCCAAGGAAAGTTTGTGGGTTGAAAACCTCCATGGGGGACAACCCACCTTCTTTCAAAAAAAATAAAAAATAAATAAAAAGAACAAAACCAAAAAATGCATCTACGTCACTGTGTTTTTCTATGTTTGTTGTTTTGCAGGTTGTTACTGGTTTCTGGAAAACACGAGGAATCATTCATCTTATTTTTGTTTCTTCTATATTTCTATCCATCCCATATTTCACTCCATTCATCTTCATAACTTCCTCCATCACCTGAATACACCACACTCCTCCATTCTTGAGCACAATGTAGCAAGAGAAGCAACACACAAACAGACTGCTACAAACATCAGGAAGTTCCTTAAAAAACAAAGTTGTTCCTGGAATTCCATTTAAGACGACAAGGGTAGCTGCATAACAGACTCTAGGAGAACAAGAATTCCACCCATGGCATCTCAAGCACCCCATGTGACATCCACAACAGAGAGAAACAACAGAAAAATATTAGTGGCTCATTTAGGAAGTTGCTCCCTTAGCAAGCTTCTCACTTAGAGAACAGGAATATGGTGAAGAAAACAACATATAAAAAGGGTTGTCTCAAACCTCCAGCTCCTAAAACCACCTTGGAAACAACAGGTAAACTCAGGTATAAGCTCTCACCCCTTGTTACACATTCACAATAGCTAGAAATAATTAATTTGCAGACTTAGAGTTTGAGGGATAGAAAGGTGGCTAGTTAACTCAGCCACCACCGTGAGGTATGGCTAGAATAAAATAGGGAGTACACACCACCTAGGAATGAAAAAGAAAATTTTTAAATCAATGGAGTAGAGGAGAATGAGGGGAGGAAAACACATTTTCCATCCTAAATTAACAGGGAGGAGGAACCAATTGTCTACAACAAAATTGGAGCTAATCGGAGTTGTATTGGCACTCCAAATTTAGTTGCGACATCTAATAAAAGGAGATGTCATCTCATAAAAACCACTGAATTGATAATTTTGAGAGGGAGAGTACGATGGAAGCACGCAACGGTTTAAGAAGAAGAATAAGAACTAGAAAGAAAAAATAAAGAAGAAACCCGAGGTAGAACAAAAAGAAACGAGAAGACCCAGAAGAAGAGGGGGAAGAAAAACCAGAAACAAGAAGAACCAGAAGAAGAAGAGAGAGAGACAAAGGGCCAAAGAAAAATAGAAGAGATGGCCATAGAAGTCATAGAGATAAAAAAAAGTGGGCGAAACATAGACTCACAACCTAGCGTCATTTCCCCTCACTACAAAAAGATAACTGCCACCATGGCTCCTTTGAGCACAAAAAGAAAAAGGTAGACCTCTAGGTATTCCAGAGCTTACAAGAATCAGAGAAAGCCAGAAACTTCTCCCATAAGACTGATCATCAATAAAGAATCACCAGGGGGGGGGGAGAATAGAAGAAATATTTTTGAAGGAGAAGCTACAGAAGCCATAGGCAGAGAGTGTAGCGCTAAAGGAGCAATTGCAGCAAAAAGAGGAGCAAGTAGCGACCATGGTAGACTTATGAATAGAATCCCTTTAGCACAGATTCCCCTCTGACTCATATGTTGTGTACCTCAAAGAACAATGGCTTCTATTTCAAATAAACACTCTAGCCTCCCATGGATCACTCCCTTTCCAATATTGTAGGAAATTCATGAAGTTCTACAAGAAAGCCAACATCGCTGATTAGGAAAAGATGGCAGAGTTTTATATGCATAAATTTTTGCTGACAAATCTGGATATTTGGGACCCCAATCCTATAATGGGGGATATGTAGTTAATGTCTCTAGCATCTTGAATGGTGAATGAGGACAATAGAGCCAAAGAGATATGGAAGGTCATGGGAAGAATAAATAGAGAACCCTTATATCTCAGACCAGAAGTTCTCAGCCCAAGAGGAGCCATCCTTAACCATCGAGAGATTGAAAAGGACCCTGCACTGGTTGAAAGCTACCTTCAGACTCAAAACTAGGTGATAGGTCACTTTGATGATGTTTCTAGGCAAATAGAAGAGGAGTGCATTATGGCCAGCTAGAGGAGATGGAACAACCTCCCAGATAGCCTCAAGAACAAGGAGTATCATACTCCAGAAAGACTGAGGGGTGCATTGGAAAGGGCACCATTATACAAGAGGGCCATGCATGCCAAAAATATCCAATGGTTGGGACTAAATTTCAACCCACCTTTGCTGCTGGGGCTGACTGATGAAGAGGACATAGATGCACAAGATAGGGAATGGGATAATGTAGAAAAGAATGATGGATTTTATCCCCTCGAGGAAACTCCCACACTTATTCCTCAAGAAATCAGTGGGGATGTCAAATCTTTGAAGGAAATGGAGGGGGAAGATCAGTTTGCTTAGAGGATGAGAAACCATTCAGTAGGGGGGTTATGATAAGCTCCATCACTAGACATATTTGGATGGGTTAATAGTCACCTTTTTGCCTCCTTATATCTCTTTTTCTTGCATTTTTATTATTATTTGGGTTTATGAAGCTAGTATAGGTGGTGATTAAGGCTAACATACTCTAAGTGCCTAGTATAAGGTTAAGTGCAGAAAATTATGATTTATTAAGCATGTTTATAAAGATTTTATCACAAAGGCTTAGAGGAGACAACAAGGAGAAATTATAGGAGGATTGTCCACCCTCAAAGGCAACCGAAGGATCCCAAAGATTCTCTCCAACAATTCAAATTCCATAGGCAACCGAGAAACTTAAAGTGGAGAGCACTCAATCTTGGTTTACTTGGAGTCCAGTGGAATGAATCACCATTTTCTAGGGAGTCGTTGGTAGCTTCCCTATAGAATAAATAGAGCAGAGCTATAGCTAGGAAGAGTTAGTATATCCTAGTCTCGCTTCCATTCAAAATTATTGTTGTGAAATATTGAAGATTTTTGTTTTATTCAGGGATCGAAACTTTCAGAGATGTATGCAGATATTATTTTATGAAATGAATAGACTGATTTCATTTGATTTATGTAAGTTCAGAGGGATAGGCTTGTGGGTTAGGGCCCAATCCATGTGCCTCAACTTCTCTGCTGTTATTATCTTTTCCTTGTCGTCATTTAGCTAGTTTTTCCTCTATCATTTAAGTTATATCTGCTTCTGACAAGTTTCATTGCCATTTAGCTTTTTTGTTGTTGTAGTTTTAATTTCTTATGCATAGTGAAATAGAGGAGAAACTCCAAAAATATGGTCAAGTCTCCCTCCTCTCATCTATGTCACTAGAGTTAGAGTAGGGGTAGACCTTCCCACAGGCCAAAATTGCTTTATGTTCGAGTTAAGGGAATAATTTATATCACCAAGTCTAGGCTTTCCTTCACTATTTCATATCGCATTTCTGTCTGTTTCCCGTACATGAATCTGCAAGTGTGCTTCACTTTTGAGAACATATCTTACGCTTCCATTCCCCCCCCCCCTTTACTTCTCACCTTAGCATTGCACTTACCTTCTTTCGAACACACTTAAGCTCTTCAGCCTTACTTCTCTGTTTTTCTCTGTTCACAGCTACCTTACCATTTTTATGAAAAACATGTGAAAAACCATATAGAACCACCAAAAACCCAACCTACAACTTTGCTCCTAGAGACTCTCACCACCGTACGTCACACTTTGCAATCACAGCATTTAACAATTACCTTAACGCTTATCGCCCATTCTTTGTGATTGCGATATTGCGAAGTCACAAATCACACTTCACACTATTTACCTTTTACTATTAACACATACTGTCAATTCTTGCGATTGCGATATTGTGAAATAGCACCCCGCCGTCAGTCCCATCGCCACGTCATCCCTATTACAAATCACATCCTATAGTTTTTATCCTATTGAAAACCGCAGCTCTTATCCTATTGCAAGTTGCATCCCACAATTGTTTCCTTTCTCCCTTAACACTTACTGCTGTTCTGGTTGATTGCGATATTGTGATCACATCCGACTGTCGGTCCCGCCGCCATGTCGCCCATCACAAATTGCACTTCACAACTCTTAGCTTTTACCTTTAACTCTTATTTCTTGTTCTTGGGATTGTGATATTGCGACATCGCATATCGAAAATCACAACTTTTCCCTTTCTTATTTTCACCACCACATCATCTGCATCACAAATCGTAGCCCGCAACCTTTACCGTATCGCAAATCGCACTTCGCTAAACTTACCACATCAGAGATAGTAGCCCGCAAATCACACTTCGCGCATTTTATTTCATTCCATTAAGTCCTTACTACTATCCATTTAACCTTGTGATATTGTGATTTGTGACTCGCCACGTCACTCGTCGCACTTGGCACTTGGCACAATTTAGTTAATTCTATTAATTCCTTATTGCTATCCATTTAAACTTGTGAATTTGTGATTGCAACATCACACATCGTAGCTATTTTCTTCCATCTCACTCCAACATCGCACTTTTGAGTTATTTCCACTCCAAAGTCATTTCTCACATTATAATAAATATTTCTAAGGTTTTAATCCCCTCTTTCCACTCCAAATTAATTTCTCACATTATAATAAAGTTTTATAATTGTTTAACCCCCTCTTTCTGCTTCCAAACCTTGTTTCATGTGTTAAACCCCCCATTAGCCTCTTTTAGCCCTTTTTCTTCCTCTAAGTTGCAGATTAACTCTTTTTAGTTAGAATTAAGTCATGGATAGTATATTTGCATGGATAAGAGCATGGCAGATAGATCATAGGATATGTAGAATGCATTTAGTCGTTTGGCCAAGTTAAGTGTGGTTTAGAATTAGTTTCCTTTCTGCCATTTATTTTCAGCAAGTTAGCTTAGTTTCTTTTTAGTCATTTCCCTTCCTACCAATTAAATTAGTTTCATTCTTGTCATTTCTTTTTAGCACTTTAGTTTAACTTCCTTTCTGTCATTTCCTTCCAGTAATTTACTTTCTAGTTGTTCTCATAATTTAAGAAATAGCACCCTTTCGTAAAGTAGAAGAGGATGACATGAAAAAAATGCATCTGTTGTGTATATAGCACTATCATCTCAAATTTTGTACCAACCCTGGGTTGATACAGTAAAGTAGGGCAACCCCTGGGAGTTGCAGCACTCTTGGTGCAATACCAGGGCTCACCAGTATAGCAACAGGTTTACTTTTGGAAGCATAGTTCTTGCTATGAAAAATTATCATAAAGGAGCAGTGAGATCTGTAGCAGACTAAGTGGCACCAAGACTGATAGGACTTTTGTAGTTAGGCTTAAATATCTTTTAAGAACTAAACTACTATTAGGAATAGTACCTTTCACATCCCATTAATATTACAAATATTTGTGACAAAACTGTAATCTTCAGACAATGGATTTCTAAAGAAAAATCACAGTCCGGCATTGAGTGTTTAAGTATGAAAATGACAAGTAAAAAATAGTTCAAGTACAGAGCTAGTTAAACATAGGGAACATATCATAGAATATGCAAACTTATTTGACAAACTTCCACCAAATTTCTATTTAGTGGCACTGGAAACCTGTCCATCATCTCATGGATTTTGACTAGGCTTGAGATGATAACTGCCTGAGGCATTTCTTTTTAGGGAGCTTGAAATGTCCTGAAGGAAAGCTCCAAGGGGGCTTCTTTTATGTAGTTATTCCAGTGGCCTAGAAAAGAACAATTTAATTCCCAATGGATCCCTAGACTACCACTACCTTATTATTTTATTGAGCCTAAATTATTTCCTGCTCAGGGCATTCATGTTTAGAGAGTCTGAGTTTCCCATATAAGACTCCAAAGGGGTTACCTTTCTGTAATAATTTCCTTGAGCTCAGAAAAGAACAATTATATGCTCAAGGAATCCCTATACTACTATTGGTCCATGCAATATTTATGAGCCTGGATCAGTTAATGCTCGAGAGCATCATTTTTTGAGAGTCTGAGACATCCAAAGAAGACTCCAAAATGCTCATTTTCCATAAATAATCTACCAGGCCTAGGTAAAGGAATAAACTTACTCCTGATGAATTTATCCTTTATTCTACATGGGATGTGGGGAGAACCACCTGTAGATTATATATATATATATATATATATATATATATATATATATATATAAAGAAATCATTCAACCGCATAAAAACAATAAAAGATAGCCACTAGCCATTTGCATGAACCAAATCTAATCCTGGATCCTTTCGAACTTCCTGCAAAAACTGATTTTGTGAAAGTGGTTAATGATAAATTTTAAGCCAATGGCCATTTACTACAAAACAAGTCTTGTCATCATCAATAGCCTTAATACGAACTTAACCATTATCGAAAACTTCATCTACTTCGTAAGGTCCTAACCATCTAGTAGAAAATTTACCTTTGAAGTGCTTAAACTGACTATCATATAACAAGTCCCAGTCACTTGGACGGAAGACTTTCTTCTTTATTAACTTGTCATACCATTGAGCTCTTTGGTGCTGCACCAACAAGGTTTTGTGATAGGCATCTTGTCTCATTTTTTCAAGCTCGTTAAACTGCATCAATCTCTTCTCTTGAGATTTATTCAGGTTCATTCTCAATCGGGTGGCAATTCTAAATTTTTTTACTTGGAATTCAATGAACAAGAGCACCTTATTTCCGTAGACTAGTTCATAAGGTGCGTGCCTTGTCACATTCCTCCAAGTAATCCTGTAAGCCCATAATGCCTCTAATAACTTATCCGCCCAATCCATATGGTGCAGTTGAATGGTCTTTGTGAGGAAGGATTCTAGGACTTTGTTTGTGGATTCCACTTTCCCATTAGCTTGGGGGTGGTAAGGGGTATATTTACGGTGCTTAATCTGGTACTGCTCAGTGAGTGCCTTGACAAAATTTGATGTAAATTATGTACCTTGATTAGAGACAATCTCATGTGCTACACCAAATCACATGAAGATGTCCTCGAACAAAAGCTCTACTACTTCCTTTTCAGTGGCAGCATATAATGCCTTAGCCTCCACCCACTTGGTGATGTAGTCAGTACATACCAAGATACAATTTTTCTTTTTTGACATCAAGGAGATGGGCCCTACAAAGTCCAATGCTCACTTCTGAAAAGGTTCAATGGCTATTTTTGGTTGAAGAGGAATCTCATCGGAGGAAACCTGTTTCCCCATCCGCTGGCAAGCGTCACAACAAGAAAAAAACTTCTTAGCATCCTTAAAGTGTGAAGGCCAATAGTACCTAGTACATAGAACCTTGTAAGTGCCCCCCAAAAGGCTCATTGTGGCAGGCTCTCAAAACATCATACATCTCAACTTCCCACACACATCACCTCATGATAAAATATGACCCAGTGTAGAACAAATATCCCTCAATCCAAGAGTAGTTAGCACTACGCTACACAATATTATGTTTTTCCTGGGAAAACATATTATGAGGAAATTTCCCTAATACCAGATAATTAGCAACATTAGCGAACCAAGGAGTAATGGCATAAATGGAAAATAATGCTTCTGTTAGTGTGAATTATAATCGCAAGCGTATGAAAAAAGATCACTTTACCTGTGTATAACAAACAAAAATAACATAAAAGATAGCTACCAATTTCTTTAGATATGCAGTTAGTTGAGCAAGACAAATGTTACAGATTCTATATCTATGTGGTTAAATACATTAAGCAGTCAATAAAACTAAGAGCTTCTCCATGCATCCAATAGACAGGACAAGAATATTTTTAAAGAATATTTTTATTTATGACACCTGGGAAGGGAACATAGAAAGATGTTACCGGTCCCCCTTGTTAGCCATATGTAAAATTTTGTCATATAAAATGATGGCTAAATCAAGGTCCTAAGTTTCCAAGAAACAAATTTCTACAAATCTGTGAGTTCTTGGAACTTCATTGTGCCTCATGTCCAAAAGAATCCATCTCACTATTATCTTCACTTAAAAATCCTTCAAGGCAACCTGCTGGTATAAAAGACTATTTCAAAGCCTCCCTTTTCCTTAGTTTCACCCATTCCATCATTTTGCCTTGAAAAGCCCCTTTCCTCCTATCAAATCCCTCTTTTTCTTCCCTTTTATATTTCATTTCATCAAAATCCCCTTTAAAAACCATTTAACCCCTTTTCATTTGATTTAAAAAATCCTTTTTACCTTACCCGAAACCTAAAAAAACACTAAAGAACCCATAAAAACCCATAAAATACTTTGTATAAAATTTTCTGCTCCTTTCAGGCTTTTAAGCCCCCTAAGCTTAAGCCCCTTTCCCTTTCTCCGCCATAAAACCCGGCCCCGTGACGGAGCGCCTTCACTCCCTCCCACTTCCACCTTTTCCCCTTTATATATTTTCCCCTACCTTGATTATAACCCTTTATCACTATAATCCAACGGTGCACATCATTTTACCCAACCTTAAGCCTCCCCGCTACGCGAAAAATTAGCTTACGTTAGCTCGGCCCCACCTCATTCTTCTGCCATGCATCTCCCCTCCTGTCGTGTTCATTCTCAACCTTAGATCTCTAGCCCGAAGATATAACGGCTGTCACGACATTTCGCATCCGTTATGCCCCCTCCCCCCGCCGTGCATCTTGAATGCGAAACTGATGGTTTTGCAGAAGCCACGTGTCGAGAAATGAACCATATCGTGCTCGATAAACCCATTACCGCATACCACCCTTTGCTTACACGAAAACCATTCGTGGTTTTCTGAAACCACCAATGCTTCTTTGTGCCATAATCCATGTTTTAACCCTGTTTACGCATATCTGCCATGGTTTTCCGCCTCCGCTGCATACACTTCCTCCACAAATACTCCTCCGCCTCAACCAAAGCCCTCTGAAGTAGTTTAACCCAAGCATCGCATGTTTATTTTATCAGTTCGTGTGTGTTGCAGGTTTTCATGACGGAAAGGATATAAATTCTTCCCACAGCCAATTACAGTGGCTCAGAATCGAGGGTGACGATCCTCTAAGGCTCAATCAAAGACAAAAAGGACCAAAAGGGCTGAACTTCCACGTTTAAATCAATATATCACAAATATTGGTTACACAACAAGGTCCTCCAATGCATCACTGCCACCTGTACAACCAGCAATGAATATTAGAGATTAAAGATAAAAGGATTAAGCATAAAGTTGAAGGTTAAAGGCTTAATCCACAGTTTAAAAGGATAAACACAGTGAATAAAGCATAAAGATAATTAGAGAGGCCTTAAAGCAAATCAAAGGCTAAAATTAGTGCTTAAAGCCACAAAGCATGAAAAATCAGCAAAAGACAGCCTAATTGCTAGACCATATAGGCTATTTACTCCTCCGAAGATCAAAAATGCCACCTACAAGTTTATTTTCCTCAAAAGCATACAAACTTAATGCACAGTCAGAGATATTTCCAAAGATAACTCAAAAAGTAATTGCCAGCTAGAAAAAGCCTCAAAAGTCAACAAAAGTGACTGAAGTAGATGAAATTTAATGTGAAAATCAATTAACAGAGTTAAGACATTAGATGTCTTCTCCATTAGGCCTCCCAAAGGTCAAGAAGCATTTACTCTGTATTAATTGAATAGTTAGACCTTCCTTTCACTCCACCTCCTCAATTTACCTATATATATCATATGAGGAGCCTAGTATTGTTTTTGGTTGAATATTTATTGAATGTAAATAGTTTCTAAGGCTGCTAAAGCTCTGTTAGTGATTGAGGAAAGATAGGCTGAGAAGAGAAGTTTGAAGCTGTAAAGACCTACTAGACTTGAAGTTTGTAACTAGTTTGAACATTAAATACACAAGCTGATTTATGGGATCCTAGTCTATGTCAATGGTGTTGTTTTTCTTACTGTAATTGTTGTTTTTCTTATGTTTTCATACTGTCCACTTTCTTCGATAAAGAACAACAAATTTAGATTATGATTTACTATAAAAGGTACCCTAATCTCATTGATAAGCTTTATCTTTATGTTTTCTTCTGACTGTGTTTCAATGGTGATTCAATAGAGTATAACTAGTGAAGTGTTGGTGAGCCCATGTTTCCTGAGTAAAAATTGAGATATTGTCTTTGAAAGTTCTTGAAAATTCTGCTAAGTAAAGTTGAACTAGAGAAGTCTATGGTTAGCCTTGTCCTCTAGTTTATCTCCAATAGTTGCTTTGAAAATTTCCCTGAGAGTATGCCAAAAGCAAGATAGGTTCAAAGTCCTTACCTGATCTTAGGCTACTTTTTATGTTTATCTTAAATGTTTTCCCTGAGAGTATGCCAAAAGTAGGATAGGTTCAAAGTCCTTACCTGATCTTAGGCTGCCCTTTGTTTTCTTATATGTTTTCTTCTTTTTGAAGGTAATCTGTTAGATTGTTGGATTGTTGTCTAAAAAGTGTGTTTTAGTAAAATTTTTCCCAAAGAAGTCTATGGTTTTCCCTGTCCTTTGGCTTGCTTCAAACAGTTACTTTGCAAGGCTTTTCTTGTTTAGTGAAGTTAATAGATTCTTAAATGGTTATTAGCTTTGCTTCTTTCACAACACTTTTAATGTTCCATATCACAAATCAATCTAAAGAGATCCTCTGATATAGATGACTTGCCCCATGGACCACTCTTGAAACTTGTTGTGCAATTAAATCCTTTTGTGACTCCATAGCCCAATGGATTGATACTGTCTCTTGCCTATCCTATTAGCTGAACTATTCTTTCAACTTACTCACACCTTTACCCTTCAAAAGACTTCCTTTATTTTGATGATATCCTACCCAACCAAAACCAAAACAAGTTCCATTGAGCTTCATAACTAGCCTAATATCATATCATGAGCCTATAAGCACATCATTCTGAACACATATATAGAGATCCCTCTCTGAATCTAGGAGAGCTAGATCCTAGAATTCCAAAGTGGTTATGATGTTGTCTTTTCATCTGGTATGCCAATTTTCCAAATCATGGGACCCCAAAATAGTGGCGACTCCACTGGGGACTTCTGAGTGAATTAAATCTTATACATCCTTAAGACCTCAGAAGACCCACAAACATCCTTAGATTGGTATTCAATTACTGATGGTAGACAACAACTCATCTCAAAAATTTTGAAATCCTCCACCTGGCGACTCCACAACTCCAAAAATACCAAATGACTCCACTGGGGACTTCTGAGTGAATTACATCTTATACATCCTTAAGACCTCATAAAACCCACAAACATCCTTAGATTTTTATTCAATTGTTGATGGTGGACAACAACTCATCTCAAAATTTTTGAAATCCTCCACTTGGCGACTCCACAACTCCCAAAATACCAAATGACTCCATTGGTAGAAGACTCTGAACTGTTTGAATAGACACAGTGACCTCTTTTCTGATTTACAAACATGGATCCAAGAATACAATGAAGATATGCCCCAATGAGCAGAAATCATATCCCTGGGTTCTCACACAAGATGCCCCAGGTGAAATGGGATGAAAACCTGCCTATTTTTCAAGATGAAAAGTTTGATGACCCTTTGTTACATCTCATCAAATTTCATATACATGTATGGAGGTTAAAGGTGGAATGGCATGAAGACTACCTTATGAAAATGTTCATGTTGACATTAGAAGGAAAAGCAAGGGAATGGTATGAATGGTTGAGGACTAGTAGTTTGTTTTCTCTAAGAGACCTCCACATGGTATTTTATGATCATTATAAGGAAAAATCCCCATATAAATCATTGGATTGAAGTTTTTGTAATCAATCTGAGGGCATCATACAATACCTTGCAGGAATTTATGAAGATTTAGGAAATTGGCAGCCTGAGGATCTCTTAGCAGCCATCCATGAATTTCATACCCAAGACAATTATCATAAAAACCTAGATGAATTAGTTGAGGAAGAAATTAATCAATAAACAGAAGAAAATCCTTAGGATTCAACTGAAAACATAACTAATGATGATTCATCATCCCTTTTAGCTGAGGCTAAATAAGACATCCAACCTCAAATTCAGTCTTTATAAGAGATAGAGAACTGTTGTACTTCTGCTCAAATAAACATAGAAGCATCTCCCCCTTTGATAGAAGAAGAAATTGATCAAATTATAAACAAACAGCCAGCCTCTGAAACTTTTTATAAAACAACCACTCTTGCCCATTCACCCAATGTACTTTATTGTAAAAATTTAGAAAGTTCCCTTGTAGATCAGAATAAAGAAATACATGCTAATAATCTAGCATGTTTGATTGGTGACATTACTTACATTAATGATTTTTGTAATTTTGATTTGTCTGATGATGATTTTCTCCAAATAGAAGTTGATCTTGCAGGACCATCATTAGTATATTTATGGGAGGAAGATCAGTTCGACCAACTCCGAGAAAGTAATGAGCCAAAGCAGGCTATTTATGATACTAATGAAGAAATTTTAAAAAATGCAGTAGGGGACAAAGAATATTTGAATCTTTTCTCTGCTTCATTACAACTCATTAGTAAAAATTTTCATGTGATTGGGAATTAGAAGTCTTTCAGCTCAAAGGTTAAAGAAGAAAGCAATGAAGAACTTCTGGAGCAAGTTGAAGATAAGAAGCCTTCTCTTGAAAGGGTTGAAGTAATCAAACATACCCTTGCTCAAAAATATGGTGACCTCTTCACAGCGTTCAGTCCACTGAGTCAGAACATACCAGGACTACAAGAGGACAACACTGTAATATATGATAAGTCCTCCAGTTAAGATAATAATTAAGATGAGGAAGAATTTATTCCTCAAAAGAATCTTAAGCTATATCAAGTGGAGAAAAAAGTAATCCTGGTTGAAAACTATCTTTCAAATACTCATAATCAGGTATTATTTAAGGATCCCTATGCTAATTTCTTGAATACATTTGAAGAGGGAGTAAAGGTTGTTAGGAGCAGTTTATTGTCAAGTGCAAGGAAAATTTTTAGCACTGCTGCTAAGAGACAAGTGAGATGGGAGTGGCCCTTTTGTTTATCCAGCATGCTCAAAGAGGTGAGCAAAGACCAGTCATAGAACCATCTTATTGACTAGATGTATTAGAAAAGAGAATTGGTTAGCTAAACATGAAAATATTTCAGATTTATATTAGGTTAGGTAGGAATGTCAATAAAGCTCAGCCTGTGAGCATTTAGTTAGTTTTTGTTTTTTTCTTTGAAAAAAAATTGAAAAAATACAAAAACAATAGAAAAAGAGAAAAGAGGGCAGATATAAAAGAAGAAAGGTATAGCCCCATACCAAAAAAGAAAAGAAAAATCTGAAAGTGTGCAAGCCTAAATGCCACTACTTGAAAGAGCACTGCTATTTAGTTATATAGCCTAATCATGATTAGTTAGATTTCAATTTACTGCTGATAGGTTAGTGGAGAAGATTTTCCAAACTGTTTAATCTTGGCTTATCAGTAGAATAGATTAGGATAGAAAGAAATTGTTCAAAAATTCTCAAAATCTAAACCAAAGAATCAAAAGAAAGAATAAGATGGCTCTAAACAGATCAAAATTTGAGCCAAGAAGAAAAGAAGGGTATTCATTATTTTTAGATCTTAAGCCTTCACAGTTTTTGTTGGAAATACTTGGGGGGGGGGGGGGGTGAATCAGTATTCCTTTCAATTAGAGCATTAGTTTATATTAAATTATTATCAGTGTTTGTACAATGATAGCAGCAAAAAAGAGGAACAAAAATGCACACATTTTTTAAGGTGGAAACCCACTCGGGGACAAAAACTACCTAATGCTTTTCTAATAATTCTTTAATATTCAACTCCAATTGAAAATAAATCTCCAACTTCCTAGAATCTAGAAAAGCATTCTTCTCCAGCTCCCACTGGATGGACGCTCCAACGCCCGAGATTCTTCAGTAGTCAACTGAACGGATGCCCCAACACCCAATGAGCTACAACTCACCCTAGCACCACCCTACCACCCTATAGAAGAATAAAAGAATAATGGACTCCCGTACCAGGGAAAATGGTCCACTTTACAATGATATAGAATGATGTAGAAGAAGAAGATATACTAGACCATAACCCCAACTTTGACACAACCACCTAATGATGATCCTAGACCTCCCAACACTACCTCTTCAACACTTGGCAGATAGACACTAGTACAATTTTTACAATAATGTATTTACAATGACTTAGTACAAAGATACCTTTATAATGATTGTATGTAGTGCTACCCAGTTGAAGACTTCATAGGATGAACTTCTGGCTGCTGTTATGCACCTTGCTTGATGCTCTTTTCATCCTACCCTCTGTTGTACCTTGCTTTGCTTTGCTGCCCTAGAAAGTCTGGTCCTTTGCAACCCTTGACAACACATGATCTAGCTTTTTCTTTGCCTTCTAGGAGCTCGATATTGAATCTGGTGTATCTCTGTTATTTCAGATTCTCAATATCTAATTTTTGGTCCTGTAGTAGTCATTTGAGTCCTCTTTCCAATGCCACAGGTTTGACCCAGTTTGGATTCTTCAAGAGAGAGTTATACCAAATCTCTCACAATTCCCTAATTATGGATTGTTTCAGCAGAGCGCACTTGTACGGTGTGCCACATGTCATTGTTGCTTCATTTGGCTCTAAAATTGATAGAGAGAAAATTAAAGACTATGAAATATCCTCCAATTTTTATGGAATTCCAATCCGATACTCAGAGAGAGATTTATGACGAATTTACCAAGGTCACTTCTTTGAGATGAATTTCAGGAGCCTGCAAAAACCCTGAATTCCATAGATCATATTTCCAAATCTATTGCGCACCTTGATATGAAATTTTTATAGACAATTCCATAGGATTTTGGCTTCGCCTCATAAAAATTTCAGCTTCTGAACCTTCGTAGAAAAAAAGTTAGAGTGCAAATGCCACGATGAATTGTTAAATCCCTCGCATAAGGAGGAAATGAGGATCACAATTTATATAAATGCTTAGGTTGAGAGGGACTTCAACAAGTGAACGTGAGAGGGATTTTAAGATCTTAAAAAATATTAATTATGACTTTTCGTTGACCCATACCCCAACCCCATAGGGTTTTAGCCCACTAATCGGGGGTACAAACTTCAAACATGAATATCTCTCAAACCGTGAAGAATTACATGGCGTGCCATATATCAATGGAAACATATCGACAAGTAGAAACCATCAAAAGCATTATTGAACCAGAATATATTAATATGGTAGGTCAAAATTCCCATGAAATATTGGGTTAGCCCCTGGTGCTGCTTGGGTTGACATCAATGACAACTGCTGATCAACAATTTTGTTTTAATTTTCTACAAAATAAGGTCTATGTGCAGTTTGTTTTTATGCCATATTCTTACAATAAATCAGACAATTTAATCTTGGTTCATCTGTGTTATAATTTCTGTTTTAGAATGTAGAGAATGCAGATCTGTCAAACAGCTTAATCTTGATAGATAGTAGCTTAGGTAGAGAATTTTTGAGTTCAACTATTTAATCTGAAATCATGGAAGTTGTAAGGGTAGATTTAGATTATTTTTTCCTATTTTCAAAAGAATAAAATGTTGATGTCAAAGGTTTTCAAGTCTAAGTGCACCTTATTGAAGAAAAAAATGATAGGAAATCGGTTGTGTATGTAGAATACTTGCGATAAAATCATTTTGCTGATACAAAGTTATGATCGTCCTTCTAAGCAGCATGATCAAAGAAGAAAGAGGTTGTCAAAGTGTAGGACATTGATCTACATTCCAGAGATAAATCTCTGAGGTTCTTGACACCTCCAAGGAGCCGCCCTCCCCAAGTGGAGCCACTATTAGCCATCCATAAAATTTTGTCATATAAAATGATGGCTAAATCAAGTTCCTAAGTTTCCAAGAAACAAATTTCTGCAAATCTGTGAGTTCTTGGAACTTCACTGTGCCTCATGTCCAAAATAACCCATCTCACTATTATCTTCACTTAAAATCCTTGAAAGCAGCCTGCTTGTATAAAAGACTATTTCAAAGCCTCCCTTTTCCTTCGTTTCACCCATTCCGTCATTTTTCCTTGAAAAGCCCCTTTCCTCCTGTCAAATCCCTCTTTTTCTTCCATTTTATACTCCATTTCATCAAAATCACCTTTAAAAACCATTTAACCCCTTTTCATTTGGTTTAAAAAATCCTCTTTACTTTACTTGAAACCTAAAAAACACTAAAAAACCCATAAAAACCCATAAAATCCTTTGTATAAACTTTTCCACTCCTTTTGGGTTTTTAAGCCCGCTTGGCTTAAGCCCCTTTCCCTTTCTCTACCATAAGACACGACCCCATGACCGAGTGCCTTCACTCCCTCCCACTGCCACCTTTTTCCCTTTATATGTTCGCCCCTACCTTGATTATAACCCATTATCACTATAACCCAACGACTTACATCGTTTTACCCAACCTCAAGCCTCCCCGCTATGTGACAAATTAGCTTACGTCAGCTCGACCCCACCTCATTCTTCTGCCATGCATATCCCCTCCCGTCGCGTTCATTCTCAGCCTTAGATCTCCAGCCCAAAGATCTAGCAGCTATCGCGGCATTCCGCATTCGTTATGCCCCCTCCCCCAATCGTGCATCTTGAACGCGAAACTGTCGGTTTTGCAGAAGCCACGTGTCAAGCAATGAACCTTATTGGGCTCGATAAAACCATTACCGTTTACCACCCTTTGCTTACACGAAAACCATTCATGGTTTTCTGAAACCACCAATGCTTCTTCGTGCCATAATCCATGTTTTAGCCCTGTTTACGCCTATCCACCATGGTTTTCCACCTTCGCTGCATACACTTCCTCCACAAATGATCCTCCGCCCCCGCCAAAGCCCTCTGAAGTAGTTTAACCCAAGCATCGCAGGTTTTATTTTATCAGTTTGTGTGTGCTGCAGGTTTTCATGGTGGAAAGGACATAAAGTCTTCCCACAACCAATTACAGTGGCTCAGAGTTGAGGGTGACGATCCTCTGAGGCTCAATCAAAGACAAAAGTAACCAAAAGGGCCGAACTTCCATGTTTAAATTAATATATCATGAATATTGGTTACACAAAAAGGTCATCCAATGCATCACTGCCACCTATACAAACATCAATGAAGATCAGAGATTAAAGATAAAAGGATTAACCATAAAGTTGAAGGTTAAAAGCTTAATCCACAGTTTAAAAGGATAAACACAATGAATAAAGCAGAAAGATAAATAGAGAGGCCTTAAAGAAAATCAAAGGCTAAAATCAGTGTTTAAAGCCACAAAGCATGAAAAATTAGCGAAAGACAACCTAATTGCCAGACCATATAGGCTATTTACTCCTATTAAGATAAAAAATGCCACCTACAAGTTTATTTTCCTCAAAAGCATACAAAGTTAATGCACAGTCAGAGATATTTCCAAAGACAACTCATAAAGTAATTTCCAATTACCAAAAGCCTCAAAAGTCAACAAAAGTGACTGAAGTAGATAAAAGTTAATGTGAAAATCAATTAACAGAGTTAATACATTATATATCTTCTCCATTAGGCCTCCCAAAGGTCGAGAAGCATTTACTCTGTATTAATTGAATAGTTAGACCTTCCATTCACTCCACCTCCTCAATTTACCTATATATATCATATGAGGAGCCTAGTATTTTTGTTGGCTGAATACTTATTGAATGTAAATAGTTGCTGAGGCTGCTGAGGCTTTGTTAGTGATTGGAGAAAGATAGGCTGAGAAGAGAAGTTTGAAGATGTAAAGACCTACTGGACTTGAAGTTTGTAACTGGTTTGAACATTAAATACACAAGCTGATTTATGGGATCCTGGTCTATGTCAATGGTGATTTTTTTCTTACTATAATTGTTTTTTTTCTTATGTTTTCATACTATCCACTTTCTCTGATAAAGAACAACAAATTTAGATTAGGATTTACTGTAAAAGGTACCCTAAATCTCACTGATAAGCTTTATCTTTATGTTTTCTTATGGCTGTGTTTCAATGGTGATTAAATAGAGTATAACCAGTGAAGTGTTGGTGAGCCCATGTTTCCTGAGTACAACTTGAGATATTGTCTTTGAAATTTCTTGAAAAGTCTGCTAAGTAAAGTTGAACTAGAGAAGTCTATGGTTAGCCATGTCCTCTAATTTATCTCCAACAGTTGCTTTGAAAAGCTCCCTGAGAGTATGCCAAAAGCAGGATAGGTTCAAAGTCCTTACCTGATCTTAGGCTACTTTTTATGTTTTTCTTAAATATTTTCCCTGAGAGTATGCCAAAATCAGGATAGGTTCAAAGTCCTTACCTGATCTTAGGCTACTTTTTATGTTTATCTTAAATGTTTTCCCTGAGAGTATGCCAAAAGCAGGATAGGTTCAAAGTCCTTACCTGATCTTAGGATGCCCTTTGTTTTCTTATATGTTTTCTTATTTCTGAAGGTAATCTGTTAGATTGCTGGATTGTTGTCTGAAAAGTGTGCTTTAGTAAAATTTTTCCCAAAGAAGTCTATGGTTTTCCCTGTCCTTTGGCTTGCTTCAAACAATTTCTTTGAAAGGCTTTTCTTGTTTAGTGAATTTAATAGATTCTTAAATGGTTATTATCTTTGCTTCTTTCACAACAATTTTAATGTTTCATATCACAAATCAATCTAAAGAGATCCTTTGATATAGATGACTTGCCCCATGGACCACTCTTGAAACTTGTTGTGCAATTAAATCCTTTTGTGACTTCGTAACCAAATGGATTGATACTGTCTCTTACCTATCTTATTAGCTGAACCATTCTTTCAACTTACTCACACCTTTACCCTTTAAAAGACTTCCTTTATTTTGATGATATCCTACCCAACCAAAACCAAAACAAGTTCCGTTGAGCTTCATAACTAGCCTAATATCATATCATGAGCCTATAAGCATATAATTCTAAACAAATGTAGAGAGATCCCTCTCTGAATCCAGGAGGGCTAGATCCTAGGATTCCAAAGTGGTTCTGATGTTGCCTTGTCAACTGGTATGCCAATCTGCCAAATCACAGGACCCCAACACCCCTCAATGGGATAGGTTCTTGTATGTCCATAGTGCTTCAGATCTGAGATCTCTCTCTCTCTCTCTCTTGATGGTGTAGAAAACCCAGAAAAAAATGGAACTCAAAGGGAGCTCATAAGCAAAAATATAGAAAAATGTGACAATGATCGAAGATCAAAGTCAGACCAAGAGTATAGATCCAGAGTGATCTTTAGGCCAAAAAAGGTAGTGAATGAATGGAAAAACCCTTCTATATATAACAAAATATTGAGTTAGTCTAGATATTGGTGCATAATTAAAATATTATTAACCAAATCTAGATCCAAATTTTATGGAATATTTTATTATATTTATTTGAGGGAAGAATAAGTTGAATTTGGTCAAATCCATTTATTTGTAAATAATAAATAAATAAATGATTTATTTATTATTTTAAGAGTGTGGTTGAGTAATAATTAAATAAATATTGTTAAGTCCCTATATTAATAGTGTAGTCCCTTATTATGTTATTGTAGTCCCCATTATTGTTATTGTTATACCCCTCTAACCTCCATATTGTTATTATTGTGCCCTTACATTATTATTGTTTGGTCGGCTAGGATTACATTGTGGCCACACTAGGATTGCATTGTGGCCCCATGGACTCCTATATATAGAAAGGAGGTTTTGTAATTTGAAACATCGAATAATTGTTCATTCATGTAATGTATTGGAGGTTGCCCCCTCGAAGTGGCTTATTTATAAGGCATTGATATCTCTTTTCTTCTCTTTTTGGAGCTGGTTTCACAACATTTGGTATCAGAGCTTTGGATTCTAGGGTTTCACTGCTCCAAACAGGTCATCATGGAATTTTTGCTATAACTTTGTTTCTACGATAGTTCAGAAGCTAAAATGTTCAATGTGCGAAGCTGAAGTCCTGAGGAACATCATCGCAAAATTTCAGAGCTTGGTTCGCAATATTTTCAGAGATATGATATGTGCAAGTTAGGTCATTTTGGAGGCTCCTGAATTTAACCTAAACAGGTCATTGTGGTATTTTTGTAGTAATTTTTTTTTCTATGAAGGTTCAAAATCTGAAATTTTTAGAGTGCGAAGCCGCAATCCTGAGGAACATCATCACAAAATTTTAGATATTGGTTCGCAATATTTTCGGAGATATGATCTGTGGAAGTTAGGGCTTTTTGAGGCTTCTGAATTTCATCTCAAATAGGTGATCATAAGAAAATCTTCATATCTCTCTCTTTGAGCATCGGATTGGAATGATGTAAAAAGTGGCCACAAGTACACGGACTGTAGTTTTCGATCTATCAATTTCGGAGCGAAAGGAGGAAACAGTGACATCGTTAAGTCGTACAAGTTCACTCTACTGAACCAGTCCAAAATTGGGTCATTGTGGGAGATTGGACGTAACTTTTCCTTGAAGAATCAAAATCAGATCAGACCTGTGGCATTTGAAAGATAATTTAGAGGGCTACCTCAGTGCCAAATTTAAGATATTGAATATCCAAAATCACAAAGTTAATTCAGTTTCAATATGGAGCTCCTCAAAATCAAGAAAAAGGTGTGTATTTGGTTTTTAAAATTGCATAACGTTTGTTTGAAAAAGAAGTTTGAAGTGATTCCAAGGGCATATTTTAGAATTTTTATCAGTATTGGGTTTTATAATGCCTCCAAAAAAATAATTCCATACCCATTAAGCCCTCAAAAATAAATACTATGATGCATGAAGAGGAACAATTGCAGTATGAGTTATCAAAATTATGGTACCAAGTGCAACAAATTTCGATCTTACGAAGAGCAACCGAAGATGACATAGATGGTTTAAAAGCAGAAATGAAGGCTAAGTTGGATTGTTTGAAGTATCAAATAATATCTAATATGGATGATAAATTAGTGGAATATCACATCGAGCATCAACAACAAGTTCTCCAACTCTCAAAGGATAACCTAACTTTGGTGCGGAATATAATGAAACAACAGCAAGATCAACATCACATCAAAATAATTTCTGAAGCAGTCATAGAAATAAGAACCCAACAAGTACGATCAATTTCAGAGTATCTCAACAAGTGGAAGAACTTTCCTGGAGAAGATTCTACATGGGAGGATGAGAATTTTATACAGAAGCATCAAGAAATAATCAAGCGTTGAGGACAACACTTGTTTGAAGGAGAGGGGTATGTTATGTCCCTATATTAATAGTCTAGTCCCTTATTATGTTATTGTAGCCCCCATTATTGTTATTGTTGTACCCCTATAACTCCCATATTGTCATTATTGTGCCCTTACATTATTATTGTTAGGTCGGCTAGGATTACATTATGGCCCCACGAGGATTGCATTGTGGCCCCATGGACTCCTATATATAGAAAGGAGGTTTTGTAATTTGTATCATTAAAGAATTTTTCATTCATGTAATGTATTGGAGGTTTCCCCCTCGAAGTGGCTTATTTCTAAGGCGTTGATATCTCTTTTCTTCTCTTTTTGGAGCTGGTTTCACAACAAGTATTGATTTATTCAATTATTTATGAATGATTTAGTCAAATTTAACAGGGAATATTATTTAAATAATGTTTTAATAATTATTCCTATAAAATAATAAGACAAATAGTGATTTATCAATTAACTTTTCCTTTTTTGGGTTAAATATGACCAGGAATATTAATTAAACTGTTGTTTAACTAATTATTCCTTGAGGAAAATCAAACAAATATGGATTTATTCAATATTTCCTCATAGGGTTTCCTGTTTAGACCATAAAAAACTTAATAAATGATGGATTACTAAGTTTTTTTTCATAGTGAAAGAAATTTTGCTTAGGGTAAAATTGGTCTTACATTATGTACTTTGGTCCATCTAATAGTAATAGGTTGATGACCAAAAATTGGTGTAACATATTGCGCCCCAGTGTGCAAGCATTAGGAGCTAATCGTATTACCGAAGTACGTTGTAAGAACTAAATCACCAAACATCGAAGGGGAAGTCAGAGAGAGAAAATATAAGGTAGAATAAAATGCTAGAGGACAAGACCCTGAGGAGGTGAGACTTACAGGTGCGACAAGTCTCTTTTATGAGTGAGTACTTGTTCTACAAGAGACGTGGGAGGTATACCTATTCCCACGAAATAAAAAATTACAAAGAATAATGTGTCCAGTAAAAAAGAGACTGAACTATATAGTACATGTTGGCATAAACATGGGCTATAGAAAAACATGATAATGTATCCCACATACATATTGTTCCTGGGATAACAACAAAGACTTATATAATAATATCTGAGTACATGAGATATAAGTACAACCAAATAGGCTCTGTAAAACAGGAGAGGGCTCTGAAAATATGAATTATACAGGAAAACTAAAAGGCGTTGTAAGCAGCTGAGGCTGAAACCATCAAATCTATGGAGCTGCATTGAAGGCTGTAATGGAGAGGTCATTTAGGCATGTGGGGGGCTACCTGAAGGGTCACCCCCTCATGAGGTCTGAAACATCTCACACACACCTAGGAATCACCGGTACAATCTGCTGCATCACTGAACCATCAAGTATACGAATCTTGATCATGCCATAAGGAGCTCGAGCTGAGAAAAAATCAAGTCAACGGGTAGTAAATATTCCCTTTTCCTGATCCAAGGCACCAAACAAGAGTGAAAGCTAGAACCAAGGTACACCACCCTCTAGACCTGTCTTCTGGAATGAATCAGTTGATGTCGACAGAAGGAGGTACGCCATAGGTGAGGCAATAAGGGATCCTCAACTAAGGTGTGAGAGATAGTAATATAGCGACTAATAGACTGACACCAGTGATGATGATGGAATGGGGGTGCTCAGTAGCGGGCCAACGAATTCCCTTGTTAGAGCATGAAGGGCATGGATGACCTGGTAGAAACTGATACAATATCAAAGGGGTAGGGGACAGTATGATTGAAGGCCACAATGTGAAACACAAGAGAGGAACAAAGCAATGAAGGATGGAGGACTATAGCGGGATTCAAAGGGACTCGGGATAGACTCCATGGGTGCGATGGTGACTCAAATCGTGTAATATTCCTTTTCAGGGATATCTCTAAAACACATGCATCTCTAACCAGAGATGGACAGGGAGGGAATTTACTAGATATTTCACCTCTAAAAAGAGGATGAGATATGGAGGCTATCTGGCCCTTTCCAGGCTCTGTCTAAGAGTGTGGGAAAAACACAAAAAGTGGTATAGAAATCTAAATGCAAAAGGGAAGAAATAATAGATTGCAGACATACAATAGTGCATATATAAAACATGCACAGATACTTAAGAAATAAGAGAACGCTGAGCCATTTTATTAATCTCATAAATACAGAGGAGTACAATAGGTGATCAAGCGATAGCATCTAATTCTTGCACAAGGCAAGTTAAGATCTATTCTCAGAATGCTGCATGGAATGATTGCATTTCAAATCTACATTCCAGCCGTTGAATAACAGCTGTGCCACTACCCAGCTATACCTCCCTGTAGATCTGTGCTTTCCTCCCAATGATCCCACCGCCTCTATATGTGATCTTCAATATTATGCTCTCCCGCTGATTCAGAAATCCTTAATAGACAAGGATCCTCCACGAATACCCACTGGATATTTCCCCAATACGGAATGCATCCTCTACTCAGGACTGTGCAGTCAATAAACACGTTGTTCCTCCATAGATGCCGTGCAGTCAATAAACGCGCTGCTCCTCTACCAATACAGTAGATAGATCTTCCTATAAAGACACTGACGGGACTACCTCACCTGAGCAGGCACTCGAAGTCCCCTGGGGCTGAGGGAAATATCTTCGAACGAAGCCACTCAATACGCTAAATAGTGCCGTAGACAGGCTAAATAGCCAGCGTGCTCCAAGTCGCAATGACCAGATTCAAATGCATAAATTCTCAATGCTCCCCGAATGAGGAATTATCTTCTTTATATAGTGTTGGCCACTCTCAAATCCTACGACCGCCTCAACCCATGATACCATGGTAATACCCTTTTGCTACTTGCCCAAATTTTCCCTTCTTAATTACCATGTGCGTCTTGTTTTAGAGTGAATCGTGGTCCCTTTACTCACGTTTATTCATAAGCTAACTACTTAAAGTAAAATTGACCAAAATTGAATATTCCAATTAGCCATTGCTAATTGGGAATATTACAATCTCCCTCGACAGAATGTTGCTTGTCCCTAAGCAACTATAGTGATGGATGCTACTAGATTTTCTCATTCTCCCAAGTTGCATCCTCAACCGGAAAATTCTTCCACCTCACCAAGAACTCCCAGATTGTTTTTTTCCGCAACTGCCTTTCCTTGGTATCAATAATTTCCTCGGGCTGTAATACCAAATGCCCTTCATCATCTGTAGGTGGCAAATCCTTTGTCACTGTCACCTGCTACTCCAATGCCTTCTTCAGACATGATACGTGGAAAATGTTATGAATCTTGCTGCCTTGCGGCAGCTCCAACTCATACTCAACCTATTCCACTCTGCGTATCACCCTGTATGGTCCATAAAAACAAGGCTTGAGCTTCTCAGCTCCCTTCTGTTTCAGTGATGACTGTCGGTATGGCTGTAAATGTAGGTAGACCAAGCCTCCTACCTCAAACTGTCTTACCATCCGACCCCTATTGGCATACTACTTCTGCTGGTTCTGCGTTGTAGCCATGTTATCCTTGAGGGCGGGGAGAATGTCCTGACTCTCTTGGATCCAATCTTTGGCTTTCGGAGCCTTAATAGCACCCAAAATCATATCAACAAAATATAAAGAATGGTACCCATACAAAGCATAGAACGATGTCATACTGATGGACATGTGATACGTGTTGTTGTAACAGTACTCCCCCAGATGCAGCCACTTCAGCCACGCTCTCTGTTGCCCACTAACATAGTTACACAAGTAGCCTTCCATCCACTAACTGTCTCTGTTTTCCCATCTGTCTGTGGGTGATAGCTGGTGCTCGGTGTCAACCCCATCTCTACCAGTTGAAAAATCTCCTGTCAGAATCTGCCCATAAAGCGACTGTCCCTATCATTGATGATGGCCTTGGGAAGATCATGTAACTTGAAAATCTCTCTAAAGAACAACTCTGCCACCTGTGCTGCTGTATAATGTGCGGATATGGCGAAAAAATGTGCGTACTTCATCAGCTGATCAATGACGACATAGATACAGTCCTTGCCCTGCACTGTGGGAAACCCTGTGATGAAATCCATCGAAATGCTCTCCCATTTCCCTTCCGAAATGGGAAGAGGCTGCAACAAGCCTACAGGATGGTTCATCTCCCCCTTGTTCTTCTGGCAAACTTCGCACTCCCTGATATGCCAGAGCACGTCCTCCTTGAGGCCTTTCCATGAGAACCTCTCTCTGATGGCCCAGTAGGTTTTGGTAAACCCCTGATGTCCGGATAATGGTGAGTCATGCGATGCCTGAAGTATCTTCTTCTTGAGGTGGGAGCCCTCCGTCAAGAAGATCATATCTCTATATTAGATGATCTCATCTATCACCCTATATCTGTCATCTGTTACCTGACCATCCAGGACCTGACAAGCAAATCTATCCTTGGAGTACTCCACCAAGAGTCGAGCCTTCCAATCTGTATCCAAGTTCATCAGAGACAATGTAGTTGGCCTACGTGAAAGTGCATCGGATACCACATTATTCTTCCCTTTAACATATTGAATGTCAAATTCATAAGCCTGGATCTTGCTGATCCACTTCTGCTGCCTCTCTTGTAGCTGTTTCTGCTTCGAAAAGAACATGAGCTTGTTGTGATCAGTCCTTACCTGGAACATATTGCCCACTAAGTACTGCCGGAACTTGGCCAATGCATGCATAATGGCCAACATCTCCTTATCGTATATAGGATACAACTGCTCATGAGAAAGGAGCTTTCTGCTCTCAAAGGCTATAGGGTGGCCTCCCTGCATCAATACTACGCCAATCCCCTCTCCTGACACATCACACTCCAAAACAAAAGGCTGCATAAAATCTGGCAACGCAAGCACTAGACAGCTTCTCATAACCTCCTTGAGCCTGTCAAAAGCCCACTGTGCTATATCCGACCAACTGAATGCCCCCTTCTTTGTCAAATCTGTAAGGGGTACTACAAGCTAAGAGAAACTCTTGAAGAACTTCCTATAATATGTGCAGATGCCAATAAATCATAGAAGTTTCATCACGTTTCTTGGCTCTGGCCAGTTTCTGATAGCCTTGATCTTCTCCTCGTGGACCCTCACTCCGTTCACTCCTATGATGTGTCCCAAATACAAAATCTCCGTCATCCCAAACTCATGCTTGGAGAGGTTAGCATAGAACTGTTTCTCCTCGAAGATATGCAGTACTGCCTTTATGTGCTAGAGATGCTCCTCCCAAGTCCTGCTATATATCAATATATCATCAAAAAAGACCAACACAAACTTCCTCAGATGACTGCGAAAGATATGGTTCATGCATGAATGGAAAGTAGCTAGGGTGTTGGTTAGCCCGAAAGGCATGACCAAAAACTCAAAGTGGCCGTAATGGCACCTAAAAGTGGTCTTGGGGATGTCTTGTTCCCTCATGTGAATCTGGTGGTACCCGAATCTCAAATCGATCTTTGAGAAGAACTGGGTTCCTCTCAGCTCATCCATCAGCTCGTCAACCCGCGGTATGGGGTACCTTTTCTTCAGGGTCTTCTTATTTAGGGCCCTATAATCAATGCACATTCTCAATGTGTCGTCCTTATTCTTCACCAACACCACTGAAGAAGCAAAAGGACTGGTGCTAGGCCGAATATGTCCAAGAGCCAACAACTCCTGGATGGCCCGCTAAATCTCATCCTGATAGGCCTTGGGGTGCCTATAGGGTGTGGTAATAACAGCCTGGATGCCCTGTTCTAACTCAATAGTGTGCTCAAACCCATGATCTAGTGGTTGTCATGGCAGTATCTCTCCAAATACCGTCTCATACCTATCGAGGATGGCCTGTATATCTGGATGAACTGTCTGCCTGGTAGCCTCTGCCAATGATGCCCGTAACTCAACTACCCATTCTATGTCTCCCTTTCGGAATTCTGCCTCCATCCGGTGAGCTGAAACAGTCTAAGGTGGGTAAGTGTGCATCCCACGTATCTTCTCATGCTTCCTGGTCTTCCTGTCATCCCATTCCATTTCCAAGGCCTCCCAATCTGTGGTGAATTTACCCAAAGTAATTAGCCATTGTGCACCCAATACCACATTGGTGTCTGGTATGTTAACCATGAAAAAGTGGTTGGTCACTGTGTAGGTTCCCATCGTCACAGCCAGCTCTGGAACATACCTGGCACACTGCATCGTTTGATCTCCTTGGACCAATACTGAAAATCCATCGAAACTCTCTGTTGGTATACCTCTCCTCTCAACCATATATGCATCGATGAAGTTGTGGGTTGCCCCACTATCTACCAGAACTGAAACTCGCTACCCCCGCACTGTCCCTTGGACCCGCAGCGTCAAATACTTGGGTACTCCTCTCAATGCTGCAAGGGTCCCCCTTGTGGGTGCAAAAGCTACACCTCCTGCCCCTGGAGGTGGAAGTGGCAAATGATCTTGCTCTGTCTAACTGTCTCCTGCCTCCCCATCCTGATATTCATCCTCTTCCCCGCTACTCTCGGAGAAGACTTCAATGAAATGTGCTTTTCCAGCAGCACATATGTGACTTGGTGCCCATGGCTCCTGACAGGTAAAGCACAACCTCTTCTTCTTCAACTCCCTCTGGGCATCATCATCGAGTTGTACCCTACCCTGATTCCCCTTTGGAGGCAGAATCCTCACATCCTTCCCCTTTGGCTGGAAAGCCGGTTTCTGGGGGTAAGATGTCTTGGTCCGGGGTAAGGCATCCTGCAAATCACGAGTCCTGCCAATGGCATCCTGGAGTGTGGCTGGACTAGTGGATCTGACTAGACCCCGAAGTGGCCCTGTTAACCCTTCTACAAACATATAGATCATCCGTGCTGCGGATAGATCTGGCACCATCACTAAAATCCTCAGGAAATATGCAATATACTTCTCAAGACTCCTGGTTTGTTTGAGCCTTGTCAGCTCAACAAAGTGCTCCTCTGGTTCCTTTCGGTCAAACCTCTCTAGCAGTCTCCGAGTGAACTTGGCATTGGTAGTCACGGAGGAATGCCCAAGTGTCACCCTTCCATGGAACCACCAATCCTGAGCCTCCCCCTCCAAATGAAGCGTGGCCACCTTGATGGCCTCTCTTTCTACCATCTGGTTGAGCCGGAGATATACATCCAGCTTCTCCACCCAAGATTTTGCCGAACTGTTTGATGAACCATCAAACGTAGGCAAATGGAATAAGCTCGATGTGCGCTGGGTGTCTCCATCATGATAATGTTTGTGCCCTTTGTGATGGTCATGGGGTCTACTGTCCTACTTGATCTGAACAAAGTCTTTAAATAAAATGGCATCGCTGAACTCTTGCCCAGCTGCCTAGTGCTCAGCAAAATACTCACTTATGCGGTCTGGTTCTTCTTGTGCTCCTATCCCCGTATCTGCACTCAGAAAATTGGGCATAGTGGCTTGAATGGGGCCCTGTGATGCCCGGTGCGGAGCGGAAACCTTCTCTTGCAAATGGTGGGATGTGTCCAACTCCTCATCAACTTGGAAACCCTTTGGGATTTCACACTGTCTAGTCTCCATAGCCATGAATCTCTAGCCCATCACCTCTATCTGCCTTGCCAGATCCTGTACTGATTTAAGGAGTGCTTCCCCAAATTGTTTTGCATCATTATCATCTGCCATTGGCTTTCCCTGCTCTGCTTCTACCGCAGGCTCCTCCTATTCTGTGTCCACCACCCGAATGCAGTCTCCTTCGTCGTAGCTGTTCTTCAACCTACGCTCAATATCTCTGTACTTCCTACCTCTGTGGCAGATTTAGGGTTTTTCTTCTGATGACATAGACTATAGCTCCAGAGGTTGAGCCAGATCTATGCTCTGATACCATTTTAATATTCCTTTTCAGGGATATCTCTAAAACACAGGAAACTCTAACCAGAGATGGACTGGGAGGGAATTTATCAAGTATTTCAACTTTGAAAAGAGGATGAGATCTGGAGGCTATCTGGCCATTTCCAGGCTCTGTCTAAGAGTGTGGGAAAAACACAACAAGTGGTATAAAAATCTAAATGCAAAAGGGAGGAAATAATAGATTGCAGACATACAATAGCGTATATATAAAGCATGCACAGATACTTAAGAAATAAGATAACGTTGAGCCATTTTATTAATCTGATAAATACAGAGGAGTACAATAGGTGATCAAGCGATAACATCTAAATCTTGCACAAGGAAAGTTAAGATCTATTCTCAGAATGCTACATGGAATGACTGCATTTCATATCTGCTTTCCAGCTACTGAAAAACGGCTGTGCCGCTGCCCAGCAATACCTCCCTGCAAATCTGTGCTTTCCTCCCAATGATCCTACTGCCTCTATCTGCGATCTTCAATATTATGCTCTCCCGCTGATTCAGAAATACTCAATAGACAAGGACCCTCCACGAATACCCACTGGAGATTTCCCCAATACAGAATGCGTCCTCCACTCAGGACTGTGTAGTCAATAAACGCACTGTTCCTCCACAGATGATGCGCATTCAATAGACGAGTTGCTCCTCTACCAATACAACAGATCAATCTTCCTATAAAGACACTGAAAGGACTACCTCACCTGAGCAGGCACTTGAAGTCCCCTGGGGCTGAGGGCGAGATCTCTGAATGGAGACACTCAATGCACTAAATAGTGCTGCAGACAGGCTAAATAGCCAGTGTGCTCCAAGTCGCAATGACTAGATTCAAATGCATAAATTCTCCATGCTCCCTGAATGAGGAAATTATATTCTTTATATAGCGTTGGCCGCTCTCAAATCCTACGACCGCCTCAACCCACGATACCATGGTAATACCCTTTTGCTGCGTGCCCAATTTGACCCTCCTTAATTACCACGTGCGTCTTATTTTAGAGTGAGTCATGGTCCCTTTACTCACGTTTATTGATAAGCTATCTACTTAAAGCAAAATTGACCAAAATCAAATATTCCAATTAGCCATTTCTAATTGGGAATATTACAAATCGGATGCTCTAACAAGGGTGACTTGATGATGTTGCCACACAAAACAGGCCCGGTGGGGACCATAAAAACATGAGTACAAGATGGATACTCATGAAGAAAATCGACATGAGCGTGGACAAGTATGAAGGAAAAGTGGTGCCCCAAGTACAAGTGTTGAAAGTGAAGAAATTTGATTTTGAGGGAGTGGTAAGTGACCCTTCTTGCAAAAAATGTGTCAGGGTGAAGTATCAAATCAAAAAAAACTAAAGGATACCCATTTAAGAGCTTGATGAGAGATTTCCAATGATGATGACGGCTTGTCAAAATGAGCTACGGCTTGGTTGCACCTCGCCAACGAAAAATTTGGTGTTTCTCTTTTAATAAGGCATTCCCCTCTAATTTAATTCATTTGCAAGTGTAGATATGGTGAATGTAGAGAGGAGAAAATTCCATAAATCTTGCGGTGATCGTAGCGAGCAAACTGACCAATGGAATCGAGATCCTTCAGTTGTAGGTAAGAGGCCTAACCATACTCTTTCAATTAAGGGGGATCAAAATTTCAGCTTAGACACCCAAAGCTCATGAATGGGCCAGGTCGCACTTTTTGGGGTATGTTCTGCGCCCTGGGTAGCAGGTATTGGGCAAAAAACTGTGACCTATCCCCGAAAATGACCTGAAAAGTTTGACCGGTCAAAGAAAGAGGGTTTCAGTGTTGTTTTTGGCTGAGAGCTGGGATTTTTATGGTTGAGGGGAATAGGTGCCCCCAAGCATGTTATGGTCATGCCAAAATGTATTTAGAAAAGGGGAATCTAAACACATTTTTATGATGTGGTGCACCATTTGTTTTCGTTATGGTTATGTAGTTCAAGAAAGGGAATGGAGGATTACCAATCTCTTTTGGTACTGCATATATGAAGCAAATGGACTAGGTTTCTAGGTTGGCATACATGGTGTCACTATCCCAAAGAGTGGATTTGGATATAATGAACTAGTTCTCACCTAGAAAACACACAGGTTGGCCAAAAACAATGTCTAAGGGACTGGGCTGCTGATGTAAGATGAAGAAATGATGAAGGGTATCATCCCTAGAGTGATATGAAGTGATATGGGACTCTATAGGTTATTTTAAATGGGGAAGAATAATGGTACTAGAGTCGACATGACCAGATACATTAGGACAATTAGGGAGAATTTCTTCTCCTGGACTCTCAAATATGGGTTCCCCCTTACCCAAACATTGGGTGTCAATGTAATGGCCACAAGGTGTATGTGGTTCGAATGCATGGGTTTGATGTAAGGGGGGATATATAAAGTCAGGGGTGGTGACTACTTCCATAATGTCATCATAAAAATAGAAGATGGGGTGACTGGTGGAAGAACGACCATGTGGTGTGGCGAAGCCACCTGACTCATCATAATGAGAAGAAAGGTTCACATGCACATCGTCATGGGGGGTGATGGAAGAAAAAGCAGATAAGGGATCCATTGATGTTGAGCCCAGGGTGATCACTGAAGGGAGGTCTAGCGAAACATAAGGGGAAGTATCAGAGGGAGCTTCCATTATAGATCTCATGGATGATGATAGGTAGAGGAAGGTGGCCAAAGATACCGTCATCTTGACATCGAGAGTGGGAATGTCAATGGTAGCAAAGGTATCCTCAGGTTGTCTCGAAGCATATTGCATGAGGACGAGAGAGGCAGACTGGTTCTGTTCAATCTCGTGCTCCCAAACTACCTCCAAAGAGGCATGGTAATGTGTGAGTTGGGGACAACGGTGGGTATAATGGCCATGGAGATCACAAAAAGCACAAGGTTGGCTGGTGTGAATAGTCTTGGGGTTCTTGGCTACAGTCGAGGAAGAAATAGAGGCTTTAGGGACTGTAGACTCAAGGACGCAAAGTTGACCATGGGCTTGATACGAGGCAATTCAGGACAATGGTGGGTGGCATGACTGACAACATCACACAAAGCACACGGGGCGTACACTTTGGAGGATGAGGAGGAGCAGGGTTTGTTAGGGTAGCCTTGTCTTTAAGTGCCTTCTTGCAAGCTTTTCTCCCTTCACCTGAAGCTGTCGCAGCAAGAGTAGGTTCCTTTTGAGGTGGCTAAGGCACGGTAAAAAAGGAAGGGGTTATGGGGACTGGTTGAACTGGGGTCAAAGAAAGATAAGGTTTGGGATGACCAGGCAGGATAGTGGCTGGGGGATCAATGTACCAGACTGGGATCCCCAGGGTCATGTAAGGAAGGAATAAGGTAGCCATAATAGGTACCGAGAATACTGCAGAAGGGTGAGCTAGGAACAGTATCTGAACGGAGGGGAAATGGCCAGGCAGGACAGCTTCAAGATGGTTAAGGATAGGAGGAACCATGCTAGGAGGTTAGAGAGGCTCATGGATACTAGCTTCAAATGATGGGCCTTGAGGAGGGGGTCCTGAAGGCTGAGTCGAGGTGCTAGGATTAGGTTGCGGAGGGCGGGGCTGCTGACTAGTTGAATCGAGTCGCTTGAGGTCGGATAGGGTCGATTGCATCATGCAAATGTTCAACGAGTTGGGATCAGAGAAAGGTGGAGAAAGACCAGGGAATGAACCAAGCAAGAGGAATCTTTGTATACTTCGGGTGAAATATTGGTCAAAGGTTCAACTGTTTTTTTTTTTGCCACAGAAGAAATGATGGACTCAGGGGATGTCTGAGATTTCGGTTTCTTAATATGTCAATTGGTCAATTGTGACTATCTTTCCGTTATGAGGAAAGCACATCTTATGGTGAACTGCAGATGGGACAACAGACATAGCATAAGTGCAGCTACGACCCAATAGAATGTTTTAATCTAAGGGGGCATCAATGACTTCTACGTCAACCCAAACAGTCTTACCCGCAAGAGTAATAGGACAATTGCAGAATAGGCCAATGGGCTAGGAAGAGTGGCCATCCCACACTCAGAGGGTTATAGTGGAAGGGGAAAAATTGGGAGATCCGAGTTGCTTTCAAACCGAAGCCGAAATCACACAGGTGGATGCCCCCTCATCAATGATACAATGGGAGACATTGGCATTCCGGAACTTGACGGGGACTTGGAAGGCGACGGAAGCAGGAAGGGGATGATTTTATGACCGGTCAACATCGAAGACGATAAAATGATCATATGAAGGATCCACAATGTCCACACAAGTTAGTAGAGATTTTCGTTGTGAAGGGCACGACTAGAGGAGTTCCAGCGTTGAGATGGTAGCAAGAGATTGTGCCAAATCATCTACTGCACTATACAAATGGGCAGCTTTTCCAGAAGTAGCATTTCGACGTAATGGTCCCTTGGGGATCTTGGGATGAACCTCTTCCTTAGGCTAAGGGATCTGTAAAGGACCATTAGGTGTTGAAAGAGGCTTTATGGAACCTAAAGAAGGGGGCTCGGTAGCAGACGTGGCGGGAGGCTTGTTGTACTGATGGGACCGAGTCTGAAGGTTGAGGTCAACGATAATGGGTTGGTCAGAGTTCATCATGAGAATATGGTAATAAAAGGTACCAAATGGAGGAGGTTGAGTGGCCACCTAACCTTTAGGGGGTTAGGTAGCCACGAATCCTTGCTAGGGGAAAGGATTGGTAAACACATCGGGCTGGATAGGTGCAACATTCACTAGTACATTTGGTCAAATTTTCGACACTTTAGTTCCGACACTTTTCACCAAATGTCGAAACTTTCCCCAATTTTTATAAGTTTTTCAAATCCTGCTCACAATTGTCGCTATATTGACGTTTGGAGGCAAGTGTCGGTATTGCGACACTGAGAGGTAAGTGTCGGTCCTGTGACCTTTGGAGAAAAGTGTCGGAATTGCGACAGCTTGGAGAAATGTGTCGATCTTGTGACACTTAGAGCTAAGTGTCGCTATTGTGACGTTTGGAGGAAAGAATCAATATTGCGACGGTTTGGGGAAAAGCGTCGGTATTACGACGTTATAGAGATAGTTATCAGTATTGTGATAGTTAGAACAAGTGTCGGTGTTGTGACTATTGTGTCAAGTGTCGGTATTGCGACATTTAGGAGGCAAGTGTTGTTAGTGTTGAGGAAAAATATTAGGGTTTAGGGTTTGGAAGTTATTTTTGGTGATCGGGTCTTGTCGTGTGAGGTTGCCCAATGAAACACATTCGTACATGTCATTTTGTTTGAGGGAGCCCGTATCAGTTTTGCTAATTTGTGACCACCCAGGTGCCTTGTGCACGTTCGAACGGCCCGTTTGCCTTTTGCTCCCTTATGGAATTGTTCAGTCAGGCATGTCGTGTCGCATCGTGTGAGGTCGCCTGACCGAGCGCATTTGGGTCAGGCTATTTTTTCGAGGGCATCCGTATTAGTTTTACTAAGTTGTGACTGCTCGGGTGCCTTGTGCACGTTCTAGCGGCCCGTTTGCCATTTGCTCCCTTGAGGCCGCATCGTTCGGTCGGGCGCACTGTGTGAGGTTGCCACCGGGCACGTTCGGGTCAGGCCATTTCATTCGAGGGTGCCTGCATCAGTTTTTCTAAGTTGTGACCACCAGGGTGCCTTGTGCACTTTCGAGTGTTCCATTTTCCATTTGCTCCCATGTGGCATCGTTCGGTCACGCACGCCGTGTGAGGTCACTCGACCGGGCGCTTTCGAGTCAGGTTGGGTTGTTTCGTTTGAGGCACCCGTATCAGTTTTCCTAAGTTGTGACTGCCCGGGTGCCTTGTGCACATTCAGGTGGCCTGTTTGCCATTTTCTCCGTTGTGGCATCGTTTGGTTGGGCGTGTCGTGTTGCGCCGTGTGAGGTCACCCGACCGGGCGCGTTCGGGTTGGGTTGGGCTGTTTCATTCGAGGGAGCCCGTATTAGTTTTTCTAAGTTGTGACCGCTTGGATGCCTAGTGCACATTCAAGCAGCCCCTTTTCTGTTTTCTCCCTTGTGGCATCGTTCGGTCAGGAATGCCGTGTCGCGCCGTGTGAGGTCGCCCGACCGGGCACGTTCGGGTCAGGTCGTTTAGTTCGAGGGTGCCCGTATCAGTTTTGCTAAGTTGTGACCACCCAAGTGCCTTGTGCACGTTTGGGTGGCCCATTTGCCATTTTCTCCCTTGTGGCATCATTCAGTCAGGCGCGCCGTGTCGCATCGTGTGAGGTCGCCCGAACGGGCGCCTTCGGGTCGGGTCGTTTCGTTAGAGGGCGCCCGTATCAGTTTTGCTAAGTTGTGATCACCTGGGTGCTTTGTGCATGTTCGTGTGGCCCGTTTCCCGTTTTCTCCCTTGTGGCATCGTTCTGTCGGTCGTGCCGTGTGAGGTTGCCTGACCGGGTGCATTCGGGTCTAGTCGAGCCATTTTGTTCGAGGGCACCCATATCAGTTTTTCTAAGTTGTGACCACCCGGGTGCCTTGTGCACATTCGGGCGGCCCATTTGCTATTTGTTCCCTTATGGCATCGTTCGGTCGGGCGCGCCGTGTCTTGCTGTGTGAGGTCGCCCAAATGGGTACGTTCGGGTCGGGTTGTTTCATTCGAGGGCACCCGTAGAATTTTTGCTAAGTTATGACCAGCCAGGTGCCTTGTGCATGTTCAGGCGGCCCGTTTTTCGTTTGCTCCCTTATGGCATCGTTTGGTCAAGCGTGTTGTGTCGCACCGTGTGAGGTCACCCGACCGAGCGTGTTCGAGTCAGGTTGTTCCATTCGAGGGCGCCGATATTAGTTTTGCTAGGTTGTGACCGCTCAGGTGCCTAGTGCGCATTTGGGCAGCCCATTTTCCATTTGCTCCCTTGTGGTATCGTTCGGTCCAGCGTGCCATGTCGCGTCGTGTGAGGTCACTCGACCGGGCGCGTTCGGGTTGGGCCGTTTCGTTCGAGGGTGCCCACATCAATTTTTCTAAGTTGTGACTGCCCGGGTGCCTTGTGTACGTTCGAGTGGCCCGTTTTCCATTTTCTCCCTTGTGGCATCATTCGTTCGGGTGCGTTGTGTTGCGCTGTGTGAGGTGGCTCGACCGGGCGCGTTCGGGTCAGGTCATTTTGTTCGAGGGCGCTCGTATTATTTTTGCTAAGTTGTGACCACTCGGGTGCCTTGTGCACGTTTGGGTGGCCCTTTTTCCGTTTTCTCCCTTGTGGCATCGTTCGGTCAGGCACGCCGTGTGAGGTTGCTCGATCGGGCGCGTTTGGGCCAGGCCATTTCGTTCGAGGGCGCCCGTATTAGTTTTGTTAAGTTGTGACCACCTGTTTTCCTTGTGCATGTTCGGTCAGCCCGTTTGCCATTTGTTCCCTTGAGGCATTGTTCCGTGGGGTGCGTCGTGTCGCGTCATGTGAGGGTGCCCGACCAAGCGCGTTTGGGTCGGGCCATTTCGTTCGAGGTTGCCCGTATCAGTTTTTCTAAGTTGTGACTGCCCAGGTGCCTTGTGCATGTTCGGGTGGCCTATTTGTCATTTGCTCCCTTATGCATTTTTGGGAGGCCCATTTGCTATTTTCTCCCTTGTGGCATCGTTCGGTCAGATTTGCCGTGTTGCATCATGTGAGGTCGCCCGATCGGGCGCGTTCAAGTCGGGTCATTTCGTTCGAGGGTGCCCGTATGAGTTTTGCTAAGTTGTGACCACCTAGGTGCCTTGTACACGTTTGGGTGGCCCGTTTGCCATTTTCTCCCTTGTGGCATCATTCGGTCAGGCGCGTCGTGTCACGCCGTGTGAGGTCGCCCGACCGGGCCGTTCAGGTTAGGCCATTTCGTTAGAGGGCGCCCATATCAGTTTTGCTAAGTTGTGACCGCCCGGGTGTCTTGTGCATGTTTGGGTGGCCCGTTTGTCATTTGATCCCTTGTGGCATCGTTTGGTTGGGCATGCCGTGTCATGCCATGTGAGGTTGCGCGACCGGGCGCATTCGGGTCGGGTCGGGTCGTTTCGTTTGAGCGCGCCCATATCCATTTTTCTAAGTTGTGACTTCCCGGGTGCCTTGTGCACATTCGAGCGGCCTGTTTTCCGTTTGCTCCCTTGTGGCATCGTTCAGTTGGGCGCGTCGTGCTGTGTCGTGTGAGGTCACCCGAACGGGCACATTTGGGTTGGGCCGTTTCTTTCGAGGGCACTTGTATTAGTTTTGCTAAGTTGTGACTGCCCGAGTTCCTTGTGCACGTTCGGGTGACCCATTTTTTGTTTGCTCCCTTGTGGCATCGTTTGGTCGGGCGCGCTGTGTCGCGCCATGTGAGGTTGCCCAATCGGGCGCGTTCGGCTCGGGTCGTTTCGTTCGAGGGTGCCTGTATCAGTTTTTCTAAGTTGTGACTGCCTAGGTGACCTGTTTGCCATTTTCTCCCTTGTGGGATCGTTTGGTCATGCGCGCCATGTCGCGCTGTGTGAGGTCGCCCAATCGGGCGCGTTCGGGTCGAGCCATTTCGTTCAAGAGCGCCTGTATTATTTTTGCTAAGTTATGAAGTCTTGGGTGCCTTGTGCATGTTTGGGTGGCCCGTTTGCTATTTTCTCCCTTGTGGCATCATTCGTTCGGGAGTGCCGTGTTGCACCGTGTGAGGTCGCTCGACCGGGCGTGTTCGGGTCGAGCCGTTTCGTTCGGGGGCGCTTGTATTAGTTTTGCTAAGTTGTGACTGCCTAGGTGCCTTGTGCACATTCAGGTGCCATTTTATCCCTTGTGGGATCGGTTATTCGGGCACATCGTGTCGCGCCATGTGAGGTTGCCCGACCGGGCGCGTTTGAGTCGAGCCGTTTCGTTCGAGGGCGCCCGCATCAGTTTTTCTAAGTTGTTTCCACCCGGGTGACTTGTGCACATTCAGGTGGCCCGTTTTCTATTCACTCCCTTGTGGTATCGTTCACCGTGTCATGCTGTGTGAGGTCGCCTGACTGGGCATGTTCGGGCTGGGTCATTTCATGCGAGGGCGCCTGTATCAGTTTTGTTAAGTTGTGACTGCCCAGGTGCTATGTGCACATTCGGGTGGCCCGTTTTCCATTTTTTCCCTTATGGAAACGTTCAATTGGGAGTGTTGTTTGCTCCCTTGTGGCATCGTTCGGTCAGGCGCGCTGTGTGAGGGCACCTGACCAAGCGCGTTTGGGTCAAGCTGTTTCGTTCAAGGGCGCCTGTATTATTTTTGATAAGTTGTGACCGCCTGGGTGCCTTGTGCATGTTTGGGCTGCCCGTTTTCCGTTTGCTCCCTTGTGGCATTGTTTGGTCATTTAGCTATCCCTTTCGGGTTGGGTCAGGTTGTGCTGTGTGAGGCCGCCCAAGGAAACACGTTCGGGCGTGTTGAGCTGGGTATGGTCAGGCCATGTCTTGTGAGGCCACCCAAGGAAACATGTTCGTACGGGTAGAGTCGAGTTGGGTCTGGTCGAGTCATGTCGTGCAAGGCTGCCCAAGAAAACGTGTTCGTACGGGTCGGGTTGAGTCATGTACTGATGGGGCTCAAGGAAACGTGTTCAGGCAGGTCAGTTTGCGTCTGGTGATTGGGTCTTGTCATGTGACGCCGCCCAAGGAAACACATTCGTAGGGGTTGGGTCGAGTTGTGCCATATTGTGAGGGCACCCAAGGAAACATGTTCAGGCAGGTCGGGTCGGGTCGGGTCTGGTCAGGTCGTGTCGTGTCATGAGGCCGCCCAAGGAAACACATTCGGGCGGGTCAGGTTAGGTTGGGTTGGGTCGTGTCAGGGTGGTTGTATAAAAAATCCTAAATTGTGACTGCCTTATAATCCAGTGCCTCCTCATAAGGGACAAGGTCGACAACATTAGGATGTTTTTGCAATAAACAAGGGTATTTCCAGGACATAGTTAGGTGGAGCAAGAGTGTAAGAGCCAAATTTCTCATGAATGTGGGACACTAGAACTTAAGATTTTCTGGAGTAGTCATGAGGTGCAGTCCGGTTATTAAGACTTCATCAGATGGCTATTCTCCGGTCTTAAATTGTTTGAAAACACTGTGGTTGAGTTTGAAACTAAAGATTGAACATACATTTAGTTTGATTGCAATAGGCATTTTCATTAGTGAATGTAAAGCAATGGCTAACAAATACTATAAATTAAGAAATAAAGAAGACATGGAAACAAGCAACAATACTTACAAAACTGTTACATTGAGATGCAAAGAATAAGAAACTAATGTGCACAAACAGAGACCAATGAAACTATCATCTTAACCTGTAACCCCTTAAACACTAATTCCAAAACCCTAACCCATTTAACCCCCTAAACCTCTAAACCCCTAACCCATTTAACCCCTAAACCATAAACCTCTAAACCCTTAACCCCTAACCCCTAAACCCTTAACCCCTAACCCATTTAACCCCCTAAACCCCTAGTAAACCCCTAACCCATTTAACCCCCTAAACCCTAAACCTATAAACCCTTAACCCCTAACCCCTTAAACCATAAACCACTAAACCCTTAACCCTAACCCTTTAAACCCTAATTCCCGACCCTTAACCCATCTAACCCCCTAAAACCTAACCCCATTAGCCCCTAACTTCTAACCCCTAAAATCCTTAACTACTAAATCCCCTAACCCCCTAAACCCCTAACCCATTTAACCCCCTAAACCCTAAACTTATAACCCCTTAACCCCTAACACATTTAACCCCCTAAACATTTAAACCCCTAACCCATTTAACCCCCTAAACCCCTAGTAAACCCCTAACCCATTTAACCCCCTAACCCCTTAAACCCTAAACCATTAAACCCTTAACACTAAACCCTTAAACCCCAATTCCAGACCCCTAACCCATTTAACCCCCTAAAACCTAACCCCATTAGCCCCTAAAATCCTTAACTGCTAAATCCCCTAACCCCCTAAACCCCTAACCCATTTAACCCCCTAAACCCTAAACCTATAACCCCTTAACCCCTAACCCATTAAACCCTAATTACCAATCCCTAACCCATTTAACCCCCTAAACCTATAAATTCCTAACCCATTTAACCCCCTAAACTCTAAACCTCTAACCCTTAACCCCTAACCCCTTAAACAATAATTCCCAATCCCCAACCCATTTAACCCCCTAAACCCCTAAAACCCTAACCCATTTAACCCCCTAAACCATAGCCCCATTAACTCGTAACGACCCCTAACCCCTAAAATCCTTAACTACTAAATCCACTAACTCCCTAACCTCTAAAACCCTAACCCATTTAACCCCCTAAACCCCAAACATCTAACCCGCAAACCCCTTAACCCCTAATTCACAACCCCTAACCCATTTAACCCCCTATACCCCTAAAACCCTAACACATTTAACCCCTAAACCCCTAACACATTTGAGGTTGGCCATATCAAATTTGTTAAGTTGTGACTACATGGGTGCCTTGTGCACGTTCTTGCGGCCCGTTTGTTGTTTTCTCCCTTGCGCCTTCATTTGGTCGGGCGTGCCATGTCGTTTAGTTTGAGGGTGCCCCCACAACACATTCAGGTCGGGTCATTTCAGTTGAGTGTGCCCACCCAAATGCGTTTGGGTCAGGCCCCCTAAGCCCCCAATCCCTAATCCCTTAACTATTAACTCATTATTCAACCCCTAACCCCTAAATGCATTAAATCCCCTAACCCCTAACCCCCAATCCCATAAGCCCTACAAATTCAAATTAGCTTTGAAGAAGTAATTGTTTTCATACTTCTGTCTAATTCACTATATACTCAGATCATGAATGTGAGAAGGTTGTTTGCAGATTATATTATTATTGTAGCAACAGTGTAATTATTTTTGTGTAGTTATATCTTTCAAGTCAAAAAAATCATCTTCAGAAATAATTTCTTGTCATTTTCAAAATTGACTGCTTCATTGAGCACAACATGTAGCTTATATAATACTTTATTGAAGCTAAGAGCTCCATCTTTGGGGCAAGCTGCTTTTCGGGCGCTAACTCCACTATGTGTGGGGTTAATTAACCCTATGCCTACAATGTTTACTGTTTGCATATCATATTGTGTGGGGGTGGATAACTTGTAGCCATATCACATAGGCCCCATTCACTTACGAAGGTTCCCCAAACTCTACCGTCAATTTGGTTGATCTTTCTCAGCTTGAAAATTTTGAATTTTCATTGATGATTGATTTTCCTCTTACTTGAATACAAATGGAAGATGAATTTCATATTCTTCCTCCATAATTTCCAAATTCGACATCTATTGTAGCTATTCATCTATGCTCATCTGGAATCGCCATAAGTTGTACTTTTTTTTTTTGCAATGGATTCTTGATGTTGATCTTGACGAGATTTCTCCTCCTCAAAAAACATATCCTGGTTGTAAGCATGGTTGTGGTATGTTGATGTTCAGACAAAAACTACAACTTGTAGCCCTTGATCTGCTAAGGGCTGGTTACCTTGATATTAACGGTGGTGTATTCATACTCCTTTTGAATAACCAATAAAGGGTTAAGGAAATTGACCAATATGTTGTCAAGTTTTATCTTATCCATATTTGGGGTAATTTTCTTTTCGGCTAACTACACTGCTTTTGATCTCAATTTTTCCAATTGCTTCCTTCTCTCATTTTATACCTGAGCCTTTGCCTTTCTCTTCCCTTCTAATTCTTCAATAGTTTCATAGTGATGCCGGCCAACTTCTTTGGAAAGCCTTCCTAGCAGAAAATACTTGTGACCTGGCACCTAAATTGCCTAACCCCCAATCACCAAACCCTTAACCACTAAATCATTATGATCTCCCTAACCCCAATGCCTAATCCCTTAACCACTACTAAATCATTACTCTCCTAAACCCTAAATGTACCTAGATACCCTAACCCCTAGGCCCCTATCCCTAACCCCTTAACCTGCACTAACTCAATATTCTAGTCCTAACCCCTAACTGCTAAACCCTAAACCTCTAACCGCTAATCTCCTATTCATCAAACCCCTAAGCCCCTAAAAACTATGCCATGAAAACCCTCCAAAAAAATTTCAAATGATGGGAATTCCTATTCAATATGCGTGAATATAGTCATGGAATGTGAAAAGTCATCCAAGATACATCCAAGTATTTGTGCCTTGGGGAATGTGAAATAACGGGTAAGATACAATCACTGGTGAGAAATTAATTGGTTCGAAACTATGTGGGAAAAATTCCAGTCAAGCTAAGGGATGGTGTGGCCCAGGTTGGATGTGATCCCTAGGTGATTTTGACGGCTTAAAAGCCCTTGGTTCATGGCTACTCAAATCACATGTTAGGCATGCAACTCATCTCAAAACTCACATTACCTAACAAAATAAAAGTAATGGATTAATGCACAACTTATTTATTTCCTGGGCATATTTCTAGGTATGTTGACATAAATTATTTACTTATTCATTAGGAATAACATATAATGGTTCTATATATGTTACATTATAACTTTAAATATGAATATTTGTATTTTCAAAAGTTTCCATAGGATTATAATATGCACTAAAAAATTTGTGTGACATATCATTATGTATATTATGATTATCATTCATACAATACAACCCTCCTAGAGCCAAAATCGTTGACATGGTTGAATGACCATAGGAAAAGAGTGGATGTTCTCCCCAATAAAAGTTCCCATTTTATGTACGGAAACATACAAATAACCTACATACTTTAGAATATAAATTTCTACTTCCTTAACTTTTCATTTTTGTGTACAATTTAGAATTGATTAGATATAATCTTATAAATAAAATACAATGGAGAAAATTAAAACCCCTTAGCATTCTTCTTCACAAGGGTGTTTGATTTGAACATTGTTCCTAATCGAGAAACTAGGATATGATTTTCTTTCTTAAAGGTCTAATCTAAAAAGTAGATTGATTTTAGAATTAAGACTATGTGAAACCAAATTTTAGATTTTATACCTATTCAAATTTTTTTTCCCGCTCGGCTTGTTCCACCTATTCAAATTTTCTTAATCGACCTATTCAATTTTTTTTCCTTCTCTGCTTGCTTGACCTTTATGCCTTCTTTCCCATGATTCCATTCTTCCCTATTATGCTTTCTATTTTCCAGATTCTTGCAGAAGCATGGACGCTCTAAAACCCTAAAGCGACCACAACCCATTAACAGCTCGAAAGCCATAGTAGCAGGTGGAGATATTTCGATTTTGCCGATGTTCAGAAATCTGTGGGAGATCTGAAGAGAAATCGATCGTGGAAGAATGCTCTCTTCTTCTGGAAGAATCAGATTGGTATTTCCCTTGTTTTGCCCCATTCAAATTCGCTATTTTTTCTTCTATGTTATCTTGGTTATGAGATATAGATGGTTGTAGGTCTGAATTTCTGCACTCTATCTTTTGTGGGTCTGTTAAAATTATAGGGATATGGATTGTTCTCCTTTGAACTAACCCAATAAAATCTGAGGCTATAGGCAAATTGAGGGTGAATTGTAGAATATAGCAAGGAACGGAACACAACAAAAGTGTTTTAAATTATTGTGGCACTTCAATGGCCAGTGCAGTAGCAAGATAATGTGGTTCAACCCTAATAAGCAGGAGAGGGGGATTGCTCTTGTCTTCTTCAAGCTCCACCTACATCAATGGAGGCATGAAACTTGAGTTGTGGGTCCCTCTACCAATGCAGGGTTCTACTATGACCAAAGGCCCCCAGCCAATTCTAGCCATGGCATCCAAAAGGAAGGTACTCCTGTTATCCTCCAAATTTGGCTTAGATTGGCTTAGATTTATATGTCTAGTGTCATTTTGTGCATTTGGTGTAACATTGCGCCCCCTCTCTCTCTCTTTTCTAATGGAAATCTCATGGAGAAACATCCAGGTTCTTCCCTACATTTCAGAGATGGTACTCAATGTAAATATGTTGTCACTGATTTTCGTGCATGTCCCTGTTAGGTCATATATTTAGTCACTTACCAAAGGCAGCAAGCCTAAGGCATTGACCTTGAGACCTCATATATAAAACTCAAATCACCACTCAAACTACTTGAGTTACCCCATTTAAACATTTCATCTGACCAATAAGAACTTAAGCAAGGTCGTTGAGTTTTTAAATGTTTGGAACTATCTCATTTGATACTTAAGCACTTAAGCAAGAATTATATTGCTTATACCTTGCCAATCTTAACCGACCAATGAAGGGAAAGCTTATCAAAAGTAGGATTGGAGGGGAAGGATAAAAACTCTTCCTGTTAACCACCCATGGTGGACCCAATTGACATCTCTATATAATGCAATGATAAAACCTTATACTCAATGGGTGTTCACAGTTGAGGCTTGTGTTTATGTTGTTTGGCGAGCTATGTGTTTGTCTGTCTACACACGGTTAGATTATACAAATAATCCAAAAATCTTGGTATAAATCTAGGGTCAATATAATAAAATTTCCATTTGATTATATTTGTGGTTGTAAAATCCTAATGGCATGTATGTTTTGAAAACAAGATCTACTGAATTTGCTTAAGAATCACATGTAGGCCCAAACTGCTATAAATCCAGATGCATTTTTTTCAAATTTTCACTATACATTGCCAATAGGACCCAGCATTAGGTTCTATTGGCATTTTCATGATAAAGGTGAGCACCTCTTTCATGTGCCCAACTCGACCAAGAAGATCAAATGTGCAAGCATAATGTTCCAGGGTACTAACATCTACAACATAACAATACTAATAAAACCCTGACTCTGACCACAATTCTTTGACACAAAAGACAAACTATACATACGCAGCATAACCATACTAATACAACCCTGCCTCTGACCACAATTATTTGACACAAAGATTATACACCAACAACAATAATACTTCATGTTATTAATAGCATCAAACCCTATGCAACAAACCCTTGACTCAATACATTTGTGATAATTTATACCAACAGTATACATAGATAAGCTTGAATTTCCATAACCGCTAGTTACATCATGCTTTCTCAGTCCTTTTTCATACTCGTCATTCTTTTCTTCGCATGGCATATATTATGGTAGTGGGATTCTTATTGATAGTCTCTCTCAGCCATACTAGAAAAAACCTTGACCAAAATTTAGACACGTCTTCAAAAACATGATAAAGAACTTGTGATAATACATGTAGATCCTCATACAATATCATGCCATATGTTCTTTGCTTCAGTCCATTGCGTTTATGCTAAAAAACCATAGTTAATGTACTAGTCATAAATACAACTGGCTTTTCAAGGCACAAGTTTACAATCCTGAGATTGCAACAATGTCAACTCATTTTTTGTGTGGGTTTGGTGGATTGAGGATGGAAGTTAATTGGAAAGAATTTAATTTCGCAAAAACATCCAAACTCAACTAGATTTACACAATTTTGGTGATAAAAATTACTGTAGATCAATTGATACTGGTTACAATTGATACTAGTTTTTCTGTGGGTTTTGTAGATTGAGGATGAAAATTAATTTAAAAAAACTCAATTTCGCAAAAACATCCAAACTTAACTATCCTCATACAATCCTGGTGATAAACATCACTGTAGATCAATTGATACTGGTTTTTGTGTGAGTTTGGTAGATTAAAAATGGAAGTTAATTTGCAAGAATTCAATTTTGCAAAAACATCCAAACTCAACTAACCTCTCACAAAATCCTGGTAATAAACATCACTGTAAATCAATTGATACTTATATACTTCAATAGTTACTTCATATTACTTATTGATACTTATATACTTCAATTGGTACTTTATATTACTTCATACATTCAATATATACTTTATATTACTTCATCCATTCAATATAAGAAAAAAAAAACTCTGTAATTATTCATCCATTCAATGTAAGGAAAAAAACTCCGTAATTCTATGGTTGCCATTATTGAGATTGCCTTCTGTTTTTTTTTTTAATGTGAATTATGCCTCGGAAGTGACATATGAACATGGAGAGTGTACCTTTCCAAGCAGCGCTACACTGGCCCTGGGGACTGCTGCAACAATAGCTCTTCTGCTCACACAATTGTCATCCAATGTGATGGGAGGCTACGTATGCTGCTGTACCAGAAATGTGAACAAAGTTCCCTCTCAGAACATATCCATAGCCACACTTAGTTTTTTCATGTCCTGGTAGGCATTTTGTCTTTATATTGTAAATAATGTTTCCATATATAGGAAATTTTTCTTTCACATCAATGTGAGTCTTTTCCTTTTGTACCTCAAACAAGAGTTGAATTTTCCAAGCATAAGTCGTTCACAAAAATAAACAACAGTTTGAAGAATATCGTATCGTCAGAAATTACCATGTCAAAATTGCAAGAAAATAACTATATTCCACAGTGATATACCATTACAGAAAAAGCTGGCCTTGCTTGCTGTGCTATATTTATTTCACCCTTGTTCCTACCATAAATCAAGAATCTGCCATTACAAACATAATGATCCATCTTGGCTACACACATGAAGGAAATAAAATTTGAAGAGTAATGGCACAGTAAGGCCTACTAGCATGATTACTCGGATTGCATAGCCTGAGGGAGATGCTCCACTTCACTCCACAAGGAATATAGCAAAGTGGTGAAATGTAGTGAAAATATTTCCCCCTTAATTCACCCCCATGGACTTCTCATATGACACGTCCTCTATAGATAAAGCTCCGATGATTGAAAATTTCTGATAACACCTCAGATTAGCAGATGGAATGGATCAAATCATACTCGGACACATTAAGTAAGAAAATAAGCTCCTCCTAGACAATTTCTCAAAACTTTTGAGGTTAAAATACCTGGGTAAATCCTTTTATAGTTGTACAATACATGTATTGCTTACAATCACAGATGATTGTCGAGCAACAGATGTGTTCAAAAATTTCATGGAGAAATTTACCACAGTCCAATAGTAAATATCCATTGAGATGCTTTAATCCCTTGAAATCCATCGCATGCCATGGATCTCATACTGACCATGTCCTTGTTCACTGCTTTCTCCCCCACTGTCAGCACTTACATTCCCGGAAGAACGTCTGTGTTTCTTGCTTCTGCCTATCCCACTGTCACTGATGCTCCCCATCAATAGTGGATCATATATTCCACGAATTACATTGTTGACTGAATTTGACAAAGAAACATAACTGTCATCCTTTGTATGCCTTCTTTCTTTCTCGTGTCGTTTTATATTTTGGTGGATTTGATGAAATCTTTCATTAATCCATGTAAAGCCTTTTTCAACGGGTTCTACTACATGTGAGACTGTAAATTTCACATCTTTGACAATCAAAAAACATAGTTAATGATTATATATGAAACTAGATTAGGAAGTACTACATTCAACTTCTTGAAGAGAAAGGCCTTAATACTGCAAAACATAATCTTGTGTGACAATTCAAAAATAACAATCCTAAAAATCATGTCCAACTTACATATTCACCACCTCCAAACACCACATCGCGGACACTCTCTCTAAATGTCATTCCCCCTCCTTCCTCAATGTCTGGCTGAGGAAGCCGCATGTTTGTTGGTCGTTCACTATATTTTACTTCTTTGGGATCTAAAGGTGAGTAGATAGAGGCATATTCTGCTATGACAATAACACTTCCAATACACCTGTCTCCCATAATTTTGTATGGTCTCGCAGGAAAAACATAAAGGTGAACAATAGCAGCAACGCTCATCTGTGCTGAAAGAAATTGATGAATGCATCAAATTGCAGAATCATACAATATAAATTTCAATGGCAACCATTTCCATCTCTGCATTATATGCATTCAAAAAAAAGAGATGAAAAATCATCTTATCTTAGAATGATATGTTACTCGGAAGTTTCTTAGTAATCTCACAAAATATAGACTCAAATTAAAAATTAACAAATAATAAGAACACAAAAAGGAAACATGTGCCTAATATTTAAGTGATAATGTGCCTACCTTCTACTGGGGTATTGAGGCCCTTAATGGGCTGACATACTGGACACTCAATTCATTTATTGTATTTTTGCTAAGTCTGACTAGATAGGCCTAGTCACCCTCTTGGGGCCTAGCACTCTAACCCTAAAGTATGTGTATAAATGCACATATACACTACTCGTTTGTATCATCTCACTTATTCATGTGGTTATTTGATAAAAACCCAAGGGCACTTCTAAATAATAGGAGGTCGAGGATATTTTTAATTTTTTTTAAAATATTTTTATCAAAGCATCAGAAGACTGACGCTTTAGATGTCAGAAGAGTGATGTTTCATAAGCGTTAGAAGAAATTTGCATCGAAGGAGCGACGGTTTAAAAAAATTCAGAAGGGCGATGGTTTGGAAAACATTGGAAATAGTGTCATTAATCTGAAACTTTACTGAAGTGTTGGAATTGCGAAATAATGGCTAATCACATTTTTCCCTGCCTTGAACTATCGCTCTTGTGATGCCTATGTGTCAGAATAGCGACGAATTGGCCGTCGAAAATTGGGCCAAATGTGCCAGTGATAGGGAGGAACCGAAGGGGATGCTTGTTGTCCTCGTTATGTTGCTTGAGTTTCCCACATCTGACACATCTGAGGTAAAAGAGGACAATTGTGGGTGTAGTGACCATAGACACCACAACAAGAACAAGGCTTATTCATGCAAACAGGCTTGTCCTTCTTAGAAGGAGTGCCCTGTTGCTAGTCAACAGTGTTAGGTGCATTCCCTTAGGGATTAGGTTCTTGATTACCTGGGGCAGATTGATTTTGGGTGCCTTTCCTCTTCTTTTTGGAAGTAGGAGGATTAGCCGTGCCCTGCTATGCATAAAATTTCCCCTGCGGGGGTGGTGGCTGCTGTTGCGGGGGTTGAGAAGGCAAGGGAGGTGGGGGTGCTGATTCTGGAGGAGTTGGAGCACGAGGATATGGATACAGATAATAAGGAGGTTCAAAAAAATTGTGGTAAACAAGTTGGGAAAAAGGAGGAGGCATGTCGTATCATAAATAAATGCTACCAGGAGGGGGAAAAGTGCTGGAGGAGCTAGCCCCTCCCTGAGGGAAACCATAACCCATGGGAGGATGAGTGTATGATGAGAAAGGGCTCCAATGATACCGTCGGTGAGATGGGATGCCCCGGTGCATTGCCACCACTGGGTCTAGGGAGATCAGGTAAGATGGTATAAACATAACCAGACTATGCGTAGATTAGGTCATATTTTAATGCAATCGGGAGAGAAACTTCTTCGGTTTGAGGGAAATTAGATGCGACATATTTTACTATAGCAAGAAAAATGGATCTGAGAAGCCAATTCATGTAGACACGGTATTCGAAGGTAGGTGATCGACATAGGCTCTTTCTTCTCTACCATTCCTTGACATGATCGGATAGTTGGGTCATCGACGATTGACGGAAAGAGGTCAAAAGTTTGGTACCATTTTCGTAACGAAGGGGAAGCTGGAAGTAAGAAAAAAAGCCTGAGAAATAATTTCAAAAGTAGTATGAGAGGAGGAGGCCTGGTCAACATACCACTTAGAAGCTTTTCTAGTAAGCATACGCTGGAACAACTGAAGATGGACAGAGTCATTGGTGATGGAGTTAGACGAACACCACATGTGGAAAGATCGAATATGGTTGGTAGGATCTTCTCTAGCAAGACCTTCAAACTTGGGGATGTCGAAAGGGAGCTTGGTTTGCATAGCAGGCCAACCAGGATCATGGTGTATGGGGTCGTTGATCAACTGGTTAAAATTGGGAAGACTGAGGCCTGCCATATAAGGGAGCAAGGGAGCAGCTGGGATAGTTCCTATTGCGGTCCCACTAGTAGTATTCCCAGCATTAAGGCTAGGGCTACCACTAGCGTTACATCCTGAACCAGACATAGTGAAGGTGACAGGAGGAGAAATGGGGATAGAACCAAAGGGGTACCCAATGAACCAGAAGCGGAGTCAGAATGGGAAGTCGGTGGAGGACTAACTCGAATCCTACGCGGAGGAGTAAGTCTTCCTAATGGAAACTGAGGATGAAGGCCAAGAAGTCTTCGGGATAAATGCCTTGGGGGTGCAATGACGAAAGAACAAATACAGATCACAAAAGGAAGGGAGACCAATAAGGACAAGGAGGTGCAGGATCAAATGATTACAATGTTGAAACAAGGGTAGAGAGGCGTGGGATCAAATGATTATAATGTTATAGTCTTGGCCTGGTGGTGTAAACTAGGTGATATTCACTTAGGGTGTGTTTGTTAATTGTGTTAATTTTAATTTTTAAACCCAGACGTGTGTAGAGAAAAAATAAAAAGTATGATGTATAACTGTAAATAAATATGCAAATAATAGTAAAGTAAACTCCGAGAAAGTAATGAGCCAAAGTAGGCTATTTATGATACTAATGAAGAAAGTTTTAAAAATGCAGTAGAGGACGAAGAATATTTGAATCTTTTCTGTGCTTCATTACAACTCATCAGTAAAAGTTTTCATGTGATTGGGAATTAGAAGTCTTTCAACTCAAAGGTTAAAGAAGAAAGCAATGAAGAACTTCTGGAGCAAGTTGAAGATAAGAAGCCTTCTCCTGAAAGGGTTGAAGTAATCAAACATACCCTTGCTAAAAAATATGGTGACCTCTTCACAAAGTTCAGTCCACTGAGTCAGAACATACCAGGACTACAAGAGGACAACACTCTAATATATGATGAGTCCTCCAGTTCAGATAATAATGAAGATGAGGAAGAATTTATTGCTCAAAAGAATCTTAAGCTTGATCCAGTGGAGAAAAAAGTAATCCTGGTTGAAAACTATCTTTCAAATACTCATAATGAGGTATTATTTAAGGATCCCTATGTTGATTTCTTGAAGACATTTGAAGAGGGAGTCAAGGTTGTTAGGAGTAGTTTATTGTCAAGTGCAAGGAAAATTTTTAGCACTGCTGCTAAGAGACAAGTGAGATGGGAGTGGCCCTTTTGTTTATCCAGCATGCTCAAAGAGGTTAGCAAAGACCAGTCATGGAACCATCTGATTGACTGGATGTATTGGAAAAGAGAATTGGTCAGCTAAACATGTAAATATTTCAGATTTATATTAGGGTAGGTAGGAATGTCAATAAAGCTCAGCCTATGAGCATTTAGTTAGTTTTTTGTTTTTTTCTTTGAAAGAAAAATTGAAAAAATACAAAAACAATAGAAAAAGAGAAAAGAGGGAAGATATAAAAGAAGAAAGGTATAGCCCCATACCAAAAAAGTGTTGATCAGTGGTTGTCATTGATGTCAACCCAAGCAGCCCCAGGGGCTAACCCAATATTGCATGGGAATTTTGACCTACCAAATTAATATATTTTGGGTCAATAATGATTTTTATGGTTTCTACTTATCAAGATGTTTCCGTTGATATATGGCACACCATGTAATTCTTCACGGTTTGAGAGATATTCATGTTTGAATTTTGTACCCCAGTTAGTGGGCTAAAACCCCATGGGGTTGGGGCATGGGTCATTGAAAAGTCATAATTAATATTTTTTAAGCTCCTAAAATCCCTCCCACGTTCACTTGTTGAAGCCCCTCTCAAGTTAAGCATTTATATAAATTGTGATCCTCAATTCCTCCTTATGCAAGGGTTCGGCCATCTGAAACATGTCATCGTGGAATTTTCACTCTAACTTATTTTCTACGAAGGTATAGAAGCTGAATTTTTTATGAGGTGAAGCTGAATCCTGAGGAAGCTACAGTAAAAATTTCAGATCAAGGTGCACAATATTTTTGGAGATATGATCTGTGGAAGTCATGGTTTTTGCAGGCTCCTAAAATTCATCTCAAAGAAGTGACCTTGGTCAAATCGTCATAACTCTCTCGCTGAGTATCAGATTGGAATTCCATAAAAAATGGCAGATAGCTAACAGTCTGTAATTTGTGCGCTATCAATTTCAGAGCCAAATGAAGAAACAATGACATGTAGCACACCGTACAAGTACGCTTTGATGAAACAGTCCATAATTAGGGCATTGTGAGAGATTGGGCTTAACTCTCTTGTGTCAGACCTATGGCATTGGAAAGAAGGCTCAGAGGAATAATAGTGGACTAAAAATCAGATATTGAGGATCTGAAATAATAGAGATACACTAGATTCAATATCGATCTCCTAGGAGGCAAGAAAAAGCTAGATCATGTGTTGTCAAGGGTTGCGAAGGACCAGACTTTCTACGACAGCAAAGCAAAGAAAGGTGCAACAGAGGATAGCATGACAAGAGCAACAACCAAGGTGCATAACAGCAGCAAAAAGTTCATCATATGAAGTCTTCAAGTGGGCAGCACTGCATACAATCACTATAAAGGTATCATTATACTTAGTCATTGTAAATACATTATTGTACAAATTGTACTAGTATCTATTTTCCAAGGGTTGAAGAGGCAGTTTTGGGAGGTCTAGGATCATTATTAGGTGGTTGTGTCAAAGTTGGGGTTATGGTATATTATATCTTCTTATTCTACATCATTCTATATCATTGTAAAGTGGACTATTTTCCCTGGTACGGGAGTCCATTCTTCTTTTATTCTTCTATAGGGTGGTAGGGTGGTGCTAGGGTGAGTTGTAGCTCATTGGGTGTTGGGGCATCCATTCAGTTGACTACTGAAGAATCTCAGGCGTTGGAGCGTCCATCTAGTGGGAGCTGGAGAATAATGCTTTTCTAGATTCTAGGAAGTTGGAGCTTTATTTTCAATTGGAGTTGAATATTAAAGAATTATTAGAAAAGCATTAGGTGGTTTTTGTCCTGAAGTGGGTTTCCACCTTAAAAACTATGTGCATTTGTGTTCCTCTTGTTTTCTGCTATCATTGTACAAACACTGATAATAATTGAAGATTAACTAATGCTCTAATTGAAAGGAATACTAATTCACCCCCCCTCTCAGTATTTCCAACAATTGGTATCAGAGCTTGGTTCCTTCAATAGCAGTTTAACAGCTGGAAGGAGGTCATGGAGCATACCAAGAATGGTGTACCTCTATTCAATGAAAATAATTATGCACTTTGGAAAGAAAGAATGGAGGTCTATCTCTTGGCGCAAGGTTACGAAGTATGGGACACTGTTCAAAATGGATTTACATCAACCGCGGATGAACAAGGTAAGAAGAATTTGGTAAATGATGCAAAAGCAAAGAATATTATTATCGGTGGACTTATTGAATCTGCTTATCATAAGGTGTTGGGTTGTAAAACTGCCAAAAATGTATGGGACAAGCTTGAGAATATATATGCAGGTGACTCAAATGTTAAAGAAGCAAAGCTTCAAATCTATAGAGAAAAATTTGAGCAACTCAGAATGAAAGAAGATTGCAACATTGCTACATACTTCCAATACGTTGATGAAATAACCAATACTCTGGAAGGATTGGGAGAGCCAGTTGACGAGAAGACTATTATACGGAAGATTCTTAGAACATTACCAAGGAGATTCAACCCAAAGGTATCGGTCTTAGAATACAGTGCAAATCTGGACAAACTCAGCAAAGAGGAATTACATGGAGTTCTCATAGCATATGAAATGAGACTTGATGAAGAAGAGGGTACTTCGCATCTAGAAATTGCATTCGTTGCATCTAAGAAAACCAATAAGGATAAACAACCTTCAATTGAAAAGACATGCACCTGCAAGTGTGAAGAAAAGGGAGATGATGAAGAAGGTATTTCATATGAAGAATATGCTTACTTCACGAGAAAACTACAAATTGGTAAGGGACAATTCAAAGGTAAACTTCCATTGATATGTTTCAGCTGTAATGAGTTTGGGAATTTTGCAGCAAAATGTCCAAACAAAAGTAATGGCAACTCAAAAAGAAAGAAAGGCTTTAAGAAATTCAACAAGCAAGGATCCAAAAGGAACTTTCTCTCTAAAGAAGATAGCTCATCATCTGATGAAGACAATGACAGTGAAGAAGAAGCCAATGAGAGAGTATTTTTTATGGCCAAGCACAATAAACCCAAGCGCAATAAACAAGAGGTATCAAACAACGAAGAAGAAGGATGGACCATAGAAGAATTTTATGAGGAAGCAATCAAGCTTATAAAAGATCTCAAGGCAGAGAAGATCCGTTCCAAAACTCTTGAAGAACAAGTTCAAGGTCTCAAAATTGAAGTTGAAGAACACAAATTCATTGAAGAGTCACTTCAAAAGAAGTTGGAAGAAAGCAACCAAGAAAGGGAAGAATTAGAAGCCGAAGTAGTCTCGCTGCGTGAGGAAGTGAAGAAAGGAAAAACTATCCAAAACTATGCCAACGGCTCAAGGGCATTGGAAGAACTCATCAACAATCAACGATCTTACAACGACAAAACTGGCATCGGTTACAAAGAAGAAGAAGCAGGACCTTCTACAACAAAATACAATGAACCTATGAGATTTGACATGCATGTAGACTTCATTGGACAAGATTCGCAAGAACAACCTTGGAAGACAATTCCTCGACGAAAATTTCCATCCAGGTACCAACATATTTTTTATGGCTACTGTTATTCATGTGGAAAATTTGGTCATAAAGCTGCAGAATGTCGCACGTACCCTAGGAATGAATACAATTCCAGGAGATTTGTCAAATATGAACCTCCCAAGGCTCAGCGAAACATCAATAGATTTGAAAATTTAAGAAATAATATTGAATGTTACAAATGTCGAAACTTTGGACACATAGCCAAAGACTGCAGACTTGAAAATCCTCCAGAAGAACCTTCGAAGCCATAGAACAAATGAACATGGAAGAAGAAGAAGAATGATAATTGTGATTTTTCTTTCAAGGCTCAAAAGAACAAAGATGTGTGGTATGTTGATAGAGGTTGCTCAACGCATATGACTGGAGATAGAAATAAATTTGTATCTCTGAAAGAGAAGAAGGATGGAACCGTGTCCTTTGGAAATGATGGATCGTCAAATGTTATAAGATCAGGTACTGTCACTCTCGGAAGCAAATATGCTCTAGCCAAGAATGTTCTATTGGTTGAAAACATGAATCACAATCTTCTCAGTGTTGGACAAATGTGTTATCAAGGACACACAATACTATTCAACTCCATGAAATGTGAAATCAGGAAAGGCGTGTATGGTGAAATTGTGGCTACAGCAAGTCGAGCTGCAAATGACATATATGTTCTGGATGAAACAACTAAAGCATGTCTAATAGCTAAAGAGGATGATACAATAATTGGTAGCAATGATGATCGACTAAGTAAGAAGTTTGCTACAAAGGTGCAAAGTGATTTTGAGATGTCTTTACTTGGTGAGCTGACATACTTCTTAGGGCTTCAAATATCTCAGCAAGAGAAAGGAATATTTATATGTCAAGCCAAGTACATCAAGGAAATTCTAAAGAAATTTAAAATGGAAGATTGAAAACCCATACTTACTCCAATGGTAACAGGTTTCAAATTGAGCATAGACAACTCATCTAAGGATGTGGATCAAAGGTTGTACAAATCTATGTTTAGTAGTCTTCTATATGTAACAGCCTCCCAACTAGATGTTATGCAAGCAGTTTGACAAGTAGAAAGATTCGAAGCAGCACCAAAAGAATCACATATTAAATATTCAGCAACGTTGGAATATCTTTGCCAGAAGCTTGGGATTCTCCCAAGTTCTCATTAGATTTTCCTTTTTCAGAATATAAAGGGGGAGTGGAAGTAGATTACAGGTCTGCAGGATGGTTGTGTGTCAGGGGGAGTGGAAGTGTGTACAGGTCTGTAGGATGGCTGTGTCTCAAGGGGAGTTACCATTTGCCATTGATGTCAAATGGGAAGAAAATGTTGTAGGAAGAGGTGTCATGATCGTAGGGGGAGTGCTTGTGTTGCCATCAATGCCAAAGGGGGAGATTGTTGTTCAGTGGTTGTCATTGATGTCAACCCAAGCAGCACCAGGGGCTAACCCAATATTGCATGGGAATTTTTACCTACCAAATTAATATATTCTGGGTCAATAATCCTTTTATTGGTTTCTACTTTTTGAGATGTTTCCGTTGATATATGGCACACCATGTAATTCTTCACGGTTTGAGAGATATTCATGTTTGAAGTTTGTACCCTAGTTAGTGAGCTAAAACCCCATGGGGTTGGGGCATGGGTCATTGAAAAGTCATAATTAATTTTTTTTAAGCTCCTAAAATCCCTCCCACGTTCACTTGTTGAAGTCCCTCTCAACTTAAACATTTATATAAATTGTGATCCTCATTTCCTCCTTATGCAAGGGATTCGACCATCTGAAACAATTCATCGTGGAATTTTCACTATAAATTTTTTTCTACGAAGGCTAAGAAGCTGAAATTGTTATGAGGCAAAGAAAAAATCTTGAGGAAGCTGCAGTAAAAATTTTAGATCAAGGTGTGAAACATTTTTGGAGATATGATCTGTGGAATTTAGGGTTTTTGCAGGCTCCTGAAATTCATCTCAAGGAAGTGACCTTGGTAAAATCGTCATAAATCTCTCTCTGAGTATCGGATTGGAATTCTGTAAGATTTGGAAGATAGTTCACAGTATTTACTTTGTGCTCTATCAATTTAGGAGCCAAATGAAGAAAAAATGACACGTGGCACACCGTACAAGTGCACTCTACTAAAACAGTCCATAATTAGGGCATTGTGAGAGATTGGGAATAAGTATTTCTTGAAGAATCAAAATTGGGTCAGACCTATGGCATTGGAAAGAAGACTTATAGGAATAATACAGGACTGAAAATCAGATATTAAGGATCTAAAATAATAGAGATACACCAGATTCAATATCAAGCTCCTAGAAGGCAAGAAAAAGCTAGATCATGTGTTGTCAAGAGTTGCAAAGGACCAAACTTTCTACGGAAGAAAAGAAAATAATGGTGCAATAGAGGGTAGCATGAAAAAAGCAGCAACCAAGGTGCATAAAAGCAGCAAGAAGTTCATCATATGAAGTCTTCAAGTGGGTAGCACTGCGTACAATCACTATAAAGGTATCATTGTACTTAGTCATTGTAAATACATTATTGTACAAATTGTACTAGTATCTATCTACCAAGGGTTGAAGAAGCAGTGTTGGGAGGTCTAGGATCATCATTAGGTGGTTGTGTCAAAGTTGGGGTTATGGTCTAGTATATCTTCTTCTTATACATCATTCTATATCATTGTAAAGTGGACCATTTTCCCTGGTATGGATGTCCATTCTTCTTTTATTCTTCTATAGGGTGGTAGGGTGGTGCTAAGGTGAGTTGTAGCTCATTGGGTGTTGGGGCATCCATTCATTTGACTACTGAAAAATCTCAAGCATTGGAGCGTCCATCCAGTGGGAGCTGGAGAAGAATGCTTTTCTAGATTCTAGGAAGTTGGAGCTTTATTTTCAATTGAAGTTGAATATTAAAGAATTATTAGAAAAGAATTAGGTGGTTTTTGTCTTGGAGTGGGTTTCCACCTTAAAAACTATGCACATTTGTGTTCCTCTTGTTTGCTGTTATCATTGTACAAACAATGATAATAATTGAAGATTAAATAATGCTCTAATTGAAAGGAATACTGATTCACCCCCCCCCCCCCCCTCTCAGTATTTCCAACAAAAAGAAAAGAACAATATGAAAGTGTGCAAGCCTAAATGCCACTACTTGAAAGAGCACTGCTATTTAGTTATATGGCCTAATCATGACTAGATAGATTTCAATTTACTGCTGAAAGGTTAGTGGAGAAGATTTTACAAACTGTTTAATCTTGGCTTATTAGTAGAATAGATTAGTATAGAAAGAAATTGTTCAAACATGCTCAAAATATGAACCAAAGAATCAAAAGAAAGAAGAAGATGGCTCTAAACAGATCAAAATTTGAGCCGAGAAGAAAAGAAGGATATTCATTATTTTTAGATCTTAAGCCTTCACATTTTTTGTTGGAAATACTGAGGGGGGGGGGGTGAATCAATATTCCTTTCAATTAGAGCATTTGTTAATCGTCAATTATTATCAGTGTTTGTACAATGATAGCAGCAAAAAAGAGGAACACAAATGCACATGGTTTTTAAGGTGGAAACCCACTCTGAGACAAAAACCACCTAATTCTTTTCTAATAATTTTTTAATATTCAACTCCAATTGAAAATAAAACTTCAACTTCCTAGAATCTAGAAAAGCATTCTTCTCCAGCAGCCAGGTCCCACTGGATGGACGCTCGAACGCCTGAGATTCTTCAGTAGTCAAATGAACGGATGTCCCAACACCCAATGAGCTACAACTCACCCTAGCACCACCCTACCACCCTATAGAAGAATAAAAGAATAATGGACTCCCATACCAGGGAAAATGGTCCACTTTACAATGATATAGAATGATGTAGAAGAAGAAGATATACTAGACCATAACCCTAAATTTGACACAACCACCTAATGATGATCCTAGACCTCCCAACACTGCCTCTTCAACACTTGGTAGATAGACACTAGTACAATTTTTACAATAATGTATTTACAATGACTTAGTACAAAGATACCTTTACAATGATTGTATGCAATGTTGCCCACTTGAAGACTTCATAGGATGAAATTCTTGCTGCTGTTATGTACCTTTCTTGATGCTCTTTTCATGCTACCCTCTGCTGCACCTTTCTTTGCTTTGCTGCCCTAAAAATTCTGGTCCTTTGCAACCCTTGACAACACATGATCTAGATTTTTATTTTCCTTCTAGGAGCTCGATATTGAATATGGTGTATCTCTATTATTTCAGATCCTCAATATCTGATATTCGGTCCTGTAGTAGTCCTCTGAGTCGTCTTGCCAATGCCATAGGTCTGACCCAATTTGGATTCTTCAAGAGAGAGTTATACCCAATCTCTCAGAATTCCCTAATTATGGACTGTTTCAGCAGAGCACACTTGTACGACATGCCACATCTCACTGTTGCTTCATTTGGCTCTGAAATTGATAGAAAGAAAATTAAAGACTATGCACTATCCACCACTTTTTATGGAATTCCAATCCGATACTCAGAGAGAGAGAGTTATGATGAATTTACCAAGGTCACTTCTTTGGGATGAATTTCAAGAGCCTGCAAAAACCGTGACTTCCACATATCATATCTCAAAATATATTCTAAACCTTGATCTAAAATTGTTACAGCCACTTCCTTAGGATTTCGGCTTCACCTCATAAAAATTTTAGCTTCTGAACCTTCGTAGAAAAAACGTTAGTGTGCAAATGCCACGATGACCTGTTTCAAATAGCGAAATCCCTCGCATAAGGAGTAAATGAGGATCACAATTTATATAAATGCTTAGGTTGAGAGGGGCTTCAACAAGTTAATGTGGGAGGAATTTTAAGAGCTTAAAAAATATTAATTATGAATTTTCAATGACCCATGCCCCAACCCCATAGGGTTTTAGCCCACTAACTGGGGGTACAAACTTCAAACATGAATATCTCTCAAACCGTGAAGAATTACATGGCGTGCGATATATAAATGGAAACATCTCGACAAGTAGAAAACATCAAAAGAATTATTGACCCAGAATATATTAATATGGTAGGTCAAAATTCCCATGAAATATTGGGTTAGCCCCTGGTGCTGCTTGGGTTGACATCAATGACAACTGTTGATCAACATTTTTGTTTTAATTTTCTGCAAAATAAGGTCTATGTGCAGTTTGTTTTTATGCCATATTATTACAGTAAATCAGACAGTTTAATCTTGGTTTGTTTGTGTTTTAATTTCTGTTTTAGAATGTAGAGAATGCAGATCTGTCAAACAGCTTAAACTTGACAGATAGTAGCTTAGGTATAGAACTTCTGAGTTCAACTATTTAATCTGAACTCATGGAAGTTGTAAGGGTAGATTTAGATTATTTTTTCCTATTTTCAAAAGAATAAAATGTTGATGTCAAAGGTTTGCAAGTCTAAGTGCACCTTATTGAAGAAAAAAATGATAGGAAATAGGTTGTGTAGGTAGAATATTTGGGATAAAATCATTTTGTTGATACAAAGTTCTGATCATCCTTCTAAGCAACATGATCAAAGAAGAAAGAGGTTGTCAAAGTGCAGGACATTGATCTACAATCTAGAGATAAAGCTCTGAGTTTCTTGACACCTCCAAGGAGCTGCCCTCCCCAAGTGGAGCCATTGTTAGCCATCCATAAAAAATTTTCATATAAAATGATGGCTAAATCAAGTTCTTAAGTTTCCAAGAAACAAATTTCTGCAAATCTGTGAGTTCTTGGAACTTCATTGTGCCTCATGTCCAAAATAACCCATCTCACTATTATCTTCACTTAAAATCCTTCAAGGCAACCTGCTTGTATAAAAGATTGTTTCAAAGCCTCCCTTTTCCTTCGTTTCACCCATTCCAGCATTTTTCCTTGAAAAGCCCCTTTCCTCCTGTCAAATCCCTCTTTTTCTTCCCTTTTATACTCCATTTTATCAAAATCCCCTTTAAAAACCATTTAACCCCTTTTCATTTTGTTTAAAAAATCCTTTTTACCTTACCCGAAACCTAAAAAACATTAAGAAACCCATAAAAACCCACAAAATCCTTTGTATAAACTTTTCCTCTCCTTTCGGGCTTTTAAGCCCCCTTGGCTTAAGCCCCTTTCCCTTTCTCCACCATAAGACCCGACGCCATGACTGAGTGCCTTCACACCCTCCCACTTCCACCTTTTTCCCTTTATATATTCGCTCCTACCTTGATTATAACCCATTATCACTATAATCCAACGGTGCACATCATTTTACCCAACCTCAAGCCTCCCCGCTATGCGACAAATTAGCTTATGTTAGCTCGGCCCCACCTCATTCTTCCGCCATGCATCTCCCCTCCCGTCACGTTCATTCTCAGCCTTAGATCTCTAGCTCAAAGCTCTAACAGCTGTTGCAACATTTCGCATCCGTTATGCCCCCTCCCCCCATCGTGCTTCTTGAACGTGAAACTGTCGGTTTTACAGAAGCCACGTGTCGAGAAATGAACCGTATCATGCTTAATAAACCCATTACTACTTACCACCCTTTGCTTACGCGAAAACCATTCATGGTTTTCTAAAACCACCAATGCTTCTTCACGCCATAATCCATGTTTGACACCTGTTTATGCCTATCCGCCATGGTTTTCTGCCTTCGCTGCATACACTTCCTCCACAAATGCTCCTCTGCCACTGCCAAAGCCCTTTGAAGTAGTTTAACCCAAGCATCACAGGTTTTATTTTATCAGTTCGTGTGTGTTGCAGGTTTTCATGGTGGAAATGATATAAACTCTTCCTAGAGCCAATTACAGTGGCTCAGAGTCGAGGGTGACGATCCTATGAGGCTCAATCAAAGAAAAAAGAAACCAAAAGGAATTAAATTCCACGTTTAAATTAATATATCGCGAATATTGGTTACACAACAAGGTCCTCCAATGCATCACTGCCACCTGTACAGAGAGTAATGAAGATCAAAGATTAAAGATAAAAGGATTAAGAATAAAGTTGAAGGTTAAAGGCTTAATCCACAGTTTAAAAGGATAAACATAATGAGTAAAGAAGAAAGATAAATAGAGAGGCCTTAAAGCAAATCAAAGGCTAAAATCAGTGTTTAAAGCCACAAAGCATGACAAATCAGCAAAAGAAAACCTAATTTCTAGACCATATAGGCTATTACTCCTTCGAAGATAAAAAATGCCACCTACAAGTTTATTTTCCTCAAAAGCATACAAAGTTAATGCACAGTTAGAGATATTTCCAAAGACAACTCAGAAAGTAATTTCCAGCTACCAAAAGCCTTAAAAGTCAACAAAAGTGACTGAAGTAGATGAAAGTTAATGTGAAAATCAATTAATAGAGTTAAGACATTAGATATCTCTTGCATTAGGCCTCCCAAAGGTCGAGAAGCATTTACTCTATATTAATTGAATAGTTAGACCTTCCTTTCACTCCACCTCCTCAATTTACCTATATATATCATATGAGGAGCCTAGTATTTTTGTTGGTTGAATACATATTGAATGTAAATAGTTGCTGAGGCTGCTAAGGCTTTGTTAGTGATTGGAGAAACATAGGCTGAGAAGAGAAGTTTGAAGTTGTAAAGACCTACTGGACTTGAAGTTTGTAACTGGTTTGAACATCAAATACACAAGTTGATTTATGGGATCCTGGTCTATGTCAATGGTGATTTTTTTCTTACTATAATTTTTTTTTCTTATGTTTTCATACTATCCACTTTATCTGATAAAGAACAGAAAATTTAGATTAGGATTTACTGTAAAAGGTACCCTAAATCTCACTGATAAGCTTTATATTTATGTTTTCTTCTAACTTTGTTTCAATGGTGAGTCAATAGAGTATAACCAGTGAAGTGTTGGTGAGCCCATGTTTCCTGAGTACAACTTGAGATATTGTCTTTGAAAGTTCTTGAAAAGTTTCCTAAGTAAAGTTGAACTAGAGAAGTCTATGGTTAGCCCTGTCCTCTAGTTTATCTCCAACAGTTGCTTTGAAAAGTTCCGAGTATGCCAAAAGCAGGATAGGTTCAAAGTCCTTACCTGATCTTAGGCTACTTTTTATGTTTTTCTTAAATATTTTCCTTGAAAGTATGCCAAAAGCAGGATAGGTTCAAAGTCCTTACCTGATCTTAGGCTACTTTTTATGTTTATCTTAAATGTTTTCCCTGAGAGTGTGCCAAAAGAAGGATAGGTTCAAAGTCCTTACCTGATCTTAGGTTGCCATTTTCTTTCTTATATGTTTTCTTCTTTCTGAAGGTAATCTGTTAGATTGCTGGATTGTTGTCTGAAAAGTGTGCTTTAGTAAAAGTTTTCCCAAAGAAGTCTATGGTTTTCCCTGTCCTTTGGCTTGCTTCAAACAGTTACTTTGCAAGGCTTTTCTTGTTTAGTGAAGTTAATAGATTCTTAAATGGTTATTAGATTTGCTTCTTTCACAACACTTTTAATGTTCCATATCACAAATCAATCTAAAGAGATCCTTTGATATAGATGACTTGCCCCATGGACCACTCTTGAAACTTGTTGTGCAATTAAATCCTTTTGTGACTCCATAGCCAAATGGATTGATACTGTCTCTTACCTATCCTATCAGCTGAACCATTCTTTCAACTTACTCACACCTTTACCCTTCAAAAGACTTCCTTTATTTTGATGATATCCTACCCAACCAAAACCAAAACAAGTTCCCTTAAGCTTCATAACTAGCCTAATATCATATCATGAGCCTATAAGCATATCATTCTAAACACATATAGAGAGATCCCTCTCTGAATCCAGAAGGGCTAGATCCTAGGATTCCAAAGTGGTTCTAATGTTGCCTTGTCATCTGGTATGCCAATCTGCCAAATCACAGGACCCCAACACCCCTCAATGGGATGGGTTCTTGTATGTCCTTAGCGCTTCAGATCTAAGATCTCTCTCTGTCTCTCGTGATGGTGTAGAAAACTCAGAAAAAAATGGAACTCAAAGGGAGCTCATAAGCAAAAAGATAGAAAAATGTGACAATGATGGAGGATCAAAGTCAGACCAAGAGTATAGATCCAGAGTGATCTTTAGGCCAAAAAAGGTAGTGAATGAATGGAAAAACCCTTCTATTTATAACAAAATATCGAGTTAGTCTAAATATTGGTGCATAATTAAAATATTATTAACCAAATCTAGATCCAACTTTTATGGAATATTTTATTATATATATTTGAGGGAAAAATAACTTGAATTTGGTCAAATCCATTTATTTGTAAATAATAAATAAATAAATGATTTATTTATTATTTTAAGAGTGTGGTTGAGTAATAATTAAATAAATATTGTTAAGTCCCTATATTAATAGTGTAGTCCCTTATTATGTTATTGTAGCCCCCATTATTGTTATTGTTGTACCCCTGTAACCCCCATATTGTTATTATTGTGCCCTTACATCATTATTGTTAGGTCGGCTAGGATTATATTGTGGCCCCATGGACTCCTATATATAGAAATGAGGTTTTGTAATTTTAACCATCGAAGAATTGTTCATTCATGTAATGTATTGGAGGTTTCCCCCTTGAAGTGGCTTATTTATAAGGCGTTGATATCTCTTTTCTTCTCTTTTTGGAGCTAGTTTCACAACATTTGGTATTAGAGCTTTGGATTCTAGGGTTTGCTACTCCAAACAGGTCATCATGGAATGTTCACTATAAATTTGTTTCTACGATAGTTCAGAAGCTGAAATTTTCAGTGTGTGAAGCTGAAGTCCTGAGGAACATCATCACAAAATTTCAGAGCTTGGTTCGCAATATTTTCGGAGATATGATCTGTGCAGGTTAGGTCATTTTGCATGCTCCTAAATTTAACCTAAACAGGTCATTGTTGTATTTTCATAATAATTTTTTTTATACGAAGGTTCAAAAGTTGAAATTTTTAGAGTGCGAAGCCACAATCTAGAGGAACATCGTCGCAGAATTTTAGATATTGGTTCGCAATATTTTTGGAGATATGATCTGTGGAAGTTAGGGCTTTTTGAGGCTTTCGAATTTCATCTCAAATAGGTGATAATAGGAAAATATTCATAGCTCTCTCTCTGAGCATCAGATTGGAATGCTGTAAAAATTGGTTGCAAACACACGAACTGTAGTTTTCGACCTATCAATTTTAGAGCCAAAGGAGGAAACAATGACACGTGGTAATTCGTACAAGTTCACTCTACTGAACCAGTCCAAAATTGGGTCATTGTGGGAGATTGGACATAAATTTGCCTTGAAGAATCCAAATCAGATCAGACTTATGGCATTTGAAAGATAATTCAGAGCTCTACCTCAGTGCCAAATTTTCTATATTGAATATCAAAAATCACAAATTTAATTCAGTTTCAATATGGAGCTCCTCAAAATCAAGAAAAAGGTGTGTATTTTGTTTTTAAAATTGCGTAACGTTTGTTTGAAAAAGCAGTTTGAAGTGATTCCAAGGGCATATTTTAGAATTTTTATCAGTATTGGGTTCTATAATGCCTGAAAAAAATAATTGCATACCCATTAAGCCCTCCAAAAACAATACTATGATGCATGAAGAGGAACAATTGCAGTATGAGTTATCAAAATTAGGGTACCAAGTGCAACAAATTTCGATCTTACAAAGAGCAATCGAAGATAACATAGATGGTTTAAAAGAAGAAATGAAGGCTAAGTTGGATGGTTTGAAGTATCAAATAATAGCTAATATGGATGATAAATTAGTGGAATATCACATCGAGCATCAACAACAAGTTCTCCAACTCTCAAAGGATAACCTAACTTCGGTGCAGAATATAATGAAACAACAGGAAGATCAACATCACATCGAAAGAATTTCTGAAGCAGTCACAGAAATAAGAACCCAGCGAGTACGATCAATTTCAGAGTATCTCAGCAAGCGAAAGAACTTTCCTGTAGAAGATTCCACATGGGAGAATGAGAATTTTATACAGAAGCATCAAGAAATAATCAAGCGTTGAGGACAACACTTGTTTGAAGGAGAGGGGCATGCTAGGTCCCTATATTAATAGTCTAGTCCCTTATTATGTTATTGTAGCCCCCATTATTGTTATTGATGTACCCCTGTAACCCCCATATTTTCATTATTGTGCCCTTACATTATTATTGTTAGGTCGGCTAGGATTGCATTGTGGCCCCACTAGGATTTCATTGTGGCCCCATAGACTCCTATATATATAAAGGAGTTTTTGTAATTTGTATCATTGAATAATTGTTCATTCATGTAATGTATTGGAGGTTTCCCCCTCTAAGTGGCTTATTTCTAAGGCGTTGATATCTATTTTATTCTCTTTTTGGAGCTGGTTTCACAACAAGTATTGATTTATTCAATTATTTATGAATGATTGAGTCAAATTTAACAGGGAATATTATTTAAATAATGTTTAAATAATTATTCCTAGAAAATAATAAGACAAACAATGATTTATCAAATAAATTTTCCTTTTTTGGGTTAAATATGACCAGGAATATTAATTAAACTGTTGTTTAACTAATTATTCCTTGAGGAAAATAAAAAAAATATGGATTTATTCAATATTTCCTCATGGGGTTTTCTGTTTAGACCATAAACAACTTAATAAATTATGGATTACTAAGTATTTTTTCATAGTGAAAGCAATTTTACTTAGGGTAAAACTGGTCTTACATTATGTATTTTGGTCCATCTAATAGTAATAGGTTGATGACCAAAAATTGGTGTAACAGATTGCACCCCAGCATGCGAGCGTTAGGAGCTAATCGTATTACCGAAGTACGTTGTAAGAACTCAATCACCAAACACCAAAGGGGAAGTCAGAGAGAGAAAATTATAAGGTAGAATAAAATGCTAGAGGACAAGACCCTGAGGAGGCGAGACTTACTGGTGCGAAAAGTCTCTTTTATGAGTGAGTACCTGTTCTACAAGAGACATGGGAGGTATACCTATTCCCGCCAAGATAACAAAGTACAAAGAATAATGTGTCCAGTAAACAAGAGACTGAACTATATAGTACATGTTGGCATAAACATGGGCTATAGAAAAACATGATAATGTATTCCACATACATATTGTTCCTGGGATAACAACCAAGACTTATACAATAATATCTGAGTACATAAGATATAAGTACAACCAAAGAGGCCCTGTAAAATAGGAGAGGGCTCTAAAAATACGAATGATACAGGAAAAATAAAAGGCATTGCAAGCGGCTGAGGCTGAAACCATCAAATCTATGTAGCTACATCGAAGGCTGTAATGGAGAGGTCATTCAGGCATGTGGGGGGCTACCTGAAGGGTCACCCCCTCATGAGGTCTGAAACATCTCACAAACACCCGGGAATCACTGGTACAATATGCTGCATCACTGAACCATCAAGTATACGAATCTTGATCATGCCATAAGGAGCTCGAGCTGAGAAAAAATCAAGTCAATGGGCAGTAAAGATTCCCTTTGCCTGATCCAAGGAACCAAACAAGAGTGGACGCTGGAACCAAGGTACACCACCCTCTAGACCTATCTTTTGGAATGAATGAGTTGATGTCGACAGAAGGAGGTCCGCCATAGGTGAGGCAATAAGGGATCCTCCACTAAGACATGAGAGATAGTAATATAGCGACTAACAGACTTACACCAGGGATGATGATGGAATGGGGGTACTTAGTAGTGGGCCGACGACTTCCTTTGTTAGAGCATGAAGGGCATGGATGACCTGGTAGAAACTAACACAATATCAAAGGGGATAGGGGACAGTATTATTGAAGGCCACAATGTGAAACACAAGAGAGGAAAAAAGCAATGAAGGATGGAGGACTATAGCGGGATTCGAAGGGACTCGGGATAGACTCCATGGATGCGATGGTGACTCAAATCGGATGCTCTAACAAGGGTGACTAAATGATGTTTCCACACAAAATAGGCCCGGTGGGGACCATAAAAACATGAGTATAAGATGGCTACTCATGAAGAAAATAGACATGAGCGTGGACAAGTATGAAGGCAAAGTGGTGCCCCAAGTACAAGTGTTGAAAGTGAAGAAATTTGATTTTGAGGGAGTGGTAGGTGACCCTTCTTGGAAAAAATGTGTCAGGGTGAAGTATCAGATCACAAAAAACTAAAGGATACCCATTTAAGAGCTCTATGATAGATTTCCAACGGTGATGACGGCTTGTAAAAATGAGCTACGGCTTGGTCTCACCTCGCCAAAGAAAAATATGGTGTTTCTCTTTTAATAAGGCATTCCCCTCCAATTTAATTCATTTGCAAGTGTAGATATGGTGAATGTAGAGAGGAGAAAATTCCATAAATCTTGTGGTGATCATAGCGGGAAAACTGACCGATGGAATCAAGATCCTTCAGTTGTAGGTAAGAGGCCTAACCATACTCTTTCAATTAAGGGGGATCAAAATTTCAAATTAGGCACCTAGAGCTCATGAATGGGCCAGATCACACTTTTTGGGGTCTGTTCTGTGACCTGGGTAGCAGGTACTGGGCAGAAACCTGCGACCTATCCCCAGAAATGACCTGAAAAGTGCAACCGGTCAAAGAAAGGGGGTTTCAGTGTTGTTTTTGGCTGAGAGATGGGATTTTTATGGTTTAGGGGAATAGGTGCTCCCAAGCATGTTATGGTCATGCCAAAATGTATTTAGAAAAGGGGTATCTAAACACATTTTTATGATGTGGTGCACCATTTGTTTTCATTATGGTTATGTAGTTCAAGAAAGGGAATGGAGGATTACCAATCTCTTTTGGTACTGCATATATGAAGCAAATGGACTAGGTTTCTGGGTTGGCATTCATGGTGTCACTATCCCAAGAGTGGATATGGATATAATGAACTAGTGCTCACCTAGAAAACACACAGGTTGGTAAAAAACAATGTCTAGGGGACTGGGCTGCTGATGTAAGATGAAGGAATGATGAGGGGTATCATGCCTAGAGTGATATGAAGTGATATGGGACTCTATAGGTTCTTCTAAATGGGGAAGAATAATGGTACTAGAGTCGACATGACCAGATACATTAGGAAAATTGTGGAGAATTTCTTCTCTTGGACTCTCAAATATGGGTGCCCCCTTACCCAAACATTGGGTGTCAATGTAATTGCCACAAGGTGTATGTGGTTCGAATGCATGGGTTCGATGTAAGGGGGGATAGATAAAGTCAGGGGTGGTGACTACTTCCATAATGTCATCATAAAAATAGAAGATGGGGTGACAGGTGGAAGAAAGACCACATGGTGCGGCGAAGCCACCTGACTCATCATAATGAGAAGAAAGGTTCACATGCACATCATCACGGGGGGTGATGGAAGAACAAGCAGAAAAGGTATCCATTGATGTTGAGCCCAGGGTGATCACTGAAGGGAGGTCTAGCGAAACATAAGGGGAAGTATCAGAGGGAGCTTCCATCATGGATCTTATGGATGATGACAGGTAGAGGATGGTGGCCGAAGAGTTTGTCATCTTGACATCAGGAGTGGGAATGTCAATGGTAGCAAAGGTATCCTCAAGTTGTCTCGAAGCATATTGCACGAGGATGAGAGAGGCAGACTAGTTCTGTTCAATCTCATGCTCTCAAACTACCTCCAAAGAGGTGCGGTAATGTGTGAGGTGGGGACAATGGTGGGTATAATGGCCATGGAGATCACACAAAGCACAAGGTTGGTTGGTGTGAATAGTATTTGGGTTCTTGGCTATAGTCGAGGAAGAAATAGAGGCTTTAGGGACTGTAGACTCAGGGAACGCGACATTGACCATGGGCTTGATCGAGGCAATTCAGGACAATGGTGGGTGGCATGACCGACAACATCACACAAAGCACATGGGGCGTACAATTTGGAGGCTGAGGAGGAGCAGGGTTTGTCGGGGTAGCCTTGTCTTTAAGTGCCTTCTTGCAAGCTTTTCCCGTTTCACCCAAATCTATCACAACAAGAGTAGGTTCCTGTTGAGGTGGCTGAGGCACGGTAGCAAAGGAAGGGGTCATGGGGACTGGTTGAACTGGAGTCAAAGTAAGATAAGGTTTGGGATGACCAGGAAAGATAGTGGCTGGGGGATCAATTTACCACACTAGGATCCCTAGGATCATGTTAGGAAGGAATAAGGTAGCCATAATAGGTACCGAAAATACTCTAGGAGGGGGAGCTAGGAAGGGTATCTGAATGGAGGGGAAATGGCCAAGTAGGACAGCTTCGAGCTGGTTAAGGACAGGAGGAACCATGCCGGGAGGGTAGAGAGGCTCATGTATACTAGCTGTAGATGAGGGGCCTTGAGGAGGGGGTCTTGAAGGCTGAGTCGAGGTGCTAGGCGCAGGTTGCGGAGGGCGGGGCTGCTAACTAGTTGAATCGAGTCGCTTGAGGTTGGATAGGGTCGATTGCATCATGCAAATGTTCGACGAGCTCGGATCAGAGAAAGGAGGAGAAAGACTAGGAAATGAACCAAGAAAGAGGAATCTTTGTATACTTCGGGTGAAACATTGGTCAAAGGTTCGACTATTGTTTTGTTGGCCACAAAAGAGATGATGGACTCAGGGGATGTCTGAGATTTCGGTTCGTAATATGTCAAATGGTCGATCGTGACTATCTTTCCATTATGAGGATAACACATCTTATGGTGAACCACAGATGGGACAACAGACATCACATAAGTGTAGCTATGACCCAATAGAATGTGGTAATCTAAGGGGGCGTCAATGACTTCTACGTCAACCCAAACAGTCTTTCCCACAAGAGTAATAAGACAATTGCAGAACATGCCAATGGGCTAGGAATAGTGGCCATCCCATGCTCAGAGGGTGATAGTGGAAGGGGAAAAATTAGGAGATCCAAGTTGCTCCCAAACCGAAGCAGAAATCACATAGGTGGATGCCCCCTCATCAATGATACAATGGGAAACATTGGCATTACGGAACTTGACGGGGATTTGGAAGGCGACGGAAGCAGGAAGGGGAGGATGTTATGACCGGTAAACATCGAAGATGATCAAATTATCATTTGAAGGATCCACAATGTCCACACAAGTTAGTAGAGATTTTCGTTGTAAAGGGCACGACTAGAGGAGTTCCAGTGTTGAGATGGCAGCAAGAGATTATGCCAAATCATCTACTGCACTATACAAATGGGCAGCTTTTCTAGAAGCAGCATTTCGACATAATGGTCCCTTGGGGATCTTGGGATGAACCTCTTCCTTAGGCTAAGGGATCTGTAAAGGATCATTAGGTGTCGAAAGAGGCTCTATGGAACCTGAAGAAGGGGGCTCGGTAGTAGACGTGGCGGGACGCTTGTTGTACTGATGGGACCGAGTATGAAGGTTTAGGTCAACGATAATGGTTTGGTTAGAGTTCATCATGAGAATATGGTAATAAAATGTACCAGATGGAGGAGGTTGAGTGGCCGCTTGACCTTCAGGGGGTTAGGTAGCCACAAATCCTTGTTGGGGGAAATAATTGGTAAACACAGCGGGCTGGATAGGTGCAACATTCACTAGTACATTTGGTCAAATTTCCGACATATTAGTTTCGACACTTTTGACCAAATATCAGAAATTTCCCCAATTTTTATTAGTTTTTCAAATACCACCCACAACTGTCACTATATCAACGTTTGGAGGAAAGTGTCGGTATTGTGACACTGAGAGGTAAGTATCGGTCTTGCGATGTTTGGAGAAAAGTGTCGAAATTGCGATGGCTTGGAGAAATGTGTCGGTCTTGCAACACTTAGAGCTAAGTGTCGCTATTGCGACGTTTGGAGGAAAGCGTCGATATTGCAACGGTTTGGGGCAACACATTGGTATTGTGACGTTATAGAGATAACTATCAATATTGTGACAGTTAGAAAAAGTGTTGGTATTGTGACAGTTGTGTCAAGTGTTGGTATTGCGACGTTTAGGAGGCAAGTGTTGTTAGTGTTTAGGAACAATCTTAGGGTTTAGGGTTTGGGAGTTATTTTCGGTGATCGGGTCTTTTCATGTGAGGCCGCACAATGAAACACATTCGTATGTGTCATTTCATTCGAAGGCGCCCGTATCAGTTATGCGAAGTTGTGACCGCCCGGGTGCCTTGTGCACGTTCGGGCAGTCCGTTTGCTGTTCGCTCCCTTGTGGCATTGTTCGGTCGGGCGTGTCGTGTCGCATCATGTGAGGTTGAATGACAGGGTGCGTTCAGGTCAGGCCATTTCATTTGAGGGCATCCGTATCAGTTTTGCTAAGTTGTGACTGCCCGGGTGCCTTGTGCACGTTCAGGCAGCCTGTTTGCTGTTTGCTCCCTTGTGGCCGCATCGTTCGGTCAAGCGCACCGTGTGAGGTCGCCACTGGGCGCGTTCGGGTCAAGCCATTTCATTCGAGTGTGCCTGTATCAGTTTTGCTAGTTGTGACTGCCCAGGTGCCTTGTGCACGTTTAGGCTATCCGTTTTCCATTTACTCCCATGTGGCATCGTTTGATCGGGCGCACTGTGTGAGGTCACCCAACCGGGCACATTCGAGTCGGGTTGGGCCATTTCGTTCGAGGGCACCCGTATCATTTTTGCTAAGTTGTGACCGCCTGGGTGCCTTGTGCACGTTCAGGTGGCCCATTTGCTGTTTTCTCCCTTGTGGCATATTCGGTCGGGTGCGTCGTGTCATGCCGTGTGAGGTGGCCCGACCGGGCGCGTTCGGGTCGGGTTAGGCCATTTCGTTCGAGGGAGCCTGTATCAGTTTTTCTATGTTGTGACTACACGCATGCCTTGTGCACGTTCAAGCAGCCCGTTTGTCATTTTATCCCTTGTGGCATCATTCGGTCGGCGTGTGCCGTGTCGCGCCGTGTGAGTTTGCTCGACCGGGCGCGTTGGGGTCGGGTCGTTTTGTTCGAGGGTGCCCGTATCAGTTTTGCTAAGTTGTGACGACCTGGGTGCCTTGTGCACATTCGGGTCACCCGTTTGCCATTTGCTCCCTTGTGGCATTGTTCGGTTGGGCGCGCCGTGTCGCGCTGTGTGAGGTTGCCCGACCGGGCGCCTTTGGGTCAGGTCATTTCGTTAGAGGGCGCCCGTATCAGTTTTGCTAAGTTATGACTGCCTAGATGCCTTGTGCACGTTCAGGCAGCCCGTTTGCAATTTTCTCCCTCGTGACATCGTTCAGTCGGTCGCGCCATGTGAGGTCACCCGATTGGGCACGTTCAGGTCTGGTCGGGCCGTTTTGTTCGAGGGCACCCGTATCAAATTTTCTAAGTTGTGACCAATCGAGTGCCTTGTGCAGGTTTGGGCGGCCCATTTTCAATTTGTTCCCTTGTGGCATTGTTTGGTTGGGCCCGCCGTGTCACGCTGTGTGAGGTCGCCCGACTGGGTGCGTTCGGGTTGGGTCATTTCGTTCATGGGCACCCGTAGCAGTTTTTCTAAGTTGTGACCACCCAGGTGCCTTATGCATGTTCGGGCGGCCCGTTTGCCGTTTTCTCCCTCGTGGCATCATTTGGTCGGGTGTGCTGTGTCGCACCGTGTGAGGTCGCTCGACTAGGCACGTTCGGGTCGGGTCATTCCATTCGAGGGCGCCGATATTAGTTTTGCTAAGTTGTGACTGCCTGGGTGCCTTGTGTATGTTTGGGTGGCCCATTTTTCGTTTTCTCCCTTGTTTCATTGTTTGGTCCGATACGTCGTGTCGCGCCGTGTGAGGTCACCCGACCGAGCGCGTTTAGGTTGGGCCGTTTCGTTTGAGGGCGCCTGTATCAGTTTTTCTATGTTGTGACCGCCTGGGTGCCTTGTGCACATTCGGGTGGCCAATTTTCCATTTGCTCCCCTGTGGCATTGTTCGTTCGGGCACGTCGTGTTGCACCGTGTGAGGTCGCTCGACCGGGTGCGTTCTTGTCGGGTCGTTTTGTTCGAGGGCGCCCGTATTAGTTTTGCTAAGTTGTGACCGCCCGGGTGCCTTTTTCACATTTGGGTGGCCTGTTTTCCTTTTACCCCCTTGTGGCATCGTTCGATCGGGCACGCCGTGTCACGCCGTGTGAGGTTGCCCAACCGAGCGCGTTCGGGTCAGGCCGTTTCGTTCGAGGGCACCCATATCAGTTTTGATAAGTTGTGACTGCCCGGGTGCCTTGTGCACGTTTGGGCGGCCCGTTTCCGTTTTCTCCCCTGTGGTATCGTTCGCCATGTCGCGCCATGTGAGGTTGCCCGACCGGGCATGTTTGGGCCGGGCCATTTCGTTCGAGGACGCCCGTATTAGTTTTGTTAAGTTGTGACCACCCAGGTGCCTTGTGCATGTTCGGTCGGCCTATTTTCCATTTTTTTCCTTGTGGCATCGTTGCGTGGGGTGCGCCATGTCGCGTCGTGTGAGGGTGCCCGACCAAGCGTGTTCGGGTCGGGCTGTTTCATTCGAGGGCACCTGTATCCGTTTTGCTAAGTTGTGACCGCTCAGGTGCTTTGTGCACGTTCGGGCAGCCTGTTTGTTGTTTGCTCCCTTGTGCACGTTTGGGCAACCCGTTTACTATTTTCTCCCTTGTGGCATCGTTTGGTCGGGTGCACCATATCGCGCCGTGTGAGGTCGCCCGATCGGGCGCGTTCAGGTCAGGTCATTTTTTTCGAGGGCACCCGTATCAGTCTTGCTAACTTATGACCACCCGTGTGCCTTGTGCACGTTCAGACGGCCCGTTTGCCATTTTCACCCTTGTGGCATCGTTTTCTCAAGCGAGTCGTGTCGCGCCGTGTGAGGTCGCTCGGCCGGGCGTGTTCAGGTCGGGCCGTTTCGTTAGAGGGCACCGTATCAGTTTGGCTAATTTGTGACTGCCCGGGTGCCTTGTGCACGTTCGGGTGACTCGTTTGTCAATTTATCCCTTGTGGCATCATCTGGCCGGGCGTGCCGTGTCACGCCATGTGAGGTTGCGCGACCAGGTGCGTTCAGGTCAGGTCGGGCCATTTCATTTGAGGGCGCCCATATCAGTTTTTCTAAGTCGTGACCGCCCATATGCCTTGTGCATGTTCGGGCGGCCCTTTTTCCATTTTATCCCTTATGGCATCGTTCGGTCGGGCGCATCGTGTCGCATCGTGTGAGGTCACTCGACCAGGCGTATTCGGGTCAGGCCATTTCTTTCGAGGGCACTCATATCAATTTTGCTAAGTTGTGGCCACCCGAGTGCCTTGTGCATGTTCGGGTGGCCCATTTTATGTTTTCTCCCTTGTGGCATCGTTCGGTTGCGCGCACCGTGTCGCGCCGTATGAGGTCGCCCGACTGAGCGCATTCGGGTCGGGTCGTTTAGTTCAAGGGCGCCTGTATCAGTTTTGATAAGTTGTGACCGCTCGGGTTCCTTGTGCATGTTCAAGTGGACCATTTTCCATTTTCTCCCTTGTGGCATCGTTCGGTTGGGCGCGCCGTGTCGTGCCATGTGAGGTTGCCCGACTGGGTGCGTTCAGGTCGGGCCATTTCGTTCAAGGGCGCCTGTATCATTTTTGCTAAGTTGCGACCACCTGGGTGCCTTGTGCATGTTTGGGTGGCCCGTTTGTTGTTTTTTCCCTTGTGGCATCGTTCCTTCAGGCATGTCGTGTTGCACCGTGTGAGGTTGCTCGACCGGGCGCATTCGGGTCGGGCCGTTTCGTTCGAGGGCGCTCATATTAGTTTTGCTAAGTTTTGACTGCCTAGGTGCCTTGTGCACATTTGGGCGGCCCGTTGGACATTTTATCCCTTGTGGGATCATTCATTCGAGCACGTCATGTCGCGCGGTGTGAGGTTGCTCGACTGGGCACGTTTGAGTCGGGTCGTTTCGTTGGAGGGCGCCCGTATCAGTTTTGCTAAGTTGTTTCCACCCGGGTGCCTTGTGCACATTCGGGTGGCCCATTTTCCATTTTCTCCCCTGTGGTATCGTTCACCGTGTCGCGCCACCCGACCGGGCGCGTTTGGGCCAGGCCGTTTCATTCGATGGCACCTGTATCAGTTTTGTTAAGTTGTGACCGCCCAAGTGCTATGTGCACATTCGGGCGGCCTGTTTTCCATTTTTTCCCTTATGGAAACGTTCGGTCGGGAGCGCCATGTCTCTTCGTGTGAGGGCGCTCAACCAAGTGCATTCGGGTCGAGCCATTTTGTTTGAGGGCGCCCATACTAGTTTTGCTAAGTTGTGACCGCCCGGGTGCCTTGTGCATGTTCAGGTGACCCGTTTGCCATTTTCTCCCTTGTGGCTTCGTTTGGTCAGGCACGTCGTGTGAGGGCTCCTAACCAAGTGCATTTGGATCAGGTTGTTTCGTTCGAGGGCGCTCGTATTAGTTTTGTTAAGTTGTGACTGCCTGGGTCCCTTGTGAACGTTTGGGTGACCCGTTTGCCATTTGCTTCATTTTGGCATCGTTTGGTCATTTAGCTATCCCTTTCGGGTTGGGTCAGGTTGTGCCGTGTGAGGCCACCCAAGGAAACGCATTCGGGCGTGTCGAGTTGGGTATGGTCGGGTCGTGTCGTGTGAGGCCGCCCAACGAAATGTGTTCGTACGGGTAGATTCGAGTTGGGTCTGGTTGAGTCGTGTCGTGTGAGGCCGCCCAAGGAAACACGTTTGTATTGGTCGGGTCGAGTCATATACTGATGGCGCTCAAGGAAACGCATTCAGGAAGGTTGAGTTGGGTCTGGTGATCGGGTCTTATCGTGTGACGCTGCCCAAGGAAACACATTCGTATGGGTCGGGTCGAGTTGTGCCATATTGTGAGGGCACCCAAGTAAACATTTTCAAGTGGGTCGGGTCAGGTCCGGTCTGGTCAGGTCGTGTTGTGTCAGGAGGCTACCCAAGGAAACACGTTGGGTCGGGTTGGGTTGGGTCGTGTGAGGGTGGTTGTATAAAAAATGCTAAATTGTGACCGCCTTAAAATCCAGTGCCTCCTCATAAGGGACAAGGTCGACAACATTAGGATGTTTTTGCAATAAACAAGGGTATTTCCAGGACATATTCAGGTGGAGCAAGAGTGTAAGAGCCAAATTTCTCATGAATGTGGGACACTCGAACTTAAGATTTTCTAGTGTAGTCATGAGGTGCAGTCTGGCTATTAAGACTTAATCAGATGGCTATTCTCCAGACTTAAATTGTGTGACAAAACTATGGCTGAGTTTGAAACTGGAGATTGAACATACATTTGGTTTGGTTGCAATAGAAATTTTCATCAATAAATGTAAAGTAATGGCTAACAAATACTATAAATTAAGAAATAAAGAAGACATGGAAACAAGATACAGTACTTACAAAATTGTTACATTGAGACGCAAAGAATAGGCAACTAATGTGCATAAAGAGAGACCAATGAAACTATCATCTTAACCTGTAACCCCTTAAACACTAATTCCCAACCCCTAACCCATTTAACCCCCTAAACGTCTAAACCCCTAACCCATTTAACCCCTAAACCATAAACCTCTAAAACCTTAACCCCTAACCCCTAAACCATTAACCCCTAACCCATTTAACCCCCTAAACCCCTAGTAAACCCCTAACCCATTTAACCCCCTAAACCCTAAACCTATAAACCCTTAACCCCTAACCCCTTAAACTCTAAACCACTAAACACTTAACCCTAACCCCTTAAACCCTAATTCCCGACCCCTAACCCATCTAACCCCCTAAAACCTAACCCCATTAGCCCCTAACTTCTAACCCCTAAAATCCTTAACTACCTAATCCCTAACCCCCTAAACCCCCAACCCCATTTAACCCCTAAACCTAAACCTATATAACCCCTTAACCCCTAATGCATTTAACCCCTAAACCTATAACCCCTTAACCTAATGCATTTAACCCCTAACCCATTTAACCCTTAAACCATAAACCTCTAAACGTCCCTTAACCCCTAACTCCTAAAACCTTAACCGCTAACCCATTTAACCCCATAAACCCCTAGTAAACCCCTAACCCATTTAACCCCCTAAACCCTAAACCTATAAACCCTTAACCCCTAACCCCTTAAACCCTACCATTAAACCCTTAACCCTAACCCCTTAAACCATAATTATCGACCTCTAACCCATCTAACCCCCTAAAACCTAACCCCATTAGCCCCTAACTTCTAACCCCTAAAATCCTTAATTGCTAAATACCCTAACCCCCTAAACCCCTAACCCATTTAACCCCCTAAACCCTAAACCTATAACCCCTTAACCCCTAACCCATTAAACCATAATTCCCAACCCCTAACCCATTTAACCCCCTAAAACTCTAAATGCCTAACCCATTTAACCCCCTAAACCCTAAACCTCTAACCCTTAACCCCTAACCCCTTAAACACTAATTTCAAATCCCCAACCCATTTAACCCCATAAACCCCTAAAACCCTAACCCATTTAACCCCCTAAACCCTAGCCCCATTAACTCTTAATGACCCCTGACCCCTAAAATCCTTAACTGCTAAATCCACTAACCCCCTAAACCTCTAAAACCCTAACCCATTTAACCCCCTAAACCCCAAAAATCTAACCCCTTAACCCCTAATTCCCAACCCCTAACCCATTTAACCCCCTATACCCCTAAATCCCTAACACATTTAACCCCTAAACCCCTAACACATTTGAGGTTGGTTGTATCAAATTTGTTAAGTTGTGACCACACGAGAGCCTTATGCACGTTCATGCGGCCCATTTTTTGTTTGCTCCCTTGTGCCTTTTTTCGGTCAGGTGCGCCGTGTCGTTTATTTTGAGGGCGCCCCCCCAAACATGTTCAGGTCGGGTCGTTTCGGTTGAGTGCGCTCGCCCAAACGCGTTCGGGTTGGGCCCCGTAAGCCCCTAATCCCTAATCCCTTAAATATTAACTGATTATTCGACCCCTAACCCCTAAATGCATTAAATCCCCTAACCCCTAACCCCCAATCGCCTAAGCCCTCCAAATTCGAATTAGATTTGAAGAAGTAATTGTTTTCTTACTTCTGTCTAATTCACTATATACTCAGATCATGAATGTGAGAAGGTTGTTTGCAGATTATATTATTATTGTATCAACAGTGTAATTATTTCTGTGTAGTTATATATTTCTAGGTAGAAACATCATCTTCACAAATAATTTCTTATCATTTTCAAAAGTGACTGCTTCATTGAGCAAAGCATGCAGCTTATCTAATACTTTATTGAAGCTAAGAGCTCCATCTTTGGGGCAAGCTCCTTTTCGGGCACTAACTCCACTATGTGTGGGGTTAATCAACCCTATGCCTACAATGTTTATTGTTCGAATATCAGATTTTGTGGGGGTAGATAACTCATAGCCATATCACATAGGCCCCATTCACTTACGAACGTTCCCCAAACTCTGCCCCTAATTTGGTTGATCTTGCTTAGCTTGAAAATTTTGAATTTTCATTGATGATTGATTTTCCTCTCGCTTGAATGAAAAAGGAAAATGAATTTCATATTTTTCCTCCATAATTTCCACATTCGACATATATTGTAGCTATTCATCTATGCTCATCTCGAATCACCACAAGTTTTCCTTTTTTTTTGCATTGGATTCTTGATGTTGATCTCTACAAGATTTATCCTCCTCAAAAAACATATCCTGGTTGTAAGCATGGTTGTGGTATGTTGATGTTCAGACGAAAACTACAACTTGTAGCCCTTGATCTGCTAGGGGCCAGTTACCTTGATATTAATGGTGGTGTATTCATACTCCTTTTGAATAACCAATAAAGGGTCAAGGAAATTGACCAATATGTTGTCAAGTTTTGTCTTATCCATCTTTGGGGTAAGTTGCTTTTCAGCTAACTACACTATTTTTTATCTCAATTTTTCCAATTGCTTCCTTCTCTCATATGATACCTGAGCCTTTGCCTTTCTCTTCCCTTCTAATTTTGTAATAGTGTCATAGTGATGCTAGCCAACTTCTTTGGAAAGCCTTTCTAGAAGACAATACTTGTGACCTGGCACCTAAATCCCTTAACCCCTAACCCCTAATCCCTAAACCCTTAACCACTAAATCATTATGAGCCCCCTAACCCCTATCCCTAATCCCTTAACCACTACTAAATAATTACTCCCCTAACCCCTAAATGTACCTAGATCACCTAACCCTTAAGCTCCCAATCCCTAACCCCTTAACCTGCACTAACTCATTATTCTAGTCCTAACCCCTAACTGCTAAACCCTAAACCTCTAACCCCTAATCTCCTATTCATCGAACCCCTAAGCCCCTAAAACCTATGCCATGAAAACCCTCCAATTTTTTTTTAAATGATGGGAATTCCTATTCAATATGCGTGAATCTAGTCATGGAATGTGATAAGTCATCCAAGATACATCCAAGTATTTGATTTGTGCCTTGGGGAATGTGAAATAATGGGTAAGATACAATCATTAGTGAGAAATTCATTGGTTCGAAACTATGTGGGAAAAATTCCAGTCAAGCTAAGGGATGGTGTGGCCTAGGTTGGATGTGATCCCTAGGTGATTTTGACGGCTTAAAAGCCCTTGGTTCATGGCTACTCAAATCACATGTTAGGCATGCAACTCATCTCAAAACTCACATTACCTAACAAAATAAAAGTAATGGATTAATGCACAACTTATTTATTTCCTGGGCATATTTCTGGGTATGTTGACATAAATTATTTACTTATTCATTGGGAATAACATATAATGGTTCAATATATGGAACATTAGAACTTTAAGTATGAATATTTGTATTTTCAAAAGTTTCCATAGGATTAGAATATGCAATAAAAAATTTGTGTGACATATCACTATGTATATTATTATTATCATTCATACAATACAACCCTCCTAGAGCCAAAATCGTTGACATGGTTGAATGACCATAGGAAATGAGTGGATGTTCTCCCCAATGAAAGTTCCCATTTTATGTATGGAAACATACAAATAACCTACATACTTTAGAAAATAAATTTCTACTTCCTTAACTTTTCATTTTTGTGTACAATTTAGAATTGATTAGATATAATCTTATAAAATAAAATACAATGGAGAAAATTAAAACCCCTTAGCATTCTTCTTCACAAGGGTGTTTGATTTGAACATTGTTCCTAATCGAGAAACTAGGATATGATTTTATTTCTTAAAGGTCTAATTTAAAAAGTAGATTGATTTTAGAGTTAAGACGATGTGAAACCAAATTTTAGATTTTGTACCTATTCAAATTTTTTTTCCCGCTCTGCTTGTTCCACCTATTCAAATTTTCTTAATCGACCTATTCAATTTTTTTTTTCCCACTCCGCTTGTTCGACCTTTATGCCTTCTTTCCCATGATTCCATTCTTCCCTATAATGCTTGCACTTTTCTAGATTCTTGCAGAAGCATGGACGCTCTAAAACCCTAAAGCTGCCACAGTCCATTAACGGCTCGAAAGCCATAGTAGCTGGTGGAGATATTTTTGAGTTTTTCCAATGTTTAGAAATCTGTGGGAGATCTGAAGAGAAGTCAATCGTGGAAGAATTCTATCTTCTTTTGGAAGAATCAGATTGGTATTTCCCTTTAACCCCATTCAAATTCGCTATTTTTTCTTCTACGTTATCTTGGTTATGAGATATAGATGGTTGTAGGTCTGAATTTCTGCACTCTATCTTTTGTGGGTCTTTTCAAATTATAGGGATATGGATTATTCTCATTTGAAATAACCCAATAAACTCTGAGGTTGTAGGCGAATTGAGGGTGAATTGTAGAATATAGCGAGGAACATAACACAACAAAAGGGTTTTAAATTATTGTGGCACTTCAATGGCCAATGTAGTAGCAGGACAATGTGGTTCAAAACTAATAAGCAGGAGAGGGGGATTGCTCTTGTCTTCTTCAAGCTCCACCTATATCAATGGAGGCATGAAACTTGAGTTTTGGGTCCCTCTACCAATGTAGGGTTCTACTATGACCAAAGCACCCTAGCTAATTCTAGCCATGGCACCCAAAAATAAGGTACTCCTGTTATCCTCCAAGGTTGGCTTAGATTGGCTTAGATTTATATGTCTAGTGTCGTTTTGTGCATTTGGCGTAACAGTGCATCTCCTCTCTCTCTTTTCTAATGGAAATATCATGGAGAAACATCCAGGTTCTTCCCTGAATTTCACAGATGGTACTCAGTGTAAAGCTGTTGTCGCTGATTGTCGTGCCTATCCCTATTAGGTCATCTATTTAGTCACTTACCAAAGGCAGCAAGCCTAAGGAATTGACCCTGAGACCTCATATATAAAACTCAAATCACCACTCAAACTACTTGAGTTACCCCATTTAAACATTTCATCTGACCAATAAGAACTTAAGCAAGCTTGTTGAGTTTTTAAATGTTTGGAAATATCTCATCTGATCCTTAAGCACTTAAGCAACAGTTAGATTGCTTATACCTTGCTAATCTTAACTGACTGATGAAGGGCAAGCTTATCAAAAGTAGGATTGGAGGGGAAGGATAACAACTCTTCCTCTTAACCACCCAGGGTGGACCCAATTGACATCTCTATATAATGCAATGATAAAACCTTATGCTCAATGGGTGTTCACAGTTGAGGCTTATGTTTATGTTGTTTGGCGGGTTATGTGTTTGTCTGTCTACACACGATTAACTTATACAAATAATCCAAAAATCTTGGTATAACTCTAGGGTTAATATAATAAAATTTCCATTTGATTATATTTGTGGTTGTAAACTCCTAATGGCATGTATGTTTTGAAAACAAGCTCTACTAAATTTGCTTAAGAATCACATGTAAGCCCAAACTACTATAAATCCAGATGCGTTCTTTTTCAAATTTTCACTATACATTGCCAATAGAACCCAGAATCAGGTTCTATTGGCATTTGCCTGATAAAGGTGAGCGCCTCTTTCATGTGCCCAGCTCGACCAAGAAGATCAACTGTGTAAGCACAGTGTTCTAGGGTACTAACATCTGCAGAATAACCATACTAATAAAACCCTGCCTCTGACCACAATTATTTGACACAGTAGACAAACTATACATCTGCAACATAACCATACTAATAAAACCCTGCCTCTGACAGCAATTATTTGACACAAATATTATACACCAACAACAATAATACTTCAGGTTATTAATAGCATCAAACCCTATGCAACAAACCCTTGACTCAATACATTTGTGATAATTTATACCAACAGTATACATAGATCAGCTTGAATTTTCATAACCGCTAGTTACATCATGCTTTCTCAATCCTTTTTCATACAACTAATTCTTTGCTTCACATGGCATATATTATGGTAGTGGGATTCTTATTGATAGTCTTTTTCAGCCATACTAGAAAAAACCTTGACCAAAATTTAGACACGTCTTCAAAAACATGATAAAGAACTCATGATAATAAATGTAGATCCTCATACAATATCATGCCATATGTTATTTTCTTCATTCCATTGCGTTTATGCTAAAACATCATAGTTAATGTACTAGTCATAAGTACAACTGGCTTTTCAAGGCACAAGTTTACAATCCTCAGATTGCAACAATGTCAACTCATTTTTTGTGTGGGTTTGGTGGATTGAGGATGGAAGTTAATTGGAAAGAATTCAATTTTTCAAAAACATCCAAACTCAACTAGCTTTACACAATTTTGGTGATAAACATTACTGTAGATCAATTGATACTGGTTACAATTGATACTAGTTTTTGTGTGGGTTTTGTAAATTGAGGATGAAAATTAATTTAAAAAAACTTAATTTCGCAAAAACATCCAAACTTAACTATCCTCATACAATCCTGGTGATAAACATCACTGTAGATCAATTGATACTAGTTTTTGTGTGAGTTTGGTAGACTAAAAATGGAAATTAATTTGAAAGAATTCAATTTTGCAAAAACGTCCAAACTCAACTAACCTCTCACAAAATCCTAGTAATAAACATCACTGTAAATCAATTGATACTTATATACTTCAATTGTTACTTTATATCACTTCTTGATACTTATATAATTCAATTGGTACTTTATATTACTTCATCCATTCAATATAAGAAAAATAAACTCTGTAATTCTTCATCCATTCAATGTAAGGAAACAAACTCTGTAATTCTACGGTTGCCATTATTGAGATTTCCTTCTAGTTTTTTTTAATGTGAATTAGGCCTCAGAAGTGACATATGAGCATGGAGAGTGTACCCTTCCAAGAATCCCTACACTGGCCCTGGGGACTGCTGCAACAATAGCACTTTTGCTCGCACAATTGTCATCCAATGCGATGGGAGGCTGCGTATGTTGCTGTACCAGAAATGTGAAAAAATTTCCCTCTCAGAACATATCCATAGCCACAGTTAGTTTGTTCATGTCCTGGTAGGCATGTTTTCTTTATATTGTAAATATTTTTTCCATATATAGGACATTTTTCTTTCACATCAATGTGAGTCTTTTCCTTTTGTACCTCAAACAAGAGTTGAATTTTTCAAGCATAAGTCGTTCACAAAAATAAACAATAGTTTGAAGAATATTGTCTCTTTAGAAATTACCATTTCAAAATTGCAAGAAGATAACTATATTCCACAGTGATCTACCATTACATAATAAGCTGGCCTTGCTTGCTGTGCTATATTTATTTCACCCTTGTTCCTGCCATAAATAAAGAATCTGCCATTACAAACATAACGATCCATCTTGGCTACACACATGAAGGAAATAAAATTTGAAGAGTAATGGCACAGTAAGGCATGCTGGCATGATTACTCGGATTGCATAACCTGAGAGAGATGCTCCACTTCACTCCACAAGGAATATAGCAAGGTGGTAAAATGTAGTGAAAATATTTCCCTCTTAATTCACCCCCATAGACTTCTCATATGGCACCTCCTCTATAGATAAAGCTCCGATGATTGAAAATTTATGACAACACTTCAGACTAGCAGATGGAATGTATCAAATCATACTCGAATACATTAAGTAAGAAAAGAAGCTCCTCCTGGACAAGTTCTCAAAACTTTTGAGGTTAAAATACCTAGGTAAATCCTTTTATAGTTGTACAATACTTGTATCACTTACAATTACAGATGATTGTCGAGCAACAGATGTGTTCAAAAATTTCATGGAGAAAGTTACCACAGTCCAATAGTGAATCTCCATTGAGATGCTTTAATCCCTTGAAATCCATCGCCTGCCATGGATCTAATACCGACCATGTCCTTGTTCACTGCTTTCTCCCCCACTGTCAGCACTTACATTCCTGGAAGAACTTCTGTGTTTCTTGCTTCTGCCTATCCCACTGTCACTAATGCTCCCCATCAACAGTGGATCATCTATTCCACGAATTACTTTGTTGACTAAATTTGACGAAGAAACATAACTGTCATCCTTTGTATGCCTTCTCTCTTTCTCGTGTCGTTTTATATTTTGGTGGATTTGATGAAATCTTTCATTAATCCATGTAAAGCCTTTTTCAACGGGTTCTACTGCATGTGAGACTGTAAATTTCACATCTTTGACAATCAACAAACACAGTTAATGATTATATATGAAACTAGATTAGGAAGTACTACATTCAACTTCTTGAAGAGCAAGGCCTTAATACTGCAAAACATAATCTTGTGTGACAATTCAAAAATAACAATCCTAAAAATCATGTCCAACTTACATATTCACCACCTCCAAACACCACATCGTGGAAACTCTTTCTAAATGTCATTCCCCCTCCTTCCTCAATTACTGGCTGAGGAAGCCACATCTTTGTTGGGCATTCACTATATTTTACCTCTTCGGGATCTAAAGGTGAGTTGATAGAGGCATAGTCTTCCATGACAAAAAAACTTCCAATACACCTGTCTCCCATAAGTTCATATGGTCTCGCAGGAAAAACATAAAGGTGAACAATAGCAGCAATGCCCATCTGTGCTGAAAGAAATTGATGAATGCGTCAAATTACAGAATCATACAATATAAATTTCAATGGCAACCATTTCCATCTCTGCATTATATGCATTCAGAAAAAAGAGATGAAAAATCATCTTATCTTAGAATGATATGTTACTCGGAAGTTTCTTAGTAATCTCACAAAATATAGACTCAAATTAAAAATTAACAAATAATAAGAACACAAAAAGGAAACATGTGCCTAATATTTAAGTGATAATGTGCCTACCTTCTACTGGGGTATTGAGGCCCTTAATGGGCTGACATACTGGACACTCAATTCATTTATTATATTTTTGCTACATCAGACTAGATAGGCCTAGTCACCCTCTTGGGGCCTAGCACTCTAACCCTAAAGTATGTGTATAAATGCACATATACACTACTTGTTTGTATCATCTCACTTATTCATGTGGTTATTTGATAAAAAGCCAAGGGAAATTCTAAATAATAGTATGTTGAGGATATATTTATTTATTTTTCAAATATTTTTATCAAAGCATCAGAAGACCGACAATTTAGACATCAGAAGAGTGACGTTTCATAAGCGTCGGAAGAAATTTTCATCGAAAGAGCGACAGTTTAAAAAACGTCGGAAGAGCGACAGTTTGGAAAACATCGGAAATAGTGTCGCTATTCTGACACTTTATTGAAGTGTCAGAATTGCGACATAATGGCTAACCATGTTTTTACCTGCCTCAAATTGTTTCTCTTGCGACACCTATGTGTCGAAATAGTGATGAATTGGCCGCCGGAAATTGGGCCAAATGTGCTAGTGATTGGGAGGAACCGAAGGGGAGGCTTGTTTTCCTCGCGATGTTGCTTGATTCTCCCACATCTGACACATCTGAGGTAACACAGGAAAATCATGGGTCTAGTGACCATAGACACCACAACAAGAACAAGGCTTATTCATGTGAACAGGCTTGTCCTTCTTGGGCGAGGTTCCCTATTGCTAGTCAGCAGTGTTAGGTGCATTCCCTTAGGGATTAGGTCCTGGATTACCTGGGGCAGATTGATTTTGGGTTCCTTTCCTCTTATTTTTAGAAGTAGGAGCATTAGTTGCGCCATGTTGTGCATAAAATTGCCCTTGTGGGGGTGGTGGCTGCTGTTGCAGGGGTTGAGAAGGCAAGGGAGGTGGGGGTGCTGATTCTGGAGGAGTTGGAGCATGAGGCTATGGATATGGATAATAAGGAGGTTCAGAAAAATTGTGGTAAACAAGTTGGGAAAAAGGATGAGGCATGTCGTATCCTAGATACATGCTACCGGGAGGGGGAAAAGTGCTGGTGGATCTGGTCCCTCCTTGAGGGAAACCATAACCCGTGGGAGGATGAGTGTATGGATGATAAAGGGATCCAATGATACCGTCGGCGACATGGGATGCCCCCAGGGCATTGCCACCACTGGGTCTAGGGAGATCAGGTAAGACAGTATAAACATAACCAGACTACGCGTAGATCAGGTCATATTTTAATTCAATCTGGAGAGAAATTTCTTCAGTCCAAGGGAAATGAGATGCGACATATTTTCCTATAGCAGGAAAAAGGGATTTGAGAATCCAATTCATGTAGACACAGTCTTCGAAGGTAGGTGCTCGACATATGATCTTTCTTCTCTACCATTCCTGGACATGATCAGATAGGTGGGTCATAGACAAATGACGGAAAGAGGTCAAATGCTCGGTACCATTCTCGTAACGAAGGGGAAGCTCGAAGTAAGACAGAAAATCCCGCGAAAGAATCGCAAAAGTAGTATGAGAGGAGGAGGCCTGGTCAACATACCACTTAGAAGCTTTTCCAGTAAGCATACGCTGGAACAACCGAAGATGAACAGAGTCATTGGTGATGGAGTTAGACGAACACCACATGTGGAAAGATCGAATATGGCTGGTAGGATCTTCTCCAACAAGACCTTCAAACTTGGGGATGTCGAAAGGGAGCTTGGTTGGCATAGCAGGCCAACCAGGATCATGGTGTATGGGGTCGTTGATCAACTGATTAAAATTGGGAAGACTGAGGCCTACTATATAAGGGAGCAAGGGACCAGCTGGGATAGTTCCTGTTGTGGTCCCACTAGTAGTATTCCCAGCATTAGGGTCGGGGCTACCACCAGCGTTACATCCTGAACTAGACATAGTGAAGGTGACAGAAGGAGAACCAGGGATAGAACCGAAAGGGGTACCCAATTAACCAGAAGCAGAGTCAGAATGCGAACTCGGTGGAGGAATAACTCGAATCCTACGCGGAGGAATAAGTCTTCCTAATGGAAATTGAGGATGAAGGCCAAGAAGTCTCCAGGATAAATGCCTTGGGGGAGCAATGACGAAAGAACAAAAACGGATCACAAAAGGAAGAGAGACCAACAAGGACAAGGAGGTGCAGGATCAAATAATTACAATGTTGAAACAAGGGTAGAGAGGCGTGGGATCAAATGCTTACAATGTTATAGTCTTGGCCCGGTAGTGTAAACTAGGCGATTTTCACTTAGGGTGTGTGTTTTAAGTGCGTTAATTTTAATTTTTAAACCCAGATGTGTGTAGAGAAAAAAGAAAAAGTATGATTTATAATTGTAAATAAATATGCAAATAACAGTAAAGTAAATTGAATATAAAAGAAAATAAACGGCTAAAGGTGCATCAATCTAAACCCAAGGATGCGGGCTTCCCAACAACTAGTCCATGAGTGGGCAAGATCTAGTAAAAACTCACAAAATAACCTACGGATCTAAATTTGGGAGGGACAATGATCTAAAGGTTAGGTCTATTGGAAATAGGTGCAGAAGACAACAAAAAACCACAGGGAAAAGTGTTGCAAATGAGGCGGCAAAAGGCTACAACCTGAAGGCAAATGTAGGGGACCCTAGAGGAGGACCCAAAAAAAATGAAAATAGGTGTTTTTGATGGATGACTAACCAATTTGAAATGGATCTGAAGGTACAAGATCAGATCTAAAAAATTGCTGAACACACTGAAATCTCATACGACTTGCTTCAACTAAACTCCTCCTAGAAAGGTGGAAGCACACTGTAGCCCTACGGGGCTTGGTTTTGACTTAGACGAGTAAACTAGAGCAAGTATAGGTAAAAAATGGGTGGATATGGGGGTCATACAACCCTGAACAGTAGCCCATAAAAACCCAGGAAATTCACAGAAAAATTCCCGCAAAAAATACAGGTCGCAGTTTTTGACTTGATTTCTACAGAGGTCACAGGTTTGAGGCTGTTTTTTGTGTCCTGAAGGTTAAGGTCACAGGTTTTTTCCCAAAAAGTGTGACTTGCACTTCCGGCACTCACGGGAGCAGGTTTCAGAAAAAAACTATCGTCTCAGCATCGACTGATGCCTGTCACTTGCACAATAGGTCCAGAAACACACAGAAGTTAGAATTTTTACTATTTTAGGGTTTTAAAAAACAACATCAAGAAAAGAAAAACAAGAACTTGAAGAAAAACTCTAGGGTTTGAAGCATCTGGTCATGCAGGGATAAGAAAAACGACAGCGGTTGTAATCATAAACCCTTGTGGATTTGGCAGTGGTTAGTGTGAATTCTAATCGCAAGCGTATGAAAAAATCTCACTTTAGCTATGCATAACAAATAGTCCTAACATCAAATATGGCTGCCAATTTCTTTAGATCTGCAGTTAGTTGACTAAGAAAACTGCTACAAAATCCAGATCTATGGAGTTAAAGACATTAAACAGTAAATAAAAGTAAGAGTTGCTACATGCATCCAATAGACAAGACAAGAATATTTTTAAATAATTTTTGTATTTATGACACCTGGGAAGGGAACATAGAAATATGTTACCATTCCCCCTCAATGGGATGGGTTCTTGTATGTCCTCGACACTTTAGATCTAAGATCTCTCTATCTTGATGGTGTAGAAAACCCAGACAAAAATTGAAGTGAAAGGGAGCTCACAAGCAAAAAAGTTAGAAAAATATGACAACGATGGAGGATTAAAGTCAGACCAAAAGTATAGATCCAGAGTGATCTTTAGGCAACAAAAAGTAGTGAATGAATGGAAAAACCCTTCTATTTATAACAAAATATTGAGTTAGTCTAGATATTGGTGCATAATTAAAATATTATTAACCAAATCTAGATCCGACTTTTATGGAATATTTTATTATATTTATTAGAGGGAAAAATAATTTGAATTTGGTCAAATCCCTTTATTTGTAAATAATAAATAAATAAATGATTTATTTATTATTTTAAGAGTGTGGTTGAGTAATAATTAAATAAATAGTAATTTATTCAATTATTTATGAATGATTTAGTCAAATTTAACAAGGAATATTATTTAAATAATGTTTAAATAATTATTCCTAGAAAATAATATGATAAATAGTGAATTATCTAATTAATTTTCTTGTTTTGGGTTAAATATGACTAGGAATATTAATTAAAATGATATTTAACTAATTATTCCTTGAGGAAAATCAAAGAAATATGGATTTATTCAATATTTCCTCATGGGGTTTCCTGTTTAGACCATAAACAAATTAATAAATTTTGGATTACTAATTTGTTTTTCATAGTGAAAGAAATTTTACTTAGGGTAAAATTGGTCTTACATGGTGTAATTTGGTCCATCTAATAGTAACAAGTTAGATGACCAAAAATTGGTGAAACTGCTTCATATGGAAATTCATCGGGCACTGGGTTTGGCCTGCTTCCCTGTACAATATTCAAACGAGATAGGAAGTTAGCTACCAAATTATCACTTCCAGGCTTATCAATTACTGTTATATTGAATTCTTGTAAGAGAAACAATCATATAGTTATTATACCATTAGTAATTGGTTTATTCATTAAAAATATAATATCATAATGGTCGGTATGGACGAAAGTATCATAACTCGTAATATAATGCCTAAACTTCCCTATAGTATGTACAACTTCTAACAGATCTTTTTCTGTGACAGTATAATTTAATTCAGCAGGGGAAATATTTTTGCTAACAAAATAAATAGCGTAGGGGTAGAAATATTCCCTTTTTCCAAGGACTACTCCTAGTGCAGTGTCTGAAGCATCTATACAAATGTGAAATGGTAAGGACCAATTTTGTCCTCTTTGTTATCACTCTGCCAAATTCCCAAGGCTGAGGAAGGAATCCTAACAGAGGTAACCACAAACCAAGATTTTGACTTGATAGCTAGCCCTACCAATCTGGAGAAGGCTCTCTCCAAAAAGGGTCACAGTAAATAAGACTGGAGCAATTAGGGTTTTTGGCTAGGTATGAAATGCAGGGGTTTGTTTTGTTTTGATTGGGGTTGGGCTCACTGAATGAGTCTTAGGTCAAGGGAGCTAGACTAGGGCGAATGAGATGGAATTGCATTCCATTCGATGGGGTAATGTAGGTATAAGGCTCAACACTTAGAGGTGATTTGGTGAGATGGAATAAGAAAAATGAGGAGCTAGGAAGAGCATAGGGGATGAGTTCTTCCTAAACTGAAGAAAATGGACAAATTATGAAAAATTTCCCAAAACAGAGCATGAAACACATGAATTCTGCCTTTCAACTTGAAATTTAACATATTATAGACATGAAAAGTTTTATGAGTTTACAAAAAATTCACACAAATTATCGTAGAGAAAAAACTATGTCAAATATTCATACCACATAAATCCGAAATAAATAGCTGCAATTTTTCATTAATATCCAGGCCAAACTGGTCCTTGATCTATACACTAACTTTCAAACTGATGCCAACCTTCGACTCCTATGAAGACTTGACCTAAATAGAACTCAAAAGAACCTCCACTCATCCATAGGGTTCGAATCCATGAGGTGAGGGAGGTATTACACAAAATTCTGAACTGATAGCTAGAGTATAGGATGAGAAAAGTGACTCATTCCTATCTCTAATGAATTGATTCATTGCACCTTAAATGATTAGGTTACCTAATGTATCTACCCTAGATAAAAGTAAAAACATGATATTTACATTCATATCGACAATTTACATTAGTATTTTCTCATTTCCCAAGGTAAAAAGTCAAACTGGAGTGAAAATAAAAAAATGTTGAAGATTGTGAAAAATGGAATTTCCCTGTCAAATGCGCAGCGTCCAAGCAGAAAACATGACTTGTTTTCAAAGCTAGTTTTGAGTGCCTTTCCCTTGTCCAAATATGCTCCATGATAGTGCATTGGAAATATCTCTGAGTCTAGTTTCCAAAACTACCTCCCGTTTTCATACTAGTGCTCATTTTCCCTGTCAAAAACATGTTCTCCCGAGACTGGTAAACGTGCAGCAACCAGGCAGAATTTGAGGCAGAACCATAAAAATTTGATGGTTTTTGGCACTTTTGATGGACCAGTTCTCCTCCAAAATTTTTGAAACTTGCTAGGTTTGATGTCCACATAAATATGAACATTATGGTGGTGACCATTTTTCAATTGGATCCCCCAAAAAATAGCACAACATTCAAGTCGCTGTGCCTTTGGAAAACTTTTTGTGTGCAAATATACTGAAAAACATAGAGATGATCAAAAGTGAAAAGTGTGAAAAAAATTACCAAAATTTGTGAGAGTACTTACTTATCAAGTGCTTGAGGTATGAAGAGACACCTCAGGAAGTATATCTAACCTCTCTTTCTCCCCTTTCTTAGTCAAAATTTCAATTTTAGCATTGGCTCTTTTGAGCTTGGCCAATGCAATTCTCTCTTTCTGTGCATAAAGTTTGACTCTTCTCCTCAACAAATCATTGTCCTTGTTGGCCTTCTCTAGCAACCTCTCCAAATTTAGACTATCTATATCAAGCCATGGTTCCTTGTCTTTGCTGATTTCTAGGGCAATCAGTTCATTTGGTGTGAGCTAGTTTTCTAGCTCAAGTTCCCTTTATCTTTCAATGGCTAGAGCTCTTTTCAGCCCTCTAGTATTTGGTATCTATCTTGGAGGATGATTCTCCTCATCATCAGGTTCACCAAACCTTTACAATTTTTCCTCAAGAAATACTTTACCCTTTTCTGTCTTTCTTTGCTCCTTGATAGACTTCACCTCATTGATTATTTGATTGGTTTTCAGCTGCTGATTTTCTTGCCCAAGGAAGTCAAATATATATTTTTCCCTCTCAAGATTATTTTCAAGTTCATTAATCTTTGCCTCTTTTCCTTTGATTGTTGCACTGGTAATTTTGTCTTCATCTTCCTCACCTAGGTCAATCAACTGAAATTCATGCTATATCTCATGTTTTCCCTCCTCATCCTCAATGTTTGGCTCTTTTTCCTTTTCCTTGCCTTTGTCTACCTGTTGTGTTGATGAAGAAGGCATGGGCCCTTTCACTCCAAGTGAAGAAAACACATTCCTATAGCCTCTTTGATAATTTTTGGGAAAAGGGTGAACCTGAGTCAAACTAGCCCTTGCTGCCTCAATATCTTCCTCACTGTTGGATGAGTTTGAATCATAATGTGATGATGATGTAGGGTTATAGAAAGGTGAAGAAGAAGGATCAATATGAGGTGAATGAAACTGACTTGGTGATGATGTATGAGCAACATACTGAGATGGAGGAATAGATGTGGGAGGATGAGACAATGAAGGGGTATTCTGATCATGTTGACTAGGTGGAGTAGTATTAAAAATCTCATTTGATATGAAGGTGTCCCATGGAATTTTCATTTGATGAGGGAGTGGTGGAAAATACTCTGCATTTGATGACCATAATCTTTATTTTGTGCAATATAAGCCATTTTTTCAATGTCGCAGGAGATATAATAGGGTATGTGAAGCATTCTAACTCTAGTGAAGTGCATGACGAGCCGGATATGATAGGAACAGAGTCTAGAAAACCTCCCCTCACAAGTGAAGTATTTCATGATGAATTTCATCAGGGACATATTTGTCAAGGAGATGAGAGAAAGGGAAAATTGTCTTTTTATCATCCTTGTATCTTGGTTTAAGATATGGCTCATTGTAGGAATGATCAAGGTTTCCTTGCTTAAACCACTTTTCTCCTACATTTGGGATCCCTATGGCAGCTGCAATGATATTAGTGGACATAGTGAGCTTGACCCCAGCAAGAGTGACCTCTCTATCATGAAGATTGGAAATTAACAATCTTATCAACAAAGGATGATACTGGATCTTCTACACTTTCTCACAAAATAAACAATGCACATGATTAAAACATGACACAATGAGGGGGGAAGTCATAAGCTCTTTTGTGGTTGCTGGCTGATGTCTAATGACTTTCCATCCTTTCTTATATAACTTTTTCTTTGGTCTCTGCTCCTCATTAACAAATTTGTTCTCCTCTTCAACCATTTTTTAATTTGAAATGTGAAACCCTAGGGTGAATGGAATGAGATGGAGGGAATGTAAAGTGAAAGGAAATTCTTTGTGAAATGGAGAGAATTAGAATGTCAATGGAAACCTAGGTTTGTGTAAACCATAGGATTTATTGGTATTAGTAATGGTACGTGTTTTAGGGAATATGGGTATGGGAAATATGCATGAAAATGAGAAGGGAATTTTAATTTTAAAATGAGAATTAGGGCTTATTTTTAGAAAACACTTCTAATTCCTTATAAAACACAAAATATATCAGAGGAGGCATATTACGGCTCACCCACTGACCAAGAGAGCCTTGTAGAAAATATTTTCCAAGATCTGAAACTTCCTAATGAAGTTGTAGGTTGTGAAGTGTTTTTTTCTTCCTTGTTAAGCAAACACGCAATGTTCGGGCAAAGGTGCAGAGACCACCTCCAAACGCATAGTGTCCAAGAAAAATAGTCTGAGGATTTTAGGCAAATGCGTAGTGATCGAGCTCAAACACCCAGCGTCTCCCTCAAACGCGCAGCGTCTCCCTCAAACACACAACGACCCTAGAAATTTGCTGATTTGCTCAATGAAAATGCAAAATTTCTCCTTTACTGAGGATTTCTGAAGGATGAATGAAGGAAATGACTTTCTTTGACGTTTTTGAATGGCTTTATAAATTAGTGGATTTGAATTTTTTATTTGAATTACCCACTTTCCTTATGTTCATTTTTCTCTTCTTAAAACTTTGACACTGATACTCTTTAACCTTTCTATCTTTTTTCTTTGTAGGTTGATCAACTAATGAAGCTTAAATTTATTTTCTTCAATTTGGCTGGAATTATTGGATTGACAACTAGGGAATATTTTATTACATATAAAAACACAAAATTACATTTGAAAAATAAAATAAATAAATAAATTACATTTTTGATTTTATATCAAAAGAGCATTTTGATATAAAAATTATTAAAATAATTACAAGTTGAATAATAAAAAATAATTAAAATGTAATGATCTTCTGTAAAGGAAGATAGAAATTTCTTTGAGTCCCTATCATATACATGCTGACTTTATTTGAATGGAGTAATGACCTTGAAAAACGAAAAAACCTAATGACCTAATGAGACTCTCTAGACTTGATTTTCATGTTTGAATTTGAATGAGACAAATCATGGTGAAAAGAGCATTTTCATAGGTGTTTTTATGCTCAAGAAGACATGGGAGTGAGTCAGGAAATATGGTCTTCTAAGGGAGAGTGAAGTTTTATTGAGGAAAGCTACCATTAGTGAAAGACTTTTTAGCATGACCTAATGGAATGACATAAAAATTGTAGAATGAGACACCTAAAATGAAAAATGAAGAGATGATATCAATCGCTGATGGCAGAATTCATATTTTGATTATAACACTCTCAATACCGAAGTAGTGGACAACCTGTCCTTCAGTATTTGAAAATCTTGTTGAAAATCGGCATTCCACACAAAATCAACATCTTTAGTTAACAATTTAAACAATGGTGCTGCAATTCTAGTAAAATTTTCAATAAAACGTCAATAGTAACCTGCATGTCCCAAAAATCTTCTTACCTATTTTTGCAAACTAGGAATAGGGATATGCGAGATTACCTCAATTTTTTCTGGATAGCCCTTGATTCCTTCCAGCGAAACATGATGACCCAAAACAATTCCCTTAGTTTACATCATTCTACTTTTGTCACTACTATGGGCTAGATTAGCTTCTTAACAATGAATTAATTCCTTCTCTAGATTTTCAAAAGCCTGGGAAAAGTAATCTCCATATACTGTGAAGTCATCCATATAGACCTCCACACATTCATAGATCAAATCAAAGAAAATGTCAAGTACAACTCTCTGAAAAGTGGCTAGGGCGTTACAAAGACCAAAGGGGAGGACTCTATATGCATAAGTACCCCAAGGGCACGTAAAGGTAGTCTTTTCTTAGTCCTCTTCATCTATTTGTATTTTATTATAGCCGTTGTATCCATATAGAAAATAAAAAGACTTCTTACCTGAAAGCGTGTCAAGTACCTGATCAATGAAAGGTAGTGAAAAGTAGTCGCGTAATGTGGCCTTGTTCAATTCTCTGTAATAGACACAGATACGCCACTTGCCATTATTTTTCGGCACCACCACCAACAATGACACCTACCTACTATTTGAAATCGGGTAGATGAATTTTGCAACCTAAAGTTTCTGAAGCTCATCTTTGACAATGTCTTTTAATGCTAGGTTCATACGCCTGTGTGGCTGTCAGACAGGTCTCATTTCTTCATTAGTATAAATATGGTGGATGCAGGTGTCTGGATGGATGACCCTCATATCCAAGTAATCACAAGAAAAAGCTCCATATTTCTCACGAATCATACTCATCAGCTGATGCTTTTTTTCTATAGTCAATTCTGTACCGATATGTAAGGTCTTTCCTTCGATTATTTACATAGGCTCTGTGGTGAGTTCATGGATTTCCTCTATTGCTACAAAAGAGGAAAATATGGATGGATGGAAAGTCTCATGGAAATTATCACTGAAAACATGTCGATAACCATTAAAAGAAACAAGATAATTGATACAGGAACTGTAAGATAAAAATTGTTGCAAAATATGTTCATCGGATTGCTCCTGGAGACCTCTAGACTGATCTAATCAAAACAAAGGAAACATGCAGTCTTTGTCTCCATAGGAAATCTCAAGCCATAATGGTACTTCTGTATCTGTTTGAGAATGGGAGAAAATAGATAAATTTTGGTTGTGGGGACCATTGGAAATAATAATTTCTCCATTTCTGTACCCTATGATGGCATCAACAGTTGCCAACCAAGGGTGTCTAAGAACTTCAGGGTGTCTAGGTCTAGAGGTTTTTGAGGAAATGATAATGAATTCTATGGGATATTGCCAGGAAGCAATAATGACCACTATGTCTTCTAGCGTTCCCATTGATCTAACGATGGACTTATCTACCATTTCTACAATTATAGAGGTGGGTTTAAGCTGAGATAATTGCATGGATGTCCTTATTTCATATGTCATTGCATTTATTTCCGCCCATAAATCAACAAGGGTGTTAGGCAGAAGCACTATGTTTATCTCAATGGTGACAATGGGGTTCCAAGGGTCATTGTACTTCGTAAAAAAGTCAGAAATCATGTTGGACAATTGGCTTAAAATCTTTACGTTTTGGTCCTTATGCCATTTCCTACCTGGCTTCTTAATACATAGATCCTTGATAATTTTTTTGTATATAGGGATGTCTCTAATAGCTTTCAAAAGTGGAATTTTGATGTAGACATTCCTTAATTCGTTTTCCAGGTCTTATTCAAGCAGAGACTCTTCTTTCTCTACGCGAAGTATTTTTGGGTAGGGTGGTTCACTTTTTTGTTCTTTTTGTGCTGTTTTTTTTTTTTCATTTTGCAAGTGGTTTTCAGACAATCTGGAAGGAGCCTCTTTCTGCATGACAACAATTGATTTCCCATTGTTTACTATCTTCCCTGATCGTAACTGGATTTCATTCATAGGTATGGCAGTGATAATTTATGTAGGAAAAGACTGGATATTTATGCTTTGTGTAGGTTGAGGTGGTCTATTATGATTTGGGTTAGGTACGTGTTGCACAAGAAATAATGTAGGGCGAGGTGGGTTAAAAGTTTGAGGTGCCTGCGAAGATGTTGGGTTAGATGGTGCAGGTAAAATTTTTTGCAATGGAGGAAGTGGCAACAAAGCTTGTTGATATGTGTGTGGGTTATACCCTTGCTGATAGGATTGCATGGGTGGATTGTACGAGGTGCTTGGCATGTTTGGGTAAGGCACATAGAACTGGTTTTGGGGCTAATAAGGGTTGGCATAAATATTTTCCCTCCAATTCTAGTTCCATCGAGTGTTCTGCATTTGAGGAATGGCCCAAGGAGGGTAAGCTGGCTAGAAGTTATAAGCTTGAGTTTGACCATACCCTTGGGGACTAGGTTCCGGGAACATGTTTTAACTGGAGCTTTTCCAAAAGGGTTTCTTACTTGCTTGTGACAAATCATTTACTTTGGCACTCCCTTTATAGATAGCCTATAGGTCAGAAAGATATGGACACTTTCCGGTTGCATGTTCTAAGGTGAAAATTCCACAAACCTCAATGACGTTGATGGGACAGTCGCTTTCCATATGATTTTGTATACATTTAGGACAAAAGATAGCCATAGCAGCCCTTTTGTCTTCTTGTCTCTTTTTGTGTTTCATTGTGTCGAGTTGGTTACCAATGGTGTTTAAAATGTATTTTTTAAATATTTCCAGTAGGTTCCCTAGTTCGAATCTAGTGACATCAATAGTTGCGGGTTTCTGATTTCTAGATGCAACATCTTGGAGACTGTCGCAAATATTCCTACCAACTTTAGCTTGCTTTCTAGAATAGGTATGACAAAGTTTGGCTATTTCAAGAAAAATATTTTTGTAAATGTCCCCACCACTTAAAAGGTTTAGGGTTTCGATGCATTCATCTCTCAATCCTTTCAAAAATACCATTTTTATAGTTTTCTCATCTAGATGGGCCCCTCAGGATTTGTGAAAATGATATAGGAAGCATTCAATATATTCTTCAAGGCTTTCATCATCTAGTTGTTGCATTCTAAGAATATTTTTTGTGTCCCTACTTTTGTAGAAATATTGGAATTTCCTAAGAAATATAGACTTCATATCATCTCAAGAGTATATGGTATTTTCACCTAATCTCGTAAACCATCTAAGTGCGACATATTCAGGGTGGCTAGGAACAATTTAAGTTTGTGTGCATCATCATAGTAATTGTAGCTTCTGCATAAAATATCGAACTTTAAAAGAAAAGCGTTAGGGTCTTTATATGACTTACCATATAAAAGTGGAAGAGAGGTCATTGGTATGCTTTTCATGGTGGCATTCCTGGTTACATCCAGGATGAGGAAGCCGAAGGTAGTTTCTCTTTCTTCTTCATCCGGTCCTCCCCTCATCCCATCATTGTTTCTTAGTCCATCCTCATTTCCTCCAAAGAAAGACATCCTTGGGCCTTATCCCTCTCCATGGTTTTCTTCCTGGTTTCATTCATTATTCTTGTTCTCCCCTCCATTGTTTTCCACGTTGATTTCAGATGTGTTTCTGCTAAGATGACTGGAGACAGATTCAATGGATAGCCTTACTATTTCCTTAATTCAGAGTTCCCATTTTTCGTGCTTATTACCTACGTAATGATTAGCGAGATTATTTAATGGGATTTTTGTCGAACCAAAAGTTTCAGGAAATTGTGAACTAGAAATAAATAGACCCCTATTATCCCTAGGTCTACTTCTATGCATTAGGAAATGGAAGATAAAATTTAAGAACAACCAGTAATTGGTCAGACTTTGGAGAAACTAAACAAAAGTGGGTGCGTGGCTCTTCACTCACGTCTTACTGTTCTCTCTTCACCCTCTGACAGCCCTGCAATATCTCTAAAACTTAGATAGTGATAATTACCTGAATCATAAATTACAACTCCCTGGAAATGACACCAAAAATGTTGGGAGAAATAATTGTTAGATTAATCCTCCAATATTCATATGTCAATTCGAGCTCATAAACATGAGTTGCACTGCACTTTCTTGATTCAGTTTCTAAGTCAGAGTTTTAATGTTTCCTTATGATGATCATCTAAGTAATGAAACACACTAATTCTTATGAACAAACAACTTTTAGAAAGAAATCAAACCATCTCACTAACATTAGCAGAATCAATAATAAAATTCAACTTAAAGATTTGGAATCTCTATACACCTAACCTATTATGTTCTTGAACTGAAAGCTGGATTTAAACGAACGCCTAATTATTTTACCACAAATTCTAATTTCACAAACTATGAAAGAAAATTCCTAATTCAACAAACTTCATACAACAACTCAGTAACTCAATATTTCATTCAAAATCCAAGCCCTTAATTTAGCTTTTACAAATTACACTTTGAAAGAACTGGAAGAACTAATCTACTTGCAATTGAAAATTGATCCTATGAATAAAAAATTATTCTTACACCCAATGACTGTTCTTAGATTCAAACCCTAGAATGAGAAGACTTCACATTAATTCCATTGTCTTGACAACAAGTAAAAGATATTTATGTTAGGAACTAATCTGAATACTCTACCTAAGACACTAAATCAACCCAGAATTAACGAACTTGATCTCTCACACTTCACTAACCTTTATATATATTACATAATCTTTGATAATCTTAGAAACAAGCTCAAATATCAAACCCTCATTCTATTTTCAAGAATTAAAAGAAAAATAAGACAACAGTGAATTTTCTATTTAGACACACAAAAATGTACTTGAGATACTATGCTACAGTTTCATTTAACATGGATTAAATTCCTCAATCTTTCAACAAGCTAAGCTCAAGAAACCTACTTAAGTTTTTAGCAAACCAACAATATGTCTTATTAATGAAAGAGATAAGTCACACTACCTCAAAATGCAAAAAACACACACTGTACTAAGGCAATGCTAAAAGAAACTACGTTAAACTGGAAACTAAGATTTCAACCACACTACTAATGAAATTCACACTTTCCAACACTCAGTTGTTCAATCAAATTGTAACTAGCTAATCTATCTAATGCTCTAGAGTCCTAATGGAAAAGACACTTCAAACTTTGAATTGCAGAGACTGTAAATTGGAAGAATTGAGATCCTATGGACACCTAATCGAACTAAACTATCTACATTAATTCACACTTTTCTTGGTAACTCAAAATATGATGACAAAAGAAATTAAAAACGTATTGTCAAAGAATTGGTCGATCAAACTAGAATCACATTGTGCAAGTTTAAAAGTCCTATTGAATCTTTATACTAGAAACATGAAGCCCTATTCTATAGCTAGAATAACATAACTCTTATGAATTCTATATTGAAACCTCAAGGTATGTTGATTTCGACCATAATCTGTTTCTACTCATGTTTATCAATGCAAAGGTTCGTGTTTATGACAACACCTTCAGTTTGATATTCTAGCTCAAGTATGCACATGGAGTGTTGCTCTAGTTCGAAGATGATTTTAAGATAGACAAGAACAACAATGTAATTATCTGCATATATACAAATGAGTGCTTACAATGTCAAACACAAGGGAATAGAGCGATGCTTTGTAAATATCAAACACACACAAAGAGTAGACTATACGCAATCCTTGAGATCATCTAATATGGGATTCTCAGCATTATACACTTAGGTGTTCGATAGAAATTGGAAACGAGATCCATTCCTCTAATAGGAACCAATAAACATTAACACACATAGTATTGAATTTCTTTTGACAGATAATCGAAATTAAGCTTAAGTTAACTACTCAAGAAACAATCTTAAATCGAAATGTAGTTATGAAATAAAACACACACAACAATTTACCTACGCATATGACTAGAGGAAGCTAGATCCAGATTGTGGTGGGCCCTTGCCACACCCTGAGACGGCTTGGAAACTTACAGAAATGAACTAAACCTCAACGCATATGATTCAAAGAATAAATGAGTTCATAATGATATGAAATTGAATCAGTAACACGCCATGATGAATCACAAAATTGAGCTTTGATTATTGAGTAACAACAAAGTTTACAATCTCAGACTTGATAGAAAAATTGGAATGGAAATTCACTAGCTAATTCATGACGTTACATAAGCCTTTATAGGCATAGTTATATACATAAATAGTAAAGAGTTATGTTCATGGTAAACGTTGAAACCAAACTGATATTGAGATCCTACGATCTATTCACAATTAGCATTTCTCTCTACATAAGGTAACCAAACTCTAACTATTCCTATCTCTAGGAATAATCCAGAAGTTTTCTTCATAAGAGTCATTGAGTTGAGCCTGATTTCTAGAAAATGGCTAGCTGGGACATCGTGTTGGAATCATGGAGAGCTATTGGAACGTTGAGCACTTGGGTGAAAGTTGAGTACCTAGCAGTTAGGTACAGGTTCTCAAAATTGATCTTTTGTGCCAGAGTTCATGCTTTCCTGAGCTCAAGAATTCATGTAGAATTATTTTTCACAACTACAACCCATAATGATCAGTTAACAGTCAAGCATACAACTCAACCACCTAAACTTAACCATAGAATAATCAAAATATCACTACTTTCAATACCTTTACCTTAAGTTGGGATATGATGTGATTTAGGCCATTGGAAGGACGAAAATGGAATAAAGGAGTTAATAATTGAACATGATAAGGTTAAAAGTGGCAGGGAAAGTGAAGAATTGAAGACAAAAGAGGGGTTCAACAAAGAAACTATGTGCAGACTTCTTAATGGAGCTAGAAGGATGATAGTGGGAAGATCAATGAGCCAATGTTTATTAACACAAAAAGGATCTATGATCATTAATATTTGTAGATTGAGAAGAATTGATATTTTCCACATGGAGATCAAGAATCAGAGGGAGTCTAGTTTTAGAGGGAGCAACCCTATGGAATCTACTATTTCAGAATATGGGGAGACCAGACTCATTATTGTAGTGGTTGCAACAAAAATGTAGAAGAAACAATAGAGAAATAGCAATATTAGTATGAGTAGATAATATTTCAGCATTCATGTAGCTATACCTCTAGGAGTGAGGGGGGTGATGTAGATCCTTAGTCCCAAAGTTGAAAATAATTTGGGCAAGATCCATAGGAGAGCAGTTGCAATATACTTTCCTCATCGATAACTGTAACCTTGCTACAGGGTCCCACTTCATTCAGTATCAGGAGGATCAATGTCATTCATATATCAAGGAGTGCAGAGCGGTGTTGATAGCATAGAAGGACCCGTAGTAGAAGAGTCAACAATAACACAAATTTTCGAGTAGACAGTTGCAAACACATTTGATTCAATGTTTTTTTTTTTGTTCTTCTGAGTTGTAGTTGTTGTAGTAGCATCAACAACAGTGAGAGGTAGTGCTACAGTACATTCCACAGGTGCAGGATAGGGGTGGTTTAAAATCCCTTTCTTTCTAAGAGAGAGTGTTGAGAAGTTTAGCAAGAAAGGAAGGTTCAATTTGACTTAGCCTTGGTCAAATTGAGAAAATATGAAATTTCCACATCAGCAGAAAACTTGGAGGTAGTTAATTGAGGTGACATAGATCTTGTCACTAAGCTTAGTATATTCGAGTTAGAGGGCTTGGAGTCCAGTTAAGCATGTGTGGTTGCAAAATTTTAGTAGTCCAGTTCAGTTATTTCCAGTTGTATTTAGTTAAAATAGTTCCAACTATTGATAGAACTAGTTGGAGGCCAATTGCGTAGTGGGAAAATAGTCTAACTCAGAGATCATCTAGTTAACTTATCAATCAAATCTAAATAGCTAGTTCATGCAAGATATTTGAGTTCCTTAGCTAGGGTGGATATTCCAAGGTAGTGTACAATTAATTATATACTATATTGAGTTTACATTTTAGAGTATTGGTCAGGTGATCAATCCTCAAGAATTGTGCAAGAAAATAGGGGGGAAATAGGGTCCTATTTCCTCAGGATTTTCACAAGGAAATATGTGTGAGTGTAGGAATCATGAGTGTGGGAAGTTTGATTACAAGCAACACAAGTGCAAGCAGAGTAAGAATAGTTCTACTCTTGCAGGTTGTCCTTAGATGGAGAGATTACAATTGTAATTGTTTATTAATTCACTTGATTAATGAAAACAAGATTAAGGGGTTTTTAGTAGTTGATTTTCCCTAGAAACATATGGTTACCTATGTATTTGATGATGCATATTTGTGCATGTTTTTCTAAATTGTGAATTACTTTCCGTAGAGAAGTACAGTATAATAATTGTGTCTCTTGATTTTAGTTTAAATTTCTTGAGAAGTTGCAATTTTGTCACCAATATTTCTACAGGCCTATCATCGTGAGACACTTTGTGATACAGTTCGGAAGTACCCAACCTATGATAAAGAGATGTATTGTATCATGCAAACTTTTTTTTAATGGACACATTACATTCTGTGTAAGAAGATGATCATCCAAACTGATCACCGACCTCTTCAGCTTATACAAAGACAAGGGAAGTTGTAGAATGATCGCCATCAAAAGTGGTCTACATATCTGAAACAATTCCACTTGAGTATTAAATACAGAAAGATCAGTACCAATCATGTTTTATATTTCCTCAGTCGACCCCCAATTGAAGCACTGACCACTCTTCTCGACTCTTGTGGACACGAGACCTATGGATGGTTGCAACTCTTCAAAATTGATCTATAGTTCACCACCACATACTAGATGTTAGTGGATGGCAAGCAAGTTCCTCATTTCCACTCCCATGATGCATTATTATGATACATAGGCCATGTTTGTCTTCCTTCAAGAGAGCGTGCGAAGATGATTTGGGAGGCACACTATAGTGAGGTCGCAGGACACTTTGGTGTGGAGAAAATTGTGGTCATACTAAAAAAGTAATTTTATTGGCCAAAAATTAGACAGGATGTTGGGAAATATATCAAATCCTACACTGCTTGTGCCATCTCCAAACCGACCATCAAGAAGAAAGGCATGTAAAATCCTTTTCCTATTCCCAGCCAGACCTGTGAATCCATCTCCATGGACTATATGTCTGGCCTCCCTTCTACCACGAATGGTAATGACTGTGTATTTGTGTTCGTGGAAAGATTCTCTAAGATGACCATATTAGTGGCCTGCAAGAAGAGTATCACAGTAGAGGACACTACCAAACTTTTCTTTGAATGAGTGTGGGTAAATTTTTGGATCTCACAAACCATTATATTAGATCGGGATAATAGGTCATTGAGCACATTCTGGTCGAGCTTCTGGTCACTATTGGACACCAATCTCACCAAGTCAACTTCATTCCATCCCTAGACTAATAGCCAGACATAGATCATCAACATGATGATCGTGCACATACTCCACATGTACAACTCTAAGCATCCACGAACCTAGGATGAGAGATTTCCTGATGTGAAACACAACTATAACATATATCTCCATAGCTCGACTAGTCACAGTCCCTTTCAGGTGGGTCTAATATTTCAACCATTATGTTTGATTGATGTTTCCATGCCTCATGCAACTAGATAGAATTAATCCACACATGTACAATGTGAGGCTGATAAAGAAACCAAGTTTATTGAAAACATCTAGCACATATGTCAATAGTTTCATGACATCTTGGATAAGTCCAATTCCAAGTACAAGTTGCAGCATGATCAACATCGGGTGCCACACAAGTTTTAGGTGGGCGAAAAAATTTGGTTGCATTTGCAGAAAAATTCCTTACCGAAGCCCATCGAAAGATAAGACCACTTTGATATGGGCCTTATACCATAACCAAATATATGGGAGACTATTATTTTGAACTTATAATTCCCCCATTCCTTGGTCTGCACCCAATGTTCAATGTGGACCACCTTCGACCATATTTTCCACCATTACTCGACACATTAGACATTGCAAAATAATTCACACGAACATAGCTAAACCGAGACTGCACGAAACATTCCACAACTGACTAGATCATGGAAATGCAGATCACGACCACTCACCACCAGAAGATCCAATTGTATTAGGTTTTCAAAGTTATCCAACTCATGCACCAAGGCAAGTGGCTCACGAGGGACCAAGTTCAGCAGAATTTTCCCCATCTCATGGAGGCACTCAATGCAATGGAGAATATTGCTTCCTAATGGGGGAGGACTGACTTAGGTGGATATTTGTGGCCACCCAGCTATTCCACTTGTACCCCCACCATTATTCTTGTAGTTTCCTTAATTGTATCAGAATTTACTATTCTTGGTAGTTTTTCGGGCCCTGAACTTCCAGATCCATTTTGAGGCCCTAAAAAATGTTTTTTGGAAAGATGGAAAACATAAGCCGTTTATTGATTATTGTAGTCAAAATTTGTATTCCTCTGATATATATTTATAACGAGGCATTGTACACATCAAACAAAGATCATATGCCAATGTTACAACCCCAATCATTTGATGTACCAATTTACCCCAAAGGGGCCCACACACTTTTGGCACTTCATCTCCTAGGGTTAGGTTTTTGGATGCTTATGGTTTTCAATTGTTTCTAAATAATAAATAAGCCTTCAATAACCATTGTAACCAAGTTTAGAAGGCATGGAGATGTCACATCTCTTCTCAGAGATAAGCTACCATCACCTGAGCTAGTTTATTTCCATTATGCATGTAAACAATTTTCAGTACTTTGTTATTAATGAATTGAAGTCATGTTTTCACTGTATCTATGTGTTTAAGTTTATATATGTATTTAATTTTATTCCTTAATATATATATATATATATATCAAAAATTAGGGGAAAGTCATTATTAATGTGGGAAAAAATAATAGATATTGTTCTCTCTCTTATGAAGACCATCGAGGGGAAATGGCATATCCCCAGATTCCTACAACGTTTGCAATATGCAGAGAATATTATCTCTATATTCGTCATGTTTAAACAACACAATATATCAAGGAATTAAATATTTATTTTAAACTCAAGGCTTCGTGGGGGTGCACCCAGGGCAGGGCATTAAATGGAAGAGATCGTCCCTATGTATCCTTAAAAGAGGTTGTTCAAGGAAAGACCTTTGTAGTACTAGAGAATGCTATGAACCTTACAAGTTTGAGTCAAAAAATACTAAGTCTTGTTGAGGCCTCGGAATTCCGTTGCCAAAACATGGGGGAAAACCAGCCGGTCCAAACCTTAAAGCAAATCCTTTTCTATTTGGTGTAGTGGCTCCGACTTGGGATAATGGGACCAGTTTCCCAATAAGGATGATTTTGAGGGTGTTGTGAATATAGCATGCAAATGGATAATGATTTTGATCTATATGCATCTATCTAAACTATTTAATCTAATATATACCTGGGGTGTTTTTCCTTTATGCGATCTAAAGTGATATCTTTCAATTGTTAGTCATATAGATCATTTAACAGTTGAAAGAGATGAAAATTATGTAAAATGATTCTTCTAGAAAATTAGTTTACATAGAAGAATTGTGAAAGAAATATCCCATTTATCAGTGTGATTACATATTAAATAAGAAACCATAGCTAAATATTAGAACATAAGTGCATGTAATATTTATATACGATGATGTTTCAAATATATAATGCAATAAAAAGATGATTGTCAATCTATGAAGTGAGACTTAATACAAGTGAATAGAAGTACCATATGTACAAAGTTATACTCATGTAAACTGACAACAATGAATCTTCTTCTTCTCACTTTCAAGCAATTTAAAGAGTACAGTAGTGCAACATCAGTTAAACAACTCTAATTGTCAAAATATAACAGATGTGTTCCATTAATTCATCAAAACACTCACAAACTTACAATAGTGCATTCTTTGCAAATGTTTTTGAAAAATTTCTGGACCCTTCTCTAAATGCATGAGAAGGGTTTAAATACTAAACTAACTATAAACTAAAATATATTATTACAAAAATATAGAGGAGGTTTCAAACAACCTTCCTCATAAAGCTATCTTAAACTATAATATAGGAAACTAAACTAACAATTTTGATTTATGAGTCTTGCCCTTTCTTCTGAATGTGGTCCCGAAGTTGAAAAATATCTAACATTGCTTTGAGCTGAGCTGGCTGCGATATCCTTGACCTGATCTGCCCCTTGAAAACAGTGTTTGAGAGTACTAACTAGGATCTCTTCGTTGAATCTGTAAGAGACTGCAGAGTCTAATGCTGATGATAAGGTTTGATAAAAAAATTCCAGTAATTTTCTTGATCAAACTTATTTACCTTTTTAATAATTTCCTCATGTGTCTCTGTTCTCTGCTTCCATTGTGTTTCTACCTGTCTTGTTTCTAAGAACACATAAAACGTGTTCTCTTTGATAATTTCTTCTCTAGAAAGTTGTTCACACATAGATTCAATAATCTCACTTGATATCTTGGATGTTTTCACTCCTTTTTCTGCCTATTTGATTTGTGCTTCCCATTCTCTGAATAGAATTTCTTTGTGAAGATTATCTACTTGGGGTAGATTAGCTTCATTCCCTGAATCTGATACTTGCCATTGGATGTGTTCTTCAATTTTCTTCTCAAGTATTTCACATTCAAGTCTCTAGATTGGTATCTGTTGGATCAGTATTTCTCTTGAATCATAATTAGAGTCAATTATAGAAGCTTGTTGACAAAAAACTTCTTGTTCTTTCTTTAACTTAGTGTTTAAATCCAGTGCTTCTTTCATAAATTGCTCTAATTGTGGCTGGCTTTGTAACTTAGTCATTACTACTTCTATTTGTGCTTTTTTTTCATTAATTTCTGTCTGATGCTGCAATTTGAGGCTTTCAACATCTTTATGAAATTGGGTTGTTTTTACTTTGACTTGCTCATTGGAATTAGATTTCGCTTCATTCAACAACTTCTCTAGTTCTTGTACTATGGATTCCTTTTGTTTTAGAAACAATCTAACCCCAGTAGCTTTATCAACAGTAGCAGTAGCATATGCCCCTGCATACTGTGATAATTTTGTTAGATGTTCAGTAGGATCATCTAAGGAATCTTTCCATAATACATCAACTGATTCATCTATAGGCTTTGAAATTGTTTCATCAATTCTCCTCCTTTTGTTTCTTTTAACTAAAACCTTATAACTAGGACTGTAGAAAATATCCAACGAAGGAATATCTTCAATTTGTAGAACTATCTGATTTGTAGGGTAGGCCGATATTATTTCTTTATCATGCATTGTTGGAACTCTTTGTAGTGGATTAACAATTTCCACTATCTTCTGGGAGTTTTCAGGTGTCTGGAAACTCGTTGCTTGATCAGTATTGGGATTCTCTTTAGGAGTTTTTATTTCTTCAAAAAAATCCTTCCATTCATCTATAAGATATTTTATTTGTGGTGAACTGGACTAATCTAGTATATTATGACTATGCTGACCTTCTTGAGAATCTGATGCTAGTCCATTATTTCTCTTTTCCTCTAGCATCTCTATCTCATGGATTACTTGGTCAATTATCTTGTCTAGGATTTCCTTTTTATATTCAGATTAATTTTCAAAGTGATCTGAATTATGATATTGCTACCGTGACTGACCTGATTCATCTTCATACATATCTTTTACATCATCATCCAAGCTGATACTTGGAGTGTGTTTGTTATCATCTTCAATAGTTAACAAATTGAGAGGGACTATCTCCAGTCTCCTATTTTTTCACATTTGGAAAGGTTCAAAATCATCTGGACTTAGTTGGCTGGATGCATACCTAATAATGTCTAAAAAAAATTCCATGCCCTGGAAGAGATCATAAAATCCATCTTTCTCCTTTAAAAAAGGCTTTAACTTAAGCTCTGTGATGTAATTTTTAATTACATCATTTGGGTCATATAACATTTTTGGCATTACTTCCAATCTCAATAAATGATTTTTGGAAACTTTATTGTATGTATGGCCGATGTAAAACAGTGAAAAAGTGCCACATTGTACAGGGTAATTAGGCCAAATAGCATTTTTAGAATCTTTTAGCTATTTGGTGACACCATTAACAAGTAAATAAGCTATTTCTCTTGCAAGTAACTTATCGGGAACGTAATAGGGTAAAACATGGGGAGAAGCATAACTCTTGAATACTCTAATATATGTAAAATTCTCCTCTGTAAACCATCTAGCTACAAAAATAATGTCTGCATTGGCTTCTTTAGAAACCTTAGGGGCCTTTTTATTGAAAATCATTTGGTGCATAGGCAATATGACTCCGTAACAGATTTTATAGAAGTGTAGGTGGAAGTCTAAATCCTAGTGTTCTCTGTGATGAATGTGAATTGGGGAAGGGTCTTGGGTAGTCCATTTCAATCCCATGGTAGGAAAACTATAAGTAAAATAGATAGCATCCATGACATAGTTAGACATATAAAAGGGAGGTATTTCTCTAGATTAAATACTCCTTTTATTCCTATATTTGGTAATGTGTTTGGCTAGATTATCAGATAATATGTTTTCCCAATTCAAGATTGATGAATTGACGATTGCATCAAATAGGGGAACCCATTCTATTGAGAATCTAGTGCTATCAGGTCTGGAAAATAATCTACATAACATACTGGTAGCATAACAGTAAGGATTAGGAATTTGGGTAATTGGGTACGTACCAAGCTTATCTCGCTTCAACTTCCCCTGTTCCTCCTTCCATTCTTTGATGACTTTGATAATATTTGGATGTTCTCCTCTAAAGCTTTGCAAAAATTATTTGTCATATTTCTGCTGTGGGGGTGGTAGATGATACATTGCTGTTAAATCTTCTACCCTAAAATAGCCCATAGTTTCTCCCTTCGAATTCTTGAACATTCTATATTCAATATATAAGTGATCAATTACCCACTTAACCATGTATGTGTAAGGGAGAATCTTTGCTCTTGCAGCTATCCTGTGGGCGTATGAGCATGCAACATCAAAAAGAGTTGTGTTGAAGGTAGACGCCATCCCTGTCAAAGAAACTTTGGTTATCACCTTTGGTTCTTCGCTTTCAAAAATATTATAGATTGCCTCCCAAGTCGAACTACCACAATATTTGTTGTAGACGGTATCTAAAAATAAGGAAGGCATCTCTGTATCTTCAGTAGACAACGTCTGAGAAATCTATTTGCCATTTTTGCTCATTTTACTCTTCTTCAATCCATTAATTGGTTTCCTAAAAATAGAGAGAATTTTACAAGTATAGATAATCAAAGAGACAAATATATTATTTATTTCAAACACATGCAAGCAGATATAAATCTATCAAGATATAACATCAATCATTAATCATAATCTCTGAATTAATATCTCATACACCTTCATGCATAAAATATGTCAATCAATTTAAAGTCGTTAAGATCTCAAATTTAATTTTCATATGACACAAGCTGCTTCACATGCTTGATCCATTAAATTCCATCGGCGCGCGTATCACAAGTCATAATTTATAACCATTCGTAATACTTACCCTTAAATATTGTGAAATGCAATCTGCGCAAATCGTAGATCACAACTTTTATAGGATAACAATTTGGTGTATGTTATAAGTTGTGCAAAATGCGAATTGTGCTTTTTGAAAAAATTAAGTGACTGCGATTGCCAAAGGTTTTATATTCATTTCTTTATTTTCTCGTCGGGTCCGTGAAGTCGCAACTTATACCGATTTTCTTTTAATATTTTTTGATTGATTAAGTGAGGTGCCATGCGATAAAGTAAATATAATCGTGATTGAAGTTTTTGCAAAGTCCAAACATATCTTCGGAAAATTTGAGCGCATATTGCGGCTCGCACATTTTAAATTTTATGAGTCTTTGAAATTCATAAGATATGCGACTTGCGATGCACTCAAGAAAAATAAAGCGAAAAAATTTAAAAGAAAATTTTTATTTCCTAGGTTTTTTTATAGAAAATTAAAAGAATTTCCTATTTATTTCTAAAGGGTCCCTATTTATAAAAATAAATGGGGGGTTGTTGTATAGCACAGCAATTGGCGATTCACTTGGGTGAACCAAATATCTCTGATAAAAAAAAATTGAAATTTCTATTTTATTTTTTTTTCGAAAATAAAAATAGTTGTAGGAATGAAATTTCAAATAAATAATATCTTAATAAGCAATGAAAGTTTCTCTTATTCACTATTCATAAGAATTCCTCTATTAAAGATATAAGTATGAAATTCTATATCATTCCTTACTTAGTTTAAAAGGATAAAGTAGGTGGCCTTTATAGATTGACTTTATAAAAAATTACTCTTTTATCATAGATAGAGCCTTGTTCCAATAGGAAATTTAAGTTTTTGGCAGGGTTACCTTTTACCCAACAATGATTCATTGTCCCATCCAATATTTCTTATAATTTTCATAAGTAAATTCTAACCTTGGAGAATTTTCTTTTATATATTATTTTATTTACTTAAAAGCCATTTTCTTGGCTTGGTAACCAAATGATGACAATGCCACTCACTAGTAATAATTAAGTTGATCAAGCTGGCTCTTGATGAGACCCCTTCTCCTTTTGATATAATCTCAAGTCATTACCCTGTTTTGATAGGCAATATTGGTAATGTCAGTTTAACTATTTCCTTATTAACATGGTAAACAAGCTCGTGATGAGACTTATTATCTTTTAATTTTTTCTTCTAATCATAATATTTTTTTTTTTTTTTTGAATTTCTTTCAAAAATTTATAAGTTTTCCCAGATGGGATGAATCATTAGTATTTTTAAGATTCTGAATGATAATGTTGAGTTTCAGATTTCTTTTCTATAAATAGGTATTTACTATGTTAAAGTTTATTTTCTTGACTGGTAATAGAATATTCATGCTATATAAAGATGAGATTTCATAAAAGAAAAAATGATTTCAGCGAAATTCCATTTTTCAGAAAAATAAAACCAATTGTCTTTCTAAATCTTTCGATTATTTTCTTAACATTTTTTTTATTTTTATAAAAAAAATAAAAAAAATCATTTAATATTATAGTTGAAAATACAAATATTAATACTAAGAAACTTTTATTTTCTTAAAAGGAAAAGAAAAAAACACCAGTATACAAGGATATAAGGGGTTACCTTCTATGAGAATTTTTTTTTTTTAATCTGCCCATTAACAGGCAAAGAATTCTTTTTGCCTAATAGATCTTGTAAAAAAAATGTTGATGGGCCTATTTCTTCAATTATTTGAAATGGACCTAGCCAGAGTTTTTGAAACTTCGTGTGTTTACCTTTTTCCTCATGTGCTTTGTCCCATTTCAATACCAAATCACCAATTTGAAAATTCTTTGGAGTGACAGAAGTTGAATTAAACGAGGCTTTTATTATCTGTTGATGATGAGCGTGAGTTTCTTCGGCTTTTTCTATTTCTTCTTCTAACTTAATAATTTGACCTTGTCTAAGTTGTAAAGAAGAAGTAGGAGTTTCATCAATTAATTGAACTAAGGAAAGAGAGGAAATAACTACATTGGTGGGAAGTACCGCTTCTTTTCCATAGACAAGATTGAATGAAGAAGTACCAGTAGAAGCTTTTGAGTTATTCGATCTGCCCAAAGAGAAAAAATTAATGACTTATGCCAATTTCTTTGAATCTGATCAACAGTTATTTTGATTATACTAATTAGGTTGTTGTTTGTGGATTCTGCCAAACCATTTCCTTGTGGATAATAATTTGCAGAATATTTTGATTTAAAACCTCTTTTAATCAAAAATTCTTTCATAGAAGTTACAGAGAAATAAGATACATTATCAAACATCAAAGCAGTAGGTAAGCCAAACCTGGTTATGATATTCTAGTCAATGAAATCAATGATATTTTCTGAATTAGCTACTTTTAATGGAATTGATTCCACCCATTTGGTTAAGTAATCTATAGTTGTGAGAATATATCTATGTTGTTTGGAAGAGTTAGGAATAATCTTACCAATTATATCTAATCCCCATTGCTCAAATTGTTGTTCAATATTGACTAGCTGTGATGGGAATGTTGGTTTTCTTTGTCTTCTACATGTACTTTTGCATACTTTACATCTTCTTGTATATTCATGGGCATATTTGAAAAGTGTAGGCTAATAGTAACCTGCATACAGGATCTTAAGTGCTGTTGTATTTCCTTCAAAATATCCTCCAGCTAGTCCATCATGGATTTCATGCAAGACCTTCTCTGCTTCAGATTTTTCTAAGCATATTAGAAATACAGAATCAAAATTTCTTCTAAATAACACATCGTTGACTAACTCATATTGTTTAGCTTTTAATCTAAGAGATTTTTTGTCTTGTAACTGAGATGATTTGGAGCATACTCATTCTTCAAATAAAATATAAGATCAACATATTGTGACTCTGAATCATTGAGGCTTACCTCTAATATTTGCACATTATTACCTGAATCTTCTTCTGTTGGAAAATGTGATACTCCTGTAAGCATTCTACAAAAACCTTGACCTCTAATGATTTTAGAGGTTTTAAAATCTACATCATATTCTTGTAACACAGTCACCCAGATAGCTCTTTTTTCTCCTAATTATTTCTGCATCAAAAGTTGTCTTACTACAGAAAATGGAACTATGATCTTCATATGAGACTTTAGGATAAAAGGTCTAAAATGTTTTATGGCCTTAAAAATAGCAAATGCTTGCTTTCCAATAGATGTGTAATTCAGTTCTGCACCTTGTAAATTTGAACTAAAGAACGTTATCGGTGCTTCTATTTGTTGGTCATTCAACTGTGTTAAAATGACTGCATATGATGTATCTGATGAAAAAGTGTATAATGTAAATGGATTAAGAAAATTGGGGGTGGTAAAGAATGGAGCATTGAAAATTGACTGTTTAATCAATTCAAATGCTTCTCTTTCATTATGTCCCCATTTAAAGACATAATTTTTCTTGATCATGTTCTACAACAGTAAAACTATTTGAGAAAAATTAGGGACAAATATCTTAACAAACTTAATTTTCCAAAGGAAATATTGCATGGTTTTCTTGTTATGAGGGAAAGCAATTCGTTTAATTTCATCAATTCTTTTAGGATCAATATAGATACCATTTTTTGACACAATAAATCCTAAAATTTTTCCTTCATCTAAAGCAAAAAATGATTTCTTTGGATTTAATGAAATGCCATAACTTTTGCATTGCTTAAAGACTTGCTTTAAGTCATTCACATGATGAGTTACATGTTTAGATAAGAAAGTAATTTCATCTAAATAAATAACTACTGTTTTATTTATGAGTCCTCTAAAAGCTATGTCCATGGCTCTTTGGAAAGTGGCACCTGCATTAATTAATACAAAAGACATTTTTTGATAAGCATAAGTCCCCCACTTAGTTCTGAACGTAGTTTTCAATATGTCATCTGGATGAACAAGAATATGATTGTAACTTGAAAATCCATCCAGAAAAGACATGAGCTCAGAGCCAAGTACTTTCTGCAATACTTGTTCCATTGTTGGTAATGGAAAATTTTCCTTCTGAGAATATTTGTTTAAATTTCTAAAATCAATGCAAATTCTAATATCACCATTCTTCTTCTTGACAGGTACCAAATTTGATACCCATTTAGAATGTCTGACTTGAAAGATGATTTTTTCCTTGAGGAGTTTATTCAATTCAATTTTAATTTGATTTTCCAAGTTTGGATGAATCTTTCTCGATTTCTGTTGTATGGGATTTTCTTCTGAGATCATAGGAATCGTGTGTTGAATTACAGAAGTATCATATGTTTTAAGATCAGTATAATCCCAAGCAAAGACACTTTTGTACATCTTAAACAAGCTAATGAATGATAATATTTCTTCGGAAGACACACTGAGGCCTAGATTTACATTTTGAGATTTTTCTTCACATCCTAGATTAACTAACTCAAATATTAAGGTAGAACTTTGTGTTTTTTGTTATTTACTATTTTAAACCTATTATTTAGATCGTATAAGTCTCCTAACTTGACAACAGATTTGAGAATAGGAATTTCATCTTGTTCTTTCTTAATTTGAGTGTCATGTTCGTTTTCATCCAAAATTTGATTATCGTAAGATCTTTCATATGTTAAAAAATCTATGATATCTGAGTGATTATTGAATACTCTCCAATTAGTAATATTATCAGGAATATATGGTCTAAAAATCAATTCAGTAGAAAATCTATCGGGACTAAATTCTTGGGATGGGATTAATTTAAGGCTACATTAGCGAGTAAATCTGCACTAGCATTTGTATTCTAGGTATAGAAGAAATGTTGAAGGCTAAGAAATGAGTAGTTAGTTCAGAATTACAATGGATAATATCCCTCACTTGCCTAACTATGATTTATGAATATCCTAAAACCTTCAGATGTCTGATATTCAGATCAATAGCTTTTAATAAACCTTGAACTAATGCTTCATCCTCAGCTACATTTTTGGTACAATCAAATTCTAATCGAGAGGCTAAAATAGTCTTTTCGCCTTCTGGGTTTATTAAAATGCAACCCACATTTGCACCATCTTCAGATTTAGAACCATCAAAATAAAGGGTCCAAAACAATGAATTAGCTATTTTTATATCTAAAAAATTAATATATCTAGAATTATCTCACTGAGAAAAATTCTCAATCTGAGATACAACCGCATTATCAAAGATGGTTGAGCATTAAATCTTCCTAAAATGACTCTACAAAGTAGTTTCCAATAATGTTTTTATTGAAGGCTAATGGCTCATTAAGTTCTTCAAAATTATTCATCGTATGCTTCATAAAATTTTCACGGTCAACTCGAATTTGGTTTGGCTTTCCACTATGTGGTAACCACATATGTGACCAGTCTGTTGAAAAATAACCATGAATTTTCTCATACCAGTCGTGACTTAAAACTAAACCATAAAATTTAGGAATATCTGCCACCAAAATATCAATTATCTGAGCAACTTTGGGATTTGATGACAATCTAATGGAAACATAATTTATTTCTCCTACCACTTCTAGTCTAGTTCTGTCAAGTTGTAGTATATGGACTGGAGAACTCTAAGAAGTTATGTTCAATTTTGCACAAACTGATTTTGGCATTATATTCAAAGAGGTCCCTGAGTCTATTAAACAATTATGAACATTTTTGTTATAGATCTCATAGGTTAAGAGAAATGGAGGAGGATGAGAGATGGATCGATCACCTATCATAATTAAGTCTAGAGCATCTATTTTCATTGAAGGAGAAGGTGGCTTACCCATTTCATTAGTAGCTTTAACTATGACTGGAGTAGGTAAGTTTGAAGTAGGAACAACTTTTAAGTCTCTAAGTAAGATTTGATGTTGTTGTTTCAATTTGGTAAGCTCATGAATTGAAATATTTTCCCTATTTTTCTTCATGTCTTCAACGATATTATACTCAATAGTATCCGAGACAACCATTGTTTTAGATGTAGGTGGAGGGTATGAGGTAACATGACTTCTTTGCGTAGACTTTGAATTAGACTTTTTGCTTACTGATTTGTCTTTAGCAGGAGTGGAAAATTTTTGTTGTTCACTAGGCTGTGTTGCTTCAGTAATGTTTTTGCTGCATGTTCTAACATGCAAAGCTTCAATTTGTTCTTCATTTGGTAGGATGAAATCCCACATTTCATTTAGTTCAACTTCTTCTTCTTCGTCATCTTCTTCTTCCTCTATTTTTTCTTCCTCCTCTTCTTGATCCGATTCAACATTAGATATAATATTTGGAGGTTGAGAATTAGAGGATTGTCTTTTCTTAAAATTCCTGAAAATATTTTTTGAATTTGAAGTTTCGGCGACTTGTTTCTTGATATCTGCTATCTCGTTGGGCATGGCTTTAAGACTTTTTGAAGACCTTCTACATCAAATGGATCCTTTGGCATCTTCTTCTTATAATCATCTTTGAAAGATATATTCTTTTATTTTCAATCTTCCTGAGAATTCTTTTTCTCAAGAGTAGTTATGTGTTTCTCTACAGATAGAGACTATTTCATATTTTCTACAAGTGTTTCTAGCTTTTCTCTATCAACGAAAATAGTTGTATTAGGTGGAAGGGATGAAATATACCACTCAATTTGAAATTTTGTGCCAGGAACTTCTATAACAGGAATTTTATTGAGTAGTTTATTAAACCTTGAATTAAAATATTTTATCTTCTCACCTAGTTTAGCTTTAAGATTTGAAAGATCATTGATGAGCGTAGCAGCAGTTTTGTCATCTCCAAAATTAGCTAGAAATTTTTCTTCAAACATATTCCAGTTAGTTATAGAGCGAGCAGGTAATGAAAAATACTAGGATCTTGCAGATCCTTTTAAATTATATGGAAATAATCATACAATGCAATCATATTCAATTATTGCATTCATATTGACAGCTAACACAAAATTATGAATATGTTCTTCTGTAGGAAGACCATCATCGGGATTAAATTTGGGTAGCCATCTTTCGAGATTTTTAGGCAGAGCATGAAGAGGGGCGGGCATGTTTACAGCCCCTGGATTGCGGTTTACATTCGATGGAGGGGGTTGACCTGCCATTAGATTTTGGATGGGTTGGCTGGGTGGATTTTGAAATGATATTGAGGCAGGTTGAGCACTAGGACTAGTAGTTTTAGTACTGGAACTAGTGAAAGTGATACCGAATGTTGGAATGAAATTTGTGGAAGTGAGTGCAGGTAATGGGGGTGAATGGGATAAGATCTCGTTGGTGATTGACTCTTATTGAGTCCTCTTTAACTTATTCTAAGTACTACCGATAGGAAATTCAAAAGGGAGAATCCCTATTTTTGACTTTCTGACCGGGTTAATATTCTTCGAGGTTGTAAAGAAGAAAAAATACTAAGATCTGATAATTGAGAAGATTTAGGCTTTTTAGCAGAAATAGATACTTTCTCTAAATTTTCTATCAAAGACTGAACTTATGGAGAATCTTGGTGAAACTCAGGAAATAGTATGGTTTGAGTATCACTAGGAGACTTAGGGGAAAGATGATCAACTTCAAATTTTACAGATGAGGATCTAGATAATTTTCTGGAAGTTGATGCAGATCTAGAGGGAGAGAGACTTTTTTATTGAACTTTAGATTGATCAGACCTTTGTGCCATTCACTTTTCCCTCCTTCTAGCGCCAAAATGTTGAGTCCTCAGAATTCCACTGCTAAAACATGGGGGAAAACCACTCGGTCTGGATCTTAAAGTAGCTCCTTTTCCATTTGGTGTAGTGGCTCCGACTGGGGATAATGAGACCAGTTTCCCAATAAAAATGATTTTTAGGGTGTTGTGAATATAGCATGAAAATGGATAATGATTTTAATATATATGCATCTATCTAAACTATTTAATCTAATATATACCCGGGGTGTTTTTCCTTTATGCGATCTAAAGTGATATCTTTGAATTGTCAATAATAAAGATCATTTAACAGCTGAAAGAGATGAAAATTATGTAAAATGATTCTTCTAGCAAAGTAGTTTGCATAGAATAATTGTGAAAGAAATATTGCATTTATCAGTGTGATTACATGTTCAATAAGAAACCATAGCTAGCTAGTAGAACATAAGTGCATGTAATATTTATATATGATTACATTTCAAATATATAATGCAGTAAAAATATGACTGTCAATCTATGAAGTAAGACTTAATACAAGTGAATAGAAGTACCATATGTACGAAGTTCTACTCATGTAAAGTGACAACAATGAATATGCTCCTTCTCATTTTCAAGCAGTTTAAAGAGTACATTAGTGAAACACCAGTTAAACAGATTTAATTGTCAAAAGATAATAGATGTGTTCCATTAATTCATCAAAGCACTCACAAACATACAATAGTGCAATCTTTGAAAATGTTTTTGTCAAATTTCTGGACTCTTCTCTAAATTCATGAGAAGGGTTTAAATACTAAACTAACTATAAACTAAAATAGTTTATTACAAAAATATAGAGGAGGTTTCAAACAACCTTCCTTATAAAGGTAACTTAAACTACAATCTAGGAAACTAAACTAACAATTCTGATTTATGAGTCCTGTCCTTTCTTTTGAATGTGGTCACGAAGTTGACAAATATCTAACATTTCTTTGAGCTGAGCTCGCTGCAATATCCTTGATCTGATATGTCCCTTGAAAATAATGTTTAAGAGTACTGATTGGGATCTCTTTGTTGAATCTGTAAGAGACTGCAGAGTCTGATGTTGATGATAAGGTTAGATCAGAAAATTCCAGTAATTTTCTTGATCAAACATATTCACCTTTTTAATAATTTCCTGCTGTGTATCTGCCCTCTGCTTCCACTATGTTTCCACCTGTCTTGTTTCTGAGAACACATCAGACGTGTTCTCTTTGATAATTTCTTCTCTAGATATTTGTTCACACATAGATTCAAAACTGTCACTTGATATATTGGATGTCTTCGCTGCTAATTTTTCTACCTATTTTATTTGTGCTTCCCATTCCCTGAATATAATTTCTTTGTGAAGCTTATCTACTTGATGTAGATTAGCTTCCTTCCCTGAATCTGATACTTGTCATTAGATGTGTTCTTCAATTTTCTTCTCAAGTCTTTCACATTCAAGCCTCTGGATTGCTATCTCCTAGATCAGTATTTTATTTGAATCACAATAAGAGTCAATTATAGAAGCTTGATGACAAAACACTTCTTGTTCTTTCTTTAACTTAGTGTTTAAATATAGTGCTTCTTTGATAAATTGCTCTAATTACGATTGGATTTGTAACTTGGTCATTACTACTTCCAACTGTGCTTTTTTTCATTAATTTATGTTTGATGCTGCAATTTGAGGCTTTCAACATCTTTATGAAATTGGGTTGTGTTTACTTTGACTTTCTCCCTGGAATTAGATTTCTCTTCATTCAACAACTTCTCTATTTCTTGTACTCTGGCTTCCTTTTGTTTAGAAACAATCTAACCATAGTAGCTTTATCAACAGTAGCAGTAGCATATGCCCTTGCATACTGTGATAATTTTGTTAGATGTTCAGTAGGATCATCTAAGGAATCTTTCCATAATACATCAACTGATTCATCTATAGGCTTTGAAGTTGTTTCATCAACTCTCCTCCTTTTGTTTATTTTAACTACAGCCTTATCACTTGGACTGTAAAAAATATCCAACAAAGGAATATCTTCAATTTGCAGAACTATTTGATCTATAGGGTAGGTTGGTATGATTTCTTTATCATGCATTACTGGAACTCTTTGTAGTGGATTAACAGTTTCCACTATCTTATGGGAGTGTTCAGGTGTCTGGAAACTCATTGCCTGATCATTATTGTGATTCTCTTTAGGATTTTTTATTGCTTAAGAAAACTCCTTCCATTTATCTATAAGATCTTTTATTTATGGTGAGCTAGACTGATCTAGTATATTATGACTCTGCTAAACCGCTTCAGAATCTCATTCTATCCCATTATTTCTCTTTTCCTCTAGCATCTCTATCTCATGGATTAGTTGGTCAATTATCTTTTCTAGACTTTCCTTTTTAGATTCGAATTCATTTTCAGAGTGATCCGAATTATGAGTTTTTTTTTGTGACTGACCTTATTCATCTTCAGACATATCTTTTACTTCATCATCCAAGCTGATACTTGGAGTGTGTTTGTTATCATCTTCAATAGTTAACAAATTGAGAGGGACTTTCTCTAGTCTCCTATTTTTGTACATTTGGAAAGCTTCAAAATCATCTCGACTTAGTTGGATGGATGCATACTTGATAATGTCTGGAAAATTTTCCATGCCGTGGAAGAGCTCATCAAATCCATCTTTCTCCTTTACAAAAGGATTTAACTTAAGCTCTATGATGTAATTTTTAATTACATCATTTGGATCATATAACATTTTTGGCATTACTGAAAATTTCAATAAATGAATGTTGGAAACTTCCTTGTAAGTATGACCAATGTCAAATAGTGCAAAAGTGCCACACTGTATAGGGTAATTAGGCCAAATAGCCTTTTCAGCATCTTTCAGCTATTTGGTGACACCATTAACAAGATGATAGGCTATTTCTCTTGCAAGTAAATTATCGGGAACGTAATAGGGTAAAACATGGCGAGAAGCATAACTCCTAAATACTATAATATATGTAAAATTCTCCTCTGCAAACCATCTAGCTATAGAAATAATGTTTGCATTGGCTTCTTCAGAAACCCTAGGGGGATTTTTATTGAAAATCATCTGGTGCATGGGAAATATGACTCAATAACAGATTTTATAGAAGTGTAGGTGGAAGTCTGAATCCGAGAGTTCTCTGTGGTGAATGTGAATTGGGGTAGGGTCTTGGGTAGTCCATTTACATCCCATGGTAGGAAAAATAGAAGTAAAATAGATAGCGTCCATGACATAGGAAGACATATAAAAGGGAGGTTTTTCTGTGGATGAAATGATGTGTTTAGTCCTATATTCAGTAATGTTTTTGGCTAGATTATCAGATAATATGTTTTCCCAATTCAAGATTGATGAATTGACGATTACGTCAACCAGGGGAACCCATTCTATTGATAATCTAGTGCTATCAGGTCTAGAAAATAATCTACATAACATGCTGGTAGCATAAAAATAAGGATTAGGAATTTTGGTAATTGGGGACGTACCAAGCTTATCTCTCTTCAAATTCCCCTCTTCCTCCTTCCATTCTTTGATGACTTTGATAAGATCTATATGTTCTCCTCTAAAGCTTTGGAAAAATTCAATGTCATATTTCTGCTGTCGGGGTGGTAGATGATACATTGCTGTTAAATCTTCTACCCTAAAAGAGCCTATAGTTTCTTCCTTTGAATTCTTTAAAATTCTATCTTCAATGTATAAGTGATCAATTACCCACTTAACCATGTCTGTGTAAGGGAGAATCTTTGGTCTTGCCTCTATCCTGTAGTCATGTGAGCATGCAACATCAAAAAGTGTTGCGTCGGAGGTAGATATCATGCCTGTTGAAGAAAATTTGGTTATCACCTTTGGTCCTTCGCTTTCAAAAAGGTTATACATTGCCTCCCATGTCGAACGGCCACAATCTTTGTTGTAGACGATATAGGAAAATAAGAGAGACATCTCTGTATCTTTAGTAGATGACGTCTGAGAAATCTCTTTTCATTTTTTTCTCATTTTACTCTTCTTCAATCCGTTAACTGGTTTCCTAAAAACAGAGCGAATTTTACAAGTATAGATAATCAAAGATACAAATCTATCATTTATTTCAAAAATACGCAAGAAGATATAAATCTATCAAGATATAACATCAATCATCAATCATAATCTCTAAATTAATATTTCATATACCTTCACGCATAAAATATGTCAATCACTTTAAAGCCATTAAGATCTCAAATTTCATTTTGATATGACACAAGTTACTTCACATGCTTGATCCATTAAATTTCGTCGGCGCATGTATCACAAGTCATAATTTCTAACCATTCATAATACTTACCCTTAAAGACTGTGAAATGAAATCTGCGCAAATCGCAGATTGCAACTTTTATAGGATAACAATTTGGCGTATGCTATAATTTTTGCGAAATGCGAATCGTGATTTTTGCAAAACTTAAGTGACTGCGATTGCCGAAGGTTTTATATTCATTTCTTTATTTTCTTTCCGGGTTCGCGAAGTCACAACTTATATCGATTTTCTTTTAATGTTTTTTGATTGATTAAGTGAGGTGTGATGCGATAAAGTAAATATAATGGTGATTGAAGTTTTTGCAAAGTTCAAACATATCTTCAGAAAATTTGAATGCATATCGCGGCTCGCACATTTTAAATTTTATGAGTCTTTGAAATTCATAAGATATGTGATTTGCAATGCGCTCAAGAAAAATAAAGTGGAAAAATTTAAAATAAAATATTTATTTCCTAAGTTTTTTGTTTAGAAAATTAAAAGAATTATTTTTTATTTCTAAAGGGTCCCTATTTATAAAAATAAATGGGGGGTTGTTGTATAGCACAACAGGTCCCTATATTGTGAATCAAATGGATCATGCTCCAACCATGGAAGTCAAAAACTCACGTGTCTCTTCCCTATTTTCTACACTTTAGTGAAAATCCATTATCTGCAGATTCAATGGATTTTGGAAAAAACAAAAAGTATTATTTAAAGGGGTGTTCACTTCATGTACACATAATTTCGATATCTACCTTCCTTCTAAACGATTATTCATAGTCCAATTTGAAACTCATAAATATTTGGACTTTTTTCTTAATGAAGGGCCATGATTTTGGGGTAGAACCAATCTTTCTATTACTCCATGGTTCCTAGTATTTGATGCAAGAACCATGGTGGTCAAATATATTCTAGTTTGGGTTAGGATTCCAAACCTTCCCCTTCCCTTTTGGAATCACCAAGTTCTTGAATAAATTGGAAAAAAATTGGGAAAATAAAAAAAATGGACCTGGAAGGAACAGATAAAAGAATGTTCACCTTTGCTAGGATTCGTGTGGAGATAGACCTTAGAAAAGGTTAGTAGATCACACAATATTGAAATATAATAATTTTTAGTGGTCCTATTAACGTTGCAATCAATGCCCTCCAAAATTTTACCCACAATTTAATTTTGGATCTTATTGAGCATCTTACGGCCTGTCATCCTATGGTTACTCCATTATCGATTGATGTTTTCTAAAGGGATTAAGTCCTCTTTCTAATTTTAAGCTATCAAGTCACTTTCTCACACATGCTCACTCTTCGATGAGTTCATGAGAAATATTTCTTTATGCTAGCTTAAACAAGCATATCACCATTCATCAATACATTGCATGTGTGATGTTCATCTCATGTCAACATTTAGTGCACAATTTCGTTAACAGTCTTCCTAACTTTGGTTGCATTTGTACTTATGTTTCAGTGATTTTTATCAACTGTCACTTTTGTGCATCATCGATTTTACATTTATGGTTGTCGATTTTTCTTGCTTTCACTTTAATAAGTGTCATTTTAATTTATCTTTTCTATGTCATGTGTCTCTTTGAAGTTCATTCACATTTTGCAAGTGTCGTCTTCATGTTTTCCTCCTGTCACAAGTGTCATTTTTGTTTTTTTCCCTCCTACATGTGTCGCACCTTTGTGCGTCACTAGAGTTAGTTTTGTTGCACTCTTCTACATTACTCGGTCCTATATATGATTAGAATATGTGCTAGACACATACTTATAACTTAGCACACCTTTATTTTACATTCATCAATTTTGTCGTAACTTGTGTTCTAGGTGTCGTAATGTGTCATTTAAATTGTCACACTTAGAAATAAGTGTCTCTTTGTTGTCATTTCAAGGTGTTATTGATATTTATGATTCCTTTTCATCCATTTAGCTTATTTTTATTGCATTTATGTGTGTGATCCATGTTTAAGCCCTATTAATATACATTTCTTTCTCTTACCCTGCTTATCCCACACTTAGCCATTTTGGGAGCTCTTGGTGCAAGTTGTGAAGGAATTAGCCCTCTTACCAACTAATGAGAATAACCTATTCATGGGACTAAATGATGAAATCATACTAACTAATATTGGTGCACTAGGTCCTCAAGATCACCTCAAATCTACTGCACATTATGAACCTACCAAGGGCAGTCACCTAACCCTTCTTGCTTACACTGATTCACTACACTAAGTTTTGACCACCTATTCTTTGCATGGCACATAGATCACTCCTATCTAACATCATGTACATTTTCCACCCTCTTATAGAGGAAAAAATGCAATGCAAAGACCCTCCTATCCTCAGAGTGTAGTGAAAACCCTCATAGTAAAAGTGGCTTCCTTTGTATGGCTTCCCTTAGTGAAAATCACACTCCAGATGAACAAGCCCTCATTGTTGGGTAAAAATGTGCTATCCTTTAAGGAAAATTAAATTCCAAATAAATAAGGACCCATTTTTGAGTCAAACTACGCTCTCCTTAAGGCCTTCTCTCACTTTCAATGCATAGCGCATTCTTGAAGCTCGAAACTTTCACCCTTCCCTATTCCCAATGTGCTCTATGCTTAAGAATATTCCTTTACAAGTCTCCCTCAATTCATGTCACAATATGAAGAGACAGTGAGTCTTTGATCAATCAAACTGCACTTTCCTTAAGGCCTCTTTTTTTCCCTTCATCTAAAACATTCATCCTTCCCTCTTACCCTTCCCCCTTGCACTGAAAACTTCCTAAGACCCTCTTATTTAGTGCATGGCATAGTAATAAGGTTGAAGGAGGTGTCCTATTATCCCTTGACAAGTAAAAATACCCTTTCAAAGTCTTCATCTCTTTTCTTCATAGTGCATGGCGCAATATGAAGCAACAAGCTCTACGCCCTCCTCCTTCAGCTTCCCCATTGTGTTGGACAAGGAGAGCTTCTCCTCATAGTGCATGACACAGTAAAAATTAAAATTGGAGCCTTCCTAAGCCACTTTTGAGTTTTAATTTTCCATCCTAATCACACCTCCCTTTTTCAACCCTCTCATAGGCCTATCACTAGCTTATCATTCCATGAGCTAGGTAGTGATAGAGTAGATGATTTTAAGAATGATTTTTCCTTTTCATGAATGATTTCATTGACCGAAGTACCTTATTAGCTTAATAAGGTGTTTCTAAAAGAATATAGCAAGGAGAAAGCATAGAGAAACACTTGTGTAGAAGAAGAACAGAGATAAATATCATGGATACATGAATTAGATCATCGACAAAGACAGAAGCAAGACATTGCATGGTGGTTCATCGGACTCCAATGTTGATCAAAGACCCTTTGGAGGATGAAGGAGAAGCAAAAAGTGGATCCTTCATGACGATGAAGTATAGATTAGATCTACCATCAAGAATTAAATATGATGAAGTAAGGAAGAAACCTTGGCATTGCCACCTCATTGTGAAGCCCATGTCATCATTTTCAAGCTGTAACTTGTACATGTGTCATAATAATGGTCAATTTTTTTCCATGTGTTATGCCACATTATCATGTGGAATTTAATTATGTATTCTCAAGTAAAATGAAAAAATGTAATATGCGGAAGTCCAAGAGTCATATTTGGAATATGAAAATTCACTTAGCCATATATAGACAAAAATTTCTTTAGGAGAAGTCCAAAAGTAATTTAGAAGTTAGAGTTGTTTAGAAGTCCAAAGGACACATTATAATTCCAAGAGTCATGAGGGTAGTCCAAGAGTCACGAGGATATGAAAATTTGTTCCTATTGTTATAAAAGAAACCTCATAACTCAAGTAAAATGATTTTTGGAGGCTTAAGCTTTGGAGAGTTAGTCTTGGCTTCTTTACTTTTCATAGAAGAGAAAAATATTCTTTGGAGAAGCAAGAAGTGACATAATGTTCCTCTACTGGAACTAGTGTTTCACCATTGTAATTGTGTACTTGGATATTTCACCTAATATTGATGCTCAATGAGCCAACACATTTTCATGTCTGTATCGTGAATTTTTTAGGACTATTCTTGGAATTTTTACAATATATGTTTTGTTCATATGTATTGGAGAAATTGAACTATTTTAGTACCATTGGTACTCATCTTGTTTAATGTGTGTTATATTTGCTTTAAGAATCATTATGTGAACTATTTTTTTAATGAATATTTTCATGCTCTTGTGTGTCTCTCTTAGGTTAATACTATTACTTCCAAAGACTCACTCTCGTCTCCCACTCATGAAGGTATCATTTTTCACATTGCAATTGGTGTTTCATAATGTCAACTTACTTGCTTGTTCATGGGTTATGTGTATAATCTCTTACGTTATCCATTGGAGCCCAAAGCAAACCTTAAGTTATGGTGGTTGGGACGATACTCTGGATTGGGCTACTACTCCCAATGGTGTGAGCTATAATTTAGACTTCACATCAGGGAGACAGCCTAAATGTTGGTTGTATCCAACACTGTCAAAATTCTGGCACTTGAAGGAGGGCCAGATGAAAATTTGTGCCCGTTGAGTCTATTTTAAAGTTATTATGTTAAATGGATATTTCCCAAATCATAATATTGGAGTGTTTCTCTAAATTATCTCTTGGTAAACTTTCCAAATTAACGGAAATTATTCATTTCTTGTCTCAATTCAAGTTTAATGGCGAGGGTGGTACATTTTCATTCAAAAACATAAATGATTTTCTTGGGTTTTGTAAATCTCTTGAAATCGATGATGAAGATGTTGTGTGTATTCTATTCACCCTCATTCTTGAAGTTTGTGTTAATTTATGGTGTCATACCTTACCATCTACCTCTATCCATTCATTTGATCAATTCCTCAAGAAGATTCATCAACCTTTTGATAGGTACGATTACCAAGATGTTTATAAAAGAATAAATAATATTATAATGGAACCTAATGAATCGATTGAGTATTTTTCTAATAGATTCCTTCACTTATTTTGTGAATTACCTGAATAAGATATGGATTGGGATTTATTTAAACAAAATTTTGAACATTTCATTCATATCAGTTTGAATCAGTGTGAATCTAAACCCCCATATGTTCTTGTTCTCCCAACTTTTGTAAAATATGAGACATCTCCAATCTCAGAGGAGGAACCTATTTTTCCTTTGTTTCCTTGTACTCCTCCTTTTCCAATACCAATTTGGGTTCCTCCTTGTGATAATGTTGAAATTGGTAAATATATAAATAAAATTCTTGATCCATCTCCTCAATCCCCTTCCACTTTCCATGCTTTAGGTCTAATGGAGGAAACCTTGGAATGGTTCATGGATCCTAAGGATAAGGCTTATCCTTTGATTTATCACGATGATATTAATTCTCATAACTTCAGTGTTGAATCTGATTTGGATACTTGTCATCCTATATCATCTCTTTCTCATGATCCCTCACCCCTTGATCTGCTTGATTAACCTCTTCCAAATCTAAACAATAAGAAGGTGCAAGGTAGTCACTTTTCACAGGTACAGTAGCAAGATGGTTAGGATTATTTAAATCTTTGTTTAATTTTTCAAAATAATCCCTTTGAAGATAATTTTCCTCCATCCATGGTTGATTTTGAATCTATCAATCTCGATGATGAATGAAATGAAATTGGTTTGCGTGATCGATCTAAAGTCTTCGACAACCATAATCCTGATGATTCTGACTTCATTATTGTATTTAATGGTCATTTCCCAAGTGAATCATTTGATCTTTTAGTTTCTCATGAAAAATTTGTTTCAAAAGTCTTAGATATTGAATATGTTTCAGTTAAAGAAGATTTTATCATCAAATTTCTTATTCAACTCGCCATCCCTTGTGCCCTATTATTTGTAATTCATTAACTTATGAAGGAGATAATACTTTCTCTTGAAATTCATCATCTAATGAGTTTGATTTTGAATTTACACTAAGTAGTGAGGTCATCCATCATGGAGAAGAAGGAAAGAAACTTATCAAGTATCCATTCCATTCCTTATCATTTCTAGTCTTGCATGAGGAGAATTCATTAGTTCAGGTTTCTCATCATATTTTTACAATCTATTCATCCTTGGACATTCAATTAGAAGAACCTTATGATTTGGATAATATATTTTTTGAAGGTCTAAATTTTCTCCAAGTCAGTGATATAGATGGTTGTCATTTGGATTGTAGTGATATAATTGAAATTATTGATGGTAGTTTTCCACATGTCATGCATGATCTGATTCAATCTTCAATTTCAATTCTACAATTCTTGAAATTTTTGGGACTCATCATGGAGTTGAGGAACTTCAAATTTCGTTGATGGTTATTCTAGGTTCTCACGACTCTGGTAAGATCCCTAAACTAAGCCAGATATGGATTTTCAGGCAATTTGTTTTTCTTTGCATTGTTTCACTGAATGCAAATTCCTTCTTGAAAGAGGTTTATTATTTTGGATATAGCTCATTCAAATTTCAAGATTTGGTTTCTGATCGAATATAATATTATTTTTAGTTAGTTAATATTCATGAAAATCTCTTGTATCAAACTTGGGTTTGGAATGTTTTCCACTGATGAATGAACTAGTCTATGAATTTGATGATTAGTCAAAGGATTCAAACCTATAAAATTATTTTGAAAATAATCAGCTCCCAATATTTCTTGTGAATATTATAATTCTAATAATTTTATTCATAGCATGAGATGTTCTCTTGAGCACTAGTGGATGCTTCAGTTATTTGGTGAATCAAGTTCCTTTTTTTCATCCACTGCATCTTGATTGGTTTCAAGTATTTTCCATGTTGGTATTCCTATTTAGTTATTTCAATAATTGTGGTGTTAACCAATCAAAAGGAAATGTTTGGTCACATTCATCTTTCAAGGAAGATGACTCTTTTTCTCAAATCATTTGAAAAGCTTTTCAAACTGATATATCTTTGTTGTTTAGTGATCAAGAGTCTTGTTTTGTAATTAATCTATCTGATAATGATATTTGTCATTCAATTTATCATTTACCCACCAACATATCTCATGACATCTATTTTACATTATTTGACCCTTATTATTTGGCATCTTAGTATCCAGATACTTGTCAAGTAGTTGAGGAACTTCATCCTTCATTGATGGTTAAGTCAGGACCTCACTCTCTTGAAAATCTTCGTGAACATGATCAAATTTATTTTCCCTTACAATATTCTCATCCTGATTTCATAACATTAATTTGAACTTCATCCTATCAAGTATTTAAAGATTTTCAAGAGGACTATTATGAATTTCATGATCCAATTTATGATCAATTAGAAGCATATTACCTAGCAAGCGCTTATGCTAAAAACATATTTCTATATTTCTGGATGTTTGCTAACAAGGACAACACAGATGCAGGTTCTTTCACAAGGAGTTGTGAATATTTGTATGATTTATATTCTTGTCAAAAAGGTAAGGTTATATATTGGGTAAAGTCGGGTGTTATGACACATATTTCTTCCTATAAGAAAGACCTTCAATTTATTGTGCAATATTTTCAAAATTATATCTTTTTTGTTGCAAATTATTATATATCAGTTGTATTTCTCTTATCTTTTTGTTTACAGGTTGGGGACCATTACAGTGGATTCATTGGAAATATCATTACACTTAGCCCTGATAGTCTAGTTGGTAGGTTAGAAGTAGACTTAGTTGCATTTAGTTTCCCTTGCATTGCATCCACCCTCTATCATGCTCTCCATCTAGTTTCTTCATATATGTTCAGCATGTTGTTTTATGTTCTGCATCCATTTTATTTGTTCTTTTGGTTTTGTCTTGTTGTTTTTTCATGTATTTTACTTTGCTTTTCATGTATTTTATTTTATTTTTTCTTAAAAATACTTTGCATGAAAGATATTCATTTTCGCTCAAAAGACAATGTGGAAAACTTGAAAAGGGTAATTGTAATGAAGAACAATTCTTGGCTAATCTATTACCTCTCCTCTATTATGGGTCTACATATCTTTAAAGTCAATGGTTTTTTATTGGGAAATACGATTTGCTTGGATAGAAATCCTTTGGTTGAACTATAAAGCTCATATCTATTATAGGATCCTAATTCCTCAACTCAACATTGTAAGTAAAAATACATTTTCTTTATAATCCAATTGAGTAGAGAAAGGTAAGGGGAAAATACATTAGCAAGCAAACCAATATCAAAGTTATATATTAGCTTCTCTGAAGGAACAACCTCTAATGCTCTCAGTAAGTCAATATCCCTCATCCAAATGTGAAATAAATAAGTGCCTAGTCATAGTTCTATAAATAAAATAAATAAAGGGGTGAAAAAAGAGAAAGGCTTCCTACGCAGATAGGTGAAAAAGGTAACTTCGCCAGGGTCTAGTTCAGGCTCGTTGGTAATGAAGTGATGATTTTGATCCTGTAGTGACTCCACCAGGGTAATATCCAGGCCTTCTAGAAGTGGCGCAACACCAGAGATGAAAAATCATACTCTGGTTATCTTAAACTCACAGTTATATATTACCTTTTCCTAGATCAAAACAAGTATGTTCTAGCAATCCTTAATACATGTTCAACCAAGTAAGGGAATGGAGGGGACTATATGTCTAGAAAGGTTAAGTGGGGAATCCAAGGTAATATGCATGATGAATCAACACTTATTGAAATACTGATGCATTAAACCTAAACAAAGAAACTGGATTTGTATTAGTGTTTCACCAAGTGTTGATGTTGTGATCAACACCCTAAAAAAATTTGCTGGCACTTGAATTTTGGAGCCTATTGAGGATCTTATGGTCTGTCATCCTATGGTTACTCCATGGCCGATTGATGTTCTCTAAAGGGATTAATTCCTCTTCCTAGTTTTAAATTGTCAAGTAACTTGCTCACACATGCTCAATATTCAATGATTTCATGAGCACACTTCCTTTATGATAGCTTAAACAAGCATAGAACTGCCCATGAAGTCAATGCCTGTTCAATTTTCAACTCATATCTATAGCCAGTGCACACTTTCCTTTAAAATATCCCTCACTTTGGTTGCGATTATACTTATGTTTCAGTGAGTTTTCTAACTGTCGCTTTTGTGCACCGCCACTTTAAAAAAAGTCACTTTTACGTTCGCAGTTATCAGTTTTTATCACTTTCACATTAATAAGTGTCATTTTAATGTTATTTTTTCTTTTTTCTTTTTTTCTTTGAAGGTCATTCACATTTTTCAAGTGTCATCTTCATGTTTTCCTCCTGTCGCAAGCGTTACTTTTTTTGTTTTCACTCCTACATGTGTCACACCTTTGCATGTTAGTAGAGTTAGTCCTAGCACACTTTTCTACATTACATGGTCCTATATATCATTAGAATATGTGTCATACACATTCTTATAACTTAGTGCACCTTTAGGTCATAGTTGTCACTTTTGTTGTAACTTTTGTTCTACGTGTCTTAATGTGTCATATCAATTGTCACACTTAGAAATAACTGGTGCTTTGTTGTCGTTTGAAGGTGTGATTGACATTTATAAGTCTTGAGAATCCATTTCAGTTATGTTAATCACATTTATATGTGTTATCCATGTTTGAGTCCTATTAAGATTCATTTCTTTCTCCTACTCTGTTGATCCCACACTCAACTGTTTTGGGAGCTCTTTTGTGTCCTTCAGCCTAGTGCAAGTTCTGAAGGCGTTACCGGTTTTACCAAGTGATGATATTAGCCCTTTTCATGGGCCTTAATGATGCAATCCTACTCATTGATATTGGTGCACTAGGTCCTCCTCAACATCACCTCAAATCTACTGCACATTATGAACATCTCATGGGAGATCACCTAACCCTTCTAGCTTATATCGACTCACTACACTTATTTTTGATCACCCATACCTTGCATGGCACATATATTACTCCTATATAACAACATGGAAATTTTCCTCCCTCTTGCAGAGGGAAAACATGCAACTAAAATACCCTCATATCCTCACATTGGAGTGAAATACTTCTTGGTCAAAATGTTTTCCTTACTATGGATTCCCTCAATAAAAAGTGCATTATAGATGAACACACCCTCATTTTCGGGTTAAATTGCACTAGCATACAAGTAAAAGTGCATTCCAAATCAATAGTGACCCCTTTTTGAGTCAAACTTCGCTCTCTTTAAGGGATGATCTCCCTTTCAACACATATCGCAGTATTGAAGCTTGAAGCTTTTACCCTTCCCTCTTCCCAAAGTGTTATGCGTTGAAGCCTCTTCCTTGAAAATTCTCCCTCATCGCATGGCATAGTCTAAAGATACAGTGATAATTTGACTAATAAAACTTTTCTTTCCATAAGGCCTCTTCTTTCTCCTTCAATGCATAGTGTAGTTTGAAGCCTGAAGCCTTCATCCTTCCCAATTACCCTTCTCCCTTTCACTGACACTTGCCTAAGCCTCTATTTGTTAGCGCATGACATAGTAGGAAGGATGAATACATGGAATATTTTAGGGGCTAATATTCGCAAGTGAGCTAATTTTCCATGGTTTTTCCAAAAAAAAGATTCACCAATTTCCACTTTTTATAAAAATGATTTGCCCAAATTTTAAAATTATTTTACATTAAAAATCACCAACATTATATAGAGACTATATATAATATCATTATAAATTTGAATAATTTTACAAATACATTAATAAACATTTTATAATTTTCACGTCAGGGACTAGTGAGATTCACCAATTTTTTAAACTTCAAGATAATTTTCCATCCTTAAAATTTCCCCTGGATGAAGGAGGCTTCCTCTCAGGCCTTGACCAATTAATGAACACTTTCAAAGTCTTCCTCTCTTTTCTTCATTGTGCATGGTCCAATATGAAGCAACAAGCTCCCGACTTTCCTCCTTCAATTTTCCCACTGCACTAGACTAAGGAAAAATCCTCCTTATAGTGCATAGTGGAGTAAAAATGAATATTCAAACCTTCCAAAGACACTGTTGAGTTTGAATATTCTGTCCTAATTAAGATTCATTTTTTCAACCCTCTCACATGCCTATCATGAGCTTATCATTCCATGAGCTAGGTAGTGATAGAGTAGATGATTTTAAGACATATTTTTCCTTGTCATGAATATTTTTTATTGACTGGAGTACCTTCTTATAATAACAAGGTGGTGCTCAAAGAAGATAGGAAGGAGAAAGCATAAAGAAACACATGCGGAGAAGAATAACAAATAGAGCTATCAAGGAGACATGAACCACATCATGCACAAATATAAAAGGAATACATTGCATGGTGGTTAAAAGGATTCCAATGTTTATCAAAGAACCTTTGGAGGGTGAAGGAGAAGGAAAAAATGGATCCTTCATGAAGATGAAGAATAGATCAGATCTACCATCAAGAATTAAAGATGAAACAACAACGAAGATAACTTGGCATTGCCACCTCATTGTGAAGTCCATGTCATCATTTCCAAGTTGTAACTTTCACAAGTTTCATCATAACGGTAATTGTGTGTCCATGTGTTATGCCACATCATCATATGGAATGTAATGATGTATTCTCAAGTAAAAGTACAAAATGTAATGTGTGGAAGTCCAAGAGTTATATGTGGAATATGAAAAGTCACTTAGTTTTATATGGAAAAAATTGTCTTTAGAAGAAGTCCAAATGTCATTTAGAAGTTAAAGAGTTGTTTAGAAGTCCCAAGGACACACTAGAAGTCCAAGAGTCATGAGGGTAGTCCAAGGGTCATGAGGATATGAAAATGCATTCCCATTGTTATAAAAGCAACCTCATAACTCAAGTAAAATACTTTTTGGATGCTTAAGCTTTGGAGAGCTAGTCTGGGCTTCTCTACTTGGCATAGAAGAGAAAATTATTCTTTGGAGAAGTAATAAGTGACTTAATGTTCCACTACTGAAACTAATGCCTCACCATTGTAACTGTTGTAGTGAAGACGATCCCCTCTGTGGATAAAGGTGATATCTCTATCCATAGAGTGGGTCTAGAAATGCACGAGACTATATAATGTACCCCTTCCTAGTTTATATTCAAAGCGAAAGACGAAGAAGAAGAACCTACCTCTTTCTGATGCTATCATTCAATCCTTAGATGAATACCTTGATCCACAATCCTTCAGGCTCACTCCTTGCTTCTTATGATGTTTTATCACCTGTAGGAGATCAAGAGACAACAACAAACATAACACAAAACATAGCATACATTGAATACATACTATGTAACATATCAAGGAGCATTAGGCTACTTGTATAGATATCTAAACAAATATGGAAAGTGAAACACCAGATGTATTATTGATAAAATAAAAGAAGAAGCTTATAATCACGGCCTTGATGTTGGAGGCCTCCCTTTGGTGATGTCCAACTCCAAACCAAGTTTCTTCAAGAAATCATTCTCCTGAATAGAAATTTATCATTATCACAGTATAGGGATACAAAGGATTAATGATCAGACAAACCCAACAGTCACCAACCAGTAGTGGAGGGATGGGATTCAATTTATAAGAAGGGAGAGGGAGTTAGGAGCCCATAAAAGAAGGGGGAAGGCCCAATTATGAAGCGAAAAATCCCCTATTTTTAAGATCAAGAGCTCCAAATGAGAGAGCTCGACCATATCTCCGCCAAACAATATCCAGCTCGTCGTTATGGAAGATTCTAGTGCACAAAGCTTCTCCTCCATTTGATGAAACACCACCAGAAAGGGATCAAATTGGCTTTTCCCATCAAAATCATGCTAGCGGCATTAGCTCAAAGTTTGGAAACCTACCATAAACACATGAATGCAACTGGCTAAGAGTGCCGACCTAGAAATTTAGGGTTTGAGTTAAGATTCTTCATAAATTCTTCAAGGAAATTTTATTTTAGCATTCTAAGGATATCTTGATGTAATCTCTATGGTGGATATACTGCATAGGATTCATCACAGGGCACTTCAGGATCAGGGACGAGAAGTGACGAGGTGAAAATTATCTATGTAACAACTGTGTATTTGGATCTTTCACCTATTATTGAAGCTAAAAAACCCAACACATTTTCATGCATGTATCAAGAATTTTTTAGGAATATTATTGGAATGTTTATGGTATATGTTGTGTTCATATGTATTGGATAATTTGGACTATTTCGGTGTCTTTGGTAGTCATATTTTTGAATGTGTGTTGTATTCACTTTAGAATCGTTATGTGAACTATGTTTCTAACAAATCTTTTCATGCTCTAGTGTGTCTCTCTTAGGTTAGTACTATTGCTTTCTTCCAAAGAATCACTCTCATCTCCTACTCGTGAAGTTCTCATTTTAAAAATTGCAATCAATGTTTCACAATGTCAACTTAATTTCTTGTTCGAGGGTTCTATATATAATATCATATGTTATCCTTTGGAACCCAAGGAAAACCTTAAGTTATGTCAGTTGGGCAGATACTCTGGATGGGGCTCCTACTCCAAACAGTGTGAGGTATATTTGGGACTTCACATCGGGCATTGGTGGTATCGAGCACCGTCAATAGGTCCCAAATCCTATATTATGAGAACATGGATTTTTGATGTCATGTATTCTTTCATATAGGTCACCTTAAAAATTCATGTCCTCAAGAAAAGAAGATCTCAAAAAAAGAAAAAGAGAAGTCAAATAGACGAAACATATGGCAGTTTAATGAGCCCTATCATTCATAAGATGAAGAGGAGGAATCAAAATATACACAAAAAAACCAATCCAAAGATAAAATGTAGGGGGATGTAAAGGTTCAAGTGGGGCCCATCTCTCCTCTTCTTATGGGACCTGAATTAGAAAATCATCAGTCTCTGGATGGGAATGGAGGTACAAAACGAGCTCATGTATTAGAGATCTCAGATTCAATTGAATACATTCCACATCTAGATGATTCATATGGATAAGGGTCAAGAATTGGCATTGGTTTTGGTTGAACCAAATCCGTATGGGCGGAAAAAGGTGTAAAAAAGATAGGAAAAAAATGAAAAATTCAACACTAGTTATCTACCCTAATTTTCTTTTCTCATTTGTTGTTTATTTCTTCGCTTATGCTCTAAATTTATTTTCCATTTAAAGAATATTTCTTGATTTTTATGATTATTTTTTACCCTACATGTATTTTCTAAGTTTCTTTCTGCATACACATTATGTGTTTTCAAAATGTAATTTTTATTTTAGTCAATAAAAATTACAGGTTTTTTTTTGTGGATAAAAAGTGATCTAGAATGGTGTTACAAAATATAGTGAGATTATATATACTTTATAATGTTTCCTCATTATTAATATGTAATATTATAATTGTATCAAGTTTGACATGATAAAAAACTGAGAAAAGTAAGAGAAAAATTGGTATTTCCTTCTCAAAGTTATAATGCAAGATACCAAAAAAGATTAAATCACTATGGAATACAAAAAAAAGTATATCCTTTGATGAGTTTCTAGGATTGGATTCTTCCATGTTTGTTCTATTATTATATCTCACCAATTTTCTCACTTACACAATGACAAATCAATAAAATATGAACCTAATCACTTTATCCCCTTCCCACTCATTTTTAACATGTTTTGATAGTCAAATAAGTCAATAGTTAGAGTTTTTGTGTTGGAATATCTAATTCTTACTTGTCTTCAGTTAGAGTCTACTCCTATTTGTTAGGTTAGTTCCTAGTTTGGTGTGAGGTTGGATATTCTCTCAACCAAATTATTGTGTGTCTAAGATAGCTTCTATATCTTGAGACAATCCTAATGTATATATGTAACTCTATTTGTTTGATTAATCAATTGAGCTTGCATGTTCATTTTCTAACTTGGTATCAGAGCCCATTTGGGGGGCCAAGGGAAATAAAAAAAAAGTATATGTATTGTTTCTTTTAGTTTTTCCATCAATTTATACGCACACTGCTAAGCCTGCCCTCTGCATGGAAATGGACACTGCCCCAGCTTGAATGCTCTAAGCTGGGCTGAACAAGAGATCTGCTTTGTTCCAGTTGTTGGGCATGACAGAGATGGGCATCATTGTCCGTTGTGGGGCGATTCGGGTGACTAGCGGAATGAGCAGTGTGTGGCTATAACATAGTGGATTGAGCAGCGTGAGGATCTGCCTAGCGGATCTTCCTACTCTGATCTCTTGCACATAAAATAGCAGCGGAGAAGTGATCTACTGGTGGCTACAACATACTCTGTTGGTTTATTTGTTGCACATCGGTGGAGATCGAACTGTGTGGATGCTCTGATTTCGTTGCAGAGCTGCTAGATTAAGGTGGTGCGGTGAGCGTGGAGTGGCATCGTTACCAGGGAATATGGGATTATCTGCTAGCGATGGCCACAAGACATTCATTTTTGACGGTAAGACATTCATTGTGCATTTATAGATTGACCTCCCACTTTATATGCAACCTTTAGTAGCAATTTTATTGCGTGGAGAGGCAGTTTGAAGGGCTTCGACGTTGTGAACGACATTGCCTATTGTGTCCCTGCGAAGGCCGAGACGAGTAGCCCATGACATAGAAGGCCCAACCTGTCCATTCATCTGGAGGAGACATATTGATATTTTATCTTCTTCTTTGAATGACAGCTTCTGGCAAAACTATTTATGGCCTTCTCATAGGCTCTCGGCTTCACGCAGCATTCACTCTCCCATAGATTTATTTAGCTTCAACCTGAAGCTCTGATACCATGATAAAATGAATGAAATCGCTCTCCAGGTGATAACATGGAGAGTGTACAAACACACTCACACAATCTGATACATTGAATCAAATGAGCCTAAATTATATAGGCTTTCACACTAACGGGATGGTTTCAACCACTTCCTCAATATCAAGATATGAGATCTATGATTAGAATCTCAGTCCTATCTCTAATGATAACAACAACCTAACTATGGATTTATCCATTAATTCCAACATTTTGCATGTTTCAATTACCAATGAGGATTTGGGTTTCAAATACCCTATAACATTTTTCAAATTATATGCATTCTTGAATCCACATATGTGAATAATGAGAACTAATGTGACATTCTGTTGGTATATATCATGGGGATCAAAGCATATGATAAATTGTTGTAGAATAGATCCCTTGTATGGACTTCAATCATGGTGATGTTTGGACCATTAGCAAGTTATTAATGATTTGAATAATTCAGAGGGGATATGGAAGTTTTATACAAATTTTTACCCCTCAAAATCATTTGATACCATAAATAAACTTAAGAAAAATCGAGGACCCCAAATCATGAAAAATGACCGACCCCTAAAATAGGCACTATAAGGTTATCACTATGATTTTCAGCCCCAAAAGTAACAAAAAGGATAAGAAATTTTATAATGATGAATCTTGTATTACCATACCTACATGAAGCAATTTCCTAGCACTGTAAGAGTGAATGTTGAGATCAAATATTATTTTGATAAAACATTTATTTTAGAATCATGGGTGAACTAGTTCAATTTGTTTCATAGTATATTACAATTAGGCTCATTCATGTAAAAACAAAGTTTCCTTTGAGTGGTTTGTACGAGTAGTTGGAGTGATTATTTTAATTTATTAGAAAGTTGTTGTAGCTATGTTTCCTCATAATTCACTTGGTTTCCGGGAACAAATTAAATTCAAGTTGGTGCGATTATTTTAATTTATTAGAAGGTTGTTGTCGCTATGTTTTCACATAATTCACTTGGTTTCCGAGAATAGATTAAATCCATTATTATATTTAGATCATCAAACTCTTCTACGACTTGAGATATTTTGTTATAAATACATGGTTTAAATTTCATGAAAAATGAAGTTTATTTGACTTATTTTTTCACATAGTTCCATTTCACTTACCTCCAAATATTAAATGAGAGAAAAATAAATGTAAAAGTAAAAATTAAAATCTCACAATGTGTAGAGAGGATGGTGACAAGGTGTTCTGTTAAGGCATTCTGTGGTGTAAAGGTCATCAATTCAAAACACCATGGGAAAAAATATAGCCATGATAAGGGCTAGTGTGGCCCAAGCCAGGTGTGATCCCCAGGTTATTTTCATAGCTTAGATGCCATTGGGTAGCAATTACTCAAGCCACATGCTAGGCATGTCAGTGATCTCAGGACTCATATTACCTAGATTTTTTTTTTAAAGTATTATTTAACTTTCAATAAATTATTTTTCTTATTAAAAAAAAAGGAAGATGAGTTCATAAGCCTATATTTTCTTATTGAGAGAAATTGAATCCATGAGGCTATTTAAAGAGAAAGAAGAATAGAGAATTATATTTCCTTATTTAAATAAAAAGAGGAGTCCATATGATTTGAACCTAAGCTTCCTCTTCCAACATACTTATCACATTTTAACAAGATTAATAGCTGCATATTCCTTGCCTCTACCACCAATTAATTGATTAAGGTTGTGCCTCTTTGTGCAGGGTCCACATTTTGACGTTATTCGAGAAATCCCACATTTCCAAAATCTGTCATTATTTTTTCCTCTGCACCTTCCTACCCCGCACAATGAAATCTATCTTCACACAACTTATCTCCACACCTCTATACTTTGCACAATGAAAGCCACTTTTAGATAGATTCTTCCATGCCTTTGCACTGTGTAGAATTTTTGTATCACGCACAACAAAATATTTCTCTGCGCCTCCACTTTCACACAATTAAATCTAAACCCTTATTATGAGGAGTGTGTGATTATTTGATAATGTTGTGTTTCTGGATTTCACATAATGAAACCATGATTGTGCGTAGTATAGAAAAATCTACCATTTTTCTTCCTCTACACTCCAAACAATGACTCCAAACAATGAAATAAGTTAATTAAAAATAAAATTTAAAATCAATTAAAATTGGTATTAGGAGCCCCTCAGTGGGGGTGTTATGTTGGAAGGATCAGGGTTTGGGGCAATGTGCCACCACCCTTGATTGAGTAATTACACATTGATGAAGAAAGCACACACTTGGTGTCTCACATGCATGAGAATGCAAACTTCCAATTGGCAGAGGGGCTATGTAATGGCAAGGATAGGTGGTGAAGTATTTTGCATGAGCAAGTTCTAGGGGGAGGAGATTCCAAAAATTCCTTGTTGTAGTTAAGTTGCAGGGTTTTTTGGTGGTGAGATTCTGGTGAAGAGGGTTGCATTAATATAGTGAGTAAGAGGGGGATTCCCTCGAGTCGCTCCAATTTGGAAGTTGGTTGAGAGAGTCTCTAGCTTGGCGTGGTCTTGCGCGAGGAATGAAACTACCACCTAGAGATTTTTCATAGCATTTGAATTTGGTAATCCATGTGTGATCTTGTGTTGTGTAACCAACTCCAAAAATAGAAGAAAAGAGAGATCAACGCCTTAGAAATAAACCAGTTCGACGGGGCAACCTCCAATACATTACATAAATGAACAATTCTTGGATGATACAAATGAACAAAACGTCCTTCTATATATAGGAGTCCATGGGGCCACAATATAATCTTAGTGGGGCCACAATGTAATCCTAGCCGACCTAACAATAATAATGTAAGGGCACAATAATAACAATATGGGGGTTATAGGGGTACAACAAAAACAATAAGGGGGGGCTACACTAACATAATAAGGGACTACACTATTAATATAGGGACTTAACATGCCCCTCTCCTTCAAAAAAGTGTTGTCCTCAACGCTTGATTATTTCTTGATGCTTCTGTATAAAATTCTCATCCTCCCATGTGGAATCTTCTACAGGAAAGTTCTTCCACTTACTGAGATACTCTGAAATTTATCGTACTTGTTGATTTATTGTTTCTGTGACTGATTCAGAACTTCTTTCAATGTGATGTTGATATTATTATTGTTTCATTAGATTCTGCACCAAATTTAGGTTATCCTTTGAGAGTTGGAGAACTTGTTGTTGATGCTCGATGTCATCTTCCACTAATTTATAATCCATATTAGTTATTATTTTATCCTTCAAACCATCCAACTTAGCCTCCATTTCTGCTTTTAAACCATCTATGTCATCTTCGGTTGCTCTTCGTAAGATCGAAATTTGTTGCACTTGGTACCGTAATTTTGATATCTCATACTGCAATTCTTCCTCTTCATGTGTCATAGTATAGATTTATGAGGGCATAATGGGTGTTGAATTATTTTTAGGAGGCATCAAATAACCCAATACTGAAATATATGCTCAATAGGCCCTTGGAGTCACTTCAAACTGATTTTTCAAACAAGATTTATGCAATTCGAAAAAACAAATAAACACCTTTCACTTGATTTTGAGGAGCTCGATATTGAAATTGAATTATCTCTGTAATTGAAAATATTCGATATCTGAAATTCAGCCCTGTAGTAGCCCTCTTAAGCTTCTTTCAAATGCCACAGGTCTGACCTAATTTTTATTCTCCAAGACAAAGTTGTGTCCAATCTCCCACAATGACCTAATTCTAGACTGGTTCAGTAGAGCGAACTTGTACGACTTGCCACGTGTCACTGTTTCATCCTTTGTCTCTAAAATTGATAGCCAAGAAACTATAGTTTGTGTAATTGCAACCAATTTTTACGGCACTCCAATCCGATCCCCAGAGAGAGAATTGTTGAACTTTTCCCACGATCACGTCTTTGCAATGAAATTTAGGATCTTGAAAAAGAACTACCTTCCACAGATGATGTCTCCAAAAATATTGTAAACCAAGTTCTGAAATTTTTTGACGAATTTCCTTAGGATTTTAGCTTCGTACCATACGAATTTCAGATTATGAAACTTCGTAGAAAAAAAGTTATAGCGCAAATGCCACAATGACCTGTTTAGGAGCCTGAAACAATACCTAACTTCCACAGATCATATCTCTGAAAATATTGCGAACCAATCTCTGAATTTTTAGAAAATATTCCTCAGGATTTCAGCTTTGTACCCTAAAAATTTCAGCTTCTGAAACTTCGTAGAAAAAAATTTATAGCGAAAATGCCACGATGACCTGTTTGGAGCAGCGAAACCCTAGAATCCAAACCTCTGATACCAAATGTTGTGTAACCAACTCCAAAAATAGAAGAAAAGAGAGATCGACGCCTTAAAAATAAGCCACTTCAAGGGGGAAACCTCCAATACATTACATAAATGAACAATTCTTGGATGATACAAATGAACAAAACCTCCTTCTATATATAGGAGTCCATGGGGCCACAATATAATCCTAGTGGGGCCACAATGTAATCATAGCCGACCTAAGAATAATAATGTAAGGGCACAATAATAACAATATGGGGGTTACAGGGGTACAACAATAACAATAAGGGGGGGCTACACTAACATAATAAGGGAATACACTATTAATATAGGGACTTAACATCTTGTTGGCTACATCTTGGTTATATCTAAATTTATTTCTTTGTAATTTTGATAGCTTACGTCTTCTGAGTTCAACCTCTAAATCATTGGGTATGGTGCACATTTTTAGATCTATGGTTTTTTCTGGTTTTGTGAATACAATGGATTGGAATAAGGCGTTGGGTCAGTATCTTCTTGTGAAAATGGGAAGTTGGAATTTTATGTGAAGGGTGGTTTTAATTGTGAAGCTGTGAATTTGTATTTGGCTAGGTTTGGTTAAATATTTGAGGGCTCTAGGGTGAAAAAGTATCTTGGTTCTGGGGTGGATCCTTATTTTCTTAATGGTAAAGGGGGTTGAGTCTCTGGTCGAGGAAGTGATTTCCACTTCCCTTCTTAGTGGTCCTTCATCTAGATTCAGGTCCTTTATTTGGTGTTTCTGTGACGAAATCATTTTTTGGCCTCTTGGTTTTACCGAGGAAGGGTCGAGTTGGTCATTGTGTCCTTTTCAGGAAGAGGTAACACCTTAAAAAAAATTGAAGAACCCTCCTATGACTCTATGATGTCGCTTAGGTAGGAAGGCAAGATGTAGTAGATCCGAACCCAGGCAACGATGTGAATTTTTTTTCCCATGACTTCATGGCGACTTATTTTAATGTTATTCCACCAAAAATTCATCAAGACATTTATGAGCTTGAGATTAAAGTAGGGGAAGAGAAACAATCTCTATTGAATTCAAAATTACTGGAAGTCATGTGAGGATGGGTGTTGGACCCTAGGCACAACAGGGGAAGGCGTAAGAAATATCTAAATTTAGTAGCGCTCCATTAGTGAATGAAAATGCTTATAGGGTTGGTTTTGAGAGATACGCAGATGGAAATATAATATTTTCGCTTTACAGAGGATGTGAAGAGAATAATGAGGAACCTGAGGTTTTGAATGGGAAACATTGATGCTCGTCTGATGCATGTGGAGAGACACATAGCATGTGACTCAGATGTGGGAGAGCATATGGACCCCCCGGTTCTATTGCTCAGGTTCTGATCAACATTTCCTCAGAAAATGAATACTGTGCATGGGAGGTGGTGGGTTAATTTTGGGTCTTTCTTGATGTTTCTTATTTTGAAAGGCCCTTTGGTGGCCTCGTTATCTATGGATGATGACAACTTATTTTTTTTGTGACCTTGTGCTCCTGTGGCTTACTTTTGGTTTCAAGTTTCATCTTTTAAAGTTTCCTTTTGTGACCAAATATTTAAAGGTATGGTGTTATGCGATTGTTATGAAGTTTTTGGATGAAGGGTTAATGTTTGGGATGTCTTTGGTGGCCACTCTTCTTGCTAGGCATTTATGTTTTCTCCCTTCTTCCTGATGGTTTTCCCATCAGGACGTGTTTACAAACTCTTTTTGTGTTCCTATGTGATGGAAATGACGAGCTTGAGGCTCATGCACCCACTTATATCTTTGAAGCGTGTTTCATACTCCTTTTTTATATGATAGCTCGCTGGCCTATTATGACAATGGTGGATATGTTCATTAGTATAGTTAGTATAAGAAATATCGATACAACATCATAGATAGAGCTACGTTTTCGTCCCTTTGGACATTTTCTGTATTTGGTGTAACTTTGTTTTTTAAAGTAATGTCAAGTATTTTAATTTATAAAAAAAATCATACTAGGAGCAATTTCATATGCGAAAATTTAAGTCCCACAAAATAAATATATCAAATTTCACTTTGAGGATTTAACATGGTGCAAAGTGTCTAGGTGTGGCGAACACTTTAATTGGACAATGTGCAAAGATGGGGAGGAAGCTTTTATTATGCGCAGTGTGAAGTATGGAGGAAGATTTTATTGTGTCGAGTGTGGAGGAAGAACTACGTACATTGAAATTAAATCAATTAAAAATAAAATATTAAAACATATAATTTGAGAATCCAATGACATATCAAACCCAATGAACATAGTTCTGAAAACTTCACATTAGATCATCAAGCTTTGCACCTGGTATTAAAAAATTAAGGCTTAGTAGTACTATTAACATCTAAAATACATATTAAGCAATTGGATTAAATGGAGGCGAGGAGAAAGTTCATGCACATAAATTTAAGTCCCACAAGATTAGTATATCAATTTCACTGTAAGTAACAAAATAAGTTTTCACTGTGCAAAGTGTAGAAATGTGGTCACACATGAGTGTAGAAGTAGAAGGAAATATTCCTTTATACCTCCGTAGTCAACACAATGAAAGGAAAAACCTGAGATATGCACACTCTGCAATCATGATAGTAGTTCCCATGGATTCACTCTGATATACATAGGCAGAATTAATGAAATATTACTTTGTACTTTTTCACTCTGCACAATGAAATGAAAACCCTATGAAATACACACTTTACAATCATTATAGTAGTTTCCTTGAATTCACTTCCAGATGCAGATAAATATTTCACTGTGGGGAGTTTTAAGTTATGGAAAATTCTTTCATTATACAAAGTACGAAGGTGGGGAGGAGGCTTTCAATTTGTGGAGTATTGAGATACAATGAAAAATTTCATTGTACGAAGTGTGGAGGTGGGGAGAAAATATTTTTATTGTAAGCAGTGTGGAGGAATATTTCATTTTGATTCTACTGCACTTGCTTCTTCCTGCACATATGCATTTTATACAATTCCTTTATTCCACACACTAGAAATTTAAAAGCTTAACTCAATGAAATTAACCCAATAAAAATAAATAAAACATATAATTCTCCACAATCCGCACATTGTATCAATGTTATGGTGAATATGATTGTTTTCTTGAACTGAATTTCTTCAACAAGGACATAGAAAAGGAAAAAAAGTGGGTTTAAAAATGCATAAATTTAATAGCACCATCAAAGGTAAAAATTTTGTTTTTTTGTAGTCAATTTGATATAGGTTCGTGGATTTAAAAAATTTTCATTAAGAAAACAATCCTTAAAATTAACCGTAGATTTAGAAGAACTTATCGAAACACTAAAAAAACAAATACCTAAAAAACATGAGAGTGCAAGGTAAATTCTTTGAGCCTCGTCGAAGATGAGATCTTCACATTTTTTTATCACAAATTTACATATAGGTTGAGTATTTTCATTGTATGAAGTACAAAGGGGGAGATGAAGCTTTTATATTGTGGAGTGTGGATGAAGCTTCATTGTGCTTAAGAGTAAAACCTTTAATTAGATAATCAAAATAATAAAAGTTGTTGTATATTATCTAGTAATAAAGAATTAAGATTAATTGGAAGCAAGAAAAACACTATGCAATATTATTTTTGTTGTTATTTGAGAATGTTGCGTTTCCATAGTGCACACAATGAAATCTTTCTCCGCACCTCTGCATTTCACATAGTAAAATCTAAACCCTGATTGTGAAGAGTGTGCCATTATATGAGAATGTTGTGTTTCTGCACCCCACATAATGAAACCTTTCTTGACATATCTATATTTAGCACAATAAAAGTTAAACCCTGATTTATGTATACATGAAATTGATATATTAATTTTGTGGGACTTAAATTTCCACATATAAAATTGGTCCTAATATGAATTTTAATTGATTTAGTTACTTTTATTTTTAATCAAGTTAAATCAATTTTACATGGTGTGAAGGGGTGATGAATGCTTTCAATGTATGAAGTGCTGAGGTGGAGAGGAAGTTATTGTCATGCATATATGGAGGAATATTTTATTGTGTCAACTAAAAGGAAGCACTGTGTACAATGAAATTAACTAAATTAAAAATAAAATATTAAAACATATAATTTGATAATCCAGTGACAGATCAAAGTTGATGAACATAGTTTTGAAAATCACTCATGAAATCATCAGACTCTACACCCAATATTAAAAAATTAAGGCTTAGTCGTACTTTTAACATCTAAAATAGATATTAATCAATTGGATTAAATCAAGGTGAGGAGAAAGTCCATATGCATATATTTAAGTTCCACAAAATTAATATATCAATTTAACTTGAAAGAATGGAAGAAGCTTTCATTGTGCGGAGTGTGAAAATGTGGTTTCACGTAAGTGGAAAAGTAGAATGAAGCCTTCTTTCGTACTTTCTAAGTCTACACAATGAAATCTAAATCCTAAATTATGCACATTGTGTAATCGTTATAAAAATTCCCTTAGGTTCGCTCTGAGATGCAAAGGCAGAATGAATGAAATTTTACTTCGTACCTCTACATTTTTCAAAATGGAAGCCAAACCATAAGACATACACACTTTTCAATCGTTACAGTAGTTTCCCTGAATTCACTCTGAGATGCAGAGGAAGATTTCATTGTGTTGAGTTCCAAGGTGTAGTGAACAATTTCATTGTATAAAGTGTAGAGGTGGGGAGGAAGATTTCTTTGTGCCGCATGTGGATGTGCGGTGAACACTTTCAGTGTATGAAGTATAAATGTGGGGAGATATATTTTATCTTATGGAGTGTTGAGGAAACTTTAATTATACTTCTTTTGCACTTTGTTCTTCATGCATAAATGCTCGTTCTACAGTTAATTCACTCCGCACACTTTAACTCAATTAAAAATAAAATATTAAAACATATAATTCTCCGCACTCTACACAATGTATCAATGTTATGGAGAATATTATTTTTTCATGAACTTAATTTCATCAAAAATGACATAGAAAAGGAATAAAAACGTGTTTAAAAATGCATAAATCTAATAGCACCATCTAAGGTAAAACTTTCGTTTTTTTTTCTCTATTCAATTAGATATAGATTCGAGGCTTTAAGCATTTTTCATGAAGAAAAATATGCTTAAATTTAATTGCAGATTCAAAAGAAATTATTGAAACACTAAAAAAAAAGATAAGCCAATAGCAAGAGAGTGCACGATGAATTCTCTAAGCCTTGTCGAAGATGAGATTTTCACATTTTTTTATCACAAATTTTCATATAGGTTCATTGTTTTCACTGTACAAAGTGCGGAGGGGAGAAGGAATTTTATTGTGTGGAGTGCAGACGAAGTTTCATTGTGGTTAAGATTAAAACATTTATTTAGATAATAAAAATAATAGAAGCTGTTGTACATTGTCTAGTAATAAAGAATTAAGATTAAATGGAAGCGAGATAAACACCAAGCAATATTATATAGCAAGCAACTATATACCAAAAAATCCAAGTCACACAAAATCAATATCTTAATTTCATTTTGAGTAGGGTATTTTTTAAGGATTTAACATTCTTCCTATATATAGTATTGTAGGTGACCATTCTAGTTTTAAAATTCATACCTATATAATGTAGGCGAATATTCAATAAAAAATCAAGTAATTTAATATTAAAATTGATAAATTTTTGGTGACTGTGATCCATTTAATCGTATATGTAAAAATTAGGCAAATTTTTAACCAAATTGGTGAATATTGTTTTCATAAAATGTCCAAAAAATAGCCCATTTTCAAAATTTTCCCCTACAATTTTCCTATCGATTCTGAGGTACGGAATAATATTTCATTGTGTAGAGTGTGGAGATACATGAGAAGCACAATGAAATAATTTTCCACACCATCACACATTGTAAGAATTTAATAGATTAAAACATTTTACATAACTTCATAGTAAATATAACTACAAATCTTTGATAATGAAAATAATAAAATTTGTTGCACATTATGTATTTTCATCGAATTTTTTTATAAAGAACCATTTTTTTAGCCTTATATTCTTGGGATATGTATGTATGATGTAATATAAGAGCTCAAAGTATAAGTCTTAAATAGTAAGAAACATAGTTATTGTTACAAGAACTATATCGAGATTTAAATTCCAATTACCATAGATATGATTAAAATAAATAGTATAGATGGAACATATATCTGAAATCCAAAATTGCTCTCTAGAATTCACTTTAATTGTGATCACTAACAGAATATTAGATATAATATAAATGTTAAAAGTATATCCTTGAAAACTTATGTTCTATTAATTTTTTTCGAATCCAGACAAGATATTATGCAAACCATTAAGAACCCCGATTTACAGTGGAAGTCACTTATATCAGTAATGAGAATGCTCAACATCACATCTCATCAACTCATTCACCATGTTATTCAAGCATCTTCTATCTTTAATTATCCACTCCTTCATTCCAAGAAAAAATAGCAATAATTATTTTCTAATAAATTAAGCATAATAAATTATAATTTATCTTTGAAACAAAGATATTTGGTAAAAGGATGGCAAGTGCAGATGGAAGGGATTATGTAACTGAATCTAAATTTATGTTTCAATGTCTAAAGCAGTCATAAAAATCATACTACTTAATTGCAGAAGTAAATGAATTCATCCTAATGGGGATTGGCATTGGGCTGCTATGAACCATAATATGGAAAAAGGTGTCTGCAAGAGAAAACAAGAAACTGCATCCAACAATTAGCTTAGGTCACGATAACACAACCAACAAATCTCAATAATTAAATACTAGTAAATAGAAAAATGAATGTGCCAAAATTTATGAACACTCACAATATGTGAAAGCATAGACCATGATTGTTTGACTATCAGTTGTTTTTCAGATGCATGATTTCTCGAAGGAATTTATCCAACATAGTTTTAATGAAATATTTCATTGGAGTGTCTATAATATCTATCTTAAAATGTTCATTGAATATCTGCTTCTCAATTTCCATAGCCTCTTTTCGTAATTGAGCAGTCAAGACAAACTTCTCTTCATTAATGCTAATAAAAGTAATTTTCCATTTGTTAATTTCTTAAATTGTAAAATTAGTTATATCATCAAAATATTTTTCATTTGAATCTTTTAGCCTCTCCAATTTAACTATTAGTGTACTGCTTGAAATTAATTTAGAATCAATTATGATGCATGGACTGTTTATATCCTGAATAATTTGTACTACCTTGAGAAAGGAAACACCTCTTCTAACGTTTATGCTTTCACATTCAGAATTTTTTCTTTGTGTGTTCATTCTTTTATATCTTCCAACTTTGACCTACTTCATTTGATTATCATTTGGAATTCCTTTGTTTTTCTTCTCTAGATAAGAAAATAAGCCAAGCCTTTGACTAAAAGTAAGTAAGTCATTATCAACGAAATGTTTGTCTTCATTAATATTACTTTTAACCAAATCGAAAAATGACTTAATTCTCTATGTTAAACACAACATATGGGAAGTTACTTTCCATGCATGTTCAATAATTTCAAATTGTTATCATATATTAGTGATAATATTAGATTTGACTTCATTAAGATGTTTAACAACTTTATTAGATGCATGGGATGTGCCGAGAGTAGAAATTGACGATAGTGGTGCTCGTATTTCCAGTGGAATCATTAACAAAGGATCTAGAGTCAGAGCATCTTCTATCTTTTTTATTATTTATTTCAGTATCACACTCACTAATTCTTGATAGCCAATAGACTCTACAAGTACATCATTAATATATTGATGAAATTTCATGAGTTTGGTGTTTGCGACCCTAGATAAATCTATTGAATTTGTAGTTATGGTCAGCGTTCAGATTGATGTACTTGTTCATAAGGAAAAGAAAAAAAAATTATTTATCAAAAGGAAAAAAAAAATTTAAAATTGATTTTCATCTCCCAAGTGTTCAAATAAAACCTCCATCTCCTTCGAGTCATCTTAGTGAGTATTGACCCCCATTTGATCTCATGAAATGGCTATAAATAAGAGCTATTCATGGTACTTAAAATAACTCGCACACACATAAAATAATACAATTTTAGGCATATGAATGAAATTTAGAAGAAAATAAAAGGTGAAGAAGTCCCTTGGTATAGTAAATTATCTCTATCGTCTAAGTTTTCTCTAGATTGATGAAATTTTGTGACTTTTACCCTGCATTATGTGGCATATAATTTTTTGGTTTGTTTATATGAGAGAGGTCTGAATTTTGTAATACATTACCTATGCAAGAAGGTATGAACTTGTGGAAATCTGAACCTATGGACGTCCAATGTGACAAATGTATGAACTTGTGGAGATCATCTGCAACAGGGGTCTAAACTTGTGGAGGCTATTATGGCAGAGGTCTGAACTTGTGATTAATATTTGTGATAGAGGTCGAATATTTTAGAGTTACATATTCTATGTTTAGTTTGAGGAGGGTTAACATGGACACTTGGTGAATGTTTTTTAGTTTGACCATAATATTTGGCTTTCATATCTATTATTGGATTGGCTCTCTAAGGAAAGAAGTTTTTTGGTTTTTACCCCATGTGGGTTTTCCCAGGGTAATCATTCTGTTGATATTGTTCACGGTGATCTCTACTTTCTTACTCCACTCTTATATAATTGATTTTTTGAAGTATATTTGCTTGATGAAGAATTAATAATTCTTGAAAGGATTCCATATATATAATCACAAGTAATTATTAGTGTTCAGGAATCAGTATATTTCCATAGAATTTTTAACATGGTATCAGAGCTTTGGTGAAGGAAGAAAGTTGAAGATCACATATTGTTGGATAAATCTCTCTCTTGTTAGGATATCTTATCTCTGTGTCCAAGATTTCTGAGAAAATGGATCTGATATATGAGGGAAAAAAACTTGATGGAGGCTCAAAATTCAATGTAAATTAAGAATAGGATTGACCTTTTTTTGGAAGAACATGAAGTGTTGTCATATATCCAAGGAAAAGTACCTAAACTAGTTGATGATGACAATGATGATGTGAAAGAAAGGCTTAGAAAGGGTGAATTCAAGGCTCAAAGAATCTTATTTGAATATCTTAAGGGTCATTTGAGTCTGTTTGTTTCAAAATTAGCTACATCAAAGGAAGTGTATGATACTCTTGTTAACCCGTTTTCAATTAACAACATTGGTTAGAAGATGTCTTTGAGAAATAAACTTCGTGAAGCAAAAATGTCAATAGATGAGCCAATGGCCTCGTACTTCATGAAAATCATTCACATAAGAGATCAAATACAAAATATGGGTGAATCTAAATATAAATTAATCACTACTGCGCTCAATGGGCTACCTGATTTATGGGATTCATTTGTAGCTGGCATTTGTGCTAGAAATGATACTCGAAGCTTTGAATAAATATGGACCAATTTCACTCAAGAGGAATACAGAATTATTGCTAAGGGTAAAATACAAAGACATGATGAAGAATAATCTCAAGCCTTTGCTGCAAAATCAAGAAGGAATAATGGAAGGAAGAAGTCTGAAAATATGAATGTAGGTAAAAGATCCAATCTCCAAGGAAATAAACACTTGTCCAAAATAAAATGTTATGGTTGTCAAAAATTTGTACATTATAAAAATAATTACCTCGAAGCATCAAACGATAAGAAGAGGAAGGGAAATAATGATTATAATGAGCATCCTCATGAGAAACAATCCAAGAATGGTTCTTTAATGGCTTTAACATCTAATGTTAAAGAATTATATTACTAGGATTTCTACAAGTAGTCTAGGAGAAAAAAGGAGCTGAAGGGGTCCCTCACATTAAATTAGAATTTATTTAGAACCCTTCCTCAAATTAAATTAGAATTTATTTAGAACCCTTCTTAAAACTATTTAATAGTGCCTAGAATTTTGGAATTTTTGATAAGAAATCTCTAGGGTTTTTGGATAAAACACTATAATTTAGATCTAGTTCAATATTTCAGCTGAAACAATAAACACTAGCTCTTGAAAGGAAAGGAATGACATTTTAATGATGGCATGGAAAAATTTGAAATTGGATGCAAGAATAATAAAGGTTAAGGGGGAACTAGAAATTTTCTCAATAGATGAGTATTTTAAATCTCTTTTATTTTAGTATCCTTATTATTGTTAGTTTACTAAGAGTTAGTCTCTTGTCTTTGAATTCTTTGCTTGGTTGTAATTTCTCTTCCATGGCCTCCTATGAGGATTGTATGTACATATTAGAAGCTTCCAAGGTTTGACAATGGGTGGATGAAGAGGAAGATTGAAGAAAAGCTATAAAATTTTCCAAAATTTCTATTTTAACCCTTATTGTACCAGATAAAACTCAAGTTCAAAGGGAGTGGACTATTTGAAGTATGAAAAAGAGAAGTCAATATCCAACATGAAATAAATGGCAACATGGAAGTAATATTAAAGAATTTTCTCTCTGAAAAAGGGAGTGGATCATGTCAAGACATTTTCCTTGGTTGTGAGAGTTGTCTCAAGTCTTTGAATGGAATGAAAAGAAGCGTCATGATTAAAGAATACTTTGGGCTTGGTTGAATGGCTCAAGGAACCATATAATTAATATTTGGGCATAAATCGAACAAGGAATAACCATCAGAGAGCCCTCTATTTGAATACCATAGAATATGCCATAGAATTTAGGGCCCTTTGTCTGATTACCACAAAATGTACCACAAAATATCAAGGAACCACATCAAAGGGCCCTTTGTCTGAACCTGCGATTAATACCTGTGACAAAGGGCCAAATATTTTAGACAGAAATATTCTATTTTTAGTTTGAGGAGGGATGATAGATACTTGGTGAATGTTAGATATTTTGACCACATTATTTGACTTTTATATCTCTTTTTGGATTGGTTCTCCAACGAAAAAGTTGTTGGGATTTTACCCCAAGTGGATTTTCCTAGGCTAATCGTTGTGTTGACATTGTGCTCTATGACATTTTCTCTCTTACTCTTGTATAATTTTCAAAAGTATAGTTGCTTGAAGAAGAATTATTAATTGTTGAAAGGATTCCATATATATAAAAACAAGTACTTATGAGTGTTTAGAAATTAGTATATTTCCCAAGAATTTTTAACAACATAAACATTCGTTTCTACTTAACCAATAAAATTTTTATTATGGACCTTTACCTTTGCAATTATAAAAAATTTACTACCCTTTTAATAGTTTTCATCTTGCAAAGTGGTAGGGTGGTCACCTAAAGTAGCGACTTCTTCAGCAATTTTCTCCATTATTTTCTAATTTTCTTCTAAATAGGTACTAAATCAATTAGGTAGTATAGCAGTCTCAATTTCCACGTTCATAGCTTGTTCAATTCTTCTTTTTTTGGGGAAACTTTTGGATTTGGTTGATTCAACCATGTGTGTTCTGTCTGGAATGAATCTCTGAGGGGGATTGGCATCATCTCCGCCACCTAATAGTTAATCGTGAACCAATTTTTCGCTTGTAGTATCCTTTCTCTTTCTTTGAATGGAGGATGAAGTCGAACCAATACCAGATGTGCAAGGTGTATATTGTTGTGTAGTATTTGCGCCTATTTATTTGTATTTTGTTTCTGTGTTGATGTTGAATTCTTCAAAAATTTCTTCAGTATCCATTACTAATTCTTGATTTTTTCTCGGAACACTGTGACTCTACCTGCTTTCCTCTCTAACTCTTGTAAAAAAGTTCCTGTATCTAACAATATCTATATGTGGAGTAAATAAGACTTATGGATCAAATACTTGACAAAATTTAGCTTCTCTTATGTTAGAAGAACCCAAAGGGTCTGCAAGCTATGCAACGTGAGTCACGTTATTCACAATGACTTGTCCAACAGTAAATGGAAAAGAAATAAATTATTTTTTCTTTTTTTGTTCAAATATAACTAGTCAATCTCGGTATTGCATGCAAACTTGGGAAACATAATACCTATCTATAATATTTTTTGTTAGGAAAAATGGTTTAACTTTAAACTAATAAATTCAAATAATTATGTTATTTTCTCTTTCTTCATGCACGATTCAGGGGATAAAAAATATGCTAAAAATAAAAGTGCTCAAAATATCCCAAAACTAATTCCAAATTGTAGATCTTCTCTGTCTGATTCCAATGACACTTGAATCACCTCAATCTGACACTATATGAGGAAGTTATCGTGTTATGAAAATTTTGGCAAACAACTAAAAAGTAAAAGTACAAGGTTGAGTGTGTAGACCATACGTTAATGTGTGAGACCATACGCTGATGTCAGTAGGTTGACTTGACTGTATGGATATCAGACGGGTCAATACCGTGAGGACATGTGGTGCACTGGTATTGGTTAGAGGGTTCATGATTTGGGCCAAACCCAGGCCACCACATGGTCCAATTATAGGGTTCCACATGGCCCAATGATACACTTCCTTGTGGCCTCAAGGATGGCGCCAAAATTTTTGTGTGTCAACCAGGGTTTTGTTAGAGTCG